>CP139505.1:418970144-419621999 GCA_021014915.2 Artemisia tridentata subsp. tridentata
TGGGTGATAACTATGGATCAAACAAACCACTTCAGAGCCGCATCCAGATCTTGCTCTTCCTTGTAATTAAAAGCTTCATCGAATCCAAATTTGTTCTTCAGCAAATCAACCTTGGGTGATAAAGCACACATAAAAACGAAATCAAGACGAAAGAAAACGATAATTTTCAGGTTTGAAACATTAGGACGAAATACTTAAGGTGCCTGTGTCATACAACACCAAGCAGAAGACGGAAGCATAAGCTAACGTAACTAATTTTTATAGTGGAGACAAATTAACATAAGCCCATTAATCATATAAGTATAAAGTATGCTAAAATTTCAAAAGCACGAACCTTTTCCTTCGTACCAGCACTCCCAACAACATAGCATCCTGACAACTTAGCAAACTGCCCAACCAGCTGTCCAACTGCACCAGAAGCAGCCGAAACAAAGACATACTCACCTTTCTTTGGAGTACATATATCATAGAAACCAATATAAGCTGTCATACCAGGCATACCTAGATAAACATCAAAAGAAAAAAAAAATCAGAAGTTTAACACAAGGTCATAAAGCAACCTGTAAAATGTCTGTATATATAAGATCAAGTGCCAGTATATGTGTGGGACATGTTTTCCATCTGCACGACCTAAATGGGGGAAATATGAAACTGGCCTACTGATGAAAGCTCCTTGTGTATTTTTCAAGGTTATAAAACAGCCATAAACAGTTTAAAGAGAAATCATACCGAGAATTCCTGTATAATAAGAAAGAGGCACATCGGTATGTTCAATCTTGAATAGACCCTCAGGAGCATTGATAATGCTGTATTCCTCCCATCCCGTAAATCCCCAAATAAAGTCGCCTTTCTTAAAGTTTGCATGCCCAGATTCAAGAACTTTAGCTACTCCATATCCTGTTAGAGGCTGCAAGGAAGTAAAGATTAAATCAGATACAGCTTCCACAATAATAACTCATTTGACCAAATGTCAAAACATTATCTCCAACTTTGAAACAAAAGTAGTAATGAATACTCGTAATTCATATGCTATGCTATTTAGAAGACTAAAAGCACCTATCAATTGCGCAAAACAGAGGTAGACACTCAATATGTGACTATTCAAAAAAGAGGCACATAAACTAACATTCAGCATACGTTCAGTTTTATAAATTTGTGACAGCAGAATAATAACATGACGTGTTATTGCTAACATCAACTGATCCAAAGCAATTATAAACGCTCATTGTTTAAACAAATTTTTATATAATAATAGAGTTAGTTCTTTGCCATTCACTCTAGTATGGGTTGTAGCCATTTGACTTTTTAAACACAACTTAATTGGTCAAAATCTATACATTAAATATTCCAACTACACAAAGATTTTACAAATGCATACAACCCTTTGAGTGCCGATTGACCGTTCCCCAAGTACCTAGCCCAGGCAATGTTACCAAAGTTGGGTTTAAGCCCAGACCTTTTAGTGATACTAATTTCGACTGACCAGTTATTTAGGTGTCCAAACACTCTTTTATGGTCAGCTACAACAACAATGATTCTGATTATTAGGTTATTAATTAATGAGTTTGGGCAATCCCAAAGGCTCAAACCCCACAGGCAGAAACGTGAGGCAAGCCTTGAAAACGTCCTTATGGGCCTAAAAAGTAGAGGGCTTTTAAGAAATATGTCATGCGTTCGATCCCAACTCCCTCGGTTCAGAGGAAAAACAGCTAAACAATCCTTAGTGAAGAGTCACATCACATCCAAAATGAATTACTCCGGTTTAGGCCTTTAGGGGGTGTTTGTTTAAGTTTATATGTGGGCTTGTGAGCTTATTTAATTTCGGCTTATATTTCATAAGCCCCAATTATTCGGCTTATTTTGAGACTTGTGGGCTCGGAAATTTAGAACTTATGAAATATAAGCCGAAAAACAAATAAGCTCATAAGCCATGTATAAGCTTAAACAAACACCACCCTTAATAGGGTTTAGCATCTAATTTATCAAATAATTAAACACTTTCTAACACCCAAATAACTGAATATTTTATTGCAACCAAAACATATATATCCCTAACACAAATAATTAAACAAATATTACGTACCGAACCAGGAGTAAAAGAGTCGACATAACTGCCTTGAGTTTTAGTCATACGACCACGCATGTAAGGATCACACGACAAATAAAGATTCTTAACAAGTAAACCATTAGAACCTTCTGGAAGCTTCAGTGTAATGGTTTCAGATGTTTTAAGGATCATGTCGGATTCCTTAGGAAACCCTACAACATAGTCTTTTAATATTACTTGTTTGTTGGTGATCACTTGTTGTTGTTGTTCCATGATGAAAATGTTCTTTGAGTTTGAAGGTTGAAGAGGTGGATTTAAAAGTGAGGCTCTCGAACAACCTAGCTAGGAGGATGGAATACTATATTTGACGAATTATAAAAGCTAATATGTATGTTATTCCATTAAATCATATACTAAGTGCTAGTGTAAAGATAATAATAAATATTGAATAGTGTGAGTTTGATAAAGCATCACATCTAAAGAAAACTATCAATAAGATATGCAATGGGGAATGGGTGAGTTTATCCATACCCTCTCAGGGAGGGTATCCAATCATTGTATATATCGCTGGCTTGTACGATGTACATTACGAGTTGTACAGACAAACTTTTCCTGATGTGATAACATAAGGAGAGTATGTATAACACATCCCATGGGGAATAGGTCAAGTTTCTGACAATTCTTATTACATCCTTCTACTATTTAAATTTTGTCGGCAATCACCTTTTTTTTCGTTCTTTTTCTTTTTTGTCGTCAATCACCTACATTACATGTCGACTAAAAAATATGGGCACATGTCAAGTTCTAGTTGACATAATATACAAATCGTCTAAATTTATATAACATCCTTCTACATTACATGTCGACTAAAAAATATGACCCACAATCGACTGTCTTTCCAAACTTGGTATGATTTTTAGTATTATTGATTAAAATTTATATTATTTAATTATAGCAGAAGGACTTTGAGATAAAATTCTTTCGATTGTATCTATAGTATTTGCTTCAAATAGTTATATTGTGTAATATTTGTGTAACTTAGAAGTCAAGGTGTAGCTTTTAATTGAAAATGTAGTAGTTTGTGAAACTGTGTTAGACTATGAAGGTGTAACTTAATAAACATTTGTGTCACAATTTAAAATTAACCGAAACTACAAATTGAATTTTTATTACCAATCCTAACCAAAATCACCAATATAGTTTAATTTAGTTTTAAATGATTCACGAAATCAAAGCTAATATCGGTACGAATTCTGAAGTCTGACTGTTCATGAAAAAATGGCTGGTGAATCAGTTCACTAAACTATTGTAAGTTTATTAACAATGTATGGCTGGAAACTGTTGTGGGTTTGCATGCATGTGTCGAATGGGAACAAAAAGAAAATTCGACAATTTAATTGATGGAAAGTGAGATTGTTAACGTGGATGATGATGTGTATGTTAATATTGAAAAGATTGAAGTAGCTCTCCAACAACATACATTGTTAGTTACGCGCACGTCAAATCAATAGTTATACGGCTAGAAATTACGTGAGCCTATCGGGGCACACACGTATATACTTAGAGAATGTTTTAGTTAATGTAATTAATATATTAGATGTATTAATTATATTAAGTAATGTTTACGAAATTAATTATTAGTCGATATTTAAACGTTAGACGTTTATTTTAACTAAAGGGCTAAATTAATTATTAGTAATGTACTAATAAATAATGAAAGCCCATGTGAGCCGATTGAACTCATGGTCTGGAAAATATTCATGAATATATGGAAGTGATTTGTCAAACTTGTACAGAAAGTTGGAGGATATTCATGAATATGGAAGTGATCAATATGGAAAGGATTTGTCAACTTGCACAAAAAGTTAAGACTTTAATATATATATATAATGAAGGCTTGGCTCTTTTTTGATTGATTTAGAATATACACTGACAAATCATTCGACATATTAAAACTTTCTTCACTGACCAATCGGTTCATATAATTCTTTTAAGAATTCGATCCAAGTTGATCAAGAAACAAAACCAAGTGTTTTGTGTTTCATTCGTAAGCAAGTACTAGCATCCTAACATTCTTGCTAGACGTGTAATGTGTGCAACAATAGAGATCAACTCACTATAGTTGATTGGTTCGTGTGTTCGTGATCAAGATCAAGACTTGGTGTTTATCTATTTTTCAATAGATTCGAGGTTAATATTTATTATGTGTTTTAATTATGTGTTTTAATTCATAACATTAAACATAGATCCATCCGCTGCGTACTCGTGGTATTGATAGTTTAATCAATATGAATTCCCTACAGTGGCATCACGAGCCATCTCGTTTGGTGTTATGGGTTACACATAGAGTCGCTTGCTACGCTAATTAAACACATATATTAATTGTTATGACAATAACATGCATTATTGTCATTTAATTAAATCTTGATCTTGTTTAATTATTAACGGTTAATAAGACTTAAAAGGGGTTAGAAAAATTAAAAAGATTATTGTAACATGTACTTCTTCTTTTTCTTTTCCAATCTTAAGGCTTACGCGGTCATTAGTAATGACGTCTGTGGTCCACAAGGAACCTAGCTCGAAAACTTGTGGGAGCCTTAGATTCTCTAATTGGGGAAGACTCATTCTTGAGTTTTGGAGCATTACTTGTTTTACTGCTTTCCATTAGAGTCTGTCTTCTCCTTCTACCCCTCTTCTGTCTGTTTTAATTGCTTATATGTTTTATTCCTTGTGACTTGTTTTACGTATATGCTATTGATTTTGGAAATAAAAACAGACTAATTACTTATATCGAAACTTGCTTTTAATTAAATCGTGGGTTCCATCAAGCTATTGAGGGTGTGGATCATTACTCGAAGCTACCAGGATATAGCTTGCTGGATATCGTGAGATTTAATTATTGTCTGTTAATATACACACTTAATTCCTTGTGACCAGTTATGTGTTATGTGTGAATTTTTTTTTTACACTTAAACAGACTATAAACTATTGAAATATGATTTAATTAAATCGCGGGTTCCATCAAGCTATTGAGGGTGTGGATCATTACTCGAAGCTACCAGGATATAGCTTGCTGGATATCATGTGATTTAATAAACTTTAACTATAAGATACCTAAAGTTTTGTGCTTTTATTAATGATCTTTGATCAAATCAAGATCTAGGGTTTTGTGTGGTCTTTTCCCGCCCCACTACATGCTTCGGCATATGAGGGACTTATTGGAAGAACTTGGGTCTTTTAACTCATGCAGAGTACAATATAGGGTTTTTGACCATTCTTTGCCCGTGATAAAAGTACACCTAATAAGTTGAAAATTTGTTTTTTTGCAAACTTGTGTTACAAAGATGTATGCATGCCTCTTTGTACACAATTTTTGATACATGCTTTTGTCAAAAATTATGTGATACCCTATTTGAAATTTAAGTTTATGCCATCCAAAGTTGAGGACACTTGCACTTGCCTTTTGCTCTTCGTGGGACGTGAGTGAATTGCAACCCAAGGTGTTTATTCTCTGGCGTGAGACCTAGAGTTATTTACACATTTTCTCTAATTGGACGACTTAATCGAGTCAAGCGGTGAGATCCTTAAGCCCGAGGCATAGGATGAGACAAAACATGCATAACACTAGTAGCTTGTACTCTAGTGCCATAAGTCTCATAAATCTAAGAGTTGCACTCGTAATGCAATTGTCGCACTGATGAACTCAAATAAGTACATTTTATTACCATCATTTATCCTATTTATTTGACTTGTTTTATTATATTATCTGTAAGAATTGATACGTTAATGTTTACTTTTGTAATTCTAAGGTAAAAACAAGTATTATGTGAAACTTGGCGATTTTGGACTAATTATGGAGCAAAACAAGCAAGAAGTTAAGAGTCTACTAAAATGTACAAGATCAAGATCATTCTGCTCCAGATACGCCGCATCCTACTTATTATATACGGCGCATCACTATCAAGATTTCACAAGATATTATCCAAGACGGCAAGGACATGCGCCGCATACAAGAATGGAGTTACGCCGCATCTTCTGGCGGTGTACGAATATTCCTGAATATATTAATCTTGGACCCCACGCGAAGTTAAGTCAATGCGCCGCATCTACTTATCCTATGCGCCGCATCTTACCCTCAGACAGAAACTATAAATACCCCAAGGCCAGACGAATTTCGAGAGCCTAGTTTTAGAACAAGACCGAAGACCAGAAACCCTAAGGCCGAATTCAGTCGAAGTAGCAGCACAAGACACACCTTGAACGAAGATACAAGAGCTGTAAGAAGGTCCTGCATGTATTCAATTCATTAAGTAGTTTTGTTTTATTGTATTAGTACACTTTAATTGGTCAGGATTGATGGGCTTGTGACATTGATTTTATCATGCACTTCAACTCCCCTTAAAATTGCTTTCCCATTAATTAAAGTTTATATGTTGATGTCTTTGGTGACTTTTATTAGTGCATTGATAACCTCTGTGTCTAGCTGAGCATTGCTTGGGTCGCCATGCCCCTTCCTCGCCTATTTATTAGATCGCCTATGCATTCTATCGTCTGTAAAAAAGTAGGAAGAAAGATAAATAGGATAGTCATAAGTAATCATTAAGGGTTTACTCGCCGATAAGATTAGAGCCAACGAGAAAGGAATTAATCTCGGTGTGTTGCATCGAACTATACACTTCATATAAAACTAGCAATAAAATAAGTGACAAGCTACTTAACTATCAGGACAGGTCTTCTTATTGTCTCAAGTATTTATCTGTGTACGTGTGTGCTATTCGCTGATTCGTGCTTATTAGTTTAGTTTATTATTTAATCACAACTAAACCGTGCCAGTCTCTCAGGCTGAACCCCCTTGCGTTAGATTAGGTTGTATAGCTAACTTAAGATATTAAAATACTGATTAGAATAACTAGATAATACGTTCCACTCTTAGTGATCGACACTCTACTTACCATTATATTCATACTGACCGGGTACACTGCTCGTTAAAGTGTGTGTGTTATTGATAAGTCGGCTAAATATAAATTTAAAACTTGAATACTGCTAAAACCACAACGACATACCGTGGGTATAAATTAGAGCATACGCACACGCGCATCAAGTTTTTGGCGCCGCTGCCGGGGAGTGAATTGTTATTATCTCTTATTATCTGCATTCATTGTATTATTTTGCATATTTTCTGTTTTTGTGTGTTTGATTTTTGTTTATTTTCGTTTGTTTTTATTTTTGTTTTTCTTTTTATTTTCTGTGTTCTGCTATCGTTGTACTGAGCTAATTCAAACGATACGGCGCATCTATTTTCATAGATACGGCGTATTGCGTTTAATTTTTATAAAATACAACGCGTTTAATAAATTCGATACGACGCATCTTTCCCCAAGATACGGCGTATTCCGTTTTTAATAAGAAATTTTTCTAAGCGATAACGCCATACGACGCATCTGCCTTAGCAGATACGGCGTATCTATTATTTTAATTAAAAACAGTTTTCGAATTATTAAACAGATTTGACGCATCGATCTCTGTCGATACGGCGCATCTTCTGAATCAAAAATCTTGTATTTTGAAAAGTAACGAAAATACGGAGCATTAACTTTTGTTAATACGACGCATTTAATTTTAATAAATATACGTTGATTTTTTGATAATTTTAACTGATACGGCGCATTCTAAATTTCTAAGCGGCGTATCTATTTTCTGAATAAAAGTCTGATTTAATTTTAACGATTATAAGATACGGCGTATCCAACTTTTTGGATACGGAGCATCGTCTGCAGATATCAGTTATTTTTATTCTTATATCCGTTTCTAAATTCATTAATCTCTCTTCTAGCGAACAAATCCTACTTACGATTTTACCTATGATGACAGATTTTGCTATGGAAGACATGTCAGTGAACGGATATCTTGCCAAGGAACTCTTGCTTTCGAATTCATTCGAAAGGGAAGTTTTTGATGATATCAACTTCAATGTGCTCATGATTAATGCCGATTTATTCTCTTGGGAGACCCCTCTTGAAGCTACTTATAAGGAATTCAAACGCTTATGCAATATTGAAGACGGGATATTCTCTTATGATTTGCTAATAAGCTACACTGAAGACGAATTGTTACTCTTATGGCCCATCATTGAATCTAAAGGATTAACTTGGACTACTATCGAAGAAAAAGATGGGAAATTCTGAATTGAATACATGAACTCAGCAAATGCAGTCAACAAATCAAGCAACAAAAGCTATGATGTCCAACCTATACAAACTTCTTATATGCCTTATTCCGAACAGTATTGGGGATTAGATAAAAGCTATCTGGATAACGAAAGAATGTATGCTGAATCGGAGATACTATTTCATGGAAGGTTGGTGAGGTTGATGGATATCTCTTTGGAAGAGTGGCTTGAACTTAAATACGGTGATCCGAAATTTGCCCCTATGAATGAAGTCAAACGGATTGTGACTTCATGGTTGACACGAAGTTTTAAAGGACAATTTAATGAGTTCATGGAAATAAGAAGGAAAATGATTGGTAACACTAGCTTTGACGTTAACCGCGATCCTAACAATGTTGATTTTTCAAATTGGTTAGCTAGTAAGTTCAATAACCATAAGAGCATGGACCGAGCTACTAAAGATGTGTTATGGGTATATTGGACGAGAGGTGATGATGAGGAAGTAGAGAGCAACAATGGATCGTCAGATGACAATTCAATAATCATGGAAGGGATAGAAGAATTATTCATGATAGACATTGATGTGTTCAATTATGAGACACCCTTGTGCCAACAATTTAAAGAATTTAATTACCTCCTTCAAATCGACGCTGATGTGCTTACTGGAGATCTACCAGGATTCAAAACTTATGATTATTTTAAAAACACTTGGTACTACGAATGGAATGACCAGATACCATGGGTTTGGGATAAACCATGGGAATTTGAGCATATTAATCACACATGTAAACCTTTCCGCTTCAAGGATGGATTTAGTGAATGGCCAACCTGTGACTATAAGAATGATGGAACCTGTAATGGGGGAAGTATAATTGGAATGAAACAGGTTGGAAACGATGTGTACTTTGAAGACGACGATTGGTATGAAAAAGTGGAAGACTGCCCTCGTAAAGCAGAGGCTTTGCAAGAAAAAGGTAGAATCAACTACTTAAAAGAACTTATGGGAGCATCAGGCACTACTTTCTGGGAATGGGTGCATGGACAATTTGATGATTACACTAAGCTTAGTCGACGCTTGCAATGGGAATTGAAAAATGAGTGGGATGAGATTCAAGATTATTACCAGTCCTTTAACGTGGTTAATTATGATCCCTATGATAATAACGATGAGTCACGAGAAGAATTGATTGATGAACTTGATGACTATTTGAATAAGGATCCTTATTTTAAGTTTGTTGATAAAGACAATGAAGAATTCACCAAGAGAAAATGTCAACTACTTGGGATCCCTTATAATGAGCCACCCACGATTATTTCTGAAAAATTTAAAATCATCAAATATTCTTTAGGACCTGATGAGGAATATGTTACGACGAAGACAAAAAAAAATATTAGATTAAGTCGTACGGAAGAAAATGTTGCGGAGCTATACGGGAACATCTTTCGGATGAAAGAAGAAGGATGACACGTAACAAGAACAAAATGAGGAGCTGAACGTGAGTCTAACTTGAAGACTCCGGAATAAAGACAAGTGCTTACCGAGAGACAACCCGGAGGAAAATTTTTACTACTCTGTTCTGTATCGAGTCAGTCAGGCCCGCAGAAGATACGGCGCATCTCAATCCTGAGATGCGACGCATCTCCTGCACTGGTCATATCTTACTTTATTTTCTGTATTTTTATTTTTGACTTTAAAACTTTCTGTCAGTTTATTTTAATGCGGCGCATCCCTGGTTTAGGATGCGACGCATCTTCTATTCTGATTCGTATTTATTCCAGGCTCGATACGGCGTATCTTCTTCCATAAGATACGGCGTATCGACTGACCTGATGATTTTCATTTTAATTTTTTTAAGTTTTATTTTTACTAACTACTAATGTATTATGCAAGTTTGAACCTTCTTAACTTAGGTGTGTTAAAGTCTTGATGGTATTATAGATTTCTGCATTTCCTGTGGATACATACAATTATGAAGCTTAAACGTTCTCATCCACAAGAAAGTTGATTTTTGCTCTTATACAAATAATGGAGGATCATACCGAGCAAATCTCAGGGGAGTTTTTCTGTTCTAATTCTTTTATTTTCCAGTTTTTAATCTTTTATACAAACAACGAGGACGTTGTTTAACTTAAGTGGGGGGGATTGGAGAATTAGAACACTTACTTGTCCTAAACTTTTCAAAATATGCTTAAAATGTGCTTAATATATCAAAATTAAAAATTTTTAGCATGTTTTTATTTAAGTCTAAATGACATAGCTGCACACATGACGTTATTTTCAAAAATTGTGAACTTTTCAAAAATTCACAAATCTATGAGTGTGCCGGTGACTTGTAAACTTTAGAACTTGGCTTGTATACTATTCGAGACCACCATAATAAGTATTATTTTTATAATTGGAATGACTTGTCTAAATTGGTAAATTTCTAGGATTACACCCAAATAGCCTTTATATGTTATGTGATATTAGCTAACTACACTGGTTAGTTAACCCCCGTATAAACCCTTTTGTTACTCTCACTTTTAGAGTAAGATACCCATAGAAAAACACTCAGGGCCATTCCTTTCGTTTCTTACACCTTTGTTATAATGTTTCGTTACACCCTTACACCTTGGCCTACCCTGTAGATTAAAATCCGTGGTTGGTTAATTGCTTTAGGCAAAAGTGTGTTTCCTTACATTACCTATGTTCGCGTGCGTAATTCATTATCTATGGTTAGGTCGGGAAATTGCACAATGCAATTGGAGTGAAAGTAAATATTGTATATCTTTGAGTTTATTTTTTGTGTGTTTACTACTTTCACTATTACCGTTATTTCTGAAGTCATGAAAAGTATGGAAAAATTATCCAGAGTTATCATTATAGTGATGTGGTGAAATTTTACACATCTATGTTTATGTTTCGAGTTTAAAAAAAAAAAAAAAAAAAAAAAAAAAAAAAAATCGAAAAAATATGAAAAGAAAAAGAAAAAGGAAAAGTTGGAAGTTTATTTTAACCAACTTATGTAAAGTTTTGTATTAAGTGGTCGATATCACCACTATTTGTTATATATTATATTTATGGATTGAATGGGAGTTGGACGTTATAGGAACGCCAACTAAGGTTATTCCTTGATCAAGATTTTGTTGAGTATAATTCGTGTCTACCTAAAGCGTGTGTTTCAAGTGTTAAAGTGTGAGTTATTCAGTGATATGAGTCTTATTCATGGGATGGTTGGGATAGTGATTAACCACACTTAGGATTTTAATTTATCTGTTTTGTTTATTTTTCATTTTACACCAATTTGTATCCCAAATATTATCCATACCCTATATTATTCTTTATCCAAACCTTTGATTTATTGAGATTAGGGATTTGAGCAATCTTAAGTATCGTAGTCGTGGATTCGGCTATGTATTTATGATTTTGTCGCCCTTTTTGATATAATATTATTGGTAAAGATTATTTGGTCTTATCTTTAGCCTATTCGAGTTAAGGATTTGAGCAATTGCAAGTATCGTGTTCGTGGATTCGATCATGTATTTGTGATTTTGTCGCCTTTTCTGGAATTTGAAATCGATAGAGATTAAGAAGAATGATTAACCCTTAACCTACAAACCCTTTTTACCGCTTTAGACTTGTTATTCCTTGGCTTTAGTGGGGGAGATGCGTATACTTGCCAAGCTTATGATAGAATATTCGTCATGACTGGACAGTTAAACGATTAGATTTGCTTTTATCAAAATATTTTATTTTACTTCTAATTCGTTAAGTGTTTGGTTGTGTGATTATGACAAAAATGAATACATGCTTAAATATAAAAATAAATCCTAACATTTTTAGGATACATTTTCATAAGATTAATTCTAAGGTTTACTTGGGGACAAGTAAAGTTCAAGTGGGGGGATATTTGATGAACTCAAATAAGTACATTTTATTACCATCATTTATCCTATTTATTTGACTTGTTTTATTATATTATCTGTAAGAATTGATACGTTAATGTTTACTTTTGTAATTCTCAGGTAAAAACAAGTATTATGTGAAACTTGGCGATTTTGGACTAATTATGGAGCAAAACAAGCAAGAAGTTAAGAGTCTACTGAAATGTACAAGATCAAGATCATTCTGCTCCAGATACGCCGCATCCTACTTATTATATACGGCGCATCACTATCAAGATTTCACAAGATATTATCCAAGACGGCAAGGACATGCGCCACATACAAGAATGGAGTTACGCCGCATCTTCTGGCGGTGTAGGAATATTCTTGAATATATTAATCTTGGACCCCACGCGAAGTTAAGTCAATGCGCCGCATCTACTTATCCTATGCGCCGCATCTTACCCTCAGACAGAAACTATAAATACCCCAAGGCCAGACGAATTTCGAGAGCCTAGTTTTAGAACAAGACCGAAGACCAGAAACCCTAAGGCCGAATTCAGTCGAAGTAGCAGCACAAGACACACCTTGAACGAAGATACAAGAGCTGTAAGAAGGTCCTGCATGTATTCAATTCATTAAGTAGTTTTGTTTTATTGTATTAGTACACTTTAATTGGTCAGGATTGATGGGCTTGTGACATTGATTTTATCATGCACTTCAACTCCCCTTAAAATTGCTTTCCCATTAATTAAAGTTTATATGTTGATGTCTTTGGTGACTTTTATTAGTGCATTGATAACCTCTGTGTCTAGCTGAGCATTGCTTGGGTCGCCATGCCCCTTCCTCGCCTATTTATTAGATCGGCTATGCATTCTATCGTCTGTAGAAAAGTAGGAAGAAAGATAAATAGGATAGTCATAAGTAATCATTAAGGGTTTACTCGCCGATAAGATTAGAGCCAACGAGAAAGGAATTAATCTCGGTGCGTTGCATCGAACTATACACTTCATATAAAAATAGCAATAAAACAAGTGACAAGCTACTTAACTATCAGGACAGGTCTTCTTATTGTCTCAAGTATTTATCTGTGTACGTGTGTGCTATTCGCTGATTCGTGCTTATTAGTTTAGTTTATTATTTAATCACAACCAAACCGTGCCAGTCTCTCAGGCTGAACCCCCTTGCGTTAGATTAGGTTGTATAGCTAACTTAAGATATTAAAATACTGATTAGAATAACTAGATAATACGTTCCACTCTTAGTGATCGACACTCTACTTACCATTATATTCATACTGACCGGGTACACTGCTCGTTAAAGTGTGTGTGTTATTGATAAGTCGGCTAAATATAAATTTAAAACTTGAATACTGCTAAAACCATAACGACATACCGTGGGTATAAATTAGAGCATACGCACACGCGCATCACGCACGCCGCCTACCTCTTGTACCCACAAGACTTACCAGAGTAGTAAGCACTACCGTGATGAGTGGGAGTTCAAGAGGGTCTTAGTCTTTTAGTAAATTAATTGTTTTATCTATTAAAACATGGGTAGTTAATTTGTAAAAGAATTAATTATCGAAAGTACTAAAATTTTGAACTTTGTTTTATTGTAGATGGCAGCTAATCAATCCGTCAACAATTCGATCTTCAGGTCTTTCCTCGAAAAGGAAAAACTTACTGGATCCAACTTCCTCGACTGGTATCGGAATTTGAGGATCGTCCTCACAACCGAGGATAAGTTAACCTATGTGGAGCATCCCATACCTGCTACTCCTGTTCCTCCAACTCCTGATCAGCAGGTTCCTGCTGATGTCCTTGCTGCTCATGCCCAATGGGTTAAAGAATCTAAGGACATAAAATTTCTTATGCTCATATGCATGACTCCATAACTTCAAAAGAATCTGGAGCACTTTGATGCATATAACATGCTTAAGGAATTGAAGACCATGTTTGCTCAGCAAGCAGAACAGGAACTCCTTGAGACTGTGCAGGCCTTTCATGCATGTAAGCATGAGGAGGGTCAATCTGTTAGCACCTATGTTCTGAAAATGAAGGGCTATATGGACAGACTGGAACGCCTTGGTCACCCCATGTCATCTGGCCTTGCAGTGAGCTTGATTCTTACCTCTCTAAACAAGGACTTTGCTGGATTCAGGCAGAATTATAATATGCAATGCATGGGGAAGACAGTGAATGAAGTGCATGCAATGCTTAAGCTGCACGAACAAGGGCTTCCTAAGAAAGATGCTACCCCTGCTTTACTTGCTATAAGAGCAGGAAGGATCCAGAAGAATAATAAGAACAAGAAGCCGCTGAATGGTGCTCAGGGTATGAATCGTGGTAAAGGCAAGGCTAAGCTTGCTTATGCCCCCAAGGCCAAGATTCCCCCTCCACCTAAAAAAGAGCATCCTGCTAAGGACACTAAGTGTCATCATTGTCATCAGACTGGACACTGGAGGAGGAATTGTCCTGCCTATTTAGCCGAGTTGATGCAGAAGAAGTGTAATGTGGCTGGGAATGCTAGCACATCAGGTATCTTCGTCATAGAACTTTATAATCTTCCTCATAAATCTTGGGTATATGACACTGGTTGTGGTACTCACATCTGTAATACTACTCAGGGTCTCAGGGGAAGTAAGAAACTGAAGCCAGGAGCTTTGAGCCTGTACGTGAGAAATGGAAACCGTGCAGCCGTTGAAGCTATCGGAAGTTTTGATTTATACCTTCCTAGTGGTTTAATTATTGTGTTAGACAATTGTCATTATGCTCCTAGTATTACTAGGGGTATTGTTTCAGTTTCTCTTTTGAAAGACAAGGGTTTTACTCATTGTTTTACAGATATTGGTATTTCAGTTTCAATGAATAACGTGTTTTATTTTAATGTTGTTTCTAGGAATGGTATTTTTGAAATTGATATGAATGATTCTGTTTCGAATGACTGTTCTATGTATTCTGTTAATAGTAAAAGATCCAAGCGTAACTTGGACTCTACATTCTTGTGGCATTGCCGACTTGGGCACATTAACAAGAAACGCATTGAGAAGCTGCAACGTGATGGGCTTCTTAAATCAACTGACCTTGAGTCTTTTGATAAGTGTGAATCTTGTGTGTCTGGGAAGATGACAAGAAAGCCTTTTCCGCGTAAAACGGAGAAAGCTACAGATCTGCTTGGACTTATACATTCTGATGTATGTGGCCCTTTTAGAACTGTGTCAAAACAAGGATACAGCTATTTCGTAACTTTCACTAACGACTTTAGTCGATATGGTTATGTTTACTTGCTTAAACATAAACATGAAGTCTTTGAAACTTTCAAAGTATTTCAAAGTGAAGTTGAGAATCAACTTGGTAAGACCATAAAGGCTTTACGGTCTGACCGTGGAGGCGAATATATGAGTCAAGAGTTTATAGATCATCTTAAGAAGTGTGGGATTGTCTCACAGCTCTCTTCTCCAAGTACACCACAACATAATGGTGTATCTGAGAGAAGAAATCGAACCCTGCTTGACATGGTAAGATCTATGATGAATCAAACAACTCTACCAATGTCCTTTTGGGATTATGCTCTTGAGTCTGCTGCACGCATTCTCAATATGGTTCCTTCAAAGAAGGTTGAAAAGACACCATATGAACTATGGCATGGGAAGGTCCCTAATCTGTCTTACTTAAAGGTCTGGGGTTGTGAGGCATTCGTGAAACGTGACACGCCTGACAAACTTGAGCCAAGATCTATTAAGTGTATCTTTGTAGGATACCCAAAAGGAAACAATGGGTTACTACTTCTACTACCCACCTGAGCACAAAGTATTTGTTGCTCGTTTTGCTGACTTCTTTGAGAATCGTCTCATCTCACAAGAAGCAAGTGGGAGGATCGTAGAACTTGATGAAATTCAAGAAGATACTCACCTTTCTGAAAATACTAGCCAACTTCCTGAGATGGTTGAACATGAAAGTGTTGAACCAGAAAGTGAAGTTATTCCTGTTCGTAGGTCCTCAAGGAAAATACGTGCACCTGAACGTATGTGTGTGTACATCGATTCAGAAGAGCATGAGTTAGGGGATCTCAATGAGCCCGCTAACTATAAAGCTGCATTAGCAGATTCTGAATCTGAAAAATGGCTTAAAGCTATGAACGAGGAAATGAAATCCATGAAAGACAATAAAGTCTGGATTGAAGTTGACCTCCCTCCTAACGCTAAAACCGTTGGTAGCAAGTGGCTCTTCAAGAAGAAGACTGACATGGATGGAAAAGTACACACATATAAAGCTCGTCTTGTAGCAAAAGGTTATACTCAAACCTACGGTGTAGATTATGAGGAAACCTTCTCGCCTGTCGCAGACATAACAGCTATTAGGATTCTTTTAGCCATAGCAGCGTACTATGACTATGAGATTTGGCAGATGGATGTCAAAACTGCCTTCTTGAATGGTCACTTAACTGAAGAGGTTTACATGGACCAACCTGAAGGATTTGTCAATCCACAATATCCTAACCGAGTATGCAAGCTACAACGATCCATTTATGGATTAAAGCAAGCATCTAGGCAATGGAATAAAAGGTTTGATGAGGAAATCAAGAAGTATGGTTTCACTTAAAACCTTGATGAGCCATGTGTATATCGTAAGGCTAGTGGGAGTAATGTAGCATTCCTAATCTTATATGTTGATGACATATTGATCATGGGAAAAAACATTCCAATGTTACAAGCTATTAAAGCCTACCTTGGAAATTGTTTTTCTATGAAGGATTTAGGTGAAGCTGCATATATCCTAGGAATCAAGATCTACAGAGATAGATCTAAGCGGTTGATTGGACTTTGTCAAAGTGCATACATTGAGAAAATCTTGAAAAGATTTAATATGGCAAATTCCAAACGTGGAACTACCCCAATGCAAGTAAAACTTGAGTTGAGAAAATCTCAAGGACCCTCAACACCTGCAGAGGTGGAACGCATGAAGAGGATTCCTTATGCCTCGGTTGTAGGATCCATCATGTATGCGGTGAGGTGCACTAGACCTGATGTTGCGTTCGCTCAGAACTTAACAAGTCGATTTCAAGTAGATCCAGGGGAGATTCACTGGTCTGCTGTGAAGAACATACTGAAGTATCTCAGATATACTAAAGATATGTTTCTTGTTTACGGTGGAGACCCAAACAGAGAGCTCAGAGTTACCTGTTATACTGATGCTGGGTGGCAGACCGACAAGGATGATACCAAGTCGCAAACCGGATACGTTTTCGTTCTAAATGGAGGTGCTGTAGTCTGGAAGAGTGCCAAGCAAAGCTTTACAGAGATGTCTTCTACAGAAGCTGAATACACTGCTGCTTCAGAAGCTGCAATGGAAGCTATTTGGATAAGGAAGTTTATTGATGAGCTTGGAGTAGTCCCCACCAATAAAGAACCTATGAAAATGCTATGTGACAACACTGGAGCATTAACTATCGCCAACGAGCCTGGAGCTCAGAAAGGCGCTAAGCATTACAAAAGGAAGGTTCACTATCTCCATGAGGTTATCGCAGATAATGAAGTAGTACTTAACAAAGTTCACCCAGATGACAACTTAGCTGATCCATTTACTAAGGCGTTGCCTTTGAACAACCATGTTGAACTTGCTAGTGGTATTGGACTTCGTTCAGTTAATAGTCTCATGTAAATCTGTTTTGATTTTAGTATTTGGATAATGGGATATGTAAAACATTTATTATTTTGATGATTAATATACGTGGTACTTGAGTTATTCATTCATATATTAATTGTGTCATATATTTGCATGTTTAATCCATAAGTAATTTATCACTTTAAATCGTCCATTGTCGATCAATGATATGGGAGTATTGTTGAATTAAGGCAAATGTGAGAGATTGGTTATATTTGTTGAATACTAAGGATGTGTCCGCCAAACTTACATGTTATCCACGTGTTATGGATATTGGATTTCCCCAAACCCACGAGTCATCACTTTATGGATCGGCGTCATTAAGTGATATCTCGCAAATGGTTATTTTATTTGTCCTCTGACTTGAGATGCAAGCAGGTCTTGCATGTGTGGATCTTTATTCTTGACTATAGTCAAACGCTATCCTGAACAAGGTGGTTATAAAGGCTATTCTCAGAAGTTGGTTGAAGCACATGAATGACACGTGTAGTCAAAATAGAATTTGTTCCTCCACTTGTCTTCTGGAGCTTGATACTACTGGGCCCCTCGCTGAATTAATCAGATGTTTGCATGGCCGTGCCCAAAGTGTAAATCAAGATGATGCTTGTTTTACATTTGGTAATCTTGATTAATTTCTAAAACGAGAAACAGAATAGTTGAACAATCTGGAATGACTTTGATCCATATCCATTGTTCAACAAGTATCTGAAACAAAAGGATAATTTAAAATTGTAAACCATTTAACTAGTTGTTTTATGAAACCACACTCAGGTATTTCTGGGAGCAATGCGGTGTTGCTAGACGCTTAGCATTGTTAGTATATATTATTGTTTATGACGATCGCAAGTGGGAGCTGTTAGTTATGCGCACGTCAAATCAATAGTTATACGGCTAGAAATTACGTGAGCCTATCGGGGTACACACGTATATACTTATAGAATGTTTTAGTTAATGTAATTAATATATTAGATGTATTAATTATATTAAGTAATGTTTACGAAATTAATTAATAGTCGATATTTAAACGTTAGACGTTTATTTTAACTAAAGGGCTAAATTAATTATTAGTAATGTACTAATAAATAATGAAAGCCCATGTGAGCCGATTGAACTCACGGTCAGGAAAATATTCATGAATATATGGAAGTGATTTGTCAAACTTGTACAGAAAGTTGGAGGATATTCATGAATATGGAAGTGATCAATATGGAAAGGATTTGTCAACTTGCACAAAAAGTTAAGACTTTAATATATATATAATGAAGGCTTGGCTCCTTTTTGATTGATTTAGAATATACACTGACAAATCATTCGACATATTAAAACTTTCTTCACTGACCAATCGGTTCATATAATTCTTTTAAGAATTCGATCCAAGTTGATCAAGAAACAAAACCAAGTGTTTTTTGTTTCATTCGTAAGCAAGTACTAGCATCCTAACATTCTTGCAAGACGTGTAGTGTGTGCAACAATAGAGATCAACTCACTATAGTTGATTGGTTCGTGTGTTCGTGATCAAGATCAAGACTTGGTGTTTATCTATTTTTCAATAGATTCGAGGTTAGTATTTATTATGTGTTTTAATTCATAACATTAAACATAGATCCATCCGCCGCGTACTCGTGGTATTGATAGTTAATCAATATGAATTCCCTACATACATGTGGTTCAATGGTTGGCTTATGTGTGTACTATGGTGGTTAGAGGTGAGACAAAACTCGAAAGAATGGTGGTTGAGGTGATTACTATACTCATGTTGTTGGCTTGTGTGTGCACCACATTGGCTTTCATGGCTTCTTCTTATATAGTAGTTGTAGAAATAAGGGAATACTAAAAACTATATTATTCAGATTCAACTACAATACAAAGACATTAAATAGAAAAGACAAGACCTAAACCCTAAAAGCTAAACGGGCCTAAACAAGTAGGTCGGGCCAATAGACCTTTATTATCTAACAGTAGTCAATCGAATATATGAATGGGCTGCTATTTTGATCGCAATATAAAGACTTATGGATGATGCAAAGCTTGCAGATATGATTGATAATAATAAATGGATATGACCTATGGATTGGTATGATAAATTTCCTATATTGAAGAATTTAACTATGCCAAGAATTGATGTTAATAAGAAAGACAATGTGAAGTGGGTGACAAGTGATAACAGGAAAGTCAAATATGCAGTTTCTCATGTTTGGAAAGATATGAGAGCAACTAGCCAAAG
The DNA here is from genome assembly GCA_021014915.2 of Artemisia tridentata subsp. tridentata. Taxonomy (NCBI): domain Eukaryota; kingdom Viridiplantae; phylum Streptophyta; class Magnoliopsida; order Asterales; family Asteraceae; genus Artemisia; species Artemisia tridentata. The sequence goes on from CP139505.1 coordinate 418,990,115, forward strand.
ATTGAGTAGGATAATGTTGTGTGGTTTACCCAATTTAATCCTAGACATGCTTTTTATATCGTGGCTAGCAATTCATGGGAAGCCAATGACACAAGATAGAATGTTATGCTTTTAAGTGTTGATTTGAAGTGCTCTTTATGTAAAATGGGCTCACTCTCGTCAACACTTATTCTTCAAGTGCAAGTATACTGGAAGGATATGGGTTCAAATGAGGCAAATGATCCAAAAAGGTGGAGGTCAGGATGATTTGACGCAAATTGTGGGTGAATTAGCTACACAAAGAAGTAGAAGAAGTAGATGGTATGTGGTAAATAGACTTGTTCTGGCAGCTTCAATGTATTATGTTTGGCAGGAAAGAAATTACGAGTTGTTTAAGCAGGAATGTAGAACTGATGATGACCTGGTTAAAATCATTAAGGATGTTGTCTAAACTTCTATCTCTTTTGAACAATCGAATATGAACCAATAATCAATCAAACTAGACTTTTATTTAATATACAATCGTTAGGTTTACAAATGTATTTACATGAGTATTTATACTATCCCAAACGACACATACTAAACAACATACCATTTCATTAAACGGTTTATCTAAAATAACTGTTTTTCCTAACCGACAATAACTGCCACTTTGACTTATACATATATTTGACTTTTCGTGTTTGACTTTGACTTTCATGTTTGACCTTCATGGATTAGATAAATTAGTATCCAATAATCCTCCCTAATTTATTAATCCATGTCTTCGATATCTTCAAGCTCCATCATCTTTATCTTTGAACTTTGGCTTGTTTCCACTTCCTTTGTCTTGATCTTTAACACGAACTATGTCTTGAAGTTTCTTCTTGGTTTGACTTCTTTCTTCCTTGTCTTCAATTTCATCTCGATCATCTTTGTTACCTTTGTCACCATCTTTCTTCTCTTGTATCATTTCATAATCTTGCATCTCCAATAATCTGTTTCTTTTAGTACTTGTATCACGATCTTCTGGTTCAACTTTCTTGTTGCTTGATTTAATGTCTTTCTCAATCTGGTTCTCCTTCTGAAATCTTGATGGCGTCTCTTGATGCTTCTTGCATTCGCCCTTGTCAACACTTGATTCCTCTTCTGGATGTTTCTTATCTGAAACAACTTCATGGTTCTCTTTCTTAAATTGTTCTCCTTTTGTCTTTAACTCTTTCATCTCTTTGCTTGTGCAATCTTTCATCTTCTTGAGGTTCTCTAACTCTCTCTGCATTTGTTTCTCAAATGCCATTTCTCTATTTCTCATTTTCTTCTCAAACTCTTGTTTCTCCATCTCTAACTCTTGAAGCATTTCGAACTTCCAAAACTCTAATTTACATTTCAAGTCAGTTTCTATCTCTGATCTCATGTCTTCTAACTTTTCTTTTGGAATTTCATCCTTCTCAATGATAATTCCTTTCTTTCTCGATTCTTCCTTAAAGGATGTTATCTCTTTTTCATCCTTACTAGTAACCATCAATAGCGCTAGTTCATCATCTTCGACCACAAGGTTTGCTTTTTCTTCTCTACGGTCTGGTTTTGAACAATTTGCAGCAAAGTGTCCAAACTCTTGACAATTATAACATTGTATTTCTCTAAGATCTCTTCTTGGATAATTTTGATCTCTAGGGCTTCTCCCCCCTCTATTATAACTATCTTCATTCCTATTATCTCTTACGAATCTTCCTTGGCCTCTTCCTCGTGTCTGATTACCACCTCCTCTTCTATAACTTCCATAGTTGCGTTCATAATTTCTGTCATTCCCTTGACGTGTGAACAATAATTTCTCATTGTTATCTTCATCACTTCCTTTTCTAAACTTAAGTCTTTCTTCATAAGTCTTAAGTTTCCCGATAATTTCCTCCAACTTTACAGTCTTAAAATCAACAACCATTTCAATGGTTGCTACTACTGGTACAAATTTATCTGGCACTGCATTAAGTAATTTCCGTACTTTTGTTTGTTCATCAAACATCAATCCACATGTAGCGGCCTTTGTAATAATACTCATCAACTTCCCTGAAAATGAATCTATTGATTCATCTTCTTTCATCACGATTCTCTCAAATTCTGATTTCAATTGTTGCGAGTGTGCCTGTTGGACGTCTTCTGTCCCAACGAATCTGGCCTTTAAAGAATCCCAAATTTCTTTTGCTGTTTCGCATCCCGCAACTTGCATTTGCAAATCTTCTGGTAATCCTTGAAATAGATATGCTGATGCAGAACTATCCTTTTTTACATCAATCTCTTTTGATGTACTTGTTCCTTCTACTAAACCCCATACTCCATTTGCCAATAGTATCTTTTTCATTCTTAATGCCCATAATGTATAGTTCGTATTGTTTAGAATTGGACATTGATATGATGATAATGATGAGGCGAAAACAATATTTTCGTTTTTATCTCCCGACATATTCTCTTTCCTAATGATCTTCACTTTTAGTTTCTACTAAAACCAATATAACTCTAACAATAGTCGAACTTAAATTTTTCTGTCTAATCCACAATAATTCTCAAATTCTAAACTTTTCTAATCTATTCTTCTAATAGATAAAATAAAATTAACAAGTATTAAAAAAAAAAGTAATAATAAAACCTGTTAATGTTTATTCCTTGGGCTTTTCTCATAATTTTCGTGGGCCTCTTTTCTTAAACAAAAGACCGTTCCTTTTTATCCCCAAATAAAATCTTTCACAGCTTCTTCTTCTTCCTTTACACTCAATTAGGGCAAAACTCTCCCATGGTAATCCTTCTTCTGATTTTCTTCTAATCAAACGGTGGTGGTGGTTATCGGTGCCTTCTCTTCTTCTCTAGTAATGATGGTTACTGTCTTCCTTTGTCTTCTCCGGCAAAACACACGGCGGCAGTTAACACAACCGGTATGTTTTTTTTCTCTTTCTCTGATTCGATCTTCACTTAATCGGTTTTCTCTCTTGATTGATTCCCTGAATCAATTTCTTCTTTTTCTTGAACGATTCCCTGAATCGGTTTTCTTTTGATTGATTCCCTGAATCAATCTGTCTCTTTCTTCTCTCTGTAGCGATTCCCTGAATCGCTGTGTTGACATAAATAATGCCTAAAAACATTATCAATATTTATTCATATCTCTATGTTTTGATGATCACAAAATGTAAACTCATTAAAAAAATAAACTTATCAAATAAACAAGTATTTAGTTGTAAATATTCATTTCTACAACTTAATCACTTAATGTATGAATAAACAAGTGCTTAATGCATTATATGATCAAAGGAACATTTTCTTAATAACTAGATTTTTTATAAAACATCAAAAACATTTTATATATTTTTGAAAAACATTTTTGGTATTAAATAAAAATGTTTAATCTTTTATAAAAATATGAATTCAAATTTTTAACCAAAATCAGTTAAAATGTTCCAGAAAAACCTTCCCCACAGAAGGACAAAATTGGCCAACGTTCAGTAGGGGCGGTCCTCTTAATTTTACTAGGCGGCCCCCTTAATAATTAAGGGGACCGCCCCCTATTTAAGGGGACCGCCCCCGCTCCAGTAGGCTCCAGCTGTCCAGATTTTTCCTTATAAATACAAGCCTTCTCCTGGATTTTTTCTCAACCCTTTTGCACTAAAACTTTCTGTTGTAGATCTCATTTCATATCTTAAATAAACCTTTGATCATGTAATCTTAAGCATTGGTTTCCAAGTGATCCAAGCTTCCACCATCCAAGTGCAAAAGAAGAATACTTCTATCAATCAAGATTAGAAGTATTACAACTTAGTATCATTTTGTTACTTAAGTTGTGTGTTTAACAAAGTTTGTAAATCATTCATTCATTTGTATGTAAGGTGTATGTTGTAGATTAGTGTTGTGTGTAAGTAGTGAAGATGTTGTATAAGTAGTTGTGGTATAGAAGTTGTGAGGTCAAAGTGTAGAAGTCGTGAAGCCGTGGTGTAGAAGTTGTGAAGCCGTAGCTTAGAAGACATGAAGTCCTTGTGTTGAAGTCATGAAGCCGTAGCATAGAAGCTGTGAAGCGGTTGTGTTAAAGTTGTGGAGTCCTAGTCGTGAAGTTCTTGTGTTGAAGTCGTGAAGCCATAGCATAGAAGCTGTGTAGCGGTCGTGTTGAAGCAATGAAGTCCTAGTCGTGAAGTCCTAGTGTTGAAGTCGTGAAGCCGTAGCATAGAAGTTGTGTAGCGGTCATGTTGAAGTCGTGAAGTCTTAGTCATGAAGACATAGTGTTGAAGTCGTGAAGCCGCATCATAGAGGTTGTGTAGCGGTCGTGTTGAAGTCGTGAAGAAGTCGTGAAGCCGTTGAGAAGTAGTCGTGAATAAGTTGTGAAGAAGTTGTGTTGTGAAGTTGTGAGATTGGTTCTAGCTACGATTAGAACTCGACATTTAGCTTTGTGTCGTTAAACACGTGTAAGCCAAAGTTGTGTACGGTTTTCTCCGCCATAAGGGAGCTTATTGAAGTTGTGAAGAAAACTCTCGAGCAAGGTGTGCTCGGGGAGTGGAGTAGGGCAAGGAAGGTGTCCTTGTAGCCGAACCACTATAAATCTCTCGTGTCTCGGTTAGATCTTTCCATACCTTATTTATTTCTTTACTTGCATCGTCATTACTTTCATACACATAGGCTTATATAATTGCTAGTATTAATTAGAGGTCGACTTCACATAAAGATCAAATTGAAAATCCATTCAAGAAACCAAAACTTTTACAATCAATTTAAAAGAATACATATATAACTAATAATAAGATTTAAGTTTTATTTTTCATAACAAACTAGAATCTAAAGTTTTTAAAAGTATAAAACAAAGGTTTTATAATAAATTAAAAAGACGTAAAACTATTCAACCCCCCCTTCTAGTTTTCCACACGCTGGTCTTCTTCTGTCTCTGGTTCCCTGAACCTTTGGCTCTGATGCCACTGTTGTCTAATCTTCTATCTCTTTTGAACAATCGAATATGAAACAATAATCAATCAAACTAGACTTTTATTTTATATACAATCGTTAGGTTTACAAATGTATTTACATGAGTATTTATACTATCCCAAACGACACATACTAAACAACATACCGTTTCATTAAACGGTTTATCTAAAATAACTGTTTTTCCTAACCGACAATAACCGCCACTTTGACTTATACATATATTTGACTTTTCGTGTTTAACTTTGACTTTCATGTTTGACTTCATGTTTGACCTTCATGGATTAGATAAATTAGTATCCAATAAAGGAAAATATGAAAATAAAATGATGAGCTTGAAAGTCAAAAAGTCAACTGAAGTGATGAAAGTTGCTGAAAAATGGGGGCTGCAATGGGATGATTGGCAGCTAAAAATGAAATGGTGATTGACTGTGATTGATAAGTATGGATCAAATGGTTGGTGAGTTTTTGGATGGACTAAGGAGTATAAGGCAGTGCTTGGATGGACAGAGGGGATAGCAGTAGTATGAGAGAGCTGATGATATGGTGTTATAGAGATGGTTGGGCCTCTGATATTGTGGATGATGCCTTTCATGGATGACAGTCTTTATGATATACTGTGAGGATGATGCTGTAGTGTACTCATAAGACTGCCTTCATGAGGGTAATGTAGTCTTCTATCAAAGGTAACAAGCTTTCTGCATTTGATGATGCCTTTCATGGATGATAGTCTCTATGATACACTGTGCGGATGCTGCTGCAGTGTACTCATAAGATTGCCTTCATGAGGGAAATGTAGTCAATGTAAGAGAGTTTAAACAACAATGAGGTGTTACGTCCGAGCCTGATGAAGAGCCCGTTGAGCCTGATGGTGAAACGCGACACAAAAGGGCCACATCCAAGCCCGTATGGCCTGATGGTGAAACGCGACCCAAAAGGGCCACATCCAAGCCCGTATGGCATAAGGATTATGCCATGTGATTATCTTTATTTTTAGTCATGATTGAGTCGTATTAGGAAAATATATTGTGAGTTGTTTTAGGAGTTATCTTGTGATACAAGTTGTTCGTAGAGATGATAGTTAAACATCATGGTTTTCCCCGAACTGTCGTGTCCGATCGTGACCCTATATTTGTTAGTAAATTTTGGAAGCACTTGTTTGAGGCCAGTGGTACTAAATTGAATCATAGTACGGCTTATCATCCTCGGACGGACGGTCAAACTGAAGTTGTCAATCGAGGTATTGAACAATATCTTCATGCAATGGTATATGATCGGCCTCAACAGTGGGTAAAGTTCTTATCTTGGGCTGAATACTGTTATAATACTAGCTATCATAGTAGCATCCAAATGTCTCCTTTTCAAGCATTGTACGGGCGTTTACCTCCAACGATTATTCCATATCCACCAGGATCATCTAAAATTGCCGCCGTTGACGAAGTATTGACCGAACGAGATGAGTTGTTACGGCAGCTTAGGAATAATTTATTAGTTGCGAAGCATCGCATGGAAATGAAGGCCAACCGAAGTCGGCGTGATGTGGAGTTCCAACAAGGAGATAAGGTGTTTGTTAAGCTACAACCCTACCGACAAGTAACCTTAGCCAAACGTTTTTCTAATAAGTTAGCCAAGAGATATTATGGCCCATTTGAGGTACTTGAACGTGTGGGAAAGGTTGCTTACCGTCTTGCACTTCCTTCTACAAGTAAGATACATCCTGTGTTTCATGTATCGTTACTCAAGCCCTTTGAAGGGACCGAACATGGGAACGTTGCAGATTTGCCTGAGGAGATATTTGAAGGTCATCCAGTGGAACAACCATTATGCATCTATGATTCACGGGTAGTGTTTCGCAATGGATTGCCAGCTCGACAAGTTCTCGTTCAATGGTCTGGAAGATCACCAAAAGAAGCGACATGGGAATGGGTTACTGAGTTTCAAGCCGCTCATCCAACTTACCACCTTGAGGACAAGGTGATTTCTGAAGATGTGGGGAATGTTACGCCCGAGCCTGATGAAGAGCCCGTTGAGCCTGATGGTGAAACGCGACACAAAAGGGCCACATCCAAGCCCGTATGGCCTGATGGTGAAACGCGACCCAAAAGGGCCACATCCAAGCCCGTATGGCATAAGGATTATGCCATGTGATTATCTTTATTTTTAGTCATGATTGATTCGTATTAGGAAAATATATTGTGAGTTGTTTTAGGAGTTATCTTGTGATACAAGTTATCGTGTTTTATTTGCTATTTATACCGAACCAGGGAATGCAGAAAGTCATAGTTGTGTTAAATAAATTCTCTTTTCTTTCTTCTAAATTCTTAGGGAGCTCGCATACGCTTGAAGTGTGCAAACTATCGATACTTAACGTATCATGAGGCCTGTAAATAGTGCTGTTTATAGTTGTTCCTATTTGGAATGGCTTTGATTAGCATTATTGTTATGGGAAATGTAATCGTTGCGAGTGAATTTTGTGAAGAGTATGAACTGAGAATGATCAAATTGTATGTTTGTATAGATTGATATTGAGGATCATGGGCATGTCCATGGATCTTCTGAATCATTGTAATCTTTTATAAGTGTCTGAGCTAATATATTCTTCACATTTTAAGGGGAAAAAAAGTGTAGTAGAGAAAGTCTACTCTCCATTATATGTAGTGTAGATATTTGATGTATCCTGAATATGTTTAGGGTTCAAATCTTACACTAGAGATAATGGTTACCAAAATAAGCACTTTTACATCAACGTCATATCACCCTATTCAACATAACAACAAACCCAACACCAAACAGGACCAAACCTGATGGGGACAAGATTCGTGGACCCGAATTAAGAAACATAGATGATTTTCACTACGGCATAAAGCCAATGTCTTGATTACGCCGTATACGCTACTGAGCAATTTGGAGTATTTTCTTAGTTTGTCTACGCCGTAAAAGGAACCCCGTCCCTATGCTGTAGAGACGACGATTCCATAATGTTCTTTTATTTACTTAATTCATTTTTTTAGGATAATTATTGTCAAGGAATTTTTTAATTAGTTTCTTTATTTTATTTAGGTTGCTTGTGGCACAAGTTTAACTTCCTTATAAATATAAGGCTTTTATAATTGTAATTGATATCTTTTAATTCTGGAATCATTAATAAAATTGTGTTTTAATAGTTATTCTTTACGGTTTTATTACTTTGAGGTGCGCCTCATTTATTCCCTTGGATTAGAGTTTATATAAATTTGCTTCTGCACACCCGTGACAAAAAACAAACACATAAAAATACCACATTTTATACAAACATACACCATAAACACAAAAAAGGAAAGAAAAAGTAGTACAAACGATTCGGTGGTCTGCGCCACCAAACCGATTCAAAAAATAGGGGACCGCGCTCGGTTGGGGTTAGGAAGGGTGTAATGGGGTTGGCGTGTGATGATGTCACCATTGGTGATCTATCACCCACCATTACACATAGTCTTACATATTTAGGATAGCAAAAAAAGTAAAAAACGGCCACGGGAAATACTCTGGTTATACGGCGTATACGTAAATAAACGTTTCGCTCTCCTTAAATAACCTGAAAAGAAAAAAAAGACCCATTTGTGTACGCGTTTATATTTTATCAACTAGTTGCACACACTTATTACTTTCAACCAACTCTCTTTGACCAAATCAAACCAGTAATACCATGATCTAACACATATTCATAGTTCATGCTTCATACTTCATACACTTGTTTTGTAAGCATTGAATTTTACAAAATTACATGTAGCCTAAACATACATATAGATTATTCGCGGGCCACGACGACCAATTGCTTCCCAACATTTTTGCCAGAAAAGAGGCCAACCATAGCCGCGGGAGCGCTCTCTAGCCCATCTGCAATGTCTTCTATGTAATGTATTGACCCTTGTTTTATGAGTGGTATAATCATTTCTAGATACTTTGGGTACATGTGATAGTAATCAACTACAATGAACCCTTCCATGCGCACACGTTTGGTTACAAGGGTAAACAAGTTACACAGTCCCTCCCATTGCTCTAAGTTGTACTGTGAGATCATCCCGCAAACTGAAATTCTACCATTTGGTAGAATTTCAGTTTGCGGGATGATCTCACAGTACAACTTAGAGCAATGGGAGGGACTGTGTAACTTGTTTACCCTTGTAACCAAACGTGTGCGCATGGAAGGGTTCATTGTAGTTGATTACTATCACATGTCATTGTAAATATCAATGCCATTGGGAAAGTACCTAGCATAAATATTGCGTTAATCATTACGAAAAAAGCGATAACATCACAGTAATAACCTCTTAATAGAATATAAAAAATGATTTAGGATGTTATATATGTACGTATTAAGATCAGCCTTGTGCGACTTTCAACTCATGACCAGTTCTCCGTTGAATTATTTCTTTTGATTTGATTTGTATAAAATAACACAACACGAAATGACCAATTTGTAAATTGATCAAAAGAGCACCTAAAAAAACTAGTGTGACTAACGGTTCCATTTACCGTGGTTCAGACTAACCTCTTGAGAGCTGCATCAAGATCTTGGTCTTCCTTGTAGTTAAAAGCCTCATCGAATCTGAACCTATTCTTTAAAAGATCAACCTTGAGTAATAACCAAAATAAACGTTTGGGACATAAAACAAGGACAATGGGTATTTGGTAATGATATAATTCAAACGTGCAAGATTACGCCTATTAATCAATATATGTAGAAACTATGCTATATATTTTTGACACACCAACCTTTTCTTTTGTACCGGCACTCCCAACAACATAGCATCCTAACAACTTAGCAAACTGCCCAACAAGCTGACCAACCGCGCCTGAAGCTGCTGAAACAAAAACAAATTCTCCTTTGTTTGGAGCACAAATTTCATAGAAGCCAGCATAAGCTGTCATACCAGGCATACCTACATACAATGAAAGAAAGATCAGGATAAGGTAGAGGGAAAAAAAAAGGCATGTCTGCTTACGGGTCAAAGCGGTTCATTTTTTGTATATTTCGAGATGGGTCTGTCTTGGTTGAGCTCACCCTTTTTTTGTCTACTAACTTATTTATAAATATTTATTGTAGAGTTTCATATATGATATACTAAAAGCATATCAACTGAATCGGTAGTAATGGAGATCTTATGGATTTGAAGCACAATTTTGGGTTCTTTTCAACCATTTGACATGTTTCACTTTAGCTTTATTTTTTTGGGCTGCAAATTTTATTCCTGGATACGAACTGCCAAGGGTCACCCACGTCTAAATACTCGTATATGTCATGAAAATTAGCTTGTTGGACAATACAACTACTCAAACACATAAATACAGTTTGATCGTTTAATATACTCTACAATAATGTGTACAAGGCTCTCAGAGACAATATTTATTGTGTGAGATACCATAATTTGTTATCCTCTTCGTAGTTGCACAAATTTATGATTTCCCATCATCTTGAACCCTACCATTTATGTTATGTATACATCTATAGGGCCAATGTGAAATTTACCTACTATTTAAAGTTCCTTTTGAATTTATTTTACAAGAATACAACTTGACCAAAAACACTATAATTGCTAAAGAACATACCAAGAATTCCGGTATAATATGAAAGAGGGACATCAATATGTTGAATCTTAAATAGAGTCTCGGGTGCATTGATAATGCTGTATTCCTCCCATCGCGTCCCTCCCCAAACTAGGTCACCTATCTTAAAGTCCGAATGCCTGGAATCAATAACTTTAGCTACCCCCAATCCTGACATAGGCTGCAAGATGCTAACTCGTACATTAGAACACACACTAAAATAGTAACATTACATACAAGACCAGGAGGCGGAAAATAGATCATTTACATTACATGTTATAACTTTTTTTTTTTTTTTTTTTTTTTTTTTTTTTTTTTTTTTATTATTATTATTATTTACCAAAATAGTTACACGAGGCTTTATTGTTGACCTTATTAAAATCCACTTTTTTCAATTTTTGTTGACTATTGGTAGTTCAATATAATATATCATGCACCTAATTATGCCACTGTCTTTCTAGTATTTGTTATTTGTCATCCACTATAGTTTGTGCTGTAGCCACTTGACTTTTGGTCCCTGTTGATTCTAAATATAGTGATATTATGTGATAACATGTGTGAGGGACTAACTGGGTCAATCCATATATATATTCAATGTGCCAACTGGACAAAGATTTTAAAAATATGTTAGGACTAGAAAGGCCTAATGATTCAGGTTGTGTTTGGCATTGTGTTTTCAGGAAGCAGAACAACATTTTCTTATGTTTGGTATAGCTGTACTGAATCTGGTTATGCTAATTACTTAAGGGTTATTTTAGTTCATATAGTTTTGGATAATGGTAACAAAAACTGTTTCGGCATTATTAAAAGGTTAATACTATACGTTTGTAAATGCTAAGATCTTTGATGAAACCACATATAAGGTCAAATGTGGATCCACTATAACACGATACATAGAGTAGCTCATAAAACTTATATGCCACACGTCCGTTGAACCGGGAGAATACCATCCACATTAAAATTGGGCGCTTTGACACTCGGTTATTGGGCTATGTTAGGATCTCTTAGCTCAGTCCTGATAAGGCCACATATGACTATATGAGCCCACTTGAGGGGTCGTTCTTATCAAGCTTATGTGCAAGCATCAACTTCTAACTAATTATCTTTGTTTCAGTATAATGGCATACCAGTTTGAAAGCATATAAGGAAATCCAAAAACTATACTATTCCCCAACAAACCCAATCCCGCCGGAGCGGTGTAAGGGGGATGTGAAATGAAGACAGATCCTCATCCAACCCCTACGACCAGGAAACCAGTGTAATTGTGCAGTTGAGAGAAGTATAAGAAAAAAGAGCACGAGAGCACAAAAACAAGAACAAACTTTTAATAACTATTTTGTGTTCTCGAAACCCCCTTTTAATAAAAAACTATTTTGCCTTAGAACGGAAATGGAAATAGCAATAATAGTAACATGTTAAATAAGTTAATCAAAGATAAAGTTACGTACCGCACCAGGAGTAAAGGATTCAAAGTACTCCCCTTAAGTTTTCTTCATTCGATTACGCATATAAGGATCACATGAAAGATAAAGATTCTTAACAAGGATACCATTAGAACCTTCTGCTAGCTTAATTTTGATGGTTTCGGATGTATTGAGGAACATGTCGGATTCCTTAGGAAACCCATTAAGGTAGTCCTTGAATATTATCTGTTTGTTCTTCACTACTTGTTCCATTAGATTGCTAAAACTCTAGCTTGAGTTTGAATGTGAAGAGGGTCCACAACCAGTACGAATGTTGTAATTAACCGAGTGTGATCACCATAGACAATTGAGTTTGCATCATCTAACGTGAGTGGATATGATGGTGCAAACATGTTTGCATTAAAACCATAGATTGTTTTACTTTTACTTTTCTTGCTTTCCATCAAGTCACATTTTCTTGCTTTCCATCAGTACATGGTAACATATTTTAGTTTTACATTCTTACCATCCTTCTTTTGCCTTTTGTAGTTTTGTTATTGATGGTGTACCCCATCCTACGGTCGGAGCCTTTTGTAGTTTTGTTATTACATGGTCCCTACTTCCAATAACGGGTTTCCTATATTCCGGTACGTGCAACAACTGCACATGGGCATGATCTCGCAGCCTATACTCTGAGCTTTCCTATTGGCTAGAGAGAATGTGCTTCACCCCAACCAATCCGGCTGAGACACGTGCTAGGCTCCTAACACATATTCATAGTTCATAGTTCATGCTTCATACTTCATACATTTATTTTGCTAAGCATTGAATTTTACAAAATTACATGTAGCCTAAACATACATATTGATTATTCGCGGGCCACGAAGACCACTTGCTTCCCGACATTTTTGCCAGAAAAGAGGCCAACCAAAGCCGCAGGTGCGCTCTCTAGCCCATCTGCAATGTCTTCTATGTAATGTATTCTCCCTTGTTTTATGAGTGGCATAATCATCTCTAGATACTTTGGGTACATGTGATAGTAATCAACTACAATGAACCCTTCCATGCGCACACGTTTGGCTACAAGGGTAAACAAGTTACGCAGTCCCTCCCATTGCTCTAGATTGTACTGTGAGATCATTCCGCTAACTGAAATGCGACCATTTAGTTTCATGTTCAAAAGTACTGCATCCAACATCTCCCCACCAACATTGTCAAAGTAAATATCAATGCCATTCGGGAAGTACCTAACATAAATATTGCGCTAATCATGACCAAAATAGCGAAAACATGCTTAAAATGACCCAAATCTTAGTAAAAAAAAAAAAAAAAGATTCAAGATGCTATATTTGTATGTATTAAGATCCGCTTAGCTTGTGACTTTCAACTCATTAGCAGTTCTCATATAAATTAGATTTAGTTTGAATTACAGTTCCGTTTTATACTGTGGTTCAGACTAACCTCTTGAGAGCTGCATCAAGATCTTGCTCTTGCTTGTAGTTAAAAGCCTCATCGAATCCAAACTTATTCCTTAAAAGATCAACCTTGTGTAATAACCAAAATAATCGTTAGGGACATAAAACACGGACAATCGGTATTTGGTAATGAATATAAATTAAATGTACAAGATTACGCCTATAAATCATATATGTAAAATAACACGAGTTGATCCTATATAAGCCCGAGGCTCGATAAAGCTCGCTTCGAACAAGCTCGATCTCGAATTAATCGACAAAAACTTGAAAATGCCATGTTCTTTTGAAACCCGGCCGAATCAAACAGTTTTTTAGCAACGACCCGGTTCAAGCCGGATAAACAATTTCAGCCTTGCCGTTTTTACCCTAATTCTACACTTTTTCATACCATAATATATGTTTCCGCTAGCAGTAACCCCAAATTAATGAAGGTAATTTTGAGTTTTTATTTATTTATTTATTTATTATTATTATTATTATTATTATTATTATTATTATTATTATTATTATTATTATTTTAGCAATGAACAAGATTTTATTATTATTATTATTTTTTATTATTATTTTTTATTATTATTATTTTTTATTTATAAAAACATCACTTCATTAAAAGAAAATAGGATTTACAAGAAATTAGAGAGGAGCCGAGATACTAACTGGGCTCCCACTCCTCTAGCTATTGCAAAGCTAATCCTATTAAAAATATGAGCAGCGGCTCGCGATCCGATGTCTTGAGTTACTGAGAACTTCCGGATCCGTTTCAGTAGAGTTGTTGCATCCTTCCCAAGTTCCCCAAAGGAAGAGAATGAGAAGGGAAGAAACCCATATCCAATGTCGGCACATTTGCTCTCATATTTGACACGCTTGCGATGTGCTGCTTCAACCACCACCCGTCCTGGCGCAAAATCAACCATGCCCGATTGCGTTAATTAATTCGTATAGAAGTCATTGGGTTGCACGATTATGAGTGATGGGTGGACGGATATTAGGCAACGCCTTTTGATCAATTTCTTGGCTTATTATTCTAAAGGGATCTCATTTATTAATCCATCCGATATTGAGAGCAATGCTGAAAATATGTGTAACTTGTTTTCTGTGATTATTTTTGAAATGGTTGGGTAAAATGGTTACCGACAATGGTGCTAATTACAAAGCTGCGGGTATAATGTTAAGTGATATACTTGGTCTCCATGTGCAGCACATTGGCTTAATCTTGTTGGACTTAATTGTATAAGTCTTGACATCAAAAGTTAGGGTCTTATTTGTGGTTAGTCTAAAGATATATTTTAGGCTGCAATTGTATTAGTTATTAGAGTCTAGGGACCAAATGTATTATTTAGGCTCTAAAAGGAAAAGGGGATCGGTGTATTGAAACTAAAGATACACACACAACCATTGTGACGATCAGATAAAGGGACACGACGATTCAAGAAGCGGTTACCAGCCATATTGAAGAGACACGATGGTTTGGGAGAAAACCGTCATTAGGAATACTATAAATAGGTTTGTTTGTATTCGTTTGTAAGGGTGTCATACAATGTAAACAACATTATTGTTGTTTATAATAGAATCAATTTTTCTTGTTCAATCTTGTGTTTATCATTTGATCAAGAATCTGGGAAAATAATTGGCATCAGAGCCTAGGGTTGGATCAATTGAAAAAGGCCGCGTTTTTGGAACAATTGATCAGGAGTCAGATTGATTGAAGAGGGCAGCGGTTTGTTGGGATTGGATCATCATCACGGAGTCGGAGATATCCAAAGCAAAAAACGAATTAAAGGCTGGGAACAACTGTTTGTTCGAAGTTTGAACAGAAGGACGAAAATTGATTTTGCTGTTCAGATTTAAAAAAGGCAGACCAGAAAACTTGGGTTGTCATTCAAAGAACTCAAGGAGGAGAATTCTATTTTGCTGCTGCTATTTCATCAAGGAAAGCAAACAGTGAGGTAAGTGCCAGTTTTAAATTCGTTTTTGGGTATCTAGTGTAGGAATTTCAGATTATTACAATTAGGAAAAGGGTTAAGAATAGTGGTTTGGGTTTGTTAGACAACCGGGGAAAAACTAGGGTATTGTTTCTTGATAAATTGAAGCAATTAGTTTTTTGGATTTGTCTTACAACCGGGGAAAAAAAACCAGAATACTATTCTTGGATTTGTAATACAATAGTTTTCGGGTTGAAAACAGGGATTGTTATTTTGAGTATTTAGTGCATAGATTATTAGATAAGAAAACAACGGTTTAGAAGTTTGGTCGGGGGATTGAGATCATTAGCAGGAAGGCGGGTTTGATTATCATTAGCAGAAGGCAGGATTGATTATCAACAGCGAGGCAGGTTTGATCAAAGACCAGAGGACCAAAAAAAAAAAACCAGATGTTGCCGCGTTTTTCGATTCCGAAACAGGGGAATGAAGAACATAATAATAGACACCAAGGGACTATTACTGTTCTGGTTTTCGATTTGAACCAGGAACAGGGAAGAAGGAATTTTGCTATTGTGATAGAAAGAAAAATGAGAATAGGGGTTCTCGAATTGATTGTGGTGCGAAAAAATTGGAACATGAACATCCCCTCCTATGCCGACACGAAGAAGGAAAAGGGAAAAGTGAGGAACAAAACTCTTTTGGGTTTTGTTTGTAAGAAGGCATTGCAGGTTGAAACAAAAAGGTTTACTCTAAAGAAGAGATTGCACGACATCAACAGCAAAACTGAAATTCTGGAGTCACAACAACAAAACCGAAACAAGGAAGAACCCAAGCCGATTAAGATTTAGGTTTGCCCGGGAATTATAAGACCAAAGGACTGCTGAGACAGTTGGTTTAATTCGCCCCGCAAACAGGAGAAAAAGTTTGGTAGTTTGCCCGGGAATTATAAGACCAAAGGACTGCTGAGACAGTTGGTTTAATTCGCCCCGCAAACAGGAGGAAAAGTTTGGTAGTTTTGCCCGGAAATTAGAAAACCAAAGGACTGCTGAGACAGTTTGTTTAATTCGCCCCGCAAACAAGAAAGAAAAAAGATTATTAAGTAAGAAGCAAGATTTGGTCGAAGGCCAATGGATTATTGGAACGGATTGCTTCACAAAGATCAACCAAAAGACGGGATTTCAGGCAGGGAGAAGGCCAGGAAGAAATCACCCAGGGATATGAGAAGTTGAAGATTGTTGAAAGAATCCAAGTTTGAGAGATAGAAGAAATTGAAGGCGTTGCCATGAAGAACGGTAGAACGCAGAGCAGGAGCATGAAGATTCAATGAACAAGACTTAAACAATTAGGGGGGAATATGTTGGACTTAATTGTATAAGTCTTGACATCAAAAGTTAGGGTCTTATTTGTAGTTAGTCTAAAGATATATTTTAGGCTGCAATTGTATTAGTTATTAGAGTCTAGGCACCAAATGTATTATTTAGGCTCTAAAAGGAAAAGGGGATCGGTGTATTGAAACTAAACAACCATTGTGACGATCAGACAAAGGGACACGACGATTCAAGAAGCGGTTACCAGCCATATTGAAGAGACACGATGGTTTGGGAGAAAACCGTCATTAGGAATACTATAAATAGGTTTGTTTGTATTCGTTTGTAAGGGTGTCATACAATGTAAACAACATTATTGTTGGTTATAATAGAATCAATTTTTCTTGTTCAATCTTGTGTTTATCATTTGATCAAGAATCTGGGACAATAAATCTTATATTAAGCTGCGGGTATAAGGCTAAATAATTTTTAACTCACCAACCTTTTCTTTTGTACTGGCACTCCCAACAACATAGCATCCTAACAACTTAGCAAACTGCCCAACGAGCTGACCAACCGCACCTGAAGCTGCTGAAACAAAGACATACTCTCCTTTCTTTGGAGCACAAATTTCATAAAATCCAGCATAAGCTGTCATACCAGGCTTACCTACATACACCAAAGAAAGATCAGGATAAGGTAGAGGGGAAAAAACAGGCATGTCTGCCAACAGGTCAAAGCCGTTCATTTTATGTATATTTGGAGATGGGTCTGTCTTGTTTGAGCTCACCCTTTTTGTCCACTAACTTATTTATAAATATTTAGTGTAGAGTTTCATATATGATATACTAAAATCATATAAATTGAATTGGTAGTAATCTAATCTTTTGTAAAGAGTAATCTAGGAGAATTTATGCATTTGAAGCTAGCACAACTTTGGCTTCTTTTTAACCATTTGACATGTTTCTAGATACGAACAGCAAATCATATTCCTTGATACGAACTGCCAAGGGTCACCCACGTCTAAATACTCGTACATGTCATGAAAATTAGCATGTTTACAACTACTCAAACACATAAATTCAGGTCGTATTAAATACTCTACAATAATGATGAAATAGGACTATCTCAGTGAACCAAAAAATGTATGTACAAGGCGCCTACAGACAATATTTATTGTGTGCGATACCATAATTTGTTATCCTCTTCATAGTTGAACAAATTTATGATTTCCCTTCATCTTGGACCCTACCCTGTATGTTATGTGTATATGCTAACTTACATACGCATATAAACATAGTTACATACATCTATAGGTGAAATGTGAAATTTACCTACTATTTAAAGCTCCTTATGAATTTATTTTACAAGAATACAACTTGACCAAAAATACTCTAAGCAAAAGAACATACCAAGAATTCCGGTATAATATGAAAGAGGGACGTCAATATGTTGAATCTTAAATAGAATCTTCGGTGCATTGATAACACTGTATTCCTCCCATCCCGTATCTCCCCAAACTAAGTCACCTATTTTAAAGTCTGAATGCCCGGAATCAAGAACTTTAGCTACCCCCAATCCTGATATAGGCTGCAAGATGGTAACTTGTACATTAGAACACACGCTAAAATAGTAAGTTTACATACAAGATGGTAACTCGTACATTAGAACACACGTTAAAATAGTAACTTTGCATACAAGCTAAGACGATAAAGCGGAAAATGAATCAGTAACATTACATGTATAATTTTTTTTTACCAAAATAGTTACACGAGGCTTTATTGTTGACCTTATTGAAATCCAGTTTTTGCAATTTTTGTTGACTATTGTTAGTTCCTGTCTGAACAATATAATATATCATGCACCTAATTATGCCACTGTTTTTCTAGTATATGTTAATGGCTAAACTTGTTATAATAATATTCAGTTATTTGTCATCCACTATAACATGTGTGAAAGACTAACTAGGTCAATCCATATATTCAATGTGCCAACTGGACAAAGATTTTAAAAATATGTTACAACTAGAAAGGCCTATTGATCTAGGGTGTGTTTGGCATTGTGTTTTCAAGAAGCAGAACAACATTTTCTAATGTTTTTTATACTTGTACTCAATCTGGGTATCACAAATTACTAAAGGGTTATATTAGTTCGAATAGCTTTAGCTTAAACAGTGGTGGACCGAGGACCAAGAGTCATCAAGTTCATTTTATGAAAATTAAGTACCGAAAATCGTAACCCAAAAATTAAGGACCAGGTTCATTTTAGAAAAATTAGTATATTTGACATAATTTTACTTACACTACGCAAGAGAAATCCATGGGCTTCCGTGCACCCCCGGGAACCCCTCGGTCCGCCCCTGAGCTTATATATTCAGTTTTGGATAATGGTAGCTGCAACAAAACAGTTTCGGAATTAAAACTGGGGGCGCTAACACTCGGCTATTGGGCTATGTTAGGATCTCTTAGCTAAGGCCACCTATATGACTATATGAGCCCACTTGCGGGTCCTTATCAACCTTATGTGCAAGCATCAACTTCTAACTAATTAATTATCTTTTTTCAAGCATACAATGGCCTTTTTTTTTGCAAGCATAATAGGAAGTCCAAAAAGGAAAAAACTATACTATTTCTCAACTTCTTATTTTTAAGTTGGTTAGCCTAAACGTAAAAGCAATCCCAAACACCCTTTTAATAACAAACTGCTTTGCTTAAAATGAAAATGGATATAGCAATAGTAGTAAGTAACATGTTAAAAAAGTTAATCAAAAGATGAGTTTACGTACCGCACCAGGAGTGTAGGATTCAAAGTACTCCCCTTCATTTTTCTTCATTCGATTACGCATGTAAGGATCACATGACAGATAAAGATTCTTAACAAGGATACCATTAGAACCTTCTGCTAGCTTAAGTTTGATGGTTTCGGATGTTTTAAGAAACATGTCGGATTCCTTAGGAAACCCATTAACGTAGTCCTTGAATATTATCTGTTTGTTCTTCACTACTTGTTCCATTAGATTGCTAAAACTCTAGTTTGAGTTTGAATGCGAAGAGGGTCTAGAACCAGTGCGAATGTTGTAATTAACCGAGCGTGATGACCATAGACTATTGAGTTTGATTGTAATGTGAGTGGATAGAATGGTGCAAACATGTTTGCATTATGACCACACATTGCAAACATGTGTAACTCATTTTTTGACTTTTACTTTTTCTTGTTTCCATCAATTAAGTCACGTTTTCTTGGTTTCCCTTTTAGTTTTACATTCTTGCCATCCTTCTTTTGCCTTTTGTAGTTTTGTTATTGTGGTATATGGAAGTGATGAGGGCCAAAAACCAGATAGTGCTGTTTTGTTTTTTCACTTATTTTCAAACGAAATATGATTTGTACACCATTACAAACTTATGCACACAACTAATATAGCAGCTGTTTTGCATGATCAAACGTCAATAGGTATATATTTTGGGGGTGACCAGTGAAAGGGTTTGGAAAAATCACGGATATACACCGGTTAGGTCTCTTACATACAAGTCTAAGACTCGTCTTTTTTCAAGTAACCTGAATAGTGAAAACATCATTATGCACCCATTTTATTTAAGAAAGAGAACCAGGATAAGGTGAATCACATATATTTTGCTACAACTTACTTTTTCGTGAAAATTACCATGCTTGTTCTTCAACAACAAATCAACATACCTTTTACTTAGCAGTTATAAGAGTGACCATCAAATCAAACTAGAACATCCGAGTTCACGTATTAAAAGAGACAAATGAGTGTAGGTATATGTCGTGCTAAAAGCAAACATCCCTCAAATTCGCATACTGATGGTAAATGTTACTCTAACCATTACTCTTGTTACAATAGTGTTATTGTTGGTTATGCGCTCGTAAGTCAATAGTTATATGGCCGGGAATTATGTGAGCCTATCGAGGCACACACGTATATACGAAGAATACGTTTATTATATATTTAATATGTATATGTTATGTATATTTATTAAATGTATAAATATGTTTCACGAAATAATTTAAATATATGTTAAATATAAAAGAGATAGACTTGAATGTCGGAAAACGAAACTCCCGGACCTCCTTCCAATGTGGCCACTTATGGGAAGGTTCTAGGAGGGGTGGAGAGTGTCGATTTTATGTAACTAAATGAGGTAAAAGCAATGACTTGTTGGACAAGTTGGGGTGCTATATAAACACCCCTTTAGCCTCATTGTACAAGGATATACACACGACAATCTTAATTAAGATATACCCTACGTACAAAAGTTTATTTTTCTTTCTATTATCCAACCAATCGGTAGTTTAAGGCTACTGTGATTCTAAAGAATATTATTCTTTACTTGTCCAACACAAGAATATTATTCTTGTTTTTGTCTACCGTACTTCTCTTTTGTACACATAGAACGTATACCACTTTGGTATTCGAATTGTGTTTAAGCTAGTAACAATAACACACGGTGTTAGTTTGTTAATCGTGAAGCAAGCACTAGCATCCTAACGTGTTTCGTTTGACGTGTTGTGTGTGCATTTGATAGAGATCAACTCACTATAGTTGATTGGTTCGTGTGTTCGTGATCAAGATCAAGACTTGGTGTTTATCTATTTTTTAATAGATTCGAGGTTAGTATTTTATGTAGTTTAATTATGTGTTTTAATTCATAACATTAAACATAGATCCATCCACTGCGTACTCGTGGTATTGATGGTTTAATCAATATGAAATCCCTACAGTGGCATCACGAGCCATCTCGTTTGGTGTTATGGGTTACATATAGAGTCGCTTGCTACGCTAATTAAACACATATATTAATTGTTATGACAATAACATGCATTATTGTCATTTAATTAAATCTTGATCTTGTTTAATTATTAATGGTTAATAAGACTTAAAAGGGATTAGGAAAATTAAAAAGATTATTGTATCATGTACTTCTTTTTTTCTTTTCCAATCTTAAGGCTTACGCGGTCATTAGTAATGACGTCTGTGGTCCACAAGGTACCTAGCTCGAAAACTTGTGGGAGCCTTAGATTCTCCAATTGGGGAAGACTCATTCTTGAGTTTTGGAGCATTACTTGTTTTACTGCTTTCCATTAGAGTCTGTCTTCTCCTTCTACCCCTCTTCTGTCTGTTTTAATTGCTTATATGTTCTATTCCTTGTGACTTGTTTTACATATATGCTGTTGATTTTGGAAATAAAAACAGACTAATTACTTATATCGAAACTTGCTTTTAATTAAATCGTGAGTTCCATCAAGCTATTGAGGGTGTGGATCATTACTCGAAGCTACCAGGATATAGCTTGCTGGATATCGTAAGATTTAATTATTGTCTGTTAATATACACACTTAATTCCTTGTGACCAGTTATGTGTTATGTGTGAAACTTTTTTTTTACACTTAAACAGACTATAAACTATTGAAATATGACTTAATTAAATCGCGGGTTCCACCAAGCTATTGAGGGTGTGGATCATTACTCGAAGCTACCAGGATATAGCTTGCTGGATATCATGTGATTTAATAAACTTTAACTATAAGATACCTAAAGTTTTGTGCTTTTATTAATGATCTTTGATCAAATCAAGATCTAGGGTTTTGTGTGGTCTTTTCCCGCCCCACTACATGCTTCGGCATATGAGGGAATTATTGGAAGGACTTGGGTCTTTTGACTCATGCAGAGTACAATATAGGGTTTTTGACCATTCTTTGCCCGTGATAAAGTACACCTAAGAAGTTGAAAAAATTGTTTTTTGCAAACTTGTGTTACAAAGATGTATGCATGCCTCTTTGTACATAATTTTTTTATACATGTTTTTGTCAAAAATTATGTGATACCCTATTTGAAATTTAAGTTTATGCCATCCAAAGTTGAGGACACTTGCACTTGCCTTTTGCTCTTCGTGGGAGGTGAGTGAATTGCAACCCAAGGTGTTTATTCTCTGGCGTGAGACCTAGAGTTATTTACACATGTTCTCTAATTGGACGACTTAATCGAGTCAAGCGGTGAGATCCTTGAGCCCGAGGCATAGGATGAGACAAAACATGCATGACACTAGGAGCTTGTACTCTAGTGCCATAAGTCTCATAAATCTAAGAGTTGCACTTGTAATGCAATTGTCGCACGCTGCCTACCTCTTGTACCCACAAGACTTACCAGAGTAGTAAGCACTACCGTGATGAGTGGGAGTTCAAGAGGGTCTTAGTCTTTTAGTAAATTAATTGTTTTATTTATTAAAACATGGGTAGTTAATTTGTAAAAGAATTAATTATCGAAAATACTAAAATTTTGAACTTTGTGTTATTGTAGATGGCAGCTAATCAATCCGTCAACAATTCGATCTTCAGGTCTTTCCTCGAAAAGGAAAAACTAACTGGATCCAACTTCCTCGACTGGTATCGAAATTTGAGGATCGTCCTCACAGCCGAGGATAAGTTAACCTATGTGGAGCATCCCATACCTGCTACTCCTGTTCCTCCAGCTCCTGGTCAGCAGGTTCCTGCTGATGTCCTTGCTGCTCACACCCAATGGGTTAAAGCATCTAAGGACATTAAATGTCTTATGCTCATAAGCATGACTCCAGAACTTCAAAAGAATCTGGAGCACTTTGATGCATATAACATGCTTAAGGAATTGAAGACCATGTTTGCTCAGCAAGCAGAATAGGAACTCCTTGAGACTGTGCAGGCCTTTTATGTATGTAAGCATGAGGAGGGTCAATCTGTTAGCACCTATGTTCTGAAAATGAAGGGCTATATGGACAGACTGGAATGCATTGGTCACCCCATGTCATTCGGCCTTGCAGTGAGCTTGATTCTTACCTCTCTGAACAAGGACTTTGCTGGATTCAGACAGAATTATAATATGCAATGCATGGGGAAGACAGTGAATGAAATGCATGCAATGCTTAAGCTGCACGAACAAGGGCTTCCTAAGAAAGATGCTACCCCTGCTTTACTTGCTATAAGAGCAGGGCGGATCCAGAAGAATAAGAACAAGAAGCCGCTGAATGGTGCTCAGGGTAAGAATCGTGGTAAAGGCAAGGCTAAGCTTGCTTATGCCCCCAAGGCCAAGATTCCCCCTACACCTAAAAAGGAGCATCCTGCTAAGGACACTGAGTGTCATCATTGTCATCAGACTGGACACTGGAGGAGGAACTGTCCTGCCTATTTAGCCGAGTTGATGCAGAAGAAGTGCAATGTGGCTGGCAATGCTAGCACATCAGTTATCTTCGTCATAGAACTTTATACTTTTCCTCATAAATCTTGGGTATATGACACTGGTTGTGGTACTCACATCTGTAATACTACTCAGGGTCTCAGGGGAAGTAAGAAACTGAAGCCAGGAGCTTTGAGCCTGTACGTGGGAAATGGAAACCGTGCAGCCGTTGAATCTATCGGGAGTTTTGATTTATACCTTCCTAGTGGTTTAATTATTGTGTTAGATAATTGTCATTATGCTCCTAGTATTACTAGGGGTATTGATTCAGTTTCTCTTTTGAAAGACAAGGGTTTTACTCATTGTTTTACAGATATTGGTATTTCAGTTTCAATGAATAACGTGTTTTATTTTAATGCTTTTTCTAGGAATGGTATTTTTGAAATTGATATGCATGATTCTGTTTCGAATGATTGTTCTATGTATTTTGTTAATAGTAAAAGAGCCAAGCGTAACTTGGACTCTACATTCTTGTGGCATTGCCGACTTGGGCACATCAACAAGAAACGCATTGAGAAGCTGCAATGCGATGGGCTTCTTAAATCAACTGACCTTGAGTCTTTTGATAAGTGTGAATCTTGTGTTTCTGGGAAGATGGCAAGAAAGCCTTTTCCGCATAAAACGGAGAAAGCTACAAATCTGCTTGGACTCATACATTCTGATGTATGTGGCCCTTTTAGAACTGTGTCAAAACAAGGATACAGCTATTTCTTAACTTTCACTGACGACTTTAGTCGATATGGTTATGTTTACTTGCTTAAACATAAACATGAAGTCTTTGAAACTTTCAAAGTATTTCAAAGTGAAGTTGAGAATCAACTTGGTAAGACCATAAAGGCTTTACGGTCTGACCGTGGAGGTGAATATATGAGTAAAGAGTTTATAGATCATCTTAAGAAGTGTGGGATTGTCTCACAGCTCTCTTCTCCACGTACACCACAACATAATGGTGTATCTGAGAGAAGAAATCGAACCCTACTTGACATGGTAAGATCTATGATGAATCAAACAACTATACCAATGTCCTTTTGGGATTATGCTCTTGAGTCTGCTGCACGCATTCTCAATATGGTTCCATCAAAGAAGGTTGAAAAGACACCATATGAATTATGGCATGGGAAAGTCCCTAATCTGTCTTACTTAAAGGTCTAGGGTTGTGAGGCATTCGTGAAACGTGATACACCTGAAAAACTTGAGCCAAGATCTATTAAGTGTATCTTTGTAGGATACCCAAAGGAAACAATGGGTTACTACTTCTACTACCCACCTGAGCACAAAGTTTTTGTTGCTCGGTTTGCTGACTTTTTTGAGAATCGTCTCATCTCACAAGAAGCAAGTGGGAGGATCGTAGAACTTGATGAAATTCAAGAAGATACTCACCCTTCTGAAAATACTAGCCAACTTCCTGAGATGGTTGAACATGAAAGTGTTGAACCGGAAAGTGAAGTTATTCCTGTTCGTAGGTCCTCAAGGACAATACGCGCACCTGAACGTATGTGTTTGTACATTGATTCAGAGGAGCATGGGTTAGGGGATCTCAATGAGCCCGCTAACTATAAAGCTGCATTAGAAGATTCCGAATCTGAAAAATGGCTTAGTGCTGTGAACGAGGAAATGAAATCCATGAAAGACAATAAAGTCTGGATTGAAGTTGACCTCCCTCCTAACGCTAAAACCGTTGGTAGCAAGTGGCTCTTCAAGAAGAAGACTGACATGGATGGAAAAGTACACACCTATAAAGCTCGTCTTGTGGCAAAAGGCTATACTCAAACCTACGGTGTAGATTAGGAGGAAACCTTCTCGCCTGTAGCAGACATAAAAGCTATTAGGATTCTTTTAGCCATAGCAGCGTACTATGACTATGAGATTTGGCAGATGGATGTCAAAACTGCCTTCTTGAATGGTCACTTAACTGAAGAGGTTTACATGGACCAACCTGAAGGATTTGTCAATCCACAATATCCTAACCGTGTATGCAAGCTACAACGATCCATTTATGGATTAAAGCAAGCATCTAGGCATTGGAATAAAAGGTTTGATGAGGAAATCAAGAAGTATGGTTTCACTCAAAACCTTGATGAGCCATGTGTATATCGTAAGGCTAGTGGGAGTAATGTATCATTCCTAATCTTATATGTTGATGACATATTGATCATGGGAAACAATATTCCAATGTTACAAGCTATTAAAGCCTATCTTGGAAATTGTTTTTCTATGAAGGATTTAGGTGAAGCTGCATATATTCTAGGAATCAAGATCTACAGAGATAGATCTAAGCGGTTGATTGGACTTTGTCAAAGTGCATACATTGAGAAAATCTTGAAAAGATTTAATATGGCGAATTCCAAACGTGGAACTACCCCAATGCAAGTAAAACTTGAGTTGAGAAAATCTCAAGGACCCTCAACACCTGCAGAGGTGGAACGCATGAAGAGGATTCCTTATGCCTCGGCTGTAGGATCCATCATGTATGCGGTGAGGTGCACTAGACCTGATGTTGCGTTCGCTCAGAACTTAACAAGTCGATTTCAAGTAGATCCAGGGGAGATTCACTGGTCTGCTGTGAAGAACATACTGAAGTATCTCAGATATACTAAAGATATGTTTCTTGTTTACGGTGGAGACCCAAACAGAGAGCTCAGAGTTACCTGTTATACTGATGCTGGGTGGCAGACCGACAAGGATGATACCAAGTCGCAAACCGGATACGTTTTTGTTCTAAACGGAGGCGCTGTAGTCTGGAAGAGTGCCATGCAAAGCATTACAGTGATGTCTTCTACAGAAGCTGAATACACTGCTGCTTCAGAAGCTGCAATGGAAGCTATTTGGATAAGGAAGTTTATTGATGAGCTTGGAGTAGTCCCCACCAATAAAGAACCTATGGAAATGCTATGTGACAACACTGGAGCATTAACTATCGCCAACGAGCCTGGAGCTCAGAAAGGCGCCAAGCATTACAAAAGGAAGGTTCACTATCTCCGTGAGGTTATCGCAGATAATGAAGTAGTACTGAACAAAGTTCACACAGATGACAACTTAGCTGATCCGTTTACTAAGGCGTTGCCTTTGAACAAGCATGTTGAACTTGCTAGTGGTATTGGACTTCGTTCAGTTAGTAGTCTCATGTAAATCTGTTTTGATTTTAGTATTTGGATAATGGGATGTGTAAAACATTTATTATTTTGATGATTAATATACGTGGTACTTAAGTTATTCATTCATATATTAATTGTGTCCTATATTTGCATGTTTAATCCATAAGTAATTTATTACTTTAAATTGTCCATTGTCGATCAATGATATGGGAGTATTGTTGAATTAAGGCAAATGTGAGAGATTGGTTATATTCTTTGAATAGTAAGGATTTGTCCGCCAAACTCACATGTTATCCACGTGCTTTGGATATTGGATTTCCCCAAACCCACGAGTCATCACTTTATGGATCGGCGTCATTAAGTGATATCTCGCAAATGGTTATTTTATTTGTTCTCTGACTTGAGATGCAAGCAGGTCTTGCATGTGTGGATCTTTCTTCTTGACTGTAGTCAATCGCTATCCTGAACAAGGTGGTTATAACGGCTATTCTCAGAAGTTGGTTGAAGCACATGAATGACACGTGTAGTCAAAATAGAATTTGTTCCTCCACTTGTCTTTTGGAGTATGATACTGTTGGGCCCCTCGCTGAATTAATCAGATGTTTGCATGGCCGTGCCCAAAGTGTAAATCAAGATGATGCTTGTTTTACGTTTGGTAATCTTGATTAATTTCTAAAACGAGAAACAGAATAGTTGAACAATCTGGAATGACTTTGATCCATATCCATAGTTCAACAAGTATCTGAAACAAAAGGATAATTTAAAATTGTAAACCATTTACCTAGTTGTTTTATGAAACCACACTCAGGTATTTCTGGGAGCAATGCGGTGTTGCTAGACACTTAGCATTGTTAGTATACATTATTGATTGTTACTATCGCAAGTGGGAGCTGTTGGTTATGCGCTCGTAAGTCAATAGTTATATGGCCGGGAATTATGTGAGCCTATCGGGGCACACATGTATACACGAAGAATACGTTTATTATATATTTAATATGTATATGTTATGTATATTTATTAAATGTATAATATGTTTCACAAAATAATTTAAATATACGTTAAATATAAAAGAGATAGACTTGAATGTCGGAAAACAAAACTCCCGGACCTCCTTCCAATGTGGCCAATTATGGGAAGGTTCTAGGAGGGGTGGAGAGTGTCGATTTTATGTAACTAAAGGAGGTAAAAGCAATGACTTGTTGGACAAGTTGGGGTGCTATATAAACACCCCTTTAGCCTCATTGTACAAGGATATACACACGACAATCTTAATTAAGATATACCCTACGTACAAAAGTTTATTTTTCTTTCTATTATCCAACCAATCGGTAGTTTAACGCTACTGTGATTCTAAAGAATATTATTCTTTACTTGTCCAACACAAGAATATTATTCTTGTTTTTGTCTACCGTACTTCTCTTTTGTACACATAGAACGTATACCACTTTGGTATTCGAATTGTGTTTAAGCTAGTAACAATAACACACGGTGTTAGTTTGTTAATCGTGAAGCAAGCACTATCATCCTAACGTGTTTCGTTTGACGTGCTGTGTGTGCATTCGATAGAGATCAACTCACTATAGTTGATTGGTTCGTGTGTTCGTGATCAAGATCAAGACTTGGTGTTTATCTATTTTTCAATAGATTCGAGGTTAGTATTTTATGTAGTTTAATTATGTGTTTTAATTCATAACATTAAACATAGATCCATCCGCTGCGTACTCGTGATATTAATGGTTTAATCAATATGAAATCCCTACAGTTATTACATGGGAAATATGATATATTAAAACTTATGTTAAACAAACTATAAAATTATGCTAGTGTTTATATAGACGTTAACACAATTTATGCATGATCACGACAGTTAGCTAGCCTAAAGATTTAATCATTCTCGAGCCACAGCCACCACTTGCTTCCCGATGTTTTTACCAGAAAACATACCAACCATTGCCGCGGGTGCATTCTCAAGTCCCTCTACAATGTCTTCTACGTAATGCATTGTCCCATTTTTTATAAGCGGTATTATCATTTCTAGATACTTTGGGTACAAGTAATAGTGATCACTCACATTGAACCCTTTCATGGTGACACGTTTTGTTACGAGGGTAAAGAGGTTACGCACTCCCTCCGATTGCTCTAAGTTGTATTGTGAAACCATCCCACAAACTGCAATTCGACCATTTAATTTCATATTCAAGAGCACTGCATCCAACATCTTTCCACCAACGTTATCAAAGTATATATCAATGCCATCAGGAAAGTACCTGACATGTTAACAATTGCGTTAATCATGACTAGAAAAATAAAGTATATACAACATTAACCTAAATCTTTGGATAAAAAATGATTTAGGAGGTTGTGTTGTCGCGGATATTCAGACTAAAACAAGAATGTATGCAATTTTTAACTACTAGCCCTCATTTCAACTAAATATTTTGACTTAATTTGCATAAGATAAAACACAACCTGAAATTACCCATTCTTAATTTATAGTATGCACCTCTAATCGTAGCTGCTTCTTCGTATTTCGTATGGCAAGAATGCAACAACAGAGTTCATGGAGTGAAAGAAATCCGGAGCAGCTGTCTAAGATTGTGGCTGAAATTGTGAGGCTAAATATTGCATCAATTAGGTTCAAGAAAAAGCCTCGTGTTGAACAAATTTATAGGACGTGGAAGATTTCGAGTATTATATCAGATGTTGGCTGATTAGTTAGTAACTAGAGGTCCTTGTGTGTATTGCTTATCTTGCGTAGGTCCTCTAGGTCGTGGTTCAGTTTTGGTTGTTATGTTTTGTGTATGTGCAAAGCATATAGAGTGTCTTGTTAGGTTTTTATTAAGGTGGCTCATTACCATCGTCCCATGTACCTAACAACATTATCATTTTTTAGATATTCACCGGGTATAAACCCTTTACCAAAAAAAAAAAAAGTATAGCACCTAAACAAAGAACTAGTGTGACGACTATGGATCAGACTAACCTCTTAAGAGTTGCATCAAAATCTTGCTCTTCCTTGTAGTTAAAACCCTCGTCAAATCCAAGTTTATTCTTTAACAAATCAACCTTGACTGATGAAGTTAAACAAAAGTTTAGAGGAAAAAAAATCTGATAATCAACACACTACAACATTTACCAGTTTCCCCATCGATATTTTCCCAAGCGACATTTTTCGCTGGGGTATCTGCACTAAACGACAAAAATAGATCCTACGTGGCACAAATTCTCGTAGAAAAGTCAAATAAATTATTGTGCACTTTTCCCCGGCGACATGTCGCCGGGGATAAGGCCGTTACATTTTGACCAAATATTTCTTCGTAAAACGTGGCGGGAACTTTTCCCGCTCATGTTTTCCCAGCGACATGTCGCTGCGGATTCTTTTGTTTAATTACGAAATTGTAATTACTGTTAATGACTCTTATGGTGATGTGGACAATTGTTTCCCCAGCGACATGTCGCTGGGGATACATGTTTGGGCTTTAAGTTTCGCAATTGGGCTTAAGTTTTGGGCTTTCGTATTAAGTAAACTCCAACTTATGTTTTTATTGTAAATTTTCCCCAGCGAGATGTCGCCGGGGATTGTGTTTGACTTCGTTGACTTTTAATGAAACTACGTTTTTTAAGTTTGTTTCGGTCCGATATTCCGTATATTTCAACAAAAAATATATATACGTTTTTAAGGTGATATCGTTATACATAAACACAATAATATCGTTATACATAAACATATCGACTCATCCGTTGAACGTCTAATGTGTAACCCTAACATATCGACTCATCCGTTGAACGTCTAATGTGTAATCATAACATATCGACTCATCCGTTGAACGTCTAATGTGTAACCATAACATATCGACTCATCCGTTAAACGTCTAATGTGTAACCATAACATATCGACTCATCCGTTAAACGTCTAATGTGTAACCCTAACATATCGACTCATCCGTTGAACGTCTAATGTCCAACCCTAACATATCGACTCATCCGTTGAACGTCTAATGTGTAACCCTAATGTGTAACCATAACATATCGACTAATCCGTTGAACGTCTAATGTGTAACCATAACATATCGACTAACCGTTGAATGTCTAATGTGTAACCATAACATATCGACTCATCCGTTGAACGTCTAATGTGTAACCCTAATGTGTAGCCATAACATATCGACTCATCCGTTGAACGTCTAATGTGTAACCCTAACATATCGACTCATCCGTTGAATGTCTAATGTCCAACCCTAACATATCGACTCATCCGTTGAACGTCTAATGTGTAACCCTAATGTGTAATCATAACATATCGACTCATCCGTTGAACGTCTAATGTGTAACCATAACATATCGACTCATCCGTTAAACGTCTAATGTGTAACCATAACATATCGACTCATCTGTTAAACGTCTAATGTGTAACCCTAACATATCGACTCATCCGTTGAACGTCTAATGTCCAACCCTAACATATCGACTCATCTGTTGAACGTTTAATGTGTAACCCTAATGTGTAACCATAACATATCGACTAATCCGTTGAACGTCTAATGTTTAACCATAACATATCGACTAACCGTTGAACGTCTAATGTGTAACCATAGCATATCGACTCATCCGTTGAACGTCTAATGTGTAACCCTAATGTGTAACCATAACATATCGACTCATCCGTTGAACGTCTAATGTCCAACCCTAACATATCGACTCATCCGTTGAACGTCTAACGTGTAACCCTAATGTGTAACCATAACATATCGACTAATCCGTTGAACGTCTAATGTGTAACCCTAACATATCGACTCATCCGTTGAACGTCTAATGTGTAACCCTAACATATCGACTCATCCGTTGAACGTCTAATGTCAAACCCTAACATATCGACTCATCCTTTGAACGTTTAATGTGTAACCCTAATGTGTAATCATAACATATCGACTCATCCGTTGAACGTCTAATGTGTAACCATAACATATCGACTCATCCGTTAAACGTCTAATGTGTAACCATAACATATCGACTCATCCGTTAAACGTCTAATGTGTAACCCTAACATATCGACTCATCCGTTGAACGTCTAATGTCCAACCCTAACATATCGACTCACCTGTTGAACGTCTAATGTGTAACCATAACATATCGACTAATCCGTTGAACGTCTAATGTGTAACCATAACATATCGACTAACCGTTGAACGTCTAATGTGTAACCATAACATATCGACTCATCCGTTGAACGTCTAATGTGTAACCCTAATGTGTAACCATAACATATCGAATCATCCGTTGAACGTCTAATGTCCAACCCTAACATATCGACTCATCCATTGAACGTCTAATGTGTAACCCTAATGTGTAACCATAACATATCGACTAATCCGTTGAACGTCTAATGTGTAACCCTAACATATTGACTCATCCGTTGAACGTTTAATATGTAACCCTAACATATCGACTCATCCGTTGAACGTCTAATGTCCAACCCTAACATATCGACTCATCCGTTGAACGTCTAATGTGTAACCCTATTGTGTAACCATAACATATCGACTAATCTGTTGAACGTCTAATGTGTAACCATAACATATCAACTCATCCGTTGAACGTCTAATGTGTAACCATAACATATCGACTAACCGTTGAACGTCTAATGTGTAACCATAACATATCGACTCATCCGTTGAACGTCTAATGTGTAACCCTAATGTGTAACCATAACATATCGACTCATCCGTTGAACGTCTAATGTGTAACCCTAACATATCGACTCATCCGTTGAACGTCTAATGTGTAACCCTAACATATCGACTCATCCGTTGAACGTCTAATGTCCAACCCTAACATATCGACTCATCCGTTGAACGTCTAATGTGTAACCATAACATATCGACTAATCCGTTGAACGTCTAATGTGTAACCATAACATATCGACTCATCCGTTGAACGTCTAATGTGTAACCCTAATGTGTAACCATAACATATCGAATCATCCGTTGAACGTCTAATGTGTAACCCTAACATATCGACTCATCCGTGGAACGTCTAATGTGTAACCATAACATAGCGACTCATCCGTTGAACGTATAATGTGTAACCCTAACATATCGACTCACCAGTTGAACGTCTAATGGTTATACACGTACGAGATGTTAAACGAACGAACTCAGATGATATGGTTATACACGTACGACAAGCAAACGAAACAGATCAAACGAAACAACTCGACAACCAAACGAAACAACTCAAACTAAACAACTCGACAACCGAACGAAAATTCAACGCTGCCGGGCTCGGTCAAGCCTATTTTTTGTTGTTTTCTTCACATTGCCGTCGACATTGTGTCCACGGGAAAAATCTCGTCGCCTGTTCTCCCTATTCTTAGGGTTGGACATTCATAAACCATTTGAAAAAAAAAAAAAAAAAATTTATGATAAATAAATACTATAAAATAAAATTAAGTTGCACATTCATAAACCATTTGAAAAAAAAATAAAAAAAATTAATAATTTTTATGATAAATAAATACAATAAAATAAAATTAAGTTTAAATTTTATGTTTCCCCGGCGACAGGTCGCTGGGGATACCTTCCAACCAAAAATTTCATTAAAGCGCCATTTTCGCTAAACGACAAAAAAAAGTAGTATTCCCCGGCGACATGTCGCCGGGGATTGTCGCCGGGGAATATTTTTTAATGATAAAAGTAGATCTGGTTTATCTATCACTGCAGAAGACGAAAAAAAAAGAAGATCCGGATTCCTTGGCGATTTTTGCAACAATTCGAGCACCATAAAATCAACCATCACCAACAATTCGAGCACCTCCATCACCACCACCACATCCACCACTTCAACCTTACCCACCACCACCGGCGACAACTAGCCGAATCCACAGCCGAGCCGACAACGAGCACCTCCATCACCACCACCACAGCCGAGCCGAATCCACAGCCAAGGTATGTTATAATTTTTTTTTCGTTTATTTTACATGCATATATACATATATATCTGACAGGGATCCCGGCTAAACCGGCAAAAGAGCCTGGTCATATCTCGACAGGGATCCCGGTCGCTGGCTCGCCTTCGAGATGAGATGGTAATAAACATTATAATTATTTTACATGCATATATACATATATATCTGATTATACGCTTTGGTGTGTTGTGATTTGTCGTTTTTAATTAGTTTCATCTTATATGCGTGTGTATGTACAGAGGCAGGCCTCAGACCCGAAGGAGTACCATTCACTCATTGACACCTTCTGGCGAACACATACTGTTGACGGGGTATTCCTTAACGATGAGGACCACCGCATATATGTAAGTTTTGTTTCAAAACACACTTTAATGAATTATCGAGAAATAATGTAGCAACCCGACTAATATATTTACTATCTTGTGTTTTTGTCACTACATAGGAGGAGATGAAAAGGCTTGAGGCTACGGGTGAGTACACGGAGGATGAGATCAATGCGTTGGCAAGAGGGGGTAAGCTTCGTGGGCACATTCCTGGTGTGGGTCGGGTATTGTCATCACGGGCCACATCCAGGCCAAGTATGCCCGCCCCCGACAAGTCGTTCAAGAGCATGCAGAGAAAGATAGACTTTATGATGAGTCTTTTCAGAAGCGACGACAAATACTCGGATATGTTTAAGGAGTTTGAGTCGGGTGGTGCTAGCGGGAGTGGCGGGTGTGGTGATGACGAGGAGAGTGGCGATGATGAGGATGGCGAGGATGAGGATGACGACGACGAGAGGTAGTTGTGTTATATATTATTAGTATGCTACATTGGTACTTTAGGTTCATCTTGGCGACATTTAAACACTTGTTTCCCTATCTATCATGTTGAATATTGACTTGTAAGCCATGTTTATGACTAGGAAGCAACGTTTTGTAGACTTATTCGGATTTTGGACGATTTAGCTTTATTATCTTTCGGTTTTGGTAAAAGTTGTGATGTATTTGTATTGCGTTGATCCGTTATATTGTATTTGTGTTTTGGTACAAGTTGTGGTGAGTCTATACAGGTTTTGGTACAGGTTTGATATTTGGTAGATTTTTTTCGGGAAAAATCTGGGAATTGCCTGCTGTGCAGGCTGCACTAAAAAAAAATTGCAGGTTTTCCCCAGCGACTTGTCGCCGGGGATACTACCACTAAACGTTGACAAGTCAACGAAAAAACACAGTTTCCCCACCGACATGTCGCCGGGGATACTATGCTTATTCGTTGACTTGTCAACGTATAAACATAGTTTCCCCAGCGACAAGTCGCTGGGGAAAATGGGAAATTAACTGTAGCTTTAATTAGGCGTGCTAATCACTTTAGCTTAACCCGAATATTTCCCAGCGACATGTCGCTGGGGATACAATGCCACCGTGGCACTACTTCTTTGACTGAAAAATGAGTGGGACCCACATCGTCGCCGGGGATTATCGTTGGGGATACAATCCCTGTCGAGGCTTCCCCAGCGACAAAACTCTGGGGAAAGGAATCCCCAGCGACATGTCGCTTGGGAAAGACCCGAAGTGTCGATGGGGAAACTGGTAAATGTTGTAGTGACATTTATGGAAATACGCAGAAACTAACAGGATAGGAATAAATTTAAATGTACTAGATGACGCTTGTTTATCATATAACTAGAAAATCTATTAAGTTATAAGCACACCAACCTTTTCTTTACTACCCACACTACCGACAACATAGCACCCTAATAACTTTGCAAATTGCCCAACGAGTTGACCAACTGCACCTGCAGCAGCTGAAACAAAGACATACTCTCCTTTCTTTGGAGCACACATTTCATAAAAACCAGCATAAGCGGTCATACCCGTGGAACCTATAAAGAATCCAACAAAAAAGGATCATGAGAAAGGTGGTAAAATGGCCACATTAAGCGGGTTGGATTGTTTTTGTGCAAGGATCATATCATTTGAATATAGATATTTTGCTTACGAAGTAGTCCGTAACTTAATAGGTTTTATACTTACACTTCAGGCGCACCTCTCTATCAACATAATCACTCTAAGGGTCTAATCAGTAGACCGGTGATAAAGCACATAAAAGCACCCTTTTCTAAATACTACTAGTACTACATGTCATGGCCAAGAAAACTTTGGATTAATGATATGTGAGTGATCCATTAACCAAGAGGATGTGGCTTCAAATCTCAATCGAGATATATGTGACATTAGGTGGTATAATAGTTATGTGAATGTTGATCTTTCAAAAAATTAATATTTTACTCGTCATGAAAGTTAGTCACGGGCATTCACATATTTTTTGAGCAACTATCACACTCATTCATTCTTGCTGCAGGTCTTCCTGGAAACAGCCTCCTTACCTTCGGGTTTACCCAAAGGTAGGGGTATGACCTGTCTACATTCTACTTCCCCCATACCCCGCTCAGGCAGGATTGAGTGTTGTTGTTTTTGTCATGAAAGTTAGCATCTTGGACTATCATTTACTTCAAAAACCATATATTAATTCTACCAACATGCAAAAGATATAATGACAAGATATGTTTATACGTGGACCAAAAAAGATAAAATCACTGGTGTGGCTACGAGGCTCTCATGTGCGAATAGCGATATGCCATATCTAAGCCAGTCTTTAATACAGCTACTATAATTTCTTATCCTCTGCAATTGCACAAATTTGATTTCCTAGCTAGCATCTTTGGCCCCTGGCCTACTATTCATTTCAAAAATGCTTTTACAACTTATTATATGTATGTGCATACTAACACTAAACACTTATAGAGCTCCTTAATTAACAACTTATTTCACAAGACTGAGGCACGAAAAAAGCACTTTTAACTTAAGAACATACCAAGAATTCCCATGTAATAAGAAAGAGGAACATCAGTATGTTGAATCTTGAATAGAGACTCGGGAGCACTGATAATGCTGTATTCTTCCCATCCCGTCAATCCCCAAACTAGGTCACCTTTCTTGAAGTTTGCATGCCCAGAATCCACCACTTTTGCGACTCCAGATCCTGATAGAGGCTGCAAGATGGATAATTTGTACATGAGACTCAAGCTCAAATAGTAACATTGCATGTTACTAGAGGTGGCCATTTCCCGGATCTGAAAACAACCGGAACCGGATCCAAACCGGATCCGGATCCAAGTCAAAGTCAAGGAACCGGATCCGGTTCCGAACCGGATCGGATATTTCCGGATCCGACCCCCAAAAAACCCGGACCGGTAGCACCGGTTCCGGATCGGAACCGAACCGGATCGGATCCCAATATCCGGTCAAACCGGATCCCAATATCCGGTCAATGTGGCATTTGGTTCTTGACTGCTTGCAGTTGCTTCGCTTGTGATTATATAAAAAGAAGGAAGAAGACACATAGTAGCAGTTTTACAAATGAGTATATGGGAGATATAATGGGCTTTAAGCCCAAATGTGTATATGGTTACTAAAAAAGAAAATGAACACAGGCCACAGCAGTTAGAATTAGAAACTAGCAAATGAAATATAGTGTCCACTGTTCCACAGTGGGCATGTCAAATTTTGTGTTTTCGGTTTTTTTTTTTTTTTGTTCACGTTTTCCACACAATAAACTTAATAAACTTCGACTTTTATTAAAAAAACTCATAAACGGCTACTTGAATCACAAATTTATTACATTTCGACTACTTATTCTTATTCGGCTTCATCTCCACCTTCATCTTCAACTTCAACGGCGGACCTTGCGGAACTTGTAGCTTCATCGTAAGCAACTTCTTCTTCGGAGAGATGGATTACATAACCGTCTTCCGCCTCGACCTCTTGTAATTGTTTCTCGTATTCCAACGATTCTTCAAGCATTGAAACGTGTTGTATACGTTCATTCCCATCTAAATGATCCTTCAAGCAAATACACATCTCCAAAGATAAAGGTGTGAGTCTTGTTCTTCTTATCGACAATACCCTTCCACTAGTAGAAAAAGCGGATTCCGAAGCAACGGTAGAAGCTTGTACGCTTAGTAAATCCCGGGCCATTGCGGCTAGAACGGGAAATTGAGGTTCCCTTTGTTTCCACCAATTCAAAACATCAAAATCCTTGAACTCTTCGGCTGTGATAGTGTGCAACCAATCGGTTCCCGTATATCTCCCAAATTCGTTGCTCGATACATTCTCACTTCTAGCCCGTTTACCACTTTCTTGTCTTAAATTTGAAAATAAGTCCATATCCGGATCCACGTTTGAAGCCGAAGCCCACATGTTTGCAACCGAACTCGTTCCCAATTTGATTCACCATATTTCTCAAAATACACATCAAATAAACTTTTGAAGCTACTCTTAAACGTGTCTTGGGCTTTTTTGACATAGAAAGGGTCTTCGGACAAATCCAAGTCTAGTGCAATTTTATCAATAAGATATTCCACCCCGGTAATGTTCAAACATGGGTTAATTGCGGCGGCACAACTAATTACCGGTGGAATTTCTTGAAAATATTTTCTAAGTTTTTCTTTCATCGGTTGAACCATATTTGCAAAAAGTGGACCATCATATTCGTAACTCCCTAATTTTCTACACATCTTAAAAAGTTGGTTGAGGACCAAATGACTCGTGGGATAATAAACACCCGATAACATAGTTGTTGCGGTTTTAAAAACTTTGAGTAATTCGGTTATCTTTTGAATAAGACTCCAATTTTCAACCGAAAATGGTACCATTTCCTCATACCTAGATGTAGCGCAAAGATTATCATGAAAATGTTGCAACGTTAATTTTTGGCGTAAACCACTAACAAACATGTCATAAGTCGAATTCCATCTTGTAGGCATGTCCCAATTTGGAGTTAAAAAAATAGAATTCGATTCATGACACAATTTTATATAATCCACATATCTTGTGCCTCCACGTTGAAAAATATCTTGTAACATTTTTCTAAAAGCTTCTCTTAAATTATACATTTGCTCGGTCGCTAGTCCACTTTGCACGGCCAAGTTAATGATGTGTGCAACACATCGACTATGATAAAACATGCCATCAAGAAGTGGTCGATACTTTAGTATTAGCCTAGACACCGCATTTGTATTATTAGAAGCGTTATCAAATGATATTGAAAAAACCTTTTTTTCTATTTTAAACCTTTTCATAACACATCTCAACATCATACTTAAATTTTCACCCGTGTGCGGATATGCAAAGATTTCAAAAGCAATCGTACGTTTCATCATTTGCCAAGTAACGGGATCAACCCAATGTGCGGTAACACAAATGTACGAACCGGGCAAACCATGACCCGCCGACCAAACATCGGTTGTTAAGTTTACACTAGTTTTTAAAGCATCAAAACCAAGTATTAATTCCTTTTTAACCTTTACCCAAGATTTAATACAATCACGTTTAAGAGTTTGACGACTTACATGAGTGTATCGTGGTTGAAGCCTTTTTTGAATCAACTTCGTTAACCGAGGGTTGTCGAAGTGGTTGAACGGCAAACCCTCTTGAATCACAAAGTGTGCTAAATCTTGACGAAGCGCCCTCTCTTCATACACAAAAATACTCCCATCTCGTCCCATAGTATTTTGTTCCGATCCCGAAGCGCCTTTTGTTGCTTTACAATGTCCATTCGTGTGCTTCTTCAACGTAGTGTTCCCGTCGGATCGCATATAAGTGTGACAACCTTTACATTTAGCCTTTCTTGATCCATCCGAGAATTCAACC
This sequence comes from Artemisia tridentata subsp. tridentata, assembly GCA_021014915.2. NCBI lineage: Eukaryota > Viridiplantae > Streptophyta > Magnoliopsida > Asterales > Asteraceae > Artemisia > Artemisia tridentata. The sequence continues at coordinate 419,029,684 of CP139505.1, forward strand.
AAGTCGAAATGACACCAAATTTCTTGGTTTCGGGTTGTTGGTATAATCCTAACTTCAATCGGTTCATTTGTAGAACCTTGAGCGGTGGGATTACCGGTATTTGATGTTGAGTTTTGAGAAGCTCGGTTTCTAGACATCGTGACCGTTTTTGATCAAGTTTGTGAGTGTTTTTTGAGTGTTTTTAGTGTGTTTGATTCTTGTGATTCAACCAAAATTAACATTGGTATTTATAGGAAAGATTAGGAGGTTAAAATGGTGGAAAAAATGGCAAATACCCGTTAGAAAACGGGCAAAAACACAGACCAACGTCTAGTACGTACGTATATATTGATAAATGAAGAGAAGGAGAGGTCAGAGGGTTGATGGCAAGCATTAAAAAGGTGAGGAAAGATGTTGTAGAAAGGAATTAGTAAAATGATATTTCAATGCTCCTTAGTCCTTCTTCTCATATATCATTTATTTCAATCAAGTGTGTTCAACTACTATCTTTTAATGATGGCAGGTAGCATTTCTTTCATTTACTATAAACTCTTATTTTCTATAAATAAAAATGAAATTTCATCCACATCTAATGTTAGATGTGAGTCATGTGACGTTTTTTCTTACATGGTACATGGAAATGTTTATCCAAAAAATCCAAACATTAATTTATCAACTGTTGAAACTTGAAAGTTTTAAATCATGCTGATAATTAAGCTACTGTCCCAAAAAATCCAAACATTAAAAAAATCCAAACATTAATTTATCCAAAAAATCCAAACATTAATCCAAACATACTACAAATGACATTACTACATTAGTTAAATCATACTACAAATGACATTACTACATTAGTTAAATCATGCTGATAAGCTACTGTCCCAAAAAATCCAAACATTAAAAAATCCAAACATTAATTTATCCAAAAAATCCAAACATTAAAAAATCCAAACATTAATTTATCCAAAAAATCCGAACATTAATCCAAACATACTACAAATGACATTACTACATTAGTGAAAGTTTGTAGAGGGAATTGTTATATTATACTAGCTACTGATCTTTCATCTATGCGACTGCAATCCCAAATTCTGGAAAACTGCACTATTAAAGTTGGATCCGGTTCGGAACCGGTTCCCAAGAACCGGATCTCGAACCGGTGTGTAAAAATCCGGATCCGAACCGGTTCGAGCAGCAGAAACTTGGAATCGGATAGGAACCGCCGGATTTTATAGGAACCGGACCGGATCCTCTAAGAACCGGTGTTGACCGGATTCGATTCCGGATTTTTATCCGGTTCCGGTTCAGGAACCGGTTCACTTGGCCACCTTACATGTTACTATATTTCTGTTTGTGTCAGCAACATAGTTACATGAGTCGTTAAATCTGACCTTTTTTTATTCAATCTTTATTAGAAAACAGATGAGGTTTTCCCTATTCAGGTTACCTAGAGATCGAGGGCGAGTCTTTCATTCAAATATACACGACCAAAATGGATTATTTCGTAACCGTTTCGGACCTTACCTTTTTATTCAATCTTTGTTTCACTTTAGTCATAATAAGCTAGAAAATACTCCACCTTATGAAATATAAGAGTCAATTATACTCATAAGAAACTAGTTCACATAATCTTAAACAAACACCCCCTAAAAGTGTTTTGACACTATCACATAATCATATCCTTTTCCGTTCGAAGAAAGCATAACCATATCTTTTTGCGAAGTACATTATAAAGGAAACCTACACATGATCCAATCTATCGGTTAATCACATTGCTCAATTTTTCCTACATCATCCGTAGGGAATTAACAACTAAGAATTGTTAGGTTTTGTGTATAAATATTAATATACGTATGTCCGGTTTCGAACCCGAGGCTCGGGATTGCACACATTACGTATGAGTCTCAATGTATTAATAATTAATATAATGATTTATGATTAATTATTAAATCACAAATATTCACATGGTCGAACAAAGAAAGTTGAGGGGGTTGAATGTCGATTTTTTAGAACTTGAGGAGGTGTTGCACTCAAACTTGAAGAGCAAGTTTGGAGTGTATATAAACCCCTCAAAGCTCAATATAATCGAAAAAAACAAGATTTATCCCTTACCGATTGATTTATAAATCGGTTCATCTTTTCCATCTACCGACTGACAAGAATTATCCAATCGATTGACTTTTTCAATCGACTATCAATTCACTTTATCCACTGACATTGCAACATGTACTGAAATAAGGAGTAATATTCCATGCACATGCATGGACTATTTGTACGTATATATTACATGCATATTAATATGCATGGTAATTTATTCGCTCTTTATTTTGTTAGTGGGATTCGATCATGTATTATATAGAACATCAAACATAGTTGTTGTGATGTTTTATTTGTGATCTTGAACCTAGCTTTTCACACTGAGACGCTAGTAATACGTGTGTACAGGAACGAGTGACAAGCTTACTTTAGCTTGTGATCTTGGAAGTGTTACTTACCTTGTCGATCCATCCTAAAACCCTATTAGGGTTTATATTGTTCTTGGAGCACGTGATTCCTTGTTCTTGCTAGGAATCAAATAAGGTACACATCTATTTAATTTTATGTTAATTAATTTACATGTTTATGTAGATCCATTCCGCTGCGCATACTTGTGATGTTTATGTGTTTATAGATTTGTATGATTCACATATTCCAACAGTGGCATCATGAGCCGCGTTTTTAACATGTAATTGATTGCATAAAACCTTAAAAATTGAATCTTTAATTAGATACATGCAATTTATAAATCTAGGGTTTATTTTTTTGTAAACCTAATATTAGGTCGACACCTAAATTAAAAGATTTAGGGTTTTTGGTTTTTGTAGAAAAACCCTAGGATTGCATGCAATTTTTTAGGGATTAATTAATGAGTACCTTATGTGACGTCGTTAATTAATTAATTAGATTGCGTACAGGATATATTGACATGATAATATGTGTTAACATGATTATATGTGCAATATGGGATCCATGACAAAATCTTGCATATTTTGTCATGGAATGTTTGTTGATTTATTTGCTCACATGATTTTTAAGATAGATCTTAAATTAGGGAAGACCCTAATATATTAATTATAATTGGTTATGTGCAATGTGGTATCTAATTGATCAAAACTTATGCGGCCAAATTTTTTTGGCGTCTGTGATCCATTGGGTACAATGAGCTCGAAAACCAATGGGAGTTTTATTGATTAGATACATGAAAATTCACATAGATAATTAATAGGATTTATCAAAAAGGTTTGCATGTGGCTATATGATATTGTTAATGATCATATATGTGTTATTATGTGTTTATTTATTTTTTAAATTACTTGTTCTTTGTGTGTTTAATTATGATGGATTGTAACGACAAAGAGGGTAATTTTTCAAATAAAAAATAAATGGACCTAATAACTATGAAACATTTGTAGTAAACCATTTAATTGCCAAGTCTTATGTGCCGACAGTGGTTCGCTTCGCACGGTAATTTGCTCCCAGGCGAGACTAGCAATTAATAATTTACTACATAAATTGTTTTAAGCAAGAAAATCATAAGTTTTAGTTGATTGATTGCGACGGTACTAAGTGGTCGAAGCGGCGGACCTAAAATTGGCAAACTATAAAGTGGGTTTAAGGTTGGTTCACATTAAATTGTGACCTTAGAGGGGCACGGTTTTAACCAGCTTTGGCGGCTGTCGTCCTTCCGCTCGCCTGTGCGTTAATAATAGACTTACCAAGTACACCATGAAAAAGTACGAAGCATCTTAAGGCAATGTTGTAATTTGCTCAACGCCTCAATTAAAAACTTTGATGATTTGAGCTTACGAATGAGTAAACGGATTTTTGTTGAAAATATATATGATACAAAGATGAATGCATGACATCTTTGTACATATTTTTTGATTTAACACATCAAAATTTATACCCTTAAATTTAAGTAATATGCCAACCAATTAATACGGAAACACCTAAGATGACATCTACCATTGCTAGCAGCCTCAGCTGATGTAATGGTTCAAAGATGGTAGTCAAAAGGGGTAAATTGAGCACTTTCATTGCTAGCAGCCTCAGCTGATGTGATGAAACGGCGTCAATTTACACGTTTCTAAATTGGTTAACTTAATTGAGCACTTTCATCACTAGCAGCCTCAGCTGATGTGTTGGGACGGCGTCAAGGCATAAAGATTTGGGGATGAAACATGCTTACATTTTGCAACTGATGTTGGCAATATAATGTAAGTCCCATGATTCTAGGAATTGCAATTGGATATTGGCAATTGAGTGTAGCTCTACCTTATTGAGTACTTTCATTGCTAGCAGCCTCAGCTGATGTGATGAAACGACGTCAATTTGGATCCTATTCTTTCAATGAAAATTAAATGGCGAAATTTTATTTTACCGTGGGAGTTTAATTTTCTTGAAAAGTTATTATCAAAAATACTAAATTGAATTTTGAAAATTCTTTTAATGTATTTAATGCAACGTTAAAACCGTAAACATGGGATATTCTTTTAGTAGTAAATTGATCTACACCCGTAGGGGTTTTGGATAGAGTCAATTTTTACTGAAAAGAATAAACCGAGTCTACTTTCCGTGAGAAGAGTGAGACTTAATCCTATTTCTTTTCATGAATGAGAAAGGTATAATAGGAAAATTAGAATTGTCTAAATTCTAAGAAATAACTCATGGCGAATTTTGTAGAAATTGAATGTTTAAGAGTTATTCAAATTAGAAACTAGACTAATTACCGCATAATTGGTAAAAGGCAAAACTAGAATGTTTGATCTAGTTGTTATGCTTTAACAATTTAAAAGGTGCTACATTCCATGATGGGGATGGTAGACCTAATTAAGGAAGAAATTGCATACCCAATTCTTTCAAGTTAATTGCATTGATGGATATTCCATCATTGACAAAGTAGAATACATTCTTTGAAGTACCTTAGTATGCATTACGTAAGGAATTACTCAAAGATGTAGGAAAGTAAACAGCACGCTATTTGCTTTTACTGGTGATGCAACACTTAAAATGTTGTCAAATCCAGTGGGAGCATTGTGTTGTCATTAACTGAATAATGAGTTCATGTAGTGATCTTAAATTCAGTGGCAGCTATAAGTCTTAGTAGTTACCCGGATTATCTCTAGAATCTCTTGAGATGATTACTTTCCAGTTATAGACACTTGTGGTATTAAGGATAGTCGTGTACGTTTCCTTACTAGACGAGGTGATTCTATATCTACTTATACCTATGACACAAATCATATTGGTCACATAAGCAAACTATTGACGTGTTGTTTATCTGATACGTGATGTTGTTCCATGCACAAGTGGGAGAAATCTTATTGTGTGCAAGCAACAACATAAAGGAATATGATTTAAAGGGTTCTCTTGACTGCAAGGTCAGAGATTGATGTTCTAACGTGTTTTATACACATTCTAATTTATAAAACACTTGGAGTTAATATCTACTTTCATTACTAGATATTAATGACAAGGTAAATTACATACTTTCATCATTGCAGCCTCGGCTAAAATAATGAAACTATGTTAATTATACAAGTTTCTAAAAATTAGATAATTATTAGAACAAGTGTCGATATGATAATAAGACTACTTCAAATGTAAATATTTATGTATTGTTGTAATGACATAAATAAATGAAGTAATCTTATACTACTTCATATTTAGATGTTTATGTATTCTTGGAATGACATAAATATATGAAGTAAATAAATTAACTTGAAAAACTATTGAAACCAAGTTGTGGGTTTCATAATTACTTTAGTTATGCATATTTTTATTTTAGTATAAAGATATAAATATGAAGTCTTTTATTATTATAAGACTTATAACAAAGTAAGACGTTATATTGTTATGGTTTTTTAATTAAAGACATATACAAGAAGTCATTGAGTTGATCAATGACTTATAACGTACATTGGGATTATAACAGTTTATGTCTTTTTGGTAAGACATAGATATTAAGTGGCTTGGATAATAAGGCACTTATGTTATAAAGTATGCAATTGGCTTGGAAAATCTATTGTACCATTAAATTGATTTAGTTGGTAAATAGGTAAGCCAAAAACGAAATGTATTTATCTCACATATTGTAAGATTAACTTTACAATATATTAACCCTAATGAAATACATAAGTTTATGGTATGTTCATTTAGGAAAATCAAACTCTTGAAAAATTGTTTGATTAAAGATAACTATATCTTCTAATCTTCATATCAAGGTTAGAAAATTGAGTATGAATTGGATATACTCAATTAAACTCCAACCTAGAAGATTAATAAGACACCATTGAATATGGAATGTGTTGAATCACATTAAGTCTTAAAAATTGAAGTTCAGAATTTGTTAAACTACTTGTTGAGTAGGTTATTAACAAATTAAGGTTAGGAACTGTCAATTTGTATCTGCAAAGTCCCAAAAGAGAACAAGTTTTGTGTTGCTCTATTTGCTAAGCATTTATAGGTAATCTTTAAATTGCAAAAGGCGAGTGGGAGTTTTATCTTCAAAAGATAAAAAATTACAAGATACATAATCTTCTAAATACGCTAGCAAAATCGTAATGAGGATTTAACATGTTAGTATTAAATCTCAAAGATGATGGAATTCTTATTCATAGATCCGCAAGGATATCTCAAATATTTGTAGAATATGTTGAGGGTTATGAGTTACAGGATCGTGATATGCCTGTTAATAAATTGCAAATGTTATTTGGCAAATTACTCATACTATGAAAAATTAGATGCAGTCCAAAAAGATAACTAGTTTGGAAACGTAGTTGATCTTAAACTCTATAGTTATACTATAGAATGGAAATGAATTTCTGCAAAGGAAATGGAAATCCTAGAGATTTAAATTCTTGTGTAGAAATCAGAATGGACAAAATTTGTATACATATTTAATATGTGAAAAGATTATCAATCACAATTAAATGTGATTGAAATTCTTTCTAAAGCACATTAAATATATAAAGATTATAATTGTCATTGTTAACAGAAATCACAATTAAGCAATTAAATGTGATTGGAATTAACAATGGAATATCAAAACTCTTTCTTGTGTAATTACTTGAGCGAGGACGAAAAGTAATTGAAAGGAGTGTTTGAATTCAAATAATCTTTAATAGTATACAAAAGTGCAAATCATTTGTAAATGGATTAATGCATGCATCTAAAAGATATACTTATTTTTAGTTATTAAATCTAGGTCGATTTATAATTAAAATTAAGATATTTCTTAATATTCCTGAAAGCTAGTGGGAGTGATGTATTTATTTTCTTATTTCATATATGTTGTATAACATATAGGAAGTAACATTTCATTAACATTTATATGTTAAGTTTTAGTTTGGAATGAAACTTCATATAGAAAATAAAACCTTGAAATATATGTTTATTTGATTATAAACATAAGCGGTAAAATAACTGATTCTAAAAGAACATGATATTCTATTAGAAGATCTAGATAGAAACATATCTTGAAAAAGATATGACATGAATGAATCTAAGTATTGACAAAAGGATTATTCATGTACATCATGTTGCTTGTTGTATCATGCTTGAATGAAAGATGATTGACAACATTAATATCTAATTATAAATTATTAGATAGTTAAGTGTAATGGATATGGTTTAGAATTTACATCCTCAGCCTGGACTTGCTCCAAAATTCTAAATGTTAACCATATGGCAAGTTATTGCTTGATTGATATTATGGTCAAATCTTGAAGGATTTGAAGATATCAAACATTACACGATAAATGTAAAAGTTTACGGAACTTTTAAAAGAGCATATTGTTGTTTGATACAATGATGCTAGTAAGATTGAGATGACACTCAATACTAGTCATGGTGGGAGCTCATCCTTATTAGGAGACCATGTATACTAGTTATGCTCATTATGAGCATAGTTGCATTATACATAAAGAATTAGAATACTTTAACTACAAGGTTTGGTAGTTTAGTTGTCATAAATTCGTGCATGAGGATGTCACGCATTTTATGAAGTATGTGGCAATATCTAGATAGATGAATGCACACATACAAGAATTTCATTATATGAAATAAGTATTCTCAAAATTCCGATAGATCAGCATTAGATGATTTATGCCTTGTCAACAAGTATGTGGAACGTGACTTATGGCATAATTCACTAATGAGAAATATCATGCATTGATCTGGTTAGTATTTGGATAAGGGATGTTAAGCAATATTATTTTAATGAAATAAAGTGCGGATAACGTTTATTCTCATTTATAATATTGTATCATATATTTGCATGTTTAAATCCATGAATAAAATTATTATTTTATTCTAAATAGTCCGTTGTCAATTAATAATATGGGAATATTATTGAACTAAGGCAAATGTGAGGATTGGTAGAATGGACTGTAGGTTGAGACACCAGTATCACATGATATTCAATATTGGATAAATTGAATATAGGACTTATCCCAACCACATGATTATACTTTATGGATCGTCGTCATCAAGTATATCATGAATATTTATCCTCAGACTTGAGATGACAGATAATTGCCGAGGATGTAGCTTATTTTCTGTAAGGTGGTCTAACGCTAACCGTAAAAGGTAGTTATAAGGGCTATTTTCGGAAAATGATGCGAAGTTCGAGGGTTATGCTCGCAGTCAATAAAGGATTTGTTCCTTCAACTTTGTGTTAAAGTTTAATACTGTTTGGCCACTCGTAGGATTGACAAGATGTTTGCGTGGCCACGCCCAAAGTCTATCTGGAAGACGTTCAGATGTTTTGGTAATCTTGTTTAATTACGTTTAAACGAGAAACTAATGTTAATTATGGAATGACCAAGATCCATATCCAAATTAACGCGGTATTAGTAACAAAAGGATAAGTATGATGATTAAATTCATCACGTGGTTTTTTCCAGGAGAACCACAACTCGGATCGAGCTGGGGGCATTGGGAAGGTTAAGCTAGGCTGACCCATGTCATTACTATATTAATGTTTATCCAAGTGGGAGCTGTTAGGTTTTGTGTATAAATATTAATATACGTATGTCCGGTTTCGAACCCGAGGCTCGGGATTGCACACATTACGTATGAGTCTCAATGTATTAATAATTAATATAATGATTTATGATTAATTATTAAATCACAAATATTCACATGGTCGAACAAAGAAAGTTGAGGGGGTTGAATGTCGATTTTTTAGAACTTGAGGAGGTGTTGCACTCAAACTTGGAGAGCAAGTTTGGAGTGTATATAAACCCCTCAAAGCTCAATATAATCGAGAACAAGATTTATCCCTTACCGATTGATTTATAAATCGGTTCATCTTTTCCATCTACCCACTGACAAGAATTATCCAATCGATTGACTTTTTCAATCGACTATCAATTCACTTTATCCACTGACATTGCAACATGTACTGAAATAAGGAGTAATATTCCATGCACATGCATGGACTATTTGTACGTATATATTACATGCATATTAATATGCATGGTAATTTATTCGCTCTTTATTTTGTTAGTGGGATTCGATCATGTATTATATAGAACATCAAACATAGTTGTTGTGATGTTTTATTTGTGATCTTGAACCTACCTTTTCACACTGAGACGCTAGTAATACGTGTGTACAGGAACGAGTGACAAGCTTACTTTAGCTTGTGATCTTGGAAGTGTTACTTACCTTGTCGATCCATCCTAAAACCCTATTAGGGTTTATATTGTTCTTGGAGCACGTGATTCCTTGTTCTTGCTAGGAATCAAATAAGGTACACATCTATTTAATTTTATGTTAATTAATTTACATGTTTATGTAGATCCATTCCGCTGCGCATACTTGTGATGTTTATGTGTTTATAGATTTGTATGATTCACATATTCCAACAAGAATTCTATTGCCTAGGTGTGAAAATTAAAAAGAAAAGTGATCTACGGCACTATGATCTATTAATGAATCATACCTCATTTCTTTCACAGGGTCATACAGTAGTTTTTAAATGCAGTAAAATTTACAAATAAGCAAAAGACCAGCTTATATAATTACGTACCAAACCAGGAGTAAAAGAATTAGGACCTTCACTTTTAGTCATGCGAGCACGCATGTAAGGGTAACACGACAAATAAAGATTTTTAACAAGTACACCATTAGAACCTTGGGGAAGTTTAAGGTTAATCATTTCGGATGTTTTAAGGATCATGTCGGATTCTTTAGGAAATCCATTCACGTAGTCTTTGAATATTATTTGTTTGTTGGTGATCATTTGTTGTTCCATGATGAAAATGTTTTTTTGTTTGGCTTGAAGGTGAAGAGATAGAAATAGTCAAATAGTGTTGTAGTGCGGTGCCATTATATATGAATGTTTCAAACATGTGTTGTACTATGATAGAGATGTGAGTGGATGTGATTGAGTTAACATGTTTGTATTATGACCATGCAATCTTAATATGTTGATAAGATTGAAAGGAATCAAATTATTAGAGTTAATTGCATTTTTGGTCCTTGTGGTTCGGCCAAATTGCAGGTTTGGTCCTCAAAACTTTAAAAGTGCAACGATATTCCTCATTTTGAAGTTTGGGATGCATTTTCGGTCCTTATCGGTGTGAAATGACCAAATTACCTTTGTCTTTTCTGAACAAGACAAATGGTATTTTGATCATTTAACTTTATAAAGGGACCAAAAATGTAATTCAAAACTTTAAAATGGGGAATATTGCTGCGCTTTCAAGTTTTGGGGACCAAACATGCAATTTGGCCAAACCACAAGGACCAAAAATGCAATTATTGAAAAGCATAAATCGCAAAAACCGTCCTTATGTCCAAATCGCAGGTGCAATTTAAATAACTTTAAAAATGCATGAACAATCTTTGTGAGGAACTCCCGGTTAACTTTTTATCACGCGCAAAAGTGAATGAATGAGTTGAAACTGAGATTAGTTCATACATATTTTAAGTACACTTGTACACTAAGTATTTTTAGAAACGTATTAACGCTATAAGGCGGTAATGAAGATGAAAAAGATAACCGTCTGAGGCATGGTTTTGAGCCGTAGATAATTTGGAGAAATATGCGTGTGTAAAAGATGGATAAAAATGAGGAAAAAAAAGTGCATCCTAAAAATGAAAGCTTGAGATTTCAGGTTTATTTAACACCAAAACTATATATTTAATAAGTACTTGTAACATGCATATATCAAGGCAACGTCACAACTGACATCACAATGACCACATATTGCACAAATTTATTCCATATATACAATCCCACTCTCTTTGACATCAAACCAAATAAGTATTCATAGTAACTCCATTTAGCCGAAAGACATTGATCATTCGCGCGCCACAGCCACCACTTGCTTCCCAACATTTTTTCCAGAATACATACCAATCAAAGCCGCGGGTGCATTCTCGAGCCCTTCTACAATGTCTTCTATGTAATTTATCGTGCCATCTTTAATTAGGGGTATAATCATTTCTAGATACTTTGGGTACTTGTGATAGTGATCAAGCGCAATGAACCCTTGCATGCGCACACGTCTTGTTACTAGGTTAAAAAGGTTACGCACCCCCACCCCTTGCTCCAAATTGTATTGTGAGATCATACCGCAAACTGAAATTCGGCCATTTAGTCTCATGTTCAACAGTACTGCATCCAACATCTTTCCACCAACATTCTCAAAGTAAATATCAATTCCTTCGGGAAAGTACCTGAAACATAAAAAGAACCATCTAAAAAAACTAGAGATGTGAAATCAAATATATTTATATGGAAACAAGTCGCTTTTATTGTATTCTATGGATAATTAATGGGTCAATATGGCCAAACGTTACCCAAAAAAACTATTGAACGAGTCAAACGGATCAAATGGTTAAACATGATAAAATTTGCCTAATGTGTTATAAGCAACTTACACAGTTGCAGCCTCTTAATAATCTAAATTTTTTTATACAGGATTTGACAAAAAAACTGGTTGACAGGTCGACCCAACCTAAGCCGTTTTGATCCACACTAAAAAACTACGTACTTTGACTTAAACCCGTTTTGACCCATTATTGAACCCACTTGTTTATGCGCTCCTACAATAACTAATATGATAATGGTTTTACGTTATTTTGAATGATAACTATGGTTCAAACAAACCTCTTCAGAGCAACGTCAAGATCTTGCTCTTCCTTGTAGTTAAAAGCCTCATCAAATCCAAATTTATTCTTCAGCAAATCAACCTTGGGTGATATAGCACACATAAAAACGATTAAAGACGAAAGAAAACAATAATTTTCAGGCTTGAAACGTTAGGACGAAATACTTAAGGTGTCTGTGTCATACAGCGCCAAGCAGAAGACAAAATTATAAGCTAACGTAACTAATTTTTATAGTGGAGATAAATTAACATAAGCCCATTAACCATATAATTATAAAGTATGCTAAAATGTAAAAAAGCACGAACCTTTTCCTTCGTACCAGCACTCCCAACGACAAAGCATCCTGACAGCTTAGCAAACTGCCCAACCAGGAGCCCAACTGCACCAGAAGCAGCCGAAACGAAGACATACTCTCCTTTCTTTGGAGCACAGATATCATAGAAACCGATATAAGCGGTCATACCAGACCAACCTATAGAAACATCAAAACAAAAAAAATTGAAAATTAACAAACAAGGTCATAAAGCAACCTCTTCCACACTTCTCTTCTCAGAAAATTAGCTTAAACTATTAAAGGATAATTACCAAAATAGACCGGGCAACCAAGTGGTTGGCGGTTTCCGCCACGAAATTGGAAACTTCTGATATTAGACCAGGCAACAGGGCATCTTGACCCATACGATGACAAGTGTCCTCCAGTTGCCTAAAAAATTGTCAGAAAAGTGACACTTGTCACTTGCAGATTTCATTTGCCCAAAAAGTACAGGTTGCCCTGGTCTAATATCAGAAGTTTCTGATTTCGGGGCGGAAACCGCCAACCACTTGGTTGCCCGGTCTATTTTGGTAATTATCCCAACTATTAAAAAGTTTACTACTATACTTTTCAATAATGACAATATAGGACAATCTCATAAACAAAAAACAATAGAATGAATTATTTGTAATTTGCAGAAACTTATACACTGAGTACTGTTTATCAAGTCTTAATAAATCTCACCGTGCGGTTACAAGGCTATTATAGACTATATTCATCATATAAGATATCAAAAAAAGACAATCCTTTATTAGAATAACCAAGGATTCCGGTATAATATGAATCTGTCCTACTATTAAAGCTCCTAGTGTACTTTACATGTTAATTGAACAACCAGAAACATTTCAAACATAAATCATACCAAGGATTCCGGTATAATATGAAAGAGGCACATCGGTATGTTCAATCTTGAATAAACCGTCAGGAGCATTGATAATGGTGTATTCCTCCCATCCGGTAGTCCCCCAAATTAGGTCGCCTTTCTTAAAGTTTGCATGCCCAGATTCAAGAACTTTGGCTACTCCATATCCTGTTATAGGCTGCAAGGTGGTAGATTACATCAAATACAACTTCCACAGTAATAACTCATTTAACCTACAATGTCAAAACATTATCTCCAACTTTGAAACGAAAGTAGTAGTGAAGACTGGTAACTCATATACGTGACTATACAAAAACAAGGCACGTAATTACATAAGGCTTTATTGTTAACCTCAACTAATCCAAAGCATTAATTCATTTTCACTACTTTAACAAACGGCTGGTCCTGTATTTCTTCAAACAATTATATGCATAATATTAAAATGTATAATTGTTTTAGAAACTAAATATGGAATTATAAGTCCAGGACCTAACTTGCTAACTTTCAAAGTTTCTTTTAGTGTGTTTTGCAGTTTATGCAGGTTTATAAAAGGTTTCAGGGGCTTAATCCAAAATGGTGAAAAGTACAAGGGTTAAAGATATCCACGTGCTCAAGATTCAAGGGTGCAAAGTGTTATAGGCCAAACCTGTTAGGTTTCGACTATGTAAGCTCTTTTCTCCATTGCAGACTACTGTCTTCCCAAGATTTATTTTTTAAAGAAGAGAAAAGAAGTGGGAGGAAAACAAGATAAAGTTGTGTTCCCGAGTTTTTTTAGGAGAGAAATGAAAAGAAGAGGAGAGGAAATTTTGTGATATTTCTCTCCAAAACTTTCTTCTCAAAAGTGGGATGATTTGGGAGGAAAGTATATTAGGAAACTTTTTATTAAAACAATGACTTAAATGTCCTAAAATAAAACATAGAATTTATATGCAACAAAGGGTATAATTGTAATATCATTAGTTTTCTCTTTATTTTTTCTCTATCAACTCGGGAACACTGTATAAAAAAATAAATCGCATTCCTCTCCTCTTCTTTTCTATCTGTTATGTGTAATTTCTTTCTTTCTTTTGTATGTTTTGAACTTAAAACATCACCCAATACTGTACCTGGGTTGGTATGCATATACTCCCTCCGTCCCATTTTAGTTGTCCGTTGACCAAACTTTGACCGTAAATATTTTTGTTTGTATTATATAATACTTGATGAAAGTTATATTATTGAAAAGTTCGTTTAAAATCAAATTTATTTATATATTTTATATCAAGTGTTATATAATACAAAGAAAAATATTTACGGTCAATGTTTGATCAACGGACAACTAAAATGGGATGGAGGGAGGAGTGGTTGGTTGAATTCATAATAAGTTGTTTGTGATCTTTAATCTTGTTAAATAAAATTTTGTACCTATATTGTTTAAACATAGTTTCTTATAAATTAATTTGTCATTCACTCCGGTATGTGTTGTAGCCATTTGACTATTTGTCACTGTCAATCCTAAAAAATAATGTACTCGATCGTAATTATCAATTTAGAACTTTTAAACAGAATTTAAAGGTGTTGCCTAGTCATGGAGGCTTAAAGATTTTTCACTGGAACTCAAGCTCAAACCCCACAAGCATCAACTTTGGGCAAGCTTCGAGCGCCTATATTTCCCTGTCCAAACGTCCTTAAGGCCCCAAGAAAAGGAGGTTTTTTTAAAGTTATGCCATGAGTTCGATCACAACTCCTTAGGTTCGGAAAACAACTAAACATTACTCGAGTTGCAATCCAAAGTGAAGAGTCTCATTATGTCCAAATAACTGAATACTATACTTTATTACAACAAAAACGTATCCTTAAGACAAATAAACAAATGTTACATAATACATACCAAACCAGGAGTATAAGACTCGGCATAACTTTCTTCAGTTTTAGTCATACGACTAGTCATGCCAGGTTCACACGACAAATAAAGATTCTTAACAAGTAAACCATTAGAACCTTCTGGAAGCTTCAGTGTAATGTTTTCAGATGTTTTAAGGATCATGTCGGATTCCTTAGGAAACCCTACAACGTAGTCTTTTAGTATTACTTGTTTGTTGGTGACCCTTTGTTGTTGTTGTTCCATGATGAAAATGTTCTTTGAGTTTGAAGGTTGAAGAGGTGGATTTAAAAGTGAGGCTCTTGAACAACCTAGCTAGGAGGATATATATATATATATATATATATATATATATATATATATATATATATATATATATTGTGAGACTTTCTTGCGAGAACCATCTTATCTGCGAGAACTGACAGAACTATCAAAAACACACATGCACGCCTCCATTAATTGTATTTTTGCACATATGTTCTAAAAACAACATATATGTTTTTAAAAAAACATGGTTGTTCTAAAAAATTTGATAAAAATTGGAAATACAATTTTTTTTTTGAATGTGTACATGTATGTTCTTATAAGGCGTGCAATGACAATATTGCGACCGTGTGTAAGGTTTTTGTGAAAAAGAGAATGCGTTCATGATGATATTGAAACACATATGTGGATACTTACGATTATTGATGATTTGCATGTATTTTTATTTTATTTTAAAAGGCGTGCATGTATGTTTTTTGTAGTTCTGTCAGTTCTCGCAGATAAGATGGTTCTCGCAAGAAAGTCTCCCTATATATATATATATATATATATATATATATATATATATATATATATATATATATATATATATATATATATATATATATATATATGTTTGTCAAAGTGTTACGTGTACTCCTTGTGGTTTAGTTAGATTGTATATGTTGTTTTTACAATATGGCAAAAAAAAAAAAAAAAAAAAAACCTTGAACCCAATAGGGGAACAGGAAAGCCGAACGTTTTGAGGCGGGGCGAATCATTCTTATTGGATTATAATATTATGTAGCATTTACGTAATAAAAACACGATTCTCTATTTTTTTTATTTTTATTTTTGCAAGATCGTAAATGTGATCATCGAAATTTTTTTGTGTAATATTTTTAAGACTGGTTTTTTATTTCTTAAAAGGTTACTTATCGTTATTTATGTTTAATATTCCCTCTGTCTCTATATAAATATCGACTTTGACTCTTTTTCAATCTTTCTTATTTAAATTTGATTTTAAATATTTTTGTTTGTGTTATATAATACTTGATGAAAATTATACTAATGAAAATACATTTAAAATCTAATTAATTCATATATTTTTCATCAAATATTATATAAAACAAACAAAAATATTTAAGGTCAAAGTTGAACAAAAAAAGACTACAAAAAGTCAAAGTGAACATTTATTTAAAGACGGATGGAATACTATATTTGACGAATTATAAAAGCTAATATGTAATTTATTCCATGAAATCATATACTAATTGCTAGCGTAAAGATAATAATAAATATTGAATAGTGTGAGTTTGATAAAGCATCACATCTAAACAAAACTATTAATAATTTCATAAACTAAGTGCTAGTGTAAAGATAATAATAATAAATATTGAATAGGAGGATAGAGAAGAAAACCACACTGATTATTGAAGGAACTGCTATATCAAAAAAATAATAAGTTTGTTGAGCACCAGGTGATTATTAATAACCCGAAATGAGGAGGGAATCATTACCCGGAGGAGGTGGCACATGTAATTTATTCAACGTATGGGAGGAGTAGGTGAGGAGTTGTCTAAACAAAATATTATTCAACTCATTATAATATGATGATATGGAACAACTTGTCCTGATATTACGGGAGAGACTTTGTTTAAGGTTTTTTAGGAGCAGTTTATCACTTTATCCAGATGAAGGGTTTCTAATCATTGTATGCATTGAGCGGTTATATTATATGCATCGCAATATTATACTATATGATTCGATTTGTACGATTGACCCATAAAAATGATCCATATAACATGACCCTTTTTTTAACCGAATTACAAGAGTCAACCAATAATGCATTTGGCAAAAGTTTAATATATATTCTGCCACAAAGGTGTGAACACCAACCATTTTAAACGGATAGATTGGGTACAATATGTAACTAAAACAGGGGGTAATTATCAAAACAAGCCAAAAAATTCAAGAGTTTCAAAAAAAGGTACAAAAATAAGGCACTTTCCCAAAAGAGTCATGTGCGATCGTGCGACTCCATCCAACGTGCGACACGTGTCCAGTATTTTAATATTAAAGTACAAAAGTTAGGGAGGGTTGGTGGAGGTTTGACTTTGAGTTTATGGTTAAATAACAAATATACCCTTCTCTTAAATAACTCTTTTATCACCGCACAATTCTTATCTATCTCCATTCACACAAACCATAACTCAGATCTGTGATACAAATCTGCTACAACCAAATCTTATCAAGATCTATAATACAAAAAAAAAAAAAAAAAAAAAAAAAAAAAAAACCAAAATCATCTCCCAAAATCCTATAACCGATACAAACACACATGAATCACTCAAGAAATCATATCCACAAAAACCCCAGATCCTCAAGAAATCATATCCACAAAAACTCAAGAAATCACGTTCACAAGACCAAGCCGTGGTTAAAGAACAAGTCATCGATAGTTGAAGATTTGTTGTTGTGGTTGTTTTATTAGGGGGGATATGAAGATCTATTGTTGGTTTGTTCAGTTGTTAGCTCAAATCTAATACAAACTTAGTTGGGATGACTGAACAAGTCATCGATAGTGGAATAAGGTTGGATTTGAGAGTATTTGTGTATGAGGAGGATAAGATTGATGGTCAGTGAGGTTGGATTTGAAAGTATTTGTGTATGAGAGAGGATAAAATTGATGGTCAAAGATTAATTTGATATGGAACGAGTTGTTGTTTCCATTTTGTAAGGTATCTAAAGATTAATTTGAGATGTGTAGTGTATTTTGTCTATATGTATTTCTATATAATAAGAATTGATAAATGTTTGAATGGGAATTTTTGTTTTGATCTCGTGTAATTGATACAAAAAATTTATAGTTTTATTTTTATCTTTTGTAATCGATTTTGATGTTTTTCATTTAAGTTTTAGAAGTTTGATTGATTGATTGTGAGAGTTGGGAAGTTTGATTCATTAGGTGAGGCTTTTGTTAAAGATTTTTTTATTTTTTTTTTTTTTTTTTTTTTTTTTTTTTTTTTTTTTTAATGAAGATCTGGGTTTAGGATGATGAATTGGATGAAGATCTGGGTTTTGGATGATGAATTGGATGAAGATCTGTGTTTTTATGAAGATCCGAGTTTGTTCGCACATTCGCACATCTATTGTTCGCACATTCGCACATCCGTGTACACATTCGCACATCCTTTGTGCAAATGTGCGAATGAAGATCAGGGTTTTGGATGATGAATTGGATGAAGATCTGGGTTTTTTATGAAGATCCGAGTTTGTTCGCACATTCGCACATCTATTGTTCGCACATTCGCACATCCGTTGTACACATTCGCACATCCGTTGTGCAAATGTGCGAATGTGAATTTGATATTTATTTATATTTAATAGAAGGGTATATTAGTCATTTAATCAAAAATTCAAAGTCAAACTCCCACCAACCCCACCTACTCAATGTACTTTAATATTAAAATACTGGACACGTGTCGCACATTGGATGGAGTCGCACGATCGCACATGACTCTTTTTGGAAAGTCACTTATTTTTGTACCTTTTTTTGAAACACTTGAAATTAACATACCATTTTGATAATTACCCCCTAAAACAGTCAATTGAACTTAGATAAAAAAATACAAGGATCAAACCATTAAATAAAACTAACATGCAATGGACATTTGAACTACCCCTAATAATTTAGTATGTATTATTTTAAAAAGACCGTTGAGCAATAATTCATAAATAAAAAATAAATAAAAATCTCTTGCTCAATAATGCTGAGTTCCCCAACAAAAATAAAATATAGCATGATTTAACAAATAACCCTTTTTATTTACTACATCGTTAGACTTTTCCTATTTTTTTATTTAACACTACTATATTATTACGGGTAGTTCAAATGTCCACTGCAGAGTAAAATGCAGAAATGGTCCCTGTGGTTTGCCCAAATTGCAGGTTTAGTCCATGTGGTTTCGAAAGTGCAGGCGGCTTCCCTGTGGGGAAACCTTGGTTCCGTTTTGGTCCCTCGACGGGTAATTTTTGAGCAAACCACAAGGACCTTTTTTGCAATTTGAGTAAACCATAGGGACCATTTTTGCAATTTTGAGCAAACCACAGGGACCATTTTTGCAATTTTGAGCAAACCACAGGGAGGCCGCCTGCACTTTCGAAACCACAAGGACTAAACCTGCAATCTGGGCAAACCACAGGGACCATTTTTGCATTTTACTCTCCAGTGCATGTTAGTTGTAGTCTATGGTTTTATCCTTGTGTTTTTTTATCTGAGTTCTATTTAATTGATTGTTATAAATACATATATTGTACCTAATCTATTTGTTCAAAATGGTAGGTGTTCACACATTTTTGGCAGAATCAAGTTATCACTGGGAGTAACTAACACAATAAATTGTTGCTACTATTTTCATATATACACAGACATTGAAACAAAAATAAAAAGGCATGACTGAACAAATAACCTTTTTTTGTTTATAGGGAAATTTACCAAAATAGACCAATCACCCTTCGGCTTATAATTTTTTAGACCAGAAATAATTTTTATTCGAAAATAAACCGAACGACCGGGTGACCTGTACAACATGCTAAGTGTCGGCTTATGAAATTCAACAAGTGTCCGGGTACATACTCAGTGTTCGGCTTATTAATTCGACAAGTGTCCTATTGTACAAGTTGCCCGGTCGCCCGGTCTATTTTCGAATTAAAATTATTTCTCATCTAAAAAGTGATAAGTCGTAGGACGACCGGTCTATTTTGGTAAATTTTTGTTTTATTTACTACATTATTAAGCTTTTTCTATTACTTAAATGAAAAACATATATAGATAGCTGGAAATGAATATTAGATAACATAAATTTGTTATTAGGATGCCATATTAATGATTTCTACGTCATTCAATATAGAGTCTCGCTATCTAAAAACTAGTTATAAATTCCATGTGTAAAGGCAAATAGTAAAAATAATAAATTTCGCTGCCCTTAAACTCATGAATAAACTAGCAGATATATATTTTACACGAGTTACTAAAAATGCAAAATCCACTTTTTCCTTATCTTTCAGACAGATGGCTTTGCGAAAATCTCAACTGGGAGATCACACTTTTGACTGGCTTTGGGCAGTTCCGATTTCATTTGGGACAGACTATGAAAGGTAAGACATATCATTGTGAGTTATGCTACCGGTTAGTTGTTCCTTTATTATCTATTTCTAAGTCGTGGTCAGCTTGCTTCAGGGTTTTGTTGGGATATATATAGAGACCATGCTGTATCGTTTGTTGGTATTATTGGTATTAAACATCGACATAATGTTATGCGTGATACCCTTATCGACATCTGCTATCGTACGAGGATTTTAATTAGTAAGAAAGTTGATATTGAGTTGGGTGGTAGGTGTGACAAACCCCTACGTGTAGCGGACATGTTACTTTATTCATGGGACGAGGGCTTGACGTGTGTGTGGATCTAACTGGGTCTTCGCCCTTGACGCAAACTTGGATGGCTAATTTCTTATCTAGTTATTCGGTGATTGATGTGGTACAACGTAAACGTGTCAAGTATGAGGCTATTGGGTATCGTTTTATCCCCTTCTCATTCTCTTCTTTGGGGGAATTAGAGAAGGATGTTGTTGCATTGCTGATGTGGATACGAAAGTTCTTCATGGCTCAAGATATTTGGGCACAAACTGTTGTTCACATCTTTAATAGGATTACTTTTGTTATAACTAATTGAGTGGTAGCCCAAATATTGTCTCGGCTTTCCACTATTTTTTTATAAATCTTCTGAGTTGTATGAAGTGATTTATAATAATAATAATAACAAAAAAAAATGAAAATAACAAAAATAACAATAATAATAATAATAATAATAATAATAATAATAATAATAATAATAATAATAAAGTGATCTTATTATAAAAATATAATAATAATAATAATAACAACAACAATAATAATAATAATAATAATAATTCTTGATAGCTAAACGTTGTCCTGCATAAGTTTGTTATAAATGTTATTTTTAGAAGTGATGTGAAGCACACACATGAAATGTGACAACCGGAAGTTTTTGGGAGCATTTTTAATACCGCATTACGTTTAAAAACAAATATTTAATATTTGAGAACTATTTTGGAATGTTTTGGGAAATTGTTTTGGAATATTAGAAATTGTTAGTGCAAGAACTCTCGTTGGGAAGATTGTTAGTGCAAGCAATCTCGTTTGTTTTGATTGATGACAAACATATAACTTGATACATAACGTAAAATGTACATGTTACTTGTAATCTTATTTTGTCTCAACATACATCCAACACCTCTCGACCTCTCGAGTCCTCGTATGATACAACACTGGTTCGTACATGTTTGTTATGTGGCATTATGATCAAACCCTTAACAAACCATTTAGAATGTTTAAAATACGTTGAGGTCATTAAGTATTTTAAAAAAGTTAACCATTCTACTTAGAACCTCATTTTACACTTTGCATATACAAGTACTTTTACTTGTACATCATGTTTCCTAAGATTAATAGGATAAGTACACTCTAGGTGTCAAACTAACATGATACATATTGGTAAACATATATTAGTTAAGCTAGTATATACATAGGACATACATTTATACATTTACATATTTATGTTTTTATTCTTATAATAGAAATATATACATGATATCATGGCATACATTATTTAGAGATCTTTAGATATCTTTGAAGATTTGAAATATATCTTGGAAAGATCTTGAAGCAAAGGATTAGATTGTGCAAGATCTTGGTTAGATATGGAAAGATATTCGGAGATTTCTTTGTCAGACACCCGCGGATCCACCAAATCCATGGGGTAAATTTCCTGTTGGCTATAAATAGCAGTCCATTGTTTACCCATTGTTTTACCACTTAGAATAAGCATTCCCTTTACCCTTTGCATACATTTAGATCAATAGAAAACCATGTAAATTTTGGGTTCTTTTCAACCATTTGACATGTTTCACTTTAGCTTTTTTTTTGGGCTGCAAATTTTATTCCAGGATACGAATTGCCAAGGGTCACCCACGTCTAAATACTCGTATATGTCATGAAAATTAGCTTGTTGGACAATACAACTACTCAAACACATAATTACAGTTTGATCGTTTAATATACTCTACAATAATGTGTACAAGGCTCTCAGAGACAATATTTATTGTGTGGGATACCATAATTTGTTATCCTCTTCGTAGTTGCACAAATTTATGTATACATCTATAGGGCCAATGTGAAATTTACCTACTATTTAAAGCTCATGAATTTAGTTTACAAGAATACAACTTGACCAAAAACACTATAATTGCCAAGAACATACCAAGAATTCCGGTATAATATGAAAGAGGGACGTCAATATGTTGAATCTTAAATAGATTCTCGTGT
Organism: Artemisia tridentata subsp. tridentata; assembly: GCA_021014915.2. Taxonomy (NCBI): domain Eukaryota; kingdom Viridiplantae; phylum Streptophyta; class Magnoliopsida; order Asterales; family Asteraceae; genus Artemisia; species Artemisia tridentata. Next base: position 419,052,518 of record CP139505.1, read on the forward strand.
GCATTGATAATGCTGTATTCCTCCCATCGCGTCCCTCCCCAAACTAGGTCACCTATCTTAAAGTCCGAATGCCTGGAATCAATAACTTTAGCTACCCCCAATCCTGACATAGGCTGCAAGATGCTAACTCGTACATTAGAACACACACTAAAATAGTAACATTACATACAAGACGAGGAGGCGGAAAATAGATCATTTACATTACATGTTATAACTATTATTATTATTTATTATTTTTTACCAAAATAGTTACACGAGGCTTTATTGTTGACCTTATTAAAATCCACTTTTATTGGTAGTTCAATATAATATATCATGCACCTAATTATGCCACTGTCTTTCTAGTATTTGTTATTTGTCATCCACTATAGTTTGTGCTGTAGCCACTTGACTTTTGGTCCCTGTTGATTCTAAATATAGTGATATTATGTGATAACATGTGTGAGGGACTAACTGGGTCAATCCATATATATATTCAATGTGCCAACTGGACAAAGATTTTAAAAATATGTTAGGACTAGAAAGGCCTAATGATTCAGGTTGTGTTTGGCATTGTGTTTTCAGGAAGCAGAACAACATTTTCTTATGTTTGGTATAGTTGTACTGAATCTGGTTATGCTAATTACTTGAGGGTTATATAGTTTTGGATAATGGTAAAAAAAAAAAAAAAAGAAAAAAAAAAAACTGTTTCGGCATTATTAAAAAGCTATTACGTTTGTAAATGCTAAGATCTTTGATGAAACCACGCACATATAAGGTCAATTGTGGATCCACTATAACACGATACATAGAGTAGCTCATAAAACTTATATGCCACACTTCCGTTGAACCGGGAGTTATCAAGACACTCGGCTATCAGGCTATGTTAGGATCTCTTAGCTCAAACAGGATAAAGGCCACATATGACTATATGAGCCCACTTGAAGGGTCGTTCTTATCAAGCTTATGTGCAACCATCAACTTCTAACTAATTATCTTTGTTTCAGTATAATGGCATACCAGTTTGAAAGCATATAAGGAAATCCAAAAATTATACTATTTCCCAACAAACTCAATCCCGCCGGAGCGGGGTAAGGGGGAGGTGAAATGTAGAGAGATCCTCATCCAACCCTTGTTGTAATTTAGACTTGCTACTGATGAACAAATAAATCACAGGTTCTACAAACTTACTATTATATTGATACTTGCTAATATTTGTCATACGAATTTACAGACCCTTTGACCCTATATATACATACTGAACCGACACAATGAAATGGTGTGTCTGTTCATGAAACAACACCTAATAACCGACTCCAACTGCCATATCATAACTGCTATTAACTTCCTATTTACATAATACATACTTGACTTTTCTAATGTTTACACTAAGACACCTATATTTAGTTTATACTTCAATAACCCTCACCACTAGGATAAACCAGTGTAATTGTGCAGTTGAGAGAAGTATAAGAAAAAAGAGCATGAAAGCGCAAAAACAAGAACAAACTTTTAATAACAAACTATTTTGTGTTCGAAACACCCTTTTAATAACAAACTATTTTGCCTTAGAACGGAAATGGAAATAGCAATAATAGTAAGTTAATCAAAGATAAAGTTACGTACCGCACCAGGAGTAAAGAATTCAAAGTACTCCCCTTGAGTTTTCTTCATTCGATTACGCATATAAGGATCACATGAAAGATAAAGATTCTTAACAAGGATACCATTAGAACCTTCTGCTAGCTTAAGTTTGATGGTTTCGGATGTATTGAGGAACATGTCGGATTCCTTAGGAAACCCATTAACGTAGTCCTCGAATATTATCTGTTTGTTCTTCACTACTTGTTCCATTAGATTGCCAAAACTCTAGCTTGAGTTTGAATGTGAAGAGGGTCTACAACCAGTACGAATGTTTTAATAAACCGAGTGTGATCACCATAGACAATTGAGTTTGCATTATCTAACGTGAGTGGATATGATGGTGCAAAAATGTTTGCATTAAAACCATAGATTGTTTTACTTTTACTTTTCCTGCTTTCCATCAGTACACGGTAACATCTTTTAGTTTTACATTCTTACCATCCTTCTTTTGCCTTTTGTAGTTTTGTTATTGATGGTGTACCCCATCCTACGGTCGGAGCCTTTTGTATTTTTGTTATTACATGGTCCCTACTTCCAATAACGGGTTTCCTATATTCCGGTACGTGCAACAACCGCACATGGGCATGATCTCGCAACCTATACTCTGAGCTTTCCTACTGGCTAGAGAGTGTAGTAGAATGCAGATATGTGTCTGCTTCAAGATCGAATTATACATGAAATAAGTATCATGTTTGATATTAACATTCACAGGTTCTGATGTTTCAGGATCGATGCATGTGTGTATCAACATCATTCAAGAATACAGTAGGAAACAAAGGAGATTGGGTTGAACCCTTTTATTAAATCTGATATAGAATACAGAAAAGGGTTGAGTTGTTTTACAGACTTTTTGGTCCTATATATACTAAATGAAACGACACCAACAGTTAACTACCAACCATTGTGTCTTTTGACTTTAACTTCCATAACTACTTTTAACTATCAATAACTGCTATCCTATTTACACTTTACATCCCTCAAGTCTTAAACTAATTACAAAGTCCAACAGTCTCCCCCCTAATTGTTTAAGACTTGCTCTTCTAATCTTCCGACATCATCATGTGTCTCTGCATCACGCCTATTCTTTGCTTGATCCAAATCTTCTCGACTTGTAGCACACTCTTTGTCTTCTATAAATCTTTGATGACTTCACACCATCTTTTGCTCCTCACGAACTTTTCTTCACACGAATTTGCTTCACCCAAATTTGCTTCACACGAGTCTGCTTCACACCTATTCTTTGCTTGATCCAAATCTTCTCGACTTGTAGCACACTCTTTGTCTTCTATAAATCTTTGATGACTTCACACCATCTTTTGCTCCTCACGAACTTTTCTTCACACGAATTTGCTTCACCCAAATTTGCTTCACACGAGTCTGCTTCACAAAAACTTGCTTTGTAGTTTCATACAACTTGGCTTCACACCGTCTTCACTTTGACCAGTCACTGATCTTGTTCTTCACGAACCATTCTTCACGGCAAACTTGGTTATTTCACACAACCTTTAATTCTTTCACAGATTCTTGATCCTTCACGGATTGAAAACAGCATCACACGTTCTTTGTCTTGACTTGGCCCGTTCACTGAATCTTCTCATTGCACCCTTCACATGTTACTCCTCCGCATCACATGGCTTTGCCTTGATTGCGTCACACAATCAAGTATCTTTGGTTCATATCGCATGAACTTCTTGATTAGTTTGGCTTCACACCAATCTTATTTTCTCTTTGGGTAATCCTTTGCGGTTTGATCACATCATATGATCAATTGTCTTCTGATCTTCTCGATCTTTTGATTCACAACCAAACCAATCTTCACAAAAGGTATGCTTTGTTTCAACTAATCCACCATAAACCAATAGAAAATAAATTCACTTTATTTTGCTTTTCCTCCGTTGTTTCTTCTCGTGCTTATCACAAAACCCCACAAAATAAATATCCTTCTACACCGACTCGCTCGGTTTTCTTCTTCTTCCAGGATCTTTTAACCGTGGTCTCTGATGCCAATGTAGAATGCAGATATGTGTCTGCTTTAGGATCGAATTATACATGAAATAAGTATCATGTTTGATATTAACATTCACAGGTTCTGATGTTTCAGGATCGATGCATGTGTGTATCAACATCATTCAAGAATACAGTAGGAAACAAAGGAGATTGGGTTGAACCCTTTTATTAAATCTGATATAGAATACAGAAAAGGGTTGAGTTGTTTTACAGACTTTTTGGTCCTATATATACTAAATGAAACGACACCAACAGTTAACTACCAACCATTGTGTCTTTTGACTTTAACTTCCATAACTACTTTTAACTACCAATAACTGCCATCCTATTTACACTTTACATCCCTCAAGTCTTAAACTAATTACAAAGTCCAACAGAGAGAATGTGCTTCACCCCAACCAATCCGGCTGAGATACGTGCTAGGCTCCTAACACATATTCATAGTTCATGCTTCATACTTCATACATTTATTTTGCTAAGCATTGAATTTTACAAAATTACATGTAAGCCTAAACATACATATTGATTATTCGCGGGCCACGAAGATTGCTTCCCGACATTTTTGCCAGAAAAGAGGCCAACCAAAGCCGCAGGCGTGTTAGAATTTAATAATCATGACTAACTCATATATTAATCTAATAAACATCTTACACATACGCGGAAGCGTAGGATCTATTTTAACACATAAAAGATTAACCCAAAAATAAAGAAACGTACCTTTTGATTCTAGCAAGATCAAGAATCAAACTTCAATCTTCTTCTTTAATATCAAAAGTGGATTAACAAGATAACCCTTTACTTTTTTGTATCTCAATCCAAGATGTATTAACTATAGTGAGTTAATATCCACAATCTTGTACACACGTACTATAACCGAATTAATGAGATTGCTAGATCTTTAAACACAAAATAAACCAAACAAGTTTTGTTTATAAAAAACTTGGATCGACTAACTCAAAGGGTTATGTAGATCGACTAGAATAAAAGAAGAAGAGAAACAAGATCTAGGGTTATAGCAAGAGTGCAAGAGTCAAGAATGAATAACCCTAGGCCTTGTATTTATAGACTTGAAATCTTGGAGAACAAGCTTTGGCAATGGGTTGGGCTTAGAACCGCTATGCCGATCGGTTATGGCTTCCCAAAGGGATTCCGGAACCTTCTTGATCCTATAATTTCATCTATAGTCCTTTCTTTATTTCTTAACAGTCGTTAGTGAATTCCCGTTAATTACTTAACGTCTGTTAGTCATTATTTTTGTGTTTCAATAATTAAATACATAACAGTTTATATATTAATTATTGTACATTAATTACTCATACGTAATGTGTGCAATCCCGTGATCCTGAGTTCGATTCTAGACATGCACACATTAATATTTTGTCCATAAAACCAACAGCTCCCACTTGGACATCTATTAATAGTGTAATGACATTGGTTAGCGTCTAGCAACACGCCAATGCCCCTAGTACAACTCGGGTGGTGGTCTCCTGGAAAAACCATTTGATGATTCATCATCATTCTTATCATTTTGTTTCTAATACTACGTTAATAAAGATATGGATCTTAGTCATTCTTTATTAACCATTCAGTTTCTCGTTGTTTCTGATTGAGTATGATTAGCAAATCATCTGAACGTATTCCAGATAGATCTTGGGTGCGGCCGCACAAACATCTTGTCAACCCTACGAAGGGCCCAGCATATTAAACTTCAAAACAAATTTGAAGGAACAAATTCTCTCTTGACTACGAGCATAACCCATGAACTTTGCAACACTCCTGAAAATAAAACCTTATAGCTACCAGTTACGTATAACAGTAAATTGCTTCACAGAAAGGCACTACATCCATGACAGTTATCTGGTATCTCAAGTCTGAGGATAACTATATATACATGATTTACTTGATGACTAGATCCATAAAGTAAACTCATGAAGTTAGGATAAGTCCTATACTCAATTCATTGAATATCATGTGAAATTGGCATGTCAACGCATCAATATACTTTCAAGTATATTCTACCAATACTCAGATTTGTCTTGATTTAATGATATTCCCATATCATTAAGTGACAACGGACAATTTAGAATAACATAAGTTATTCACGGATTTAAACATGCAAATATAGGATACAATCTGTTATTAATGAAAACAAACTTACCAAGTACTTTAATTCATTGTAAATAATAATTGTTTAACATCCCATATCCAAATACTAAATAGATCAATGCATGATAATTCTAGTTAATGAATTACGCCTCAAGTCATGTCCATCATACTTGTTGACAAGACATAAATCAACTAATTTTGATCTATCGGAATTTTGAGAATACTTATTTCAAGAATTCAATTAGTGAAGTTCTTGTATGTGTGCATTCAACTATCTTGATATTGCCACATAACATATCATAAAATGCATGACATCCTCAACCACCAATTTATGACAACTAAAATATCAAACCTTTTATATTTTAAAGTATTCTAATTCTTTAATGTATAATGCAACTATGCTCTTAGTTAAGCATAACTAGTACACATAGCCATTAACAAGGATGAAATCCTACCATGACTAGTATTGAGTGTTATCTCAATTTTATTAGCATCATTGTATGCAAACAACAATATGCTCTTTAAAATTCCGTAAACTTTAATATCCATTGTGTAATGTTTGATGCCTTCCAATCTTTCAAGATTTGTCGGCTATAACGATTACGCAACATTTTGCCATATGGTTCATACTTAGAATTTATGAGCAATTTCAGGCTGAGGATGTAATTCTATATCCAACCATATTCATTACACTTAGTTATCTAATAACTTTCAATTAGATATCAATATTGTCAAATCATCTTGCATCCAAGCATGACACAACAAATAACATGATGTTCATGAAAAAAATCCTTGTATCAAACTCAGATTTCATTTATGTTATATCTTTTCAAAGATATGTTTCTACTTAGACTTTCTAATAGTATATCATGTTCTATTAGAATCAATTATTTTATCGCTTATGTTTATAACAATAAACATATATTCCAAGGTTGTATGTTTATTTTCTAAATCTTCAAATGAAGTGTCATTCAAAACTAAGACTTAACATTTAACGTATATGGAATGTTACTTCCTATATGTTATACAACATATATGAAATAAGAAATTAAATATAACACTCCCACTAGCTTTCAGGAATATTAAGGAATTATCTTACTTTAATTATAAATCAAAACTTGGATTTAATAATTAAACATAAGTATATCTCCTAGATGCATGCATTAATTCATTCATGAATTATTGAACTTTGTATACTTCCAAAGATTATTTGAATTCAAATACTCTTTTTAATTACTTATCATCCTCGCACAAGTAATTACTCAAGAAAGAGTTTTTGATATTCCATTGTCAATTTCATATTAATGAAACTAAAAATGACAATCATAATCTTTATTTAATGTGCCTAGAGGGAATATTCAATCACAGTTAATTGCTTAAGTGTAATTGATAATCTTGTCATAAGACACATATTAAATAGGTTTACAAAATTGTCCATATGATTTCTACACAAAGATTTAAACCTCTAGGATTTTCATTCCCTTTGAAGAAATTCATCTTTATTCTATAGTCTAACTATAGTGTAAAGACCGATAACTATCTTTATCACACAACTAATGCTCTCTACTACTCGTGACACTCAAGAGAACAATGTAAAGATGAGAAGAGAGTAAAGTATGGATCGTATGATGTGGATTATAACCAAATGTTTATTAGCTTTTAAGAAAGAAAACAAACACACAAATAAGAGAATACACACTTACACACACTCTCACCTAGACATAACAATGAGGCACTCTCCAAATGAGTTAGAGTGTGTGTATATAAAGCCATAAGGCCGGTGCCCTAACGGGCTTTCTTTGGGCTTAGTGTGGGCTATTGGTGGATTACACTTATACATGAATATTACAAACATAACTAATATCAGTAGCCCACTTCCTAGACTATTTGATCCATATGACACACAAGTTCTATTCTTGCAAATGACCATCACTTTTCATTTAATAAATAAAATGCTAACAATCTCCCCCTAAGGGATGGTCATTTCAATGATGCTCCAGGTGATTGGTCTTTTGTCTTGAATGTCTTGAACTTTTTGTGTTGATGTAGAATAGTCTTCATTCATTGTTCCTTCATGCACTGTGATCTTCAAAGAATCATCTTTTGGTCGTTCTTGTCTTGGTCTACTTCTTCTGTCCAGTTGCGTCGTCGTTGTAGATGATGATGGTGAATGGACTTTCGTCAGTACCTGCATAAAACATTTAGCAATAAAACGTCCAACACTTATAGGTTCAGATTTTGAGATCGTTATCAGCATAGTGTGAAAACTTTCTCTAATCTTTACCAAGGCCGTTGAAAGCCTCTGAAGTATACCGGAGTATCACTTCAAGACTGTAGACCGTTTGAAGCACGTTACCATCATGACATGAGGCAAGATCCTTAGATCTCATTAAGACTCTTACAACTTGTGTCCTTGTTGTTGAACACAAGTGTATTGTATTGAAAGTGTTCCTAAGAGATCTTTTATGAATCTCATGGCTCTAGACTCAATAATGTGCGTTTTGGTTTTAGTCGTTGGAGGCATGGAGCAGAGTGCCACCTTTTCAATATCAACACATCTCGGAGTGAGAGGCTGATAGATTATGTAGTGTTCTCCGTGAGAAATGAAACAAATATATTTTAAGAGATATCTGAGTGGCAAGGAGGGGTGGTGCAATGCGTCACTGGGTCCATGACGTCTTGTCTTCAATATCAGTATCAACTTGTGATAACCGATAGCAGATGTATTGACCCGGTTTCTGACCTAAGTTTTCATGGAGGGCTATTTCTTTTCACCCTTTCATTAAACTTTTCTTTTTCATTCTTCAACCCCTTCTTTCTTCTTTCTCATTTACTCCTTTTTTTCAATCTTACCTAAGGACTTCTAATTCTAATCTATTGGAATTGTCCTTGGGTAGATCCCTCCGGCTCTGGCGGATCATTGGACATAACCTAACCATAATCACCTTATTACTCCATGATTTTCCTAGATTATTGATCACTTGCCATAAAACCTTTTGAAAATCTCTCAAAGTGTTCATGAATAAACACATTTAGTTAACACATTGAGCAAGAGTTTTGCATTTTTGAAATACTCCCCCTACACATGTGCTCATGCATTTTTGAAATAATATGCACATGTTGGGTAGAGTTCGCACATTTTCAACTGGTTGATTTTCACTAAACATGACCATTGCGAGACACATTTACATCACTAGTTAGACTAGCTTGAAGTTATTACCCGTCCTGGTCATATTCAAAGATCATCTATCGAATTGGTACATTCTACTCAGACAAGTCATTTGCGAGACACGTTTACATTACTGGATAACCAGCTTTAAATTATTACCCGTCCCGGACATGTCTTTTCGATTTGTCATTTGAGTTTCGTCAATTCGTTGGTTCATACTGAGTCTTTTTGTAGAGCTCGTTTGAGATTCAAATTACCAAACTTTTTGATCACATTTTAATCACGTCTTCTCCCCCTCAAAAATAGCATGCAGTGATATTTTTTATATCACCTGATTAAAAGCAAAGCCTTTTAGAGATAAAGACGGATTTGAGCAAGAAATTTGGAACATTTTTATTTTTGTACTCCCCCTTAAACAAAGCATATATTTAAACATTTGAGTTTAAAATCAGTTTTAATGGTCTAGAGAGAGTTATCTTGAGCACAGAATTTTTGAGAAAGATTTTGAAAAATCTTGATCATGTGCTCAATGATTTGCTTTTTGCCATTAACATTACGAGTTCTGATCGAAAATAATCAGAAGTCATCAATGTAGCGCGGGTTTCGTACTGAAATATACGAAAGCCGTGAAGAAGAAATTTTGAGAAACGACATGTTTTAGACAAAATTTTAAATGAACTCTCGCTCAAGCATCTGTACATGCCCGTATCATTGTTGAATGACATTTCTAGATACGTACAGAATATCGATTATACGAGAGACATGTCGTGAGAAGATTATTTTTGGATTTTTGGATTTTCTATTGTTTTTGTATTTTTGAAACTTTTCTATTTTGCTTTTGTTGTTTTTTCAAATTTTTGTTTTGTTTTTCAAAAATATTTACAGCGAAGCTTTTTGAGATCACTCAAGAAGATTCGAGAAGACTTTCTAACTCTTTGGGAGTTAGGCTTCGCATTCCAATTCGATAAACTAAGTTATCAAACCGCTCTTTTGGGAGGGCTTTAGTAAATAGATCAGCGAGTTGGTATTCAATCTTCACGAAAAATAATTCAACAGTACCCTCTTCGACGTATTCCTTCATGAAGTGATAGTGGACTCTAATATGCTTGGTCTTGGAGTGTTGCACCGGATTGCACGAGATGGCTATGGCACTTTTCGAGTCACAATACAAAGGTATGCGGTAGAAAGAGAAGCCATAATCTGTGAGCTGTGTCCTCATCCATAGAACTTTGGCACAACACGCAGATAGAGACACATACTCGGCTTCTGCGATCGATAGTGCAGTGCAGTCTTGTTTCCTTGATGACCAGCCTACTAGCTTTTCTCCCAAAAATTGTGCTCCGCCTGATGTACTCTTTGCTGTAACTTGGCAACCAGCATGGTCTGCATCTGAAAATGCTATTAGTGTAAACTCTGAATCCTTCGGATATTAAAGTCCCATGTTAATGGTTCTTCGTAGGTACCGAAAGATCCGTTTAACCTCTTGGAGGTGAAGTTCGGTAGGCCTTGCCTGAAACCGTGCTAATAAACAAACAGCAAAATGTATATCTGGTCGGCTAGCAGTTAAGTACATGAGAGACCCAATTATGCTCTGATATTTCTTCAGATCCATGGGTTTCCCATATAAGTTAGCACCTATTTTTGGTGAAGTGACCATTGGTGTACCAACATAGTCACAATTTTCCATTCCATGTTTTTTTCAAAATCTCAATTGTATACTTAGCTTGATTTAGAAAAATACCACGTGGGGACTGATGAATTTGTAAACCCAAAAAGAATTTTAATTCCCCCATCATGGACATTTCAAATTTGCTTTTCATGAGATTTGCAAAATGTTTTGAATGTTGCGGATTAGTGGACCCAAAGATGATGTCGTCCACGTAAATCTGAACAATCAAAATGTCATTTTTGAATTTTCTTGTAAACAAGGTTGGGTCGATTGTTCCTTTGGTGAAATTATTATGAAGTAGGAAAGATGATAATTGATGCGTGGTTTTGCGACCTTACAACAGGTTTTACCTCTCGAGGGATCTCAAGAGGCTTGCAATCCCCACCAGGCAGTGTACCTGACCGATGTAGTATAGTGTAGTGGCAAGTACCGGGGGATTGATCGTTCTCTAGGGGAATAGTGTCGTTAGGATTGAAAAAACTACTCTAATAGGTCTAAGGGTGAGGGAAGATTCTTTTTGTATTTTTTTTATATTTTTATAAAAGCAAGTAAAATCTCGGGTTTGAAGGAGTGGGCGGAATTAGTTGCTAGTCAACTAACCCAAATAACTACAATTGCAAATAAAATAAAATAACTGAAAATAAAAAGGTTGTGAAACTTATATGGAGAGAAATGTGTTTACTTAGATTTCCTTACTCCCTAACTATCTTTTACCGGTTGATTAGTGTGTATTAATTGCGTGGATGACGGGTGTATTCCTTAATACCAATCGTGGGGTGGCGTACGTACTTCCCCAACTCTATAAGCTCCTACTTCACTCCTATGTCGAGCCGGCTAAGAAGCTCCTAACATGGGATCACTAGAATTCGCTCATGCATTAAATACAACCATAAAAACCTTAGTACGCATTGGTTCATGTTTCTTAAGACGTTCAAGCAAGTTACCGTATAGGAGGTTAGCCAGTTTTCTTAAGCCTAACATCGATAAACAATCATCCAATACAATTAATAACACACCAAAAACCAATAATCAATAGTTAGGTTTCATTAGATCTAAGCAAACAAAAGATAAATCTAGCCTAGCATGTTAAATAAAAGACAAGAACAAGATATAATCAAACAACACATAGACATATTGAATGATTAATTGATTACTTATCTTCAATTGAACATGGGAGATCCAAGGGTATAAAACCCTTAAAAGTAGCAGAAAAATCGTCTTAGGGTTTCTCCTCTCAAAGTTGCACACTAATGACTAAAAATTATGAGAATATATATAGAAAATCAGATCTGACGGCGTCACGTTATAGAGCTGACGCCGTCACCTCGCCGCGGTTAGGGTTTCTTGATGGCCTTCTTGACGCCGTCCCCTTTTAATCATCCAAAATCCTCTCTGGCGCGTCAAGGGTTGACGGCGTCACAATGGTGCTTGACGCCGTCACAGGTACTTTTCCAGCCGATTTTGAGACTTTGTCATTTTCTTCACTTTTATGCTCCAAAAACGTCCAAAATGCTTCCTTTTCTAGATTTCTTCTCCAAAGTACCTAAAATGACAAAAGGAACGATTTAGGGCAATATTTGATCAAATAAATACGATTTAGGGCTTAAATGACCCCCTAAAAGCGGTACACTTTTCGATTCATCAATAATTCGTCATACCACGCCCGTGGGGCTTGTTTCAAACCATAGATTGCTTTCTTTAGCTTGTAGACGTATTCAGGATGATCTTTGTCCACGAATCCGTCTGGCTGACTTACATACACTTCTTCTTTCAGAGTCCCATTCAAGAAAGCTGTCTTGATTTCCATCTGATACACCGTGACGTTCTTGTGAGCTGCATATGCTAATAAAATCCTGACTGCCTCAAGCCTTGCAACTGGCGTGAATGACTCTTCAAAATCTATCCCCTCTTCCTGTCTGAATCCTTTTGCCACTAGACGAGCTTTATTGCGAATTACAGTCATCTCTTCATCCTTTTTGTTTTTCCATAACCACTTAAGATCAATGACGAGTTTGTTAATTGGTCTTGGAACTAAATCCCATGTGTCATGTAGTTGATATTGGAGAAGTTCTTCCTGCATCGCTTCAATCCAAGCATTATCTGCCATTGCTTCCCGAATGTTCTTTGGCTCTATTAGACTGACTGAGCAGACGTAGATGCATATGTCGCAATCGGTGTTTAGTTGTTTTCTCGTCTGAATTGGCCTTGAAGGTTCACCAATAACTTATTCTATTGGATGGTCTTTTGTCCACTGTAACGTTGAAGGGTATCTTGGATTTGATGAATGCGTGTTAGATGTTTCATGTAACCTTGAAGATGATTCAGCAGATTCTGTTGCAAACGGGTTTTCAAATGGTTCTTCTTCTAACACAACATTGTTTTGTTCTTGCTCATCAACTCTTGGTAAGACAATCTCAATTACTGGAGATGGTGGAGTAGATGTTGATGATGTGGAGGGAGTTGGTGCGTCAGCTTCGAATGTTGTGGATGCATCTTGATTTGGTGGTGGTGGTGGTTGTTGATTTTGGGCGGTTGCAGCGGAACGTTGTTTAGATGCATTTATCGAAGCGCCACCATAGTACTCATCATACATAAACTCAAAGAAATTTTCCAGTTCTTGATTTGTTGGTCATTCGGTTTGAGTTGATTGAGCTCCTTGGGGTACAAGTCCTGAACTGATATGTCCAGAAGTTTGACAGTTTGGTGCGGGTCCTAATCCGGTATGATTAGAAGCCATTGGGTTAAGCGCGGGTTCTAGAGCGAGTCTCTCAGAAGCCATCTGTGAAATTTCATCAAACTTCACATTCATTGTCTCCATAATCCTTTTCATTCTCCTGTTATACACCCTGAATGCCCTCGAGTTTTCTGAATAACCAATGAAGATTCCAATATCACCCTTAGCTTTCAACTTCCCCAGATCTTCTCTGTCGTTCGTTGGATAGCACAAAGCACCAAATACATGAAGATAAGAGATATTAGGTTTTCTGTTGTTCACTAGGTCATATGGGGTTTTATTGAATCTTGGATGGACTAGGGATCGGTTCTGAGTGAAACAAGCAGTGGCAACAGCATCAGCCCATAAGAATAACGGTGCACTAGAATAAATCAGCATTGTGCGAGCAGCTTCCACAAGAGTTCGATTTCTTCTTTCAACTACCCCATTCTGCTGTGGAGTTCTTACTGCTGATGTCTGATGTGTGATACCAGCATCGTTAAAATAGGTTTTTAACTCCTGATTTGTGAATTCTGTGCCATTGTCTTTTCTCACTATCCTAACTGGAGCTTGAAGTAGGACTTTAATTCGCTTCAGAAAAGTGATGATGATGCCTGGTGCTTCGTCTTTTGACCTCAGAAACTTTACCCATGTGTATCTTGAATAGTCATCGACGATTACAAGAATATACTTCTTCCCATTTATGCTTTGAACTCTCATTGGGCCACATAAGTCCATATGCAACAAATGTAACTTATCAACCGAACTGGGTACGGCTTTAGTTTTATATGTTGCTCTTTTGCTTTTTCCTTGCTCACAGGATAGACATAAGTGTTCTTTGGTGTATTTGAACTTTTGGAGACCGTTGACGATGTTGTCTTTGGCAAGCTTGTTGATTGTGTCAAAGTTAAGATGAGACAAACGTCTGTGCCACAACCAGGACTTTGTTTCGCATGCTCTTGTGATCATGAGACAAATTGGTGATGAAGAGGCCATTTGGTTTATGTCTATAGAATATAGATTGGTGCCATGATTCCCAATTAAGAGATCATCCCCAACCAAGTTCCTAACAAAGCAAGTGTTTCTCCTAAATGCAACCTCTAAATCTGCATCACAAAACTGCCCGACTGAAAACTGATTGTGTCCCTGATGAAGCGAAAAGTGTACCGCTTTTAAGGGGTCATTTAAGCCCTAAATCGTATTTATTTGATCAAATATTGCCCTAAATCGTTCCTTTTGTCATTTTAGGTACTTTTGAGAAGAAATCTGGAAAAGGAAGCATTTTGGACGTTTTTGGAGCATAAAAGTGAAGAAAACGACAAAGTCTCAAAAATCGGCTAAAAGTTACCTTTGACGGCGTCAGATTTTATTCTGGACGGCGTCATGGCTTGGCAAGAAAAGGTGGACGTGAAATTTACTCATGATAAGCCAGTGAAAATTGCATGTAAATTCTGACGGCGTCACGCTTTAACCTGATCAAGGGCGTCACGGCTTAATTCAAAGAGGGACGGCGTCACGTTCAAGGTCTGACGGCGTCAAGCCTTGATAAGCCAGAACGGATTTTGGAGAGCTAAAGAGGGACGGCGTCAAGAAGGCCATCCGGGAACCCTAGAAGCGGCGAGGTGACGGCGTCACACTCCATAAGGTGACGCACTACAAGAATTCTGATGATTACCCACGGTCTCAATTTGTGGGTAAAAGACAAAAATTCGTGGGTAATCGGAAAATACTCATGTAATACCCGTGAATATATAAACATGGGTAAAACCTCCGAGGGTAAATGTTTGCCCACAACATTTTCAATCCATGGGTATTTTACCCACAACATAAATTGTGGGTGTTCGTATTTAGAAGGTGGGAAAATCTTTCATGGGATTTTATAAATACCACTAAAATACCCTTGAATTTTGTCATGGGTGATCGGTGGGTAAAAATCCACACATATACGGTAGTGTCTAAATCCGGGTATAAATATTTTAAAATAACCCGTAATAATCCGAGGCTAATTTGCGAGTAAATACCCATCATGTATTATAAGGTAAGTGGCGTTTATATATGATTATGGATATGGATTAATTCCCCCGAAATTAACAATATTTTTCTAAAAATCCTTTAGATGTTGATCGATAATTCGATATACAAATATAATCACAAACATTAACGTCAAAATGAAACTACAATCAATCAATATTCTCCGATGGGTTAATCCATCCTTTATTACAAACAACCATGAAATATACATATAGCTAACATCTGAAAGTTCTGAGAGCAACATAATATATCATCTTATACATATATATACGTAATACATCGGTTTATACAATAATGAGGGAGAAGGAATATTCAAAGTGAAACCGTCCAGCAGTACTCGCTGTGAGGTGCTCAAACATTGATGGCCATCATCTTTGTGTTGTATTCACATGGAATCTGTAAGTGCAATAACAAGAGATGTGTAAATGACCAAAAAAACGTGATTAGATGCACAAAAATGAAATAAATACAAAAAATGGTTTGGATAATAACGAAATATTATATAATTCATGACAATCATTTTCAAACCTGTAGGTAAAATGTAGCCTCCTCAAATGAATCCAGTGAGCTTGTGACTATTAAAATGATGAAACCTATCAAGACTAAAACAAATATGTTAAGCATATCATTATTCTTTTTTGAGCAGTAAGCATATCATTATTGATCAAATCAGTTTTTAAGATTGAGCAAAGATGAACAAACGTCAATATGTGAAAGCAAACCAAACATCTGTAGTAAATGATAAAAAGGGAAAATATGGTGGATAGTTTTCTAAACGTTTTTAGAACAATGAAGAACAATGAAAAGTGCAAGACAAAATTCCTGCCAACTTCATGATAGACTAATAGTAATATATAAGGGTGGAGGGAGTGGTTTCACCTATCCCTCCCTTCACCAATTTTCCACATCATCAATAACCAATAAAAAGCTTTCAACTCACACTTCACCAATTCACTCCAATTTTCACAAATTTGGTGGCATTGGTTTCACCTAATCACCTAATTACCACATCACCTTTTCTTTTCCATTTATTTTTAATACATAAAATCCCACAAAAACTATATACTATTAAAAACACCACATTGTTATTATTCTCCTTATTAACATTCCCACATTCCCAGAAAGAGTTACAACAGTAGAAAACTCCTCATCCCACAAAACGACACCGTTTTCCTCCTCAACCTCTTTAGTAAAATTCCTCTTAACAGTTTCCTAAAAGAAGTTAAACTAATCTTGGAACCTTTCCATCTAACCTCCACCACAACACCACCTGTGTCCGCATGCACACGATCGGAACCACCGTATTCCATTCTCACAACAACTAATTTAACCTTGTATTTCTTTGACATTAATAACCATGGTCTCCATTTTATCACATTTTTAACCACCATTGTTGTAAATTATGATATGGGTATGAATCTTTTTGGATCTTTTTTATGAAAGATGAAAAAAGAAAAAATGTTACCGTTTCTCCCTCTCTCTTTCCTCGGCAAAATCCACCGATCCACCACTTTACCGACCTTCACCGACATGGTGGCGGCGGTGTTACCGCCTAACCGCTGCCTTCGCCGATGCCTTTGCCGACCCACTCCCTCCACCCTAAGCATTGACGGTTTCAAGAGGAAGGTTAAGAAGTTTTGGGTGGAGGCTTTGAAATAAGATAGGGGTGTCAGTTAGTTAAATGAGATTATATGGGGATTAAAATTTTGAAATTTTAAATGGCGGAAGTTTTAGGCGCCAAAGATTTAGTTTATAATTTTTAAATGTGATTTGTGAAGATTTAAGATTAACAATCATGAACGTCTTATAAGAAATAATTCTAGTATATATAAAAAAAACGTATACTCTTCATGTATCTATATCTATACTACTTATAAAGAGTGAATGCTCAAAATCTTGAAATTTTAAATTTTAAAAACTTAAATTAATGTTGTTCACCTAAATTACCCATAAGTATCCCTTAATACACTTGAATCTTGATCAATTCTAAGCTTGGCAACTTTTCAAAATGAACACACGTTTTGTATTTTAAAAAACACACGCTTTGCATCAAATGTCGAACGAGAATCACGATTTCGCAAGTATAATTATTTGTCGTTATTTACCGTCGCTTTGTGCGGGTATACGTCTAATCAAATTAAATGTCTATATTTGTAAGAAATAAGTTTGAGTGGAGGCTATGGAAGAAATAAACTTTTCTAGTTGTGGTAAATTAAATTATGTGTTCACATTGAAAATTTTATCAATCAATATGCTTCTTAAAAAGTCATGATTAAATCTATACTACATATAATTAAAAAAATACATTTGCTTAAAACTTAAAAACTTCAAAAGTGAGTAATTTTGTAAGACTAAAGTAACCGTACTTAGATATACATAAAAAGTAACTCCACACAAATTAACGCTACAATGTTTTGGGTATTACGCATTCATATTTTGATATTAATAACTCCGCGCATGTACAATGTTTTTGGTATTATGATCAGTTCAATTAAATAATAAAAAAGTAGTTCATTTCAAAAATTCTTAGTTCAGGGAAACATAATCTCGAGCATTCATTTACAAATAAAAGTAACCCTTGTTTCCACTTGTAGCAATTTTTAATGCTCGCAAAAATGGACAAACGTTCGTAGAAAGTATATTGAAGTGCATTTCCATTAAAATGATGTAAAGATGATTTTCCCGATGGTTTATTTTGTTTTTTTAATCGATTAACCATTTTTGAATATATTTATCTGGAAAGTAGCGAAAGTTAGTTTTAAGTAAATAAAATTGTATAGACAAGTAACTATAAATACCCACTAAAATTTTATGGGTAAATCCGTTTGTATATTTACCCATAGATTACCCAATACAAATACCCGCAAACAAGAAAAGATTGTCTACTTTGTGGGTAACATAAAAATACCCACAACATTACCCATGATTTTTTCCGCGATGACTTTTTATGTGGGTAGTTTGTGGGAAATATTTTAACAGGAATAATTCACCTACAAATTACACACCAAGATTAGGTACGTGGGTATTTTTCACGGGTAAATTGTGGGAAATTTGAGGCAAACTTTTTTCGCAGTTTTCAATCCTTTTTTGTGGGTAACTCACGGGAAATTTGTGGGCAAATAGCCACCAATCTATTTACGCGGGTAATTTTCATGGGGAATCAACAGTATCCTTGTAGTGACGCCGTCAGATGTAAAAATCTATATATAGTTTTGCAATTCTTTGTCACCAGAGAGAGAGCTTAGTGTGGAATTTTTGGGAGAAAACCCTAAGACGATTTTAGCATCTTTTTCAAGGCTTTTTGCCTTGAGATCTTCCATGTTACATTGAAAGATAAGTTATCAATTAATCATTCAATATGTCTATGTGTTGTTTGATTTTATCTTGTTCTTGTCTTTTGTTTAACATGTTAGGCTAGATTTATCTTGTGTTTGCTTAGATCTAATGAAACCTAGCTATTGATTATTGGTTATTAGTGTGTTATTAGTTGTATTGGATGATTGTTTATCTATGTTAGGCTTAAGAAAACTGGCTAACTTCCTATTCGGTAACTTGCTTGAACGTCTTAAGAAACATGAACCAAATGCGTACTAAAGGTTTTTATGGTTGTATTTAATGCACAAGCGAATTCTAGTCATCCCATGTTAGGAGCTTCCTAGCCGGCTCGACATAGGAGTGAAGTAGGAGCTTGTAGAGTTGGGGAAGTACGTACGCCACCCCACGATTGGTATTAAGGAATACACCCGTCATCCACGCAACTAATACACACTAATCAACCGGTAAAAGATAGTTAGGGAGTAAGGAAATCTAAGTGAACACATTTCTCTACACTTAAGTTTCCACCAACTTTTTATTTTCAGTTATTTATTTTATTTGCATTTGTAGTAATTTGGGTTAGTTGACTAGCAACTAATTCCGCCCACTCCTTCAAACCCGAGAATTTATTTGCTTTCATAAAAATATAAAAACATAAAAAAGAATCTTCCTCAACCCTTAGACCTATTAGAGTAGTCTTTCATACCTAACGAACACTATTCCCTGTGGAGAACGATCAATCCCCCGTACTTACCACTACACTATACTACATCGGTCAGGTACACTGCCTGGTGGGGTTGTAAGCCTCTTGAGATCCCTCGAGAGGTAAAACCTGTTGTAAGGTTGCAAAACCACGCATCAGTCCCAACCCTTCGACATAGTAAACCCGAGTGATCAAGTAGTTTCCAAACCGAAGATCTCCATAACCCAGAATAGCTACAACATGATCCTTCCCGAACCGTACAGTCCCCATGAACTGCCATACAAAGTTGATCAGCAACTTCAGATTCCCGATCATGTGCTTAGAGCAACCCGAATCGACGATCCAAAGATAAATTTCAATGACCTGCGAAGAACAGATGATTTTGTATATGGAAACTGTTTAACATTTGGTTCCAAGGGTTTAGAGGTAACAGGTGAATCACACTTAGAGATGGTTTCCATTGTTGCAGTTGGAACTATTTCTAATGTGCCATTCTTAAGTGTAAGCATTCTACCCGTTGGTTTCCATGCACAAAACTTAAGATGATCCTTAGGCAATAGGCTACTAGTGGTTTTCCTAGCTTTTGCAATAAGTCTTCGAATATATCTAGACTTAGCCCTAGTTACTGAAGGAACCTTTTTCTGTTCAGGGATATCATTCACATTCACACTATCAGAAACAATATCATCACAAGCATTTTCAGACAAAGATTTCGTGTACATTAAACAAACAGAGTCATTACATGCACTAGAAACAGTAGTCTTAACATTACATCCAGATGACATATGTTTCTTATTCGAAAGCATTAAATTCCTAGGGTGTTCTTCTACTTCCTTGCAATCACTCTCAGAGACAGGCGAGACTCTAGTGTTCCTGGTATTGCTCCCAGGCTTTCGTCTGCTCCTAGAGGTGCTTTCTAATCCTGTAGAAGGTAAGGCACACTCATTAGAATTTATGTTGTTGTCCTGAGATGTTGTTGTAGCATTCCTAATCTCGTTTGGATTATCTTTTTTACTTTTGTCTATCGCCCTATATGTTTTAGATATAGAGGCAGACGCAGTAGTGGGACTAATCCTATAAAGGCTAGGTGCTATTACATTCGATGTTTGGACAACAGCTTTCTCTTTTCCTTTCTCATTAGGCAAGGGGGTTGATGGTGTTGTACCCTTAGTTTCCTCACCCTTCCCTTTTTGAATTTCAAGCTGAGACTTCAAAAGATCAATTTGATCTTGCATGTTTTTGTAAGAGTGCTCATAGGATAATTTGTCATACTTGCATTCTTCCTTTTTCTGATCAAGTTGTTTAAAATATGTAACATTTTGTTTTTCAATCTTGGCAAGTGCCTTTTCATATTTTATAACAATTGCAGAAGTCTCAGCTTGAATTGTTTCATCATCTTCCACAGAATATGTTTGGTAAATAATGGACATAATTTCAGTTGATAGAGCTACTTCAGTGAGAATGTCATTGTGTCTTTCCAAAACTTTGATGTGATCAAGGTTTTCATTAGCTTCTTTCACCAGGGATTTGTGGTCCTTGATAAAATCGGCTGATTCTTTCAAAAGATTGTTTTCAACATTTTGAACTACCGCATAAATTGCAGTGATATGAGGATTGATTTCTGTTTCAAACATCTTTTTCTGTTCAGTATGAAAACTTGAAAACCAGTCATTGTAGTTACTGTTTATTTTGGATGCCACAATACTTTGAAGCGTTTCAATCCTCTGTTTAAGATCAACAAAATATCGTCTAGCTTCACTTGTGTTGCAAGTATTCTTAGAGGACATTTGTTCGATGTTAGAAAGATGGTTTGAAACAACTTTTCGTTTTGCGATAGCCACTGGTCTTTTGAAAAACATTGGTGACTCTTTTTAAACAAGATGAACGCCAGAATCTGTATTAAGCTTATTATAATCAATTGGTTAAATTTCTGGGTTCATTTGTTTCATTTTAATTCTACTCTATTTAGCAAGCTCTATCGTTTCATAAGAATTATGAACCTCGGGAGGATCATGTGAAGCATTTATCACACTACCATTATATAACACGTTCTGTTCTTTCTGAGCTTTCTTGAGATAATAAGGGTTTTCACAACCGATAGCCATTTTCTTCATTGTGTGTGATGCGCGTGATGTGTCGTTGCGGTTTAGCAGTTTTAATGCCTACTCAAGTTTTAAATTTATATTTAGCCGACTTATCAATAACACACACACTTAACGAGCAGTGTACCCGGTCAGTATGAAGATAATGGTAAGTAGAGTGTCGATCACTAAGAGTGGAACGTATAATCTCGTTAATCTAATCAGTATTTTAATATCCTAACGCAAGGGGGTTTCAGCCTGAGAGACTGGCACAGTTTTGTTTGCAATTAAATAATAAAATAAACAATTAGGCACGAATCAGCAAGTAGCACACACGTACACAGATAGATACTAGAGACAATAAGAGGGCTGTCCTTATGATTAAGTAGATTGTCACTTGTTTTATTGATAGCTTTATATGAAGTGTATGTAATTAACCCTTTCTCGTTGGTCCTATTCTTATCGGCGAGTAAACCCTTAATGACGACTTATGTCTAAAAGTTATTCCTAAGTGATCAATTTAGAAACAACCGTGGGAGCCACACCTTGTCCCGCAGTCGGGTGCCCGCAAGCCACTAATAAACACAGAGGTGGTCAATGCACTAATAAGTAGTAACCAAAGACATCAACATATAAACTTTAATTGATGGGAAAGCAAGTATTAAAGGGAGTGCAATCTTTCCGTTGTCACATTACACAAGCCACCAATCCTGATGAATTAAAGTTTGCTAAAACAATAAAACAAAACTACTTAATGAATTAAATACATGCAGCACCTTCTTACAGCTCTTGTATCTTCGATTTGGGTGTGTCTTGTGCTGCCTTCTTGACTGAATTCGTCCTTCTCTTCTGTTCGGTCTTTAGGTTTTCGAACTTCCGAATCTTTTTAATGCGTCTGGTCTACGGGGTATTTATAGTTTGTGTCTGAGGGAAGATGCGGCGCATCTACTTAAGTAGATGCGGCGCATGTACTTAACTTCGCGTGGGGTCCAAGATTATAATATTCAGGAATATTCGTACACCGCCAGAAGATGCGGCGTAACTCTTTATTAGATGCGGCGCATGTCCTCTTGTATCTTGGATCGTATCTGGTGATATCTTGATAGAGATGCGGCGCATGTTGATAGTGAGATGCGGCGCATCTGGAGCAGATTAGTCTTGATCTTCTTCATTTCAGTAGACTCTTCACTTTATGCACGTTTTGCTCCATTATTAGTCCAAAATCGCCAAGTTTCACCAAATACTTGTTTTTACCTGAGAATTACAAAAGTAAACGATTAAGTATCAATCCTCATACATAATATAGTAAAACAAGTCAAATTAATAGGATAAATGATAGTAATAAAATGTACTTATTTGAGTTCATCAAATATCCCCCCACTTGAACTTTACTTGTCCCCAAGTAAACCTTAGATTAAAACTTATGAAAATGTATCCTAAAAGATGTTAGGATTTATTTTTATATTTAAGCATGTATTCGTTTATTTCGTAATCACACAACTAAACACTTAACGAATTAGAAGTAAAATAAAATAAGTCGATAAAAGCAAATCTAATCGTTTAACTGTCCAGTCGCGACGAATATTCTATCATAAGCTTGGCAAGTATACACATCTCCACCACTAAAGCTAAGGAATAACAAGTCTAAAGCGGTAAAAAGGGTTTTTAGGCTTAAGGGTTAATTATTCTCTTTTCACTATCGATCTCAAATTCCAGAAAAGGCGACAAAATCACAAATACATGATCGAATCCACGAACACGATACTTGCAATTGCTCAAATCCTTAACTCGAATAGGCTAAAGATAGGTCCAAACTTCACCAATAATAATATATCAAAAAGGGCGACAAAATCATAAATACATAGCCGAATCCACGACTACGATACTTAAGATTGCTCAAATCCCTAATCTCAATAAATCAAAGGTTTGGTTGGATAAAGAACAATACAGGGTATGGATAACATTTGGGATATAAATTGGTGTAAAATAAAAAATAAACAAAACAAATAAATTAAAATCCTAAGTGTGGTTAATCACTATCCCAACCATCCCATGAATAAGACTCATATCATTGAATAACTCACGCTTTAACACTTGAAACACACGCTTTAGGTAGACACGAATTATACTCAACAAGATCTTAATCAAAGAATAATCCTTAATTGGCATTCCCATAACTGTCAATTCCCATTCAATCCATAGATATAATACAACAAATAGTGGTGATATCGACCACTTACATAACTCTACATCGTTGGCTAAAACAGACTTCCAACTTTTCTTTCTTTCTTTTTCTTTTCTTATTTTTTTTCGATTTTTTTTTTTTTTTTTTTTTTTTTTTTTTTTTTTTTTAAACTTGAAACATAAACATAGATGTGTAAAATTTCACCACATCACTACAACTTTCTTTCCGGATAATTTTTATTCATACTTTTCATACTTTCAGAAATAACGCTAATAGTGAAAGTGGTAAACACACGAAAAAATAAACTCTAAAATATACAATATTTACTTTCACTCCAATTGCATTGTGCAATTTCCCGACCTAACCATATATAATGAATTACGCACGCGAACACAGGTAATGTAAGGAAACACACTCTGCCTATAGCAATTAACCAACCACGGATTCTAATCTACAGGGTAGGCTAAGGTTTAAGGTGTAACGAAACATTTTAAACATAGGTGTAAGAAACGAAAGGAATGGCTCTGAGGGTTTTTCTAGGGGTATCTTACTCTAAAAGTGAGAGTAACAAAAGGTTTTATACGGGGGTTAACTAACCAGTGTAGTTAGCTAATAACACATAACATATAAAGGCTATTTGGTGTAATCCTAGAAATTTTACCAAGTTAGACAAGTCATTCCAATTATATAAATAATACTCATTATGGTGGTCTCGAATAGTATACAAGCCAAGTTCTAAAGTTTACAAGTCACCGGCACACTCATAGATTTGTGAATTTTGGAAAAATCACAATTTTTGAAAATAACGTCATGTGTGCAGTTATGTAACTTAGATCTTAAACAAAAACATGCTAAAAAATTTTTAAGTTTGATATATTAAGCACATTTTAAGCATAATTTTTGAAAAAGTTTAGGACAAGTAAGTGTTAAGTGTTCTAATTCTCCTATCCCCCCACTTAAGTTAAACAACGTCCTCGTTGTTTGTATAAAAGGTTAATAACTGGAAAATAAAAAGAATTAGAACAGAAAAACTCCCCTGAGATTTGCTCGGTATGATCCTCCATTTGTATATGAGCAAAAATCAACTTCTTGTGGATTAGAACGTTAAAGCTTCATACTTGATTTATCCACAGGAAATCCAGGAAACTATAATACCACTAACACTTTTAAAACACACCTAAGATAAGAAAGGTACAACTTGCATAACACATTAGTAGTTAGGAAAAATAAAACTTAAAAATTAAAACTGAAAATCATCAGGTCAGTCGATGCGCCGTATCTTATTGAAGAAGATACGCCATATCGAGCCTGGAATTAAATACGGATCAGAATAAAGATGCGCCGCATCCTTAACCAGGGATGCGCCGCATTAAAATAAACTGATAAATAGTTTTAAAGTCGAAAAAATAAAAAAATGCAGAAAAATAAAATAAGATATGACCATTGCAGAGGATGCGTCGCATCTCAGGACTGAGATGCGCCGTATCTTCGTGCGGCCTGGACTGAAAATAAAACAAAATAAAGGATAGGATGCGTCGCATCTGTTTAAACAGATACGGCGCATGTAGTAACCAAACAGACTGTTAACAGTCTGTTGCAAAAATGACTTGTTCCACGGTCTAATCTCATACGTCCTCTCGTACTCTCGTGCTGAACTTAATGCCAGTCTTCGTCAAACATAACAAGAAATATAAACTGAAACATTAAACATAAGCATAAGAATAACGATAAGTACAATCCAAAAAAATAATAATGTGTGGAACAATGTCAGTAAAACAAAAGGGTAAGATCATGGGTGAGCGGTGTCGTCCGGATGGGTCCCAGAAGTGCTGGCTCCATCAGTCCTCTGGCGGACTCTGCGCTCGTACGTACGTGCTACTCCCGTAACCTCAGTACCATCAGGACGGGTGTGGGTGATACCCTGATGCTCTAATAGTCTGCTCACACTCCTGACCACCCACTCTAAGTCTCTCCTCAGTACCATCACCTCTCCCTCGACTGCGTCGAGTCTCTGAATCACGGTGCGTGGGGGTACTGGTGCCTGTGGCACCTCCTCGTCGGCAGGAGCAGCAGCCGGAGGATCCTGAGGTCCTCCCTGCTCCGCCTCCGCCCCTGCAGCTCTGGCGGGCCCTAATGCTGCCCAAAAGTGGCCCCCAGCAGCCACCTGGCAGATCGCCAGTCTAACCAAATAGTCCCTATCAATAACTGGGAGACGAGCCACCACAACCTCCAGCCCCGCTGGAATCTCTGCTCCAATAACTCCAAAATGGCGGGCCAGCCTCGAAACAAAATGCCCGCCAGTCATGTGGCTCCTCCGATCTCTCCCAGCAGCTGATCGGTGGAGGTAGTGTGCCAAAAAGTGGGGGATGTTCACCGGCATCCCCTCATCCATGCTCCTAAGTAGGAAGAGGTCCAGAGTGGTCACCTTTTCAGGCGACTGACCCCTCCCAGCAATAGTAAGTGCAATCAGCCTGTGACACAACCTCCTCATCGGCTCCCTGATCAAAGTATATGAGGGGGTGGAAGTAGTGATGTCGCCCCCCGAAGAAATCCTGAACCAATAATCACTGAATACCCCTCTGTCAGGGACAACCCGTAAACTCTCAGCCCAGTACC
This sequence comes from Artemisia tridentata subsp. tridentata, assembly GCA_021014915.2. Classification (NCBI taxonomy): domain Eukaryota; kingdom Viridiplantae; phylum Streptophyta; class Magnoliopsida; order Asterales; family Asteraceae; genus Artemisia; species Artemisia tridentata. Next base: position 419,078,736 of record CP139505.1, read on the forward strand.
TGGCAAACCCAGCAGATCCAAGCTCCTCCTCAGTGTGTAGACCCATGGCTAAAATAAACTGCCTCATCGACATCTGCCTGTGCACACCTCCTAACCTGAACACCAGAGTGTCAGCTGTATCAATCTCCACATCCGTCTCTCTGTAATGAATCGTGCTAAAGAACTCCAGCATGAGCTCCCTAATCAGAGGCTCGTCAACCCTAAACAGTCGCTCCCAAGCACTAGACCTGAACTCCACCTCATCATCACCTCCAACAACAACCATCTCCATACAACGCTGTAAGCTCGCAGCTGCATGTCCACCACCGATCAATCCCACATCGTCAAAATTCAGAACCTGGACTCTAAATATTTTCTTGAAGTAAACTGAGTCAAGCCTATGCAAATAATCCTCTAGAGTGCCATCAGTAAGTCCCATGTTCTCGAATCGTAACCATTGGTGCCTTAGTGCGATATCTGGTAGTGTCATCTGAAATAAACATTCAAAGTCAGTAAACAGTCTGCAAGAAAGGTAGATACGGCGCATTTGATTAAATCAATGCGGCGTATCTGTATAAAGTATAAGAGATGCGGTGCAAGACAACAAATACGGCGTATTGAGATGCGTCGTATCTAGATTAATCAATACGGCGTATCTAAAATTTTAGCAATTTTGAAATAGGTCGTTACGCCGCATTAATCAACCCAGATGCGCCGCATCTAAAAGCATATCAGTATAAAATAAAGGGTTAGGCACGTTTTTCAAGAATCCGTATCCGTGACGTAAACTTCCACTAAATATCACAGTATAATATTCTCCTTATATCAGTTCAAATATCTCAATCAACCACAGCTAATTTACCTTCCCGCTAAATATTCAAAATCAAACCCAAAACCCAAATTTTCGGTCGATTCAATTAGTGCCAAATTCGATGTCCGAATCTAAAATTAACTTAGGTGAAATAATTAATTCCAAGTTCTAATCATATCCCTATATCGTTTAAGCGCGAATCGATTCAATCCTATAAACCCTAATTTTCGTATTAATCAAAATTAAATCGAAATGTAACAATTACCTTAGTATTCGTGATTAGGAGAAGGATTAATGCTCGGATTAAAGGCGGATTAAAGAAAGATGATCGGATTTTGAGTATAATTTTAGTGCGTGTTCTTAACTGTGTGTATTTATGCGGCGTATTCCCGTCGTATTTATAGGGCGACACGATGCGCCGTATTAGAAAATTTGGATGCGCCGTATCTATTTAATTCCGTTGACTAGTCAATAAGTCCTAGTTGGTCAGGGATACGGCGCTTTGGATATTAAGATCCGCCGTATCTCTATGTTAGTTAACGAAATTTAAATAAAGAACGTACCTTGGCCTCCGCAACACAGTTCCTTATACATCAAATGTGGGTTAAAACGGCACACCATATAGATGAATTCAAAATAAGAGTAATAGGCATAAACGTTTCATTAATAATTGTAATCTTACTGTTTAGTTGATAAGGATTTATTCCGAGGTTAGGAACAAATATCGTTTTTAAGCGTGCAAAATTAAGATTACGAATTGAATCAGACGTATAATAAGGATAATAAAACTGAGATGATAATGTAGAGAACTTTCCTTTGGGCAGTTGAATTATTGTAGAGTTTACCTGGGATTCTATTTCAAGAATTTAAGAAGTTCAATGTTACCAGTACTGAGTTATCCTCCACTCGTGTCGTCTTATGTTCGGTAATTCAGCTAGCGTCTCTTGGTTTGGTTCAGAATGTAATCCTTCTTGGTGATGCTTGAGTCATCATTTATCCTGAAAATAAACAACTTGCACACGAGAGTAGCGGACCGATCAAAGTAAATATCAAAAATCAACTATATTTATCAAATTATATTCGTCGTATTAACAAAAGTTAATGCGCCGTATTTTCGTTACGTTTAAAAATAAAAGATTTTTGATTCAGTAAGATGCGCCGTATCGACAGAGATCGATACGCCGTATCTGTTTAATAATTCGCAAACTGTTTTTAATTAAAATAATAGATACGCCGTATCTGCGAAAGCAGATGCGTCGTATGGCGTTAATGTTTTAGAAAAATTTTTATCAAAAACAGATACGCCGTATCTGCAAAAGCAGATGCGTCGTATTATTTTATCGCTTAGAAAAATTTTCTTGTTAAAAACAGATACGCCGTATCTTGGAGAAAAGATGCGTCGTATCGAATTAATTAAACGCGTTGTATAAAAAAAATTAAACGCAATACGCCGTATCTGAGAGATCAGATGCGCCGTATCGTTTGATTTAGCACAGTACAACGATAGCAGAACAGAAAAATACGAAAAATAAAAACAAAAAATTAAACACACAAACAAAAATAAACACACAAAAATAAAAGAAAACAATTAACACACAATACAACAAATATGCAAAATAGTACAATGATGCAATTTAATCTAATAAAAAGAAAAACCTAATTAAAATACTAATCAAATTAACAGAAAATAACAATTCACTCCCCGGCAGCGGCGCCAAAAACTTGATGCGCGTGATGTGTCGTTGCGGTTTAGCAGTTTTAATGCCTACTCAAGTTTTAAATTTATATTTAGCCGACTTATCAATAACACACACACTTAACGAGCAGTGTACCCGGTCAGTATGAAGATAATGGTAAGTAGAGTGTCGATCACTAAGAGTGGAACGTATAATCTCGTTAATCTAATCAGTATTTTAATATCCTAACGCAAGGGGGTTTCAGCCTGAGAGACTGGCACAGTTTTGTTTGCAATTAAATAATAAAATAAACAATTAGGCACGAATCAGCAAGTAGCACACACGTACACAGATAGATACTAGAGACAATAAGAGGGCTGTCCTTATGATTAAGTAGATTGTCACTTGTTTTATTGATAGCTTTATATGAAGTGTATGTAATTAACCCTTTCTCGTTGGTCCTATTCTTATCGGCGAGTAAACCCTTAATGACGACTTATGTCTAAAAGTTATTCCTAAGTGATCAATTTAGAAACAACCGTGGGAGCCACACCTTGTCCCGCAGTCGGGTGCCCGCAAGCCACTAATAAACACAGAGGTGGTCAATGCACTAATAAGTAGTAACCAAAGACATCAACATATAAACTTTAATTGATGGGAAAGCAAGTATTAAAGGGAGTGCAATCTTTCCGTTGTCACATTACACAAGCCACCAATCCTGATGAATTAAAGTTTGCTAAAACAATAAAACAAAACTACTTAATGAATTAAATACATGCAGCACCTTCTTACAGCTCTTGTATCTTCGATTTGGGTGTGTCTTGTGCTGCCTTCTTGACTGAATTCGTCCTTCTCTTCTGTTCGGTCTTTAGGTTTTCGAACTTCCGAAATCGAAGATGCGCGTGCATGTTTCGTTACACCTTAAACCTTAGCCTACCCGCATCTCACTATCAACATGCGCCGCATCTCAGTGAATCCACGACTACGATACTTAAGATTGCTCAAATCCCTAATCTCAATAAATCAAAGGTTTGGTTGGATAAAGAACAATACAGGGTATGGATAACATTTGGGATATAAATTGGTGTAAAATAAAAAATAAACAAAACAAATAAATTAAAATCCTAAGTGTGGTTAATCACTATCCCAACCATCCCATGAATAAGACTCATATCATTGAATAACTCACGCTTTAACACTTGAAACACACGCTTTAGGTAGACACGAATTATACTCAACAAAATCTTAATCAAAGAATAATCCTTAATTGGCATTCCCATAACTGCCAATTCCCATTCAATCCATAGATATAATACAACAAATAGTGGTGATATCGACCACTTACATAACTCTACATCGTTGGCTTAATCAAACATCCAACTCTTCTTTTTTTTTTCTTTTTCTTTTTTTTTTTCGAATTTTTTTTTTTTTTTTTTTTTTTTTTTTTTTTTTTTTTTTTGACATCAACATAGATGTGTAAAATTTCACCACATCACTACAACTTTCTTTCCGGATAATTTTTATTCATACTTTTCATACTTTCAGAAATAACGCTAATAGTGAAAGTAGTAAACACACGAAAAATAAACTCAAAAGATATACAATATTTACTTTCACTCCAATTTGCATTGTGCAATTTCCCGACCTAACCATAGATAATGAATTACGCACGCGAACACAGGTAATGTAAGGAAACACACTCTGCCTATAGCAATTAACCAACCACGGATTCTAATCTACAGGGTAGGCTAAGGTTTAAGGTGTAACGAAACATTTTAAACATAGGTGTAAGAAACGAAAGGAATGGCTCTGAGGGTTTTTCTAGGGGTATCTTACTCTAAAAGTGAGAGTAACAAAAGGTTTTATACGGGGGTTAACTAACCAGTGTAGTTAGCTAATAACACATAACATATAAAGGCTTTTTGGGTGTAATCCTAGAAATTTTACCAAGTTAGACAAGTCATTCCAATTATATAAATAATACTCATTATGGTGGTCTCGAATAGTATACAAGCCAAGTTCTAAAGTTTACAAGTCACCGGCACACTCATAGATTTGTGAATTTTGGAAAAATCACAATTTTTGAAAATAACGTTATGTGTGCAGTTATGCAACTTAGATCTTAAACAAAAACATGCTAAAAAATTTTTAAGTTTGATATATTAAGCACATTTTAAGCATAATTTTTGAAAAAGTTTAGGACAAGTAAGTGTTAAGTGTTCTAATTCTCCTATCCCCCCACTTAAGTTAAACAACGTCCTCGTTGTTTGTATAAAAGGTTAAAAACTGGAAATAAAAAGAATTAGAACAGAAAAAACTCCCCTGAGATTTGCTCGGTATGATCCTCCATTAGTGTAAGAGCAAAAATCAACTTCTTGTGGATTAGAACGTTAAAGCTTCATACTTGATGTATCCACAGGAAATCCAAAAAACTATAATACCACCAACACTTTAAAACACACCTAAGATAAGAAAGGTTCAACTTGCATAATACATTAGTAGTTAGGAAAAATAAAACTTAAAAAAATAATTAAAACTGAAAATCATCAGGTCAGTCGATGCGCCGTATCTTATTGAAGAAGATACGCCGTATCGAGCCTGGAATTAATACGGATCAGAATAAAGATGCGCCGCATCCTTAACCAGGGATGCGCCGCATTAAAATAAACTGATAAATAGTTTTAAAGTCGAAAAATAAAAAATGCAGAAAAATAAAATAAGATATGACCATTGCAGAGGATGCGTCGCATCTCAGGACTGAGATGCGCCGTATCTTCGTGCGGCCTGGACTGACTCGACTCAGAACACAGAATAATAAAAGATAAATCCGGGTTGTCTCCCGGTAAGCACTTGTCTTTATTCCAGAGTCTTCAAGTTAGACTCACGTTCAGCTCATTAGTTGGTCCTTGTCACGGTCCATCCTTCTTCCTTCATCCGAAAGATTTTCCCGTATATCTCTGCGACGTTTTCCTCCGTTCGACTTAATCTAATATAACTCTTGGTCATCACAGCAGTATATTCTTCATCAGGACCCAAAGAATATTTGATGATTTTAAATTTTTCAGAAATAATCATGGGTGGCTCATTGTATGGAATCCCAAGTAGTTGACACTTTCTTTTGGTGAACTCTTCTTCGTCCTTGTCAACAAACTTAAAATAAGGATCCTTAATCAAATAGTCATCTAGTTCCTCAATCAATGACTCATTATTATTATCATCTTGAATCGCCTCCCATTCTCTTTCCAAGTCATATTGTAACCGTCGACTAAGCTTTGTGAAATCACCAAACTGTTTATGCACCCATTCCCAGAAAGTAGTATCCGATTTCCCTTTAAGTCCTTTCAAGCGTTCAATCCTGCCCTTTTCTTGTAAAGCCTCCGATTTTCGTGGGCAGTCTTCAACATTATCGTACCACTCATGATCTTCAAAGGTTACATCGTTTCCAACTCTTTTCATCCCAATTATACTTCCCCCATTACAGGTTCCGTCACTTTTATAATCACAGGTTGGCCAAACACTACTCCCGTCTTTGAAAACGAAGGGTGTACAGGTATGATTAATGTGCTCAAATTCCCATGGTTTATCCCAAACCCATGGTACTTGGTCATTCCATTCATAGTACCAGGTGTTTTTGAAATCGTCATAAGTCTTAAATCCTGGTAGATCTCCAGTAAGCACATCATCGTCGACTTGAAGAAGGTAGTTAAATTCCTTGAACTGCTTGCACAAGGGTGTCTCATATTCTAACAAATCAATGTCAATTCTGAAAAGTTCTTCAATGCCCTCATTGATTGTTGAATCATGATGTGACAACCCATAATCGCTTTCTACTTCTTCGTCTTCTCCTCTCATCCAATATACCCATAATGCATCCTTAGTAGCTCGATCCATGCTCTTATGGTTATTAAACTTACTAGCTAACCATTCTGAAAAATCAACATCGTTAGGGTCATGGTTAACGTCAAAGCAAACCTTTCCAATCATATTCTTTTTTATCTCCATGAACTCGTTAAATTGCTTCTTAAAACTCCGAGTCAACCATGAAGTCATAATCTCCTTGACTTCGTTTGCAGGGGCAAATTCCGGACTACCATATTTGAGTTCTAACCAATCATTGAGGGAGAGGTCTATCAATCTTACTATTCTGCCATGAAATAGTAATTCCGCCAAAGCATAATTCATGTCATTATCCTGATAGTTCTCATTTAATCCCCAGTACCATTCGAAATAAGGCATATAAGAGTTTTGGGTATTGTCTCCACCACAGTTGTTGTTGCTTGAGTCCATGTATGCAAGAGAGAATTTCCCATCATCCTCTTCGATAGTAGTCCAGTTCAATCCTTCTGCTTCAATCTTAGGCCATAAGAGCGACAATTCTTCTCCAGTGTACCTCACAAATACATCATAAGAGAATACCTCTTTGTCAATGTTGCATAAACGCATAAATTCCTTAAAAGCTGCTTCAAGAGGAGTCTCCCAAGAGAATAAGTCTGCATCGATCATGAGTACATTGAATGAATCTGAAAACAAGCATTCCTTAGCAAGATATCCGTTAACTGACATGTCTTCCATAGCAAAATCTGTCATCCAAGGTAAAATCATCAGTAGGATTTGTTCGCTGGAAGAGAAATTAATGAATATAGAAACGGATATAAGAATAAAAATAGCTGATATCTGCAGACGATGCGCCGTATCCAAAGAGTTGGATACGCCGTATCTTAATACGTTAAAATTAAATCAGACTTTATTCAGAAAATAGATACGCCGCTTAGAATTTATGAATGCGCCGTATCGAATTAATCAATCAAAAATCAATTTATCTAATTAAAATTAAATGCGTCGTATTAACGAAAGTTAATGCGCCGTATTTTCGTTACGTTCAAAAATAAAAGATTTTTGATTCAGTAAGATGCGCCGTATCGACAGAGATCGATACGCCGTATTTGTTTAATAATTCGCAAACTGTTTTTAATTAAAATAATAGATACGCCGTATCTGCGAAAGCAGATGCGTCGTATGGCGTTAACGTTTAGAAAAAATTTTTATCAAAAACAGATACGCCGTATCTACAAAAGCAGATGCGTCGTATTACTTTATCGCTTAGAAAAATTTTCTTGTTAAAAACAGATACGCCGTATCTTGGAGAAAAGATGCGTCGTATCGAATTAATTAAACGCGTTGTATTAAAAAAATTAAACGCAATACGCCGTATCTGAGAGATCAGATGCGCCGTATCGTTTGATTTAGCACAGTACAACGATAGCAGAACAGAAAAATACGAAAAATAAAAATAAAAATTAAACACACGAAACAAAAATAAAACACACAATAATAAAAACAAATAGCACACAATACAACAAATATGCAAAATAGTACAATGATGCAATTAATCTAATAAAAAGAAAAACCTAATTAAAATACTAATCAAATTAACAGAAAATAACAATTCACTCCCCGGCAGCGGCGCCAAAAACTTGATGCGCGTGATGTGTCGTTGCGGTTTAGCAGTTTTAATGCCTACTCAAGTTTTAAATTTATATTTAGCCGACTTATCAATAACACACACACTTAACGAGCAGTGTACCCGGTCAGTATGAAGATAATGGTAAGTAGAGTGTCGATCACTAAGAGTGGAACGTATTATCTCGTTATTCTAATCAGTATTTTAATATCCTAACGCAAGGGGGTTTCAGCCTGAGAGACTGGCACAGTTTTGTTTGCAATTAAATAATAAAATAAACAAATAGGCACGAATCAGCAAGTAGCACACACGTACACAGATAGATACTAGAGACAATAAGAGGGCTGTCCTTATGATTAAGTAGTTTGTCACTTGTTTTATTGATAGCTTTATATGAAGTGTATGTAATTAACCCTTTCTCGTTGGTCCTATTCTCATCGGCGAGTAAACCCTTAATGACGACTTATGTCTAAAAGTTATTCCTAAGTGATCAATTTAGAAACAACCGTGGGAGCCACACCTTGTCCCGCAGTCGGGTGCCCGCAAGCCACTAATAAACACAGAGGTGGTCAATGCACTAATAAGTAGTAACCAAAGACATCAACATATAAACTTTAATTGATGGGAAAGCAAGTATTAAAGGGAGTGCAATCTTTCCGTTGTCACATTACACAAGCCACCAATCCTGATGAATTAAAGTTTGCTAAAACAATAAAACAAAACTACTTAATGAATTAAATACATGCAGCACCCTCTTACAGCTTCTTGTATCTTCGATTTGTGGCTTTGTGCTGATCTTGTGCTGACCTTCTTGACTGATCGTCCTCTCTACTGTTCGGTCTTAGGTTTTCGAACTTCCGAATCTTTTAATGCTCTGGTTCGGGTGTATTTATAGTTAGTGTCTGGAGGAAGATGCGGCGCATCTACTTAAGTAGATGCGGCGCATGTACTATAACTCGCGTGGGCCAAGATTATAATATTTCAGGAATATTCGTAACACCCGAAGATGCGGTAACTCTTATTAGATGCGGCGCATGTCCTCTTGTATCTTGGATCGTTATCTGGTGAATACTTGATAGAGATGCGCGCATGTTGATAGTGAGATCGGCGCATCTGGAGAGATTAGTCTTAATCTTCTCATTTCAGTAGACTCTCACTTTAAAGCAACGTTTGCTCCATTATTAGTCCACAAATCGCAATTTCACCCAACATGCTTGTTTTTACCTGAGAATTACAAAGTAAACGATTAAGTATCAATCCCCATACAAATATATGTAAAACAAGTCAAATTAATAGGATAAATGATAGTAATAAAATGTACTTATTTTGATTCATCAAATACCCCCACTTGAACTTTACTTGTCCCCAAGTAAAACCTTAGATTAAAACTTATGAAAATGTATCCTAAAAGATGTTAGGATTTATTTTTATATTTAAGCATGTATTGTTATTTCATAATCACACAACTAAACACTTAACGAATTAGAAGTAAAATAAAATAAGTCGATAAAAGCAAATCTAATGTTTAACTGTCCAGTCGCGACGAATATTCTATCATAAGCTTGGCAAGTATACACATCTCCACCACTAAAGCTAAGGAATAACAAGTCTAAAGCGTAAAAAGGTTTTAGGCTTAAGGTTAATTATTCTTATTCACTATCGATCTCAAATTCCAGAAAAGGCGACAAAATCACAAATACATGATCGAATCCACGAACACGATACTTGCAATTGCTCAAATCCTTAACTCGAATAGGCTAAAGATAGGTCCAAACTTCACCAATAATAATATATCAAAAAGGGCGACAAAATCATAAATACATAGCCGAATCCACGACTACGATACTTAAGATTGCTCAAATCCCTAATCTCAATAAATCAAAGGTTTGGTTGGATAAAGAACAATACAGGGTATGGATAATATTTGGGATATAAATTGGTGTAAAATAAAAAATAAACAAAACAAATAAATTAAAATCCTAAGTGTGGTTAATCACTATCCCAACCATCCCATGAATAAGACTCATATCATTGAATAACTCACGCTTTAACACTTGAAACACACGCTTTAGGTAGACACGAATTATACTCAACAAGATCTTAATCAAAGAATAATCCTTAATTGGCATTCCCATAACTGCCAATTCCCATTCAATCCATAGATATAATACAACAAATAGTGGTGATATCGACCACTTACATAACTCTACATCGTTGGCTAAAACAGACTTCCAACTTTTCTTTTTTTTTTCTTTTTCTTTTCTTATTTTTTTTCGATTTTTTTTTTTTTTTTTTTTTTTTTTTTTTTTTTTTTTTTTTTTTTTTTTTTTTTTACTTGAAACATAAACATAGATGTGTAAAATTTCACCACATCACTACAACTTTCTTTCCGGATAATTTTTATTCATACTTTTCATACTTTCAGAAATAACGCTAATAGTGAAAGTAGTAAACACACGAAAAAATAAACTCTAAAATATACAATATTTACTTTCACTCCAATTGCATTGTGCAATTTCCCGACCTAACCATAGATAATGAACTACGCACGCGAACACAGGTAATGTAAGGAAACACACTCTGCCTATAGCAATTAACCAACCACGGATTCTAATCTACAGGGTAGGCTAAGGTTTAAGGTGTAACGAAACATTTTAAACATAGGTGTAAGAAACGAAAGGAATGGCTCTGAGGGTTTTTCTAGGGGTATCTTACTCTAAAAGTGAGAGTAACAAAAGGTTTTATACGGGGGTTAACTAACCAGTGTAGCTAGTTAATAACACATAACATATAGTAGGCTTTCTGGGTGTAATCCTAGAATTTTACCAATTTAGACAAGTCATTCCAATTATATAAATAATACTCATTATGGTGGTCTCGAATAGTATACAAGCCAAGTTCTAAAGTTTACAAGTCACCGGCACACTCATAGATTTGTGAATTTTGGAAAAATCACAATTTTTGAAAATAACGTCATGTGTGCAGTTATGCAACTTAGATCTTAAACAAAAACATGCTAAAAAATTTTTAAGTTTGATATATTAAGCACATTTTAAGCATAATTTTTGAAAAAGTTTAGGACAAGTAAGTGTTAAGTGTTCTAATTCTCCTATCCCCCCACTTAAGTTAAACAACGTCCTCGTTGTTTGTATAAAAGGTTAAAAACTGGAAATAAAAAGAATTAGAACGGAAAAAACTCCCCTGAGATTTGCTCGGTATGATCCTCCATTAGTATATGAGCAAAAATCATCTTTCTTGTGGATTAGAACGTTAAAGCTTCATACTTGATGTATCCACAGGAAATCCAGAAAACTATAATACCACCAACACTTTAAAAACACACCTAAGAAAGGTACAACTTGCATAATACATTAGTAGTTAGGAAAAATAAAACTTAAAAATTAAAACTGAAAATCATCAGGTCAGTCGATGCGCCGTATCTTATTGAAGAAGATACGCCGTATCGAGCCTGGAATAAATACGGATCAGAATAAAGATGCGCCGCATCCTTAACCAGGGATGCGCCGCATTAAAATAAACTGATAAATAGTTTTAAAGTCGAAAAAAAAAAATGCAGAAAAATAAAATAAGATATGACCATTGCAGAGGATGCGTCGCATCTCAGGACTGAGATGCGCCGTATCTTCGTGCGGCCTGGACTGACTCGACACAGAAAACAGAATAATAAAAGATAAATCCGGGTTGTCTCCCGGTAAGCACTTGTCTTTATTCCAGAGTCTTCAAGTTAGACTCACGTTCAGCACTTTAGTATCGATCATTGAAGGAGTCGGAAACATCACGCTCCTTCATCCCCAATTTAGTAATATTGAACACTCCTTGCTCGTCCTTAATTTCCACGCCGTTCTTCTTTAATATCTGTATAAACAAAGTTCTGTCCCTTTCGGGCAGAGATGACAAAATGATAGACGGGAAATTCTTATTATCATACAGGCACAAATAAGCAAGGTGGGGTGGTAGTTCAATAAACACATCATTATTCAAATTCGTCTTCTCAACTACTCTCCTACGTTTATTAATTACTACACAATCATACCACTCATCATCAGAATCACTAACAATATCGCGTCTAAGTTCCGTAGGTACATTAAGGTCAATGAATTCCTCAAAGTCTTCATGATTAGGATTAGCTGAGTTGTTTTGAATCAATGTTTCTCCCATAAGTCTAGCTTCAAGATCGAGGTCCATACGCTCTCTTAATCCTAGCACATAAACACCTCTAATTATGCTTTTAACTGGATCTTGGCACTTATAGACTAGTTTATTATTCCCTACCCTTAATGAAATTTTTCTCTTAAACACATCAATCTTAGCATGGGCAGTAGACAAGAAAGGTCTTCCGAGGATTAAAGGAATCTTAACATCCTCGGGCATGTCTAGTATAATAAAGTCCACGGGAAAAATAAACTGCTCAATTTTAACTAGCACATTATTAGCAATCCCTTCAGGTCGTTTTACTGTTTTATCAGCCAATTCAATAAGTAATTTAGTTGGTGCTAATTTTCCTAGTCCTAGGGTAGCGAATGTCTTAAGAGGCATAACACTAACACTAGCTCCTAAGTCAGCCAACACATTATTGAAAGATATATTATTAATAGAACAAGGTAGAGTAAAACTTCCTGGGTCTCTTTCTTTATGAGGCAAGGCATTTGAGTCGGTTGCAGGGCTCTCTTCTTTCATTGTTGCCTTGATCTCCTCTTCAATTTTTGTCTTCTCTTTTAGTAGTCTCCTTAAGCTGATTGAAGAGTTAAAGAAAAATTCGGGTCTTGCACCATCATTACCATTCATCGATCTTCTAGGTATATTAGGAGTGACTTCTTCAGTGGTGCTTATGGCCTTGACATGATCCCTTGGGTTGGTTTCAGTTGAGCTCGGTAAACTTCCATATCCCCTTTCTTGAAGAACTTTGCTCATTTGACCAATTTGTTGTTCCAATGCTTTGATCGAAGCTCCTTGATTTCTTGTAGTAGTGTCCGTTGAAGCTCTAATTTCCTTGATCATAGCAGTATTCTCTTCATGTCTTTTAGCAGCATCGGCCATAATTTGCTTTAAAGTATCATCTAAAGTCTGCCTCCTCTCTTGATAAGCGGGATTGAAGTTGTTCTTTTGATAGAATCCCGGACTAGCTTCCCTAAATCTTGCTGAAGGTCGGAATGGTTGTCCAAATTGGGTGTAATAAGCTTCTTCAAACGTCTCACTTTCATTCTTGTTCGGGCAATCTTTAGTGTAGTGAGGTCCTTCGCATTTTTCACATCCAACTTGGGCAGCATATGCTCTTTCATCTCGCTTCTTCATCTCTCTACTAATTTTATCCAATTGAGCTTGAATAGCAGCAATTCCATCAAAATTAGTGCTGCTCTTAGATCTAGTAGAGGTCCCATCGTGCCATTTCTGAGAATGATCAGCAGCTTCTTGGATCGCTTTCCTAGCATTAGTTGCACTCATCTGAGGTACAGCTCCCTTAGCATCCAAAATCTGTCTAGTAGGCACGTCCAATCCCTGATAAAACAATATTATTTCCTGCATAGGGGTTAGATAGTGTTGAGGACATTTTATCAATAAATCTTTAAATCGTTCCCAAGCTTGATAAAGGGTTTCATCAGGCTCTTGCTTGAAACTATTGATAGCCTCCATCTTCTTAGCAGTCTTAGCAGGTGGACAATATCTCTTCAGGAATTTGCTCTTCAAACCTTCCCACGTAGTGATTGAACTAGCAGGTTCATTCCTTAGCCACTTGTTAGCAGCTCCTTTTAGTGAGATTGGGAAGATTCTTAGCATGAGTTGATCGGTATTGACACTTTCTGTAGTAAACAAATCTGCAATCTCCAGGACCTTTTCAACATGCTCATTAGCATCCTCTTGTTCCGTCCCACTGAAAGCATTCTCTCTGAGCTCTTTGAGAAATTGTCCCTTCAACTCAAATTTTGACTTGTCATCAAACTTAGGTCTAGCAACTCCTGAAGTGTAATCAACACGGGTATTGTTCATGTATTCCTCCATAGTAGTGTTTTCGCCCATTGTTTCTGTTTCAACTTCCTCTTTTTCTTCAGAAAAGTAATCAAGCTCGAGTGAACTTGAAAGATCAAAGCTTCTTGTGTTGAAAAGCCTTTTAAGCGAATGTAGGGCTCGTTCAGGATCTTCGAAAGGTTGAATCAAGTTCCTCGTAGAACTCCTGGTCATGCACTTCCTGAAATCAATCACAAAAGCATCAGTAGGGTATGCTCGAGAAAGTAATATATCAGATAATTAATAACGAAAACGGAATACGAAAAATTAAAGTTACTGATATCTGCAGACGATGCGCCGTATCCAAAGAGTTGGATACGCCGTATCTTATGATCGTTAAAATTAAATCAGACTTTATTCAGAAAATAGATACGCCGCTTAGAATTTATGAATGCGCCGTATCGAATTAATCAATCAAAAATCAATTTATCTAATTAAAATTAAATGCGTCGTATTAACGAAAGTTAATGCGCCGTATTTTCGTTACGTTCAAAAATAAAAGATTTTTGATTCAGTAAGATGCGCCGTATCGACAGAGATCGATACGCCGTATTTGTTTAATAATTCGCAAACTGTTTTTAATTAAAATAATAGATACGCCGTATCTGCGAAAGCAGATGCGTCGTATGGCGTTAATGTTTTAGAAAAATTTTTATCAAAAACAGATACGCCGTATCTGCAAAAGCAGATGCGTCGTATTATTTTATCGCTTAGAAAAATTTTCTTGTTAAAAACAGATACGCCGTATCTTGGGGAAAAGATGCGTCGTATCGAATTAATTAAACGCGTTGTATTAAAAAAAAATTAAACGCAATACGCCGTATCTGATAGATCAGATGCGCCGTATCGTTTGATTTAGCACAGTACAACGATAGCAGAACAGAAAAATACGAAAAATAAAAAATAAAAATTAAACACACGAAACAAAAAAAATAAAACACACAAAAATAAAAACAAAAGCAAACAAATAACACACAATACAACAAATATGCAAAATAGTACAATGATGCAATTAATCTAATAAAAAGAAAAACCTAATTAAAATACTAATCAAATTAACAGAAAATAACAATTCACTCCCCGGCAGCGGCGCCAAAAACTTGATGCGCGTGATGTGTCGTTGCGGTTTAGCAGTTTTAATGCCTACTCAAGTTTTAAATTTATATTTAGCCGACTTATCAATAACACACACACTTAACGAGCAGTGTACCCGGTCAGTATGAAGATAATGGTAAGTAGAGTGTCGATCACTAAGAGTGGAACGTATTAGGGATTAGAGATGCGGCGCATGTTGATAGTGAGATGCGGCGCATCTGGAGCAGATTAGTCTTGATCTTCTTCATTTCAGTAGACTCTTCACTTTATGCACGTTTTGCTCCATTATTAGTCCAAAATCGCCAAGTTTCACCAAATGCTTGTTTTTACCTGAGAATTACAAAAGTAAACGATTAAGTATCAATCCTCATACATAATATAGTAAAACAAGTCAAATTAATAGGATAAATGATAGTAATAAAATGTACTTATTTGAGTTCATAGTGTGTAAAATCGGGTTTGGATCGTTAATTAGCATGTTAATTGTTTGCGTAGAATGACCCATTTTTACAAGCAAATCTTCCAACTTTTTAATGGTTTCTTGTTTGTCAATGATCTCATCAAGAAGATCATTTTCATGTTTTGAAAACCTTGCATTCAACTCTTCTTTTTCTTTTTCAAGATCAGAACAAGTTGATTTTTGTTTAGAAAGCTGGTTGGTTAATGCAGAAATTTTCGTGTTTAAGGATTTTATTTTCATGTTCAAATTAACATCAAGTGTGTCAAATTTGATTTGCAAATGTTTTTCTCTTAAAACATAATCTCTGTGACTAATTTCAAGTTCTGACTGTCGTTTGTTGTTAAAATCAAAAGCTCTTTCATTGACCTTATATCTCTCAAGCTCAGCGGTCAATTTTTCATTCGCGGCCTTAACATCGCGATTGACCTTTTTAACGTTCTCAATTTCAACACTACAATTATGCAATAATGATTCAAAAAACACACGTATTTCCTCATCATTCTCAACATGCTGGGACTCGAAGTCTCCATTAGGATCCATATCTGGAGTTGCCAGATTTGTATTACTACAACTTGGCGTGTCCATATATGTGTCATAAGTGGATGCTTGAGTCGCAGGATGTTGTTCATCATGAGTTGACATATCAAATATTTCATTATTGTGACATGTAGTATATGGTGGTACCTCAGATACTGCATTTGTGTCATACACAGGAGGTATTCCAGAATCCGTGTCATACTTAGCCTCCTGGAGATTTGCCATGAAAATGCAGTTTGCATCGATGTCCTCAAGATCTTCCGTATCATCCATAAGAGCCATGAAGTCATTCTCTTCTGCACTCAGCTGTAAACCAGTCGTTTCCTTGTTTGCCAACATTAATGATTTCTGCAGATAAGCTGGATCTCTCTTTTTCGGCTTGTCGGGACAGTTTCTAGCCATATGACCGACACCCTGACAGTTGAAACACTTTATCAAATTGCCCTGATTCATATTCCCAGCACCTGGAGCAACAACATTCCCATACTGATTCCACTTGTAAAGACCGAGAACTATCTTTATCACACAACTAATTCTCTCTACTACTCGTGACACTCAAGAGAACATTGTAAAGATGAGAAGAGAGTAAAATATGGATCGTATGATGTGGATTATAACCGAATGTTTATTAGCTTTTAAGAAAGAAAACAAACACACAAATAAGAGAATACACACTTACACACACTCTCACCTAGACATAACAATGAGGCACTTTTCAAATGAGTGAGAGTGTGTATATAAAGCCATAAGGTCGGCGCCCTTAGGAGCTTTCTTTGGGCTTAGTGTGGGCTATTGGTGGATTACACTTATACATGAATATTACAAACATAACTAATATCAATAGCCCACTTCCTAGACTATTTGATCCATATGACACACAAGTTCTATTCTTGCAAATGACCATCACTTTTCATTTAATAAATTAAATGCTAACATATAGAGTTCAAGATTAATTAAGTTTCCAAAACTAATTATCTTTATGGACTGCATCTAAACATTCATAGTATGAGTAACTTGCCAAATTCAATATTTGTAATTAATCTTAATGACCAACAGGTTTACCATAATCCTGTAACTCATAATCCTCAACATATTATTCAAATATTTGAGATATCCTTGCGGATCTATGAATGAGAATTCCATCATCTTGATATTTAACATTAACATGTTTAATCCTCATCATGACATTTACTAGTGTATCTTTAGAAGATTATGTATCTTGTAACTTTATCTTTTCAAGATAAAACTCCAACTTGCCTTTTGCAATTTATAGACTATCTATAAATATTTAGCAAGTAGAACAACACAAAATTGTTCTCTTTTTGGACATTACAAATACATATTGACAGTTCCTTACATTAGTTTGTTAATATCCTACTTCATAAGTTGTTTAACAAATTAAGAACTTCAATTTTAAGACTTAATGTGATTCATCACATTCCATAATAAATGGTGTCTTATTAATCTTCTAGGTTGGAGTCTTATTGAGTATATACTACCCATACTTAATTTTCTAACCTTGATAGCTTTTGGAAGAAGGAAGTTATAGTTATCTTTAATCAAACAATACTATTAGAGTTTGATTCTCCTAACTGAACACACCACAAACTTGAGGTATTTCATTAGAACTAATATTGTGAGACAATCTAACAATATGTAAGATGAACTCATACTCTTTTTGGCTTACCTATTTACCAACTAAGTCAACTTAATAGTGAAATAGATTTTCCAAGCCAATTGCATGTTTTATAACACAAGTACTTTTTAACTAAGTCACTTATCATCCATGTCTTAATCAAGAAAACATTGACTATTATAATCCCACTATACGTTATAAATCATTGATCAACTCAATGACTTCTTGTATATGTCTTAATAAAGAAGACATAATAAGTTAATGCCTTACTTTATATTATAATAAGTCTTGTAACAATTAAAAGACTTCATATTTATAGCTTTAAAATAAAGTATAAACATGTATAACTAAAGTAATCATGAACACCACAATTTGGTTTCAATAGTAATTTCAAGTTAATT
The DNA here is from genome assembly GCA_021014915.2 of Artemisia tridentata subsp. tridentata. Classification (NCBI taxonomy): domain Eukaryota; kingdom Viridiplantae; phylum Streptophyta; class Magnoliopsida; order Asterales; family Asteraceae; genus Artemisia; species Artemisia tridentata. The sequence continues at coordinate 419,096,816 of CP139505.1, forward strand.
TGTTACTTCATATATTTATGACATTCCAAGAATACATAAATATTCAAATTTGAAGTAGTATTAGATTACATCATTTATTTATGTCATTTCAATAATACATAAATATTTAGTTTGAATTAGTCTCATTATCCTTATTGACACTTGTTCTAATAGGTATCTAATTTAGAAACAGTAATTATCCATGTACGGTCTCACGTAATCATGAAATTTCACCTTGTTGTTGTAATCTAGTCAAAGTCTCACTTAAGCTAAATTTCAACAACAAGTGTTTCTAGACTTAGAGGTGTATTAGTCATATTTAGAACGTTAGTTTCTTACCCTGCGGTCAAGACAGTTCTTTAAATCATATTCCTATATGTTGTACCTTGCATACAATATAAGATTTCTCCCACTTGTGCATGGAACAACATTATGTATTAGATAAACAACACGTCACTCGTTTGTTTATGTGATCAATATGATTCTGTCATAGATATTAGCATAATTAGTAGATATAGAACCACCTTGTCTAGTAAGGAAACGTACATGACTATCCTTAAAACCACAAGTGTCTACAATTAGAAAGTAATTATCTCAAGACATTCTAGATATAATTTTGGTTACTACCAAGATGACAAAGCTTGTAGCTCCCACTGAATTACAGATCATTACAATAATTCACTATTCAGTAATTACAACACAATGCTCCCACTGGATTTGACAACATTGTAAGTGTTTCATAACCAGTCAAAGAAAATAGTGTGCTATTAACTTTCCTACACCTTTGAGAAGACCCATTCGTAACAATTACTTAGGTACTAAAAAGAGTGATAGACTATCCATCAATGCAATTAATTTAAAAATTGGGCATGCAATTTTTCTTAATATGTCTACCATCCCCACAATGGTATGTAGCATCTTTAAGTGGTCAAAGCACAACAACTAGATAAATTATGCTAGTTTGCCTTTTACCAATTTTGTGGTAATTAGTCTAGCTTCTAATTTAATAACTCAGAAAATGTGCAATTTTCTTAACTATTAAAGTTTGCTATGAGTTATTTCTTAGAATTTAGACAATTCTAATTTTCCTATCATACCTTTCTCATTCATGAAAAAGAATAGGATTAAGTCTCACTCTTCTCTCATATAAAGGAGACTAGGTTTATTCTTTTAGTAAAGTTGACTCTAGTAAAAAACCCCTACGGGTGTAGATTAGTTTACCAATAAAGAATGTCTCACGTTTACGGTTTAATGTTGCATCAAGACATTTAAAAGAATTTACAAAATTCAATTTTAGTATTTTCGATAATACAATCTTTTCAAAAAAAATAAAATACCGAAGGAAATATTCATATAAACATTGAATTTTTGTTTTTTCAGTTATTTTCAAATGAAATATGATTTGTACACCATTACAAAATTATGCACACAACTAATATAGCAGCTGTTTTGCATGATCAAACGTCAATAGCTATATATTTTGGGGGGACCAGTGAAAGGGTTTGGAAAAATCACGGGTATACACCGGTTAGGTCTCTTACATACAAGTCTAAGACTCGTCTTTTTTCAAGTAACCTGAATAGTGAAAACATCATTATGCACCCATTTTATTTAAGAAAGAGAACCAGGATAAGGCGAATCACATATATTTTGCTTATCAAATCACTACTACAACTTACTTTTTCATGAAAATTACCATGTTTGTTCTTCAACAACAAATCAACATACCTTTTACTTAGCAGTTATAAGAGTGACCATCAAATCAAACTAGAACATCCGAGTTCACGTATTAAAAGAGACAAACAAGTGTAAGTATATGTCGTTCTAAAAGCAAACATCCCTCAAATTCGCATACTGATGGTAAATGTAACTCTAACCATTACTCTTGTTACAATAGTGTTATTACATGGGAAATATGATATATTAAAACTTATGTTAAACAAACTATAAAATTATGCTTGTGTTTATATAGACGTTAACACAATTTATGCATGATCATGACAGTTAGCTAGCCTAAAGATTCAATCATTCTCGAGCCACAGCCACCACTTGCTTCCCGACATTTTTACCAGAAAACAGACCAACCATTGCCGCGGGTGCATTCTCAAGTCCCTCTACAATGTCTTCTACGTAATGCATTTTGTTGTAGCTCGAAATGTACCTTTATCATATACAAACTAACTAGATCGAATGGTACTCAAACAATAAGATAAGATGAGAAGAAAGTAAAGTGTGGATCGTATGATATGGGTTTAACCGATTGTATATTAGCTTCAAATAGAAAGAAACAAGATACAAACTTTTAGAGAACACACACTTACATACACTCTCACCTAGACTAAGCAATGAGGCACTACTTTGAGACACACATGATTTGTGAGAGTGTGTGTGTTTAAATATAGCAACACAACCATGACCTAAGGGCTTTAGGTGGGCTTTGGTTGGGCTTTTGGCTCATGGGCTTGACATGATACATTTATACATTACAAGTAAACTTATCTATCTTTGCCCAAAAGCCCAACAAGATTTAACTATTCTAATGACTTAAACTCGACACACACTAAGTCTTAAAATACAAATGACCATCACTTTCATTTAATAAATTAAATGCTAACACATTTTCCCGTTTTTTATAAGCGGTATTACCATTTCTAGATACTTTGGGTACAAGTAATAGTGATCACTCACATTGAACCCTTTCATGGTGACACGTTTTGTTACGAGGGTAAAGAGGTTACGCACTCCCTCCGATTGCTCTAAGTTGTATTGTGAGACCATCCCACAAACTGCAATTCGACCATTTAATCTCATATTCAAGAGCACTGCATCCAACATCTTTCCACCAACGTTATCAAAGTATATATCAATGCCATCAGGAAAGTACCTGACATGTTAACAATTGCGTTAATCATGACTAGAAAAATAAAGTATATTCAATATTTGTTAGCCTTAAAGTTTTGTCATATGTGGGAATTGCACTTCTTTCTTTGTACAAGGACTAGTTTAGTCATTATTGCTAAGTTAGGCTTGTATTCTTTGCATAAATACCCTCCTAGTCACAACTAGGAGGGTTGGGATTCTCACTTGTTCTTTGAGGTGTGTGTGTTTTCTCTCCTTCCTCTCTCTAGAAAACATACACGCCTCCCCATTCTTCATATTAATAATACCATGTTTAATCTTTATCACGAGTTTCCCCGACCTCCTGAACATGATCTTGGTATTTACAATTGGCATCAGAGATAACCGGGTGTTTTTGAGGTAACAAATGTGATTTATGGTGTGTTCTATCTCGTTACTGTTCATCAGTCGAGTTTTTGAAGGTTTTTGTTTTCGGTTTTTGTTTTCGGTTTCCAAAAATACCCACTGTTGCGTTTTTGATCTTCAAAAATGTGGCTGTTTGTGGTTTTCTTGAAAATCGTACGCATATATTAAGGCTTAAGGTTGTGTCTGTTCGTGATTTGAAGCGTAGTTTGTGAAGATTTGATTGTTTTCCAGTCGAATCTTGTGTTTTAAGGTTGGATTTGTTGTTGTTCTAAGTATTTACATCGACAACAATTATTGAAGATTGTGTAAGTTTTGTTTGTTGGATATTCATTGAATCTTGCGTTTAATTCTTGTCAAAGAATTATTGACAAGAGTGGGTAAAAGAGTGGTTAGCTATCTCAGTGGGAAAGTCAGTGGGCAAGTGACAAAAGGACAAAGAGTTGGTAAACTGCCATCTTTCGAAATTGGGCAAGATTCTCGAAATTGGAAGCCTTTCGAAATTGCTGTCTTTCGCAATTCCCAAGCCTCTCGCAAATCAGAAACATCGCAATCTTGTATTAGATTGCGATAGGTGCTCTTATCGAAATTACTTTCGGAATTGCTTTCGAAATTACTTTCGGAATTGCTTTCGAAATTGCTTTCGGAATTTCTTTCGAAATTGCTTTCGGAATTAGGCTACACTTTCGCAATTGGAGCATTCTTTCGCAATTCACCATATTTCGCAATTCAAGCAATCTTTTGCAATTGGTTCATACTTTCGCAAATCAAGCTCCTTTCGCAATTAGACCTTTCTTTCGCAATTGGACCTTCAATTCGCAATTCAAATGAAAAAAAAAAAAAAAAAAAAAAAAAAAAGTTTTTTGGCGGGAAAAGTTGAGTAAAATTTAATTCGGATGAGTGACTTAACGGTCCATTTTTACGCGAGATTCAAATTCTGATACAATAGTGAAAATTTTGGCCCATGTTGGGAATAAAATGTTCAAGTCAAAGAGCCTGCCAGATATGTCAAAGAGCCTGCTAGTTGATTTTGAAGAGTATGAAGATGTACTAACAGTACCTTCTGGGTAGAAGGTACTGCTAGTTGATAAAGGTCCTGCCAAGCTTTATGTCAAGTTGATAGATATTTTGTAATAGATATTTAGTTGAATTATTAGTCTTTGTACATTGTAATACTTTATGTAGAAGTAGTTTAGTCTTCTGTGGTATACAGAAGAATATTACAGAGTTGTTACATTGGTAGTTGTATTTAATTGTAGGCTAGAATAGTCAAAGTATCATATTATATTCAACCACTTGACAACTTGTAATAAGGGTACCTTATACTATAAAAGGTTCCCTTAGTCACACCTTCGTGCATGCATCTCTTTAACTAATAACCATAACCGAACAATCTCTCAAGTAACTTAGTTACTCAATTCACAAATCCTTTTACAATCTAAGATTCAAGATTACTTTGTAATCCCGGTGATAGTTAGATCATCCGTATTATTTCATCAATAATATTGAATCATTTTGTGTTAACTAAAGTTGTGTTCTTTGTTCATTACAAACTCACGTTTACATAACTCACCACCTTTGTGTTCTTTTAAGTGTGTTGTAGTAGATTCCGCATACTAAACACATTCATACATAAATATCTCAAACACGTTACTAAGATTCACATCCCAAGTGTTTGCACACAATCCTTCCACAAGTGGTATCAGAGCCAGGCTGATATTTACAAATTAAAAGAACAATGGATGTTGAACATATTCAAACCAATGTTGCAGCAAAACTTCTATTACTCAAGCAAAATGAGTTTGATATGTGGCGACTAAGGGTAGAACAATACTTTCATGTGCAAGACTATGCACTTTAGGAGATCATTGAAGAAGGCAACTCATTTAAACCCTCAATCACCACTACCACAGTAAACGATGCTCTTGTAACACAAGTACAAGAACACCCATCAAGTGCAGAAGAAAGAATTCAGAAGCGAAATGATCTAAAAGCCAGGAGTATGTTACTGATGACTATTCCAAATGATCAGCTTTTGATCTTTAACAAATACAAAGATGCTAAAACCCTTTTTGAAGCTATTGTGGCTAGATTTGGTGGTAATGATGCCACCAAGAAAACACAGAAAACACTTCTCAAACAGCAGTTTGAAAACTTTACAGCCACAACTAATGAGTCTTTGGACAGTATGTTTAATAGACTTCAAAAGCTTTCAAGCCAGTTAGCCATCCATGAAGTGATGATAACTCAAGAAGACCTAAACTCCAAATTTCTTAGGAGTTTACCCACAGAATGGTCCATGCATGTCATTGTCTGGAAAAACAAACCAGATATTGATCAGACGAGTCTTAATGATCTCTACAACAATTTTAAAATAGTAGAGCATGAAGTGAAGAAGACTACTGGTTCAAGCTCAGGAAATATGGCTTTTGTATCATCTGCAAACACCTCAAAAGTTGTAGATGAAGAAAAAGATGGCAGAGAAGAAGGTACTGCCAACACAAACCTTGGTACTGCCAGTACTTCCAGCAGTACCAAAACCATTTTAGATGAAACAATTGGGTGTGCTTTTCTTACATCTCAACACAATGGGTCCATGTTAACTTTTGAAGATCTTCAAGAGATTCATCCTGATGATCTTGAAGAGATGGACATAAAGTGGCAACTTTCACTTCTGAGCATAAGGGCTAAGAAGTTGCTGATGAGGACTTGAAAGAAGATTATCATAGATGGTAATGAGCCTGCTGGGTATGATAAGTCAAAAGTGGAGTGTTACAACTGCCACATGAAGGGTCACTACTATAGAGAGTGTAGAAGACCTAAGAAGCAAGATGACAAGGGTAAAGGGTTTGACAACAGGAATAAAGGAAGCTTTGAGAAGAAAGGAAGCTTTGAGAGCAAGAGTAAGGCAGTGGAAATCATTGAGCCCAAAGCAATGGTTGTTATTGATGGTATGGGTTTTGATTGGAGTTTTATGGGTGAAGAAGAGTCAACTTCAGATGAAATGGCTTTGATGGCATTATCCACTCCTGAGGTACAAACTACCAAATGTTCTAATAATTGTAAAGTTTTTAAGGAATTAGAAACTTTAAGAAAATCTTATGGTGATCTGACATTAGAACAAAGAAAAACACATCAAAACTTAGTCGACTATAAGTGTGGTATGGCCAAACTTGAAAAACAAATCATTCACTTTAGAGAAAATGAACTCACCTTTTCTGATGCTAAAGCTATTCTTAATAGACAAATATTTTTGAAAGATTCAAAAATAGAAATGTTAAGAACTGAGTGTACTAAAGTGACATTGGCTAGAGATAATATTGAACTGACTGTTACTAAATTGGAAATTGCTTCTGATTGCACAAGAAGCATAGTTGAAAATCAGATGAATAAAAGAATCAAATCTGGGATAGGATACAATAAATGTCCACCTCCTTATAGAGGAATCCCTTGTCCCCCAGGATCAGATCTTGCAGAATCAGGTTTACATGAAATCATCAACAAACCACTAGCTAAACCTGTAGAGAAAAGTGAACCTGTTGAGAGTGCTAAGATTGCCTCACTCTCTAAGGTGCTCACTGATAAGAAACCAGATATTCTAATCATTGAAGATTGGGTATCTGATGATGATGAAGAAGAGACTGTTTCTATCAAAGGAAACAAAGTAGGACCAATCAGTCCTAAAAGAGTAGAGATTAAGGCTAAGACTAAAGCTGTTTTGAAAACAGTTGAAAGTTGTGAAAAATGTAATAACAAACCTAGAGGAAGCCAAAGAAATTGGAACAACCTTAAGTCACAACAACTAGGTGATGACTTTGTTATGTACAATAAGGCTTGTTATTACTGTGGTAGCTTTAATCATCTTCATGCTTATTGTAATAATTGGGTTTCTGGGAGTAAATCAAAGTCTAAAACAAATGTTACTCACCCTAGAAAATGTTTTGTTAAGTCTAACACCTCAAAAGTTAAACATACTGTTAGACAAAATAAGCCTGTTATTACAAAACCAACTGATAAGGGTACAAGAAACACTTTCAAATATGTACCAAAAGTTGTGAATAGTCCTATTCAAAAGAAATCTGTGGTAAAAACACAAATTTGGAGACCAAAACCAAAAGGTCCTGCTAGACCCAAAGGTCCTGCTAGACCAAATGGTACTGCCAAAATTGGTACTGATAGACCAAAGACCACAAAATGGATAAAAAGGGAAAATGCTGTTAAGTCCTCAGCACGTTGGATCTGGAAACCAATCCAATCAAAAGGTGCATCAACAATCCTAAAAAGGTTTGATTTCATTGATGCAAGAGGCAAACCCAAGTCTGTCATGGCTTGGGTACCCCAAGGAAACTAATATGTTTATTCATGTGCAGGAACATTCATCTGATATTGGTGATCAAGGTTATGTAGATAGTGGATGTTCAAGGCACATGACAGGCAACATGTCATTCCTCACAGACTTCAAAACATTTGATGGAGGATATGTTACCTTTGGGGGAGGAATAAAAGGAAAGATCACTGGTAAAGGTACTATCAAAACCAGTAAATTAGATTTTGAAAATGTGTATTTTGTGAAAGAACTTCAGTTTAATCTCCTTAGTGTCTCACAAGTGTGTGACAAAAAGAACAATGTTCTATTTACTGACAATGAATGTATGGTTCTTTCTTCTGATTTTAAAATGCCTGATGAGAGTCAGATCCTTCTTAAAATCCCAAAAAGGAACAATATGTACAGTGTTGATTTAAAGAACATTGATCCTAAGGAGAGTCTAACTTGTTTGGTAGCAAAAGCCTCATTGGATGAATCTATGCTTTGGCATAGAAGACTTGGTCATGTAAACTTTAAAACAATCAACACTATTGCAAAATATGATTTGGTAAGAGGTTTACCCAAAAAGATTTTTCAAAATGACCAATCCTGTGTTGATTGTCTAAAAGGCAAACAACATAGAGCTTCTTGTAAGCCCAAGACCCATAACTCTATTTCTCAGGCTTTATACATGCTTCATATGGATCTTTTTGGTCCTACTAATGTGAGTAGCTTGAATGGAAAGAAATATTGTCTTGTTGTTACTGATGATTATAGCAGATTTTCATGGGTTTTCTTTTTGAGATCTAAACATGAAACAAGTGAGATTCTTAAATCTTATATCACTGAGGTAGAAAACCAATCTGATAAGAAAGTCAAAGTCATCAGATGTGACAATGGGATAGAGTTCAAGAATAGGGTTATGGGTGACTTTTGCAAGGAAAAAGGAATAAAAAGGGAATTTAGTGTAGCTAAAACCCCACAGCAAAATGGAGTAGCAGAAAGGAAGAATAGAACACTTATAGAGGCTGCTAGAACTATGTTAGTAGACTCTAAGTTGCCTATTTCATTTTGGGCTGAAGCAGTAGGTACTGCTTGTTATGTACAAAACAGGGTTCTTGCGACAAAACCACATAGAAAGACACCTTATGAACTTTTCTTTGGTAGAACACCATCTTTAAGTTTTATGAGACCTTTTGGTTGTCATGTCACTATTCTCAATACCAAAGATCATTTAGGCAAGTTTGATGGAAAAGCTGATGAAGGCTATTTGATAGGGTATTCCTTGCAGAGTAAGGCCTATAGAGTGTTTAATACTTGCACTAGGCTAGTGGAAGAGAATCTTCACATAGAGTTTCAAGAGAAACTAACTAATGTGAAAGGAATTGGACCAGATAGGATGTTTGATATTGATAGGCTTTCAGAATCTATGAATTATGTGCCTGTTTCAGGTACAAATACTAATGATAATGCAGGTTTTGAAGACAATGTTGAAACACCTAAAGATCAAGATTTCATCTGGATGCCAATTTGGAAAGGTTTGGATCTATCTTCAAGTCAAGAAGAACCTTCAAACAAAAGAAATGAAGGCAATAAAGATGATCATGGAACTCAGAATCAAGAGAATCAAGAAAGTAGTGCAAATAACAATGGTACTGCTAGTTCACCAGATGGTACTGCTAGTTCACATATTGATACTGCTGAGCCATTGAATGTTCAAATAGATGATTCTTTACCAGAAGAAGTGGGGATTGGCAATCTTCCATTTACCTATGAAGTTCCTACAACATATAACACTAGAATTCTCAAAGATCACTCAACTGATGATGTGATTGGTAGCATTGATTCTGGTGTTAGAACAAGATCTCAAGTTGGTTTATCTCAAGTCTTGACTTCAGACCAAGAAGGGTTTATCTCCTCTATTTATGAAGAAAAGAATAATGAAGGTGCCAACATATGCCTGTTTTCATGTTTTCTATCTCAGGCTGAACCCAAAAACATAAACAAAGCTTTAGATGATGCAAGTTGGGTTGAAGCAATGCAAGAAGAGCTTCTCCAATTCAAGATTCAGAAGGTTTGGATATTGGTTGATTTGCCCAAAGGTCACAGGGCAATTGGAACCAAATGGGTGTTCAGAAACAAAAAAGATGAAAGGGGTATATAGTGATCAGAAACAAAGCAAGATTGGTAGCCCAAGGATATACTCAAGAAGAAGGGGTAGATTATGAAGAAGTTTTTGCTCCAGTTGCAAGACTTGAAGCAATTAGGCTATTCTTGGCCTATGCTTCTTTCATAGGCTTCACTGTCTATCAAATGGATGTTAAGAGTGCATTTTTATATGGTGAGATTGAAGAACCAGTGTATGTTTCTCAACCTCCAGGCTTCATTGATGCAGAATATCCAGACAAGGTTTATAAGGTTACCAAGGCTCTTTATGGTCTACACCAAGCTCCTAGGGCATGGTATGAAACATTGGCTTGCTTTCTACTAGAAAGTGGATTCCAAAGAGGCAAGATTGATCCAACTTTGTTCATCAAAAGAACAAAGAAAGATATCTTGCTAGTGCAGATTTATGTTGATGACATTATCTTTGGATCTACAAACCAAGTCTTGTGTGTAGAATTTGAAAAACTTATGCATAGTAAGTTTGAAATGAGTTCCATGGGGGAACTTACTTTCTTTTTGGGTCTCCAAGTGAAACAATCAAAAGAAGGCATATTTATCAGCCAAGATAAGTATGTGGCAGAGATCCTAAGGAAATTTCAGTTTGCTGATTCTAAGGTTGCAAGTACACCAATGGATGCAGAAAAAGGGCTACTCAAGGATGCTGAAGGAGAAGATGTGGATTTGCATAATTATAGATCAATGATTGGGTCTTTGATGTACCTTACATCATCAAGACCAGATATCATGTTCTCAGTATGTGTATGTGCAAGATTTCAAATACATCCCAAAGTCTCTCATCTCACAGCAGTCAAAAGAATCTTTAGATATCTTAAGGGTCAACCTAGGTTGGGTCTTTGGTATCCAAGGGAATCATCTTTTGAATTGGTGGCTTATTCTGATAGTGACTATGCTGGTGCAACTCTAGACAGAAAGTCCACAACTGGTGGATGTCAATTTCTTGGTTGCAGACTCATCTCTTGGCAATGCAAGAAACAAACAATGGTGGCCAACTCTACAACTGAAGCAGAATATGTTGCTGGTGCAAGTTGTTGTGGGCAAGTTCTTTGGATCCAAAATCAAATGCTTGACTATTGAAACACCCCCTAATTTGTTTAGTGGCAGCGGAAAAGTAATTAGGGTGTTACGGTGAGGATCGAGTTAAAATTTCAGAAAAACGGCCTGGAAGAGGCGTTTTGAAAGTTATATGTCATTCAAAATAATAGTTTTGGTACAAAGGAAAAATATCTGTTATGAAAATCCCACAAAAATGTGGTAATTTGGAAAGAATGACATATTTGATTTTACACCATTTTATTTATCAGAGTATAAGATGCCCTCTCCGTGTCTTGTCCTGCTCCGTTAATTACCTGAGATAAACATGCTTAAAACGTCAACACAATGGTTGGTGAGTTCGTGAAGTTTAATGGAAAATAACTTTTACTGAATTTAACGGTGTATAGTGATTGTCGAAATAAATAATAATTCTTTATGAAATAAATAACAAGTTGTGCTGTATAAAAATCCACAAGCAAATCATGTATGATCTCCAAAATCATAAGTTTCAAGTAATAAATGAAGATGAGCTACGTTATTATACGCTCGAAATAGAATGTTGCGTCAGCTTTTAAATGTAACGATATACCAAGCATCTTGGATTATTTTTCGTAGAATTCTCATTTAAGTCACATATGATAACAGTTAAAATTCAAGTACAGGATCCATAATCCTAACACATAGTGAAAATAATAATTTAGAGTCTGAAATCTATCAGTGTAAAGTGGTGGTTTCTAAATACAGCTGTATCCTAGGATATATATATGAAACATTCATATATTCATAAAGTTATATTGCCCTAAGCCTCATGACACGCAAAACGTTAACAGTGTACCAGAAAATGGAGTGTTCATCAAATTAATGACGAAAGTTTTGCCCTCATGTAATAGGTGATTTGCCAATTCCTATTTTTCTCAAATATAGTGCATCGGGACTAAATACGACTAACCATGTAGGCATTCCGTCCAAGTATTTAGTGGGATAGGTCGTCAGCCTCTAACAGGTTTCGAAGCTGTTCACTATATTCGCGCTCACCGCAGTGATTAATGGCTCATGATCAAGGGACTTTATGGCAATAAAGTAAACTTAGGCAATATAGGTTTCAGGGTGCATGAATTATGCGTAATTTTAGTCTTGGCAATTATTTCTAGTGAAATGTAGAAATATCATAATAAAGTAACAGTACATTCATTTGTTATATGAATGCATACATAAGTCTCAGTATCATGTTACATCAAGTAGTTTAAAATTGTTATCTTTCAAATTCAGTGTTTATGCTAAGCAAGCAATTTGTACATATAACGAACATATATTCCTCTCACAGGTGATTCAAACATGTAAAGCATAGTGGATGATTTTGAGTAAATCATGAGAGTTTTATATAAGTAACTTAAAACAGTTAAAGCATGTATCTCCCCCAAAAGTGTTATTAAAACAAGTATTAAAATGGGAGGGGCCACGGCTCACCTGGAGCGTATCTGACAAGACGAAATTATAAGATCAAGTAAACGATCACGAAAACTTCTTCAATACGAGACCTGAATATAAGCGAAGTCTAAGAGTCTAACTTACTACTAATAACGAATGTGGAAATGAGAAATCGTATAGTGATTTGATCGGTGATATGAGTGTGATATGCTTAAAATGTCTGAGTTTCAAACATAATATTATATATATAATATTATCCTATTTTTATGCTTTTAAGATCAATAATATTGTTGCCTCGAAAGTGATGAAACGAAATGGTGAGTTAAATTGTTTAAAAACTCTTTATATAAATATATAACAAATGTTATATATTAAGTAAATGAAATATATAATAATGCATGTGATGTGACGGAGAATTTGGAAAATGAATTATAGAAATGAAAATATGAATCAGGTTCTATTGGTCCTTGCAATATTTATGTTTTTACACTTTTTACTCCAATTAACAAAATAAATTATTTTGGCAATTGTAATGTTCTATAAATGCCTTTAGTACACTCTAAATATTGTTTTGACTTTATTTTTACGTATTTGACAGCTTCACTCCTTGTGAATGATAAAATTTTGCAAAACTAGTCCTTTTTACCAAAAATTTATATTTAATGTCAGATTGACACATTTGACCTAAAATAGTTTATATTATCAGTTTACTCCCTTAAAAGGTTTGTTTTTACAGATTTAGTTCCTGCTTTAGAGGGTTGACAGTTTTAGTCCCTCGATGGGAAAGTGCATTGCAAACTTAGTCCATAGTTCATAATTTACATAGTTTTACTTTCTTTTTCATTGATCCGATTTAAGGGTTTATATTTTTAGCCATTATGGTACACTGCTTTCTCAAAATGAGGGTTACTGATTTTATTATGGGCCTTAAAGTCCAATACCATATGTGGTCATTTAAAATATGTGAAGTGGCCATTGGGCTTGTAAGCCCCATCGTGATTCTGTGGTTTTCAGTAGTGGCGTAGCAAAAGAAAACAATTATTGAGAGGTAATATTTATACTATGTGACTCTCGACTGTTTCGAACCTAAGTACATCGACTTGGTTACCAAAGGCTCCACCATTGAGCCAAAGGCTCGATGGTGCAATGTATGTACTTGTTTGTTTTACGAAAATCTCAACATCATTTAGTTAGCATGCATTCCTTTCGACACGTTAAGATAGGTGAGAGTCTTTCTTTTATTGTTCTATTGAAATTTTATTTCTAAGGTTCAAGTTCCATAATGGTTGTAAATGTTGGGTTTTCTTCTATTCTAGTAATATTAATACGTACGTTTGGGAGTGAGTTGGGTATGTCAAAAGTCCATTTTTTTATCACTCATTTCTATACTGAAAAGTTCCAATAAGCTAGCTCATTCCTGTTGGCTCAAAATGATTTAATAAACTAAACAGCCCAAGGTCGCATATTGGTGACAGTTTTCAAAGCAGTTTTATGCGTATTACTTGAGTCATTTTTTAGGGTCGATTCGTGGGTTTTATTATATATTGTATAAATGAAAAACTTAGTTTGCTAGGTGGTTAGACAGGTCGTGCAAAGAAAGAACGTGATTGTTTTGTTGGGTTGTGAAATATAAAAACGTTTTTAAGGCCACTAGGGGCGTTTTTCTGTAAAAAGGCACTTAGATTATTCTAAGTGTTTTCCTCATTTTTCTTATACGTGTAATATTAAAGTTCTTGTGTGTTCATATGATGCATGGAGTGAGTTGGGTTATACGTAAGGATTGAAATACAAATGAGAACGAAACAAAAAAAAATGTCATGCATGCATGATATGACTTTAATATGGACGTTAGAAGTGGGGTTGGAGATTACTTACAATGCCAAAAATGATGGGTTATACCACTGAGACGAACAGAAGCACAACTCGTCCAAGAACTAAACCGAATATATTAGAAATATTCTTTCGACTTGTTTTCTTGAATCCGATTGACAAGAACAGCTTCTGGACTTCAAGGCTTGATGAAACTGAGTTATAGGGGCTTGGGAAATGTTTGTGTTTGCATGCAAGTGAGTGGGTGAGAGATAGGGGAGGAACGTATATATATGTGAACCTTATTTCCTTCGAACAAGTTGAGAAGGGAACATAGGAATAGTCCTGGTTCTTTGTGAGCTTTTTACTGATCAAAAGGAGGTATGGATGTATTGAGAAGGGTGGGGTGAGATGTGGTAGTGGTGAAGTGGGTTGTACGTTTTATATAGTAAACGTATATATATATATTATCATACGATGGGATCAAAGGAAATCTACAAGGATGATCTGGTATAGATTTGGAAGATCTCTTGTTAGATTTTGGTGTCCTTTCTATGTATAAAATATATGTGAAAGGAGAAGGTATAAAACGTGGGTATATTTAGGAGCATATGTGGTTTAATATAAAGGGTACACGTATATATATTGACTTCAAGTCTTTCAACTCAATGATTTGCCTCTACTGTTTCGTGACCAGTATTTGGGGAGGTGGCATGTTTTGCTGGCTTAGGAAAATATCTTAGGTAGGTAGGGGAAGGTAGGAAATCTTATTTCTAAAATACATAGGTGTCGACATGTATTTTGAATGGGTGAAAAATAGAGTTAGCGAGTTACACATTTTTCCTGCTGTCCTAAACGTATTCTGAAAGTTACATTAAGCTAGAAATATTATTAAGAGGTTATGGGAGGAATCGGGTTTCAAAATAGTTGTGTTTTGGAAGTTTCGTTATCTACGTATGGGTAGTTTTGGGACGAAGAGATTGGTCTTAAAACCATAGGAATACTTGGTATCTAAGTCTAAAATTTGGCGCATATGGAGTCTAGTGGGTGGTAAGTAAAATGGTGCAAAAATATTCGAGGGTCGTGTTTAAAAATCAGGAGATCTCGAGCCGTTTTGGAGGCGTGTGGCTGGTCGAGTTCCATAAAAATCATAAGGTTAAAACTGAGTTTGGTGTGGCCTTGGATCGTGTGGGTTTGGATAGCGATGTTGGGCCTGAAACAGTGGGCGAGGGATTGGGCTTTGACCCGTGTGGTGTGGGTTGAGCAGTTAGTCTGCTTGGTTTATATTAGCGAAATGTGATTTGTGTAATATGTAATTAAGTTATAGATATATTAGTTTTAACTATAATTTGTAAATTGGGTAAATGGCGATTTGTGAACTATTAGTTGTTGTGAAATAAGTATGTTCCGTAATGTATGTCGTGAACTAGTGTAGTTATTTGGTAATTGTTGTGTTGATATGACTTGGTGATAATAATAATAAAAGAAAATTTTCAAATTTCCCCATAAAAATGGGTTTTGTTAAACAGTAAGTTGAGATTATCATTAATTAATGAGGATTATCATAATGGATTTTCGTGGGATCCTATAGTATCTACCCCTAAATTTTGAACTTCGTCCCGAAGTTCAGTCTATGTTAGGTGTTGAAAAATGTGGTGTTCTGAGGTGAGAGTTTATGGAAAATGTTGTCGAGAGGTTTCTATCCGAAGATCGAGGAAACGAGATCTAGTTAGATTTATTCATGCTGGATGAAATAGATTCGAATGTTGGGTCAATTAATAAACCTAAGGATTGCGAATAATGAGAATAACGGTCAGGGACTGTGGGAATTTAACGGCTAGTGATCAGTGTATACCATCGGTCGTGAACAGTGCTCTCAGCGGCTAGTTTTGGTTCCAACGGCTAGATATAGCCTATAATTACTTCATTTTAATTTCTATTCT
Source organism: Artemisia tridentata subsp. tridentata (assembly GCA_021014915.2). NCBI lineage: Eukaryota > Viridiplantae > Streptophyta > Magnoliopsida > Asterales > Asteraceae > Artemisia > Artemisia tridentata. Next base: position 419,112,761 of record CP139505.1, read on the forward strand.
TCCACAAACTATTTTCTCTCATTCCACGTCTCAAAAATGCCGCACTTCATCACTATGCTAGCGATTGTGTACGTCATTCTTGTGGTTATCTACTTGAGGTACGCTCCGGAAGAAGATTTCCAATATTTGCACCCCTGTGGCGGTTGGTGGTGATGATTCCTGCGGCGGTTGGTCATGATTCTGGCGGTGGTTGGTGGTGATGCTTCCGGCGGTATTAAAAAAGAAAAAAGGATCCGTAGTTGATCTATACAATTAAACTGAATATTATTAGATCTAAACAAAAAGAAAAAAAACACCTTATTATGAAACCTTGGAGAGAAAGCATCGAGATTCAAACCTTGGAGATGAGATCTGTCCGTGGTGGTTGGTGGTGATGGTAGACGGCTTTGATGATTCCTGCGGCGCTTGGTCATGATTCCGGCGGTGGTTGGTAGTGATGACACATACCGGCGAGCGAGATAGAGAGAAAAGAGGGAGTGTGTGTTTTTTTGTTTCAGTGGGAGTTGTTGAAAATATGGGGGTGACCTAGATAAGATGGAGGGACAATGAAAATCATTTGATTTTGGGGAAAAAAAGTGGGCGGGAGTTAGCCAAATGTGATTATGACCCATATGTTATGACGCTTCTTAAAGCGAGTCATCTCCAATAAAAAATTTACTCGTTATGACTCTTATTTTATGACTTCGCTATTTGCGCGTCATCTTGTAGTGAGCGTCATAAAATGCGAGTCAAGGATGGCTGTTTTTCTAGTAGTGTTGGTTGTGATTTTAGCGTTTGTCATCCCGCTGATGATTGTAGCTCTTATCGTGGATATGGCGTGGGGAAAATAGATAGTAGTAAGGTTGAAATAAATAGTTGTAACTTTAGCATCATCATGTACTAATTTCCGTGTATTCTAATAAGATTTCTTGCTACTTGCGCTTTTCATCAGTCTTTGTGAATTCTTAAGATTCTAATGCTTGTACTTTTGTCAGTTTCTTATCATAAGAATGGTGGGTAATATGTGTAGGTATTTATTTGTGGTTGGTCAAATGTAACGTTTTATGAGCAATTTATTTTGTCTCAAGATTTTGCTTTTGAATAGAAGTTGTTATTAGGAAATCTGAAAGATAACTGTTTCATTCATGACATGATTCTTCCTAAATTAGACATAGTTGATCAGGCTATGTATAATTTGAGGACCAAATAATGTAATGCTTGGCTCAGTCAGTGTGATATTTATGCTTCTTCAAAGTGTTTTATATTGTTCAATTATAATGGTTCCGTCACAAAGTCGGACACCCTCTGATTATTTTCAAAAGAATTAAGAAGTTTATGTTCATCTTCTGGGGATAATTCAGGAATTTCTAAAGTGAATATAGGATATCCTTGGTATAACTTAGGTTTTGGGTGAGAATTTCTTACAATGTGGTGATAACCTATTGTTTGGTCAGAGTTGATGCTTAATCAAATTTCTAAAGTGATACCAGGGTATTGTTACATAATGACTATGCATAGGGAAAATAGGATAGAAATTGAAATAGACGTGGATTATGATTATTTCGGAAATATTACGAGGTAGAGTCTTCATACGGTAGAAAGGTAGTTGATACACTTATGTCACATCCATCGTACCTAAGGTAAAGTATATAAGGAAATACAACTTAGAAAGTTTTAAACTAGGGTTTACTTATCCACAATAGGGATTTATCTTCTGCTTAAACTTGGGTGTTATCTTCTGGCATTGTTAAGTTTTCCAAAGAGTTTCCATTCTCTTTCACTGGTATTTCTGTCCTACGTGGTACTCTGGGTTGGGCGCTGATTCTGGTAGTGTTTTCACCATTAATAATAAATCCTCGCTCACGAGAGGGCATTGTAAACCATTCCGAATAAACAACAAAAGAGATCGTGAAGTTAAACGTTTCTCAGATTATCTTCTGGCATAATTAAAAAACACTTTTCCTAAAGTGTTTTCACCATTAATAATAAATCCTCGCTCTCGAGAGGGCGTTGTAAACCATTTCGAATAAACAACAAAAGAGATCGTGAAGTTAAACGTTTCTCGGATTATTTCTTTACTACAACCTAATCACGGGGTTTAAGGATGGTCTTGACATTAAATTGCAGACCGAAAGAGGCGGGTTTTTAATCACCTTCGAGTGGACCTTTGCTTCTCCGCCACGCTGCGCGTAGTTTTGAAAGAAACGAGTACGGTTGATCGAACGATCACCAAAAATATAATAATTCTAATTTTTCCTTAATATAAAAACCCAAAAAGATTTTTCTTTTCAAAATTATTTTTCCATTTTTCTTTTGTGATTTTCCATGTTTCCAACCTTAAAAATCCAAAAATATTCTTCTTCATCTTCTTATCCGTTTAATTCTTATCTTCTTAATCCTCTATATGTTTAATTCTGATGGAATCATTTATTTCTTGTGTCGATTGTGGGGAACCACTTTTTGGATTACGGTGTCGGCGGTGTACTTGCGAGAGGTGTGGTAGAAATTTGATCAATGGGTTTTGTTCGTTTTGTGCTTCGGAAGCTGAATATTCATACTCTTATGATTTTAATCCGAACATTTCCAATTATCCTCAAGATAATTTCTATCACCCTCCTCAAAACTTTTATGAGCAAGAACCGTATTTCTATGATACGCCGAACTTTTCTAGTACAAATTGTGGGGGTCCTCATAATGATTTTCAATGTCAACCGTGGAATCAAAATTACTATGAACCTAATCCTTGTTATAATACTTCCGGTTTTGACAATTTCCAACCCCCACAAAATCCCGTCAATTATCCAAATCAAGTTGGAATGCGCGAAATTGAAAAAATTGTGGTTCGACATCGAGAAATAGCAGTTAGTCTTAATACTCCCGGGAAGTCCATGGAAGAATTACTTGCCGAGGAAAGAGCAGCTAAATTTCGTGAGAGCTTAATTTACTATGACGATGATTCCGATGATGACGAGGAGAGATTTGTTCCGGTAACCTTCCCTCAAATAGCACCTCTTTTTCCTACCGTAGAAACCAAGGACTCTCTAAAAATGGGGGACGAGCATCTCGACACTATTCCGGCAACGGAATCAGACAATGTTGAGAACCTCGTCCCAATCCCAAGTGAGTCCGGGAAAATTTCTAACGATAATTGTGAAATTGTTGATACGAATGATATGCCGTTTGATGATAATCGCGTTGAGAAAGATGAAGTTGAAGTTTATTCCGATTCTCACAATGAGTATACTCCGAGTATTGAAGACTCTTGTGGAGATATCGATGATGTTGAGGAATCGCGTACCGATTATGAGTTCATTAGCTTAGAGGAGATAAAGGATTTTGACCTTGATGATGAAGAGATCAAAGATGATTTACTTCGTGACAAATTGTCTAAAATTAATCTTCTTATTTCAAAGATCGAAGCTTTAAATAATCCGACTCCGTCTACTAATGCCGTGATCACCTCTTCATTTCCTATCCCCGATATGGATAGTGATTTCTTACCCGAGCTTGAAATTTTTCGATTTGAAGAGAAGAGTAGTGGCAGTCCCACTATTCATGCTGATACTTCTCTTCCGGATTATGAGCGTTTTGACTTTGAGATCGACTCAGAACTTATTTTGAGCAATATTTCCAATAATCCGTCACGTGACTCTCTTTTAGAGGAGGTCGATCTATTTCTTGCTTCGGATGACTCGATGCCACCGGGTATTGAGAATGACGAGAATGACTCATTTCTCTTTGATTTACCATCTTCTCGTCCACCCGCGAAACCACCGGATGTAGATTTTGAATCCAATACGGATGAGGATATTTTTGGAGTGGTGGATGAGATTTCTGAACATGATGTTCCGATGCTTGATATTTTTCTCACCAAACCCACCCGTGATTCAGAATTTGACTTTGTTTTTGTCATCCGTGTGTTTCTCCCATTCTTCACTTATCCCATCATTTCTCCCATCCTTCACTCCGTTAGGAGTGAAGATACCATCTTTGACCCCGGTATTACCATTCCTAGTTCTACTTTCTAAAATACCGTGGGTATCTCATCGGAGTGGAACTTTCGTATGCTTCAGTGTTTATCCAAACATCTTGAACGAAAGTCCGATGGAGATTATCTTTTCCACATGCTCCCCCATGGACAAATAAATTCGGGGTCAAGTCAAGCTCATGTGACTCGGTTACCAAAAACAAGCGCTTCGTGGGAGGCACCCCATGCTTATCCATCTATCTTCTTATCTCTTTTCTAATAAGTGACATGAAGAGGTCTCCTCTTCCATATCTTGTGTTTTGTGTTTTTTGTGATATGTCCAGGAATGCTCGCTGATGAAGACTCTCGTGCTTGTAGTTTCCTTCACGCTACTCGAGTTTCATGATTCGTTGCTCATCCGATATCCTAAATCTTATCGTTTTACATCTATCTTTTGGCATAATTAATAAACGGCCTTAGATTTATGTAGGAGAACCCTTACCTTTAAGACATTGAGGACAATGTCTCGTTTTAGTCTGGGGGGGGGGGGGTAATCTGTCGATTTGATTTTCGCTTTGCATTTTTGCCGTTTTCTCATGCAACCCCGTTTTTCCTCCAAAATTTGAAAAAATCCAAAAAATGAGAAAAATTTAAAAATTTTTGCAAAAATATAATAAATTTTGACATTTTTGTTAACTTTCCGCTGGTGAGAGTAGGAATAAAATTCTGACTTGACCGGGCGTGTTGAGCCCGAGCTTGTCTCTTTACCCGTTAATAATCCATAAGCTAATGCTAGTCTTTTTGATGAACTCAAATAAGTACATTTTATTACTATCATTTATCCTATTAATTTGACTTGTTTTATTATATTATGTGTGAGAATTGATACTTAATCATTTACTTTTGTAATTCTCAGTTAAAAACAAGCATTTGGTTAAACTTGGCGATTTTGGACTAATTATGGAGCAAAACAAGCAAGAAGTTAAGAGTCTACCAAAATGTACAAGATCAAGACTACTCTGCTCCAGATGCGCCGCATCTCTCTTATTACATACGGCGCATCACTATCATGATTTCACAAGATATTATCCAAGACGGCAAAGGACATGCGCCGCATCCAAGAATGAAGATACGCCGCATCTTCTGGCGGTGTACGAATATTCCTGAATATATTAATCTTGGACCCCACGCGAAGTTAAGTCAATGCGCCGCATCTACTTATTAGATGCGCCGCATCTTACCCTCAGACAGAAACTATAAATACCCCAAAGACCAGACGTATTAAGAGTTTCAAAGTTCGACAGTTTTACAAGACCGAAGTACAGAAACCCTAAGGCCGAACTCAGACGATTAGGCAACACAAGACACACCCGAACGAAGATACAAGAGCTGTAAGAAGGTCCTGCATGTATTTAATTCATTAAGTAGTTTTGTTTTATTGTGTTAGTAAACTTTAATTCATCAGGATTTGTGGCTTGTGTAATGTGAGGAGAAAGATTGCACTCCCTTAAAACTGCTTTCCCATCAATTAAAGTTTATATGTTGATGTCTTTGGTTACTACTTATTAGTGCATTGATAACCTCTGTGTTTATTAGTGGCCTGCGCATTTGACTACGGAAGAGAATGTGGCTCGCACAGTTGTTACTAAATTGATCACTTAGGAATGACTTTTAGACATAAGTAATCATTAAGGGATTTCTCGCCGATAAGATTAGGACCAACGAGAAAGGTTTAACTACATACACTTCATATAAAACTATCAATAAAACAAGTGACAATCTACTTAATCATCAGGACAGGTCTTCTTATTGTCTCGAGTATTTATCTGTGTACGTGCATGCCTATCGCTGATTCGTGCTCATTAGTTTAGTTTATTATTTAATTGCAACCAAAACGTGCCAGTCTCTCAGGCTGAACCCCCTTGCGTTAGATTAGGTTGTATAGCTAACTTAAGATATTAAAATACTGATTAGAATAACTAGATAATACGTTCCACTCTTAGTGATCGACACTCTACTTACCATTATATTCATACTGACCGGGTACACTGCTCGTTAAGTGTGTGTGTTATTGATAAGTCGGCTAAATATAAATTTAAAACTTGAGTAGGCCTTAATACTGCTAAACCGCAATGACACATCACGCGCATCACTTTTACACAAGGAGCTAGAAAACGCGAGTTCTTTTTAAGAGTTTGCAAGTTCCCGTATTTGACTTTATATATGCATGGCTTGATTATTTGGCTAAGCATTCGCGGATCTTATTATTTAAGATTTTAAATTTGCGAAGAACGAGAAATGATAGAGTTATTTATAAGTTAGATAGCTAAACGTGGAGTAGTTGGATCTCTTTAAAGCTCATCGAAGTTACTTGTGGCTTTTTGTTCCCATAAGCTTGTTTCACTCAAAAATAGTAATCTAGGAATAATTAAAGGTATTTTGGTTTTGGCGATAATTAGTTTTTATTTCATCCTTAGAGAATTCTTGCTTATAAGAGTTGGGTACACATCAAGGTACTGTCAGTGTTACGGTGTAATAGACTATTCCATCTTGCCGGTTCACAACCGATGTTGGGATTGTTATAAAAGCCGTAGGACTTGGGGTTTGGCAAATAATTAATTAATATGATAACGTATAATAATAATCCAAAGCCATAAAAAGTTTTCTACATCTTGCCGGTTCGCAGCCGATGTTGTAGACTTCTAATAAAGGCAGAGGAAAATTCCAAGGTCATAATAGACTATCACATCTTGCCGGTTCGCAGCCGATGTTATGATTGTTATAAAGGGCTAAGGATTAAATACGTATATGTGCTTAATAATGTTAAAAATGCCAAACTTCGACTCCGGGGATATCCTAATAAAAGCTTCTGTCTCTGGACTCGTAGATGAGTTGTTTCGGTCGTAATAAAAGGGATATCCTCAAAATCGTGTTAAATCAGAGACCTTGATGTGGACCTCATTTTTGTATGCAACGGTTTTCGAGGGAAGGTTTGGAAACTACTTAGCGTCTAAACTAGGTATCTTTATCGGACTAAAAATTATCAAAATGAGAATTTGAAGAAATTCATTTCTCACCAAAAATAAAATAAATAGAGGAAAATAGGAATTTGGGAATAAAGAGTCCACAATCAGCTTTCTGGGTAGTGTTGGCAATCTAACTTGTAAATAGCAATGATTTCGTTTTTAAGCTTAGTTTGGGGACTTGCGAAAAATCATGGACGACGAATTTTATCCGTATGGTCACTTCTTCATGAGTCGTGTTTCCTGCTCGATGACCCTAAAAGTTATCGTGAGATAATGATGGTCAACAAAGCCGTCACCTAAATAATTAGAAAAATACAAAAATAGAATAAAAGGAAAATCGGGGAGTTTTTAGAACTTAAGATTTCTTAATCTCTTTTGAAAATTTTGCTACTTCTCAAAGTTAGTAAAAAGAGATTGGAAATTTTCGGTTTTAAAAACGTGTTCTTATAACATTGCATGAGGACATTGCAATAGCTTAATCTGGGGGAATTTGGTATGTGCTTAAACACAAACCCTTTTCTTGACCTAAACCGGACCCAAATAGACAAAAAAACTAACCAATTATGCCAAATATATTGTGTTTTTGTTTTTACATATGCAGGCACGAATATCGAAGAAAAGGACAAAAATCAAGCAAAGACCAGGAAACCGAGCACGAGATATGGAAGTGTTATTTTTAGCCGATGCCGGGATGCAAAAAAGTCAAAGTCAATCCTTGAAGTTTTGACCCTTGGATTTATATTTTGAAGACATGGCAAGATCAGTCCCTGAGATTTCAATAAATACAATTTTGGTCCTTCAATATTTAACCAAAAAAATCACCAAATACCTCAAACCTTACTACCGGATTTAATATAAATCCATAGTCCAAATCCAAAAACAAACCCAAGCACTAAACCCCTAGCCCATCCCATTATCTAGCCCAACAATTTAACCCACCAACCCTTTATCCCTTACCCGATCCGACCCAACTCCCACAAACCCGGTCAAAGTATTAATAGCGGGTCAAACTAAAATAAAATAACCACACATCATTTACCCGCCCCCTTTTTTATCCTTTCCCAGATGAACATGAACCCTAATTACCCCGCACCCCATTTTCACCGAAATTAAGGTTACTTTCGTACAATTGCTTGGTTTCTAGAAGGTGTCAGAGGTGTCAGACTCAAAGAAACACACGAATGGCCACATGGCAGCATCTCATTGGACCGAACACCTCACCAAAGCTAATCCAAGGGTCGTTATTGAAAGATTGATGATTAGAGATGATCTGAGGGCTAAAGATGATCCAGAGAAAGCACAAGTCCCTCGGATTGCCAGCATGTCAAGTAGGTCTAGAATGCTCCTCACTCGGCTATAAATAGGAGGTCGATCTTCATGTTTAGGGAGTTAGTTTTTATGTAATGTTACTCTGCCAAATTTATTTTCTGTTTTGCAGTTTTAAATTTCTATTGTAATCTTTGAGTTTTTATTAATGAAAATTTCATTTTAGTTTTAATTTGATTCTGTCTTAATTCATTTGTTTGTCTGAATTTAGTTTATTGAAGTTATTATTAGTTGATTTAAATCATTTCAAGCTTATTCCTGTTTTAATCTCAAACTTTTATTAAACTCTCTTTTTAAAGTCCAAAAATATAAAAAAAATTACAAAAACAAATCAAATTCTAGCTTCAATAAGCTAATTTCTCATTAGTTATAACTCATATAAGCTGTCTAGCTTAATGTGAGTAAGAGTTAAGGTAAAAATCTGTTTTAGCTCAAAAATCCAAAAAAAGTCAAAAAGTCAACATCATAGGTCAAATAAGCTGTTTGATGAAAAGCTGTTCAGAAGAAGCTTGTGTGGGGTATTTTAGGCTTATTGGATAAGCCTGGTGATAGTTTTTTGTTTGGTTAAGATCAGTTCTCATTAATTCAACACTTGTAAGTCTCATTTGAATAGAATGCATAGCTTATTAGAGTGAACTGCTTATTAGTGTTCTTTTTAGAATTAGATATTGCTTATTATTGTTTGATTAAGCTGGTTTTGCAATAGTATTTCAGTAGTTTAGCTTGTCTCTTCCACTTGTAGTTTAAAAGTTCTAAACTCAATTTATAAAGAGTGTTTGGGATAAGCAAATGTTAGTGGTACATTAGGTTGGTACTGTTGCTGTGTCACTTTTTGACACTTTAATTTTGCTTATTATAATGTAATTTGGAAATTTGTTAGAAGTTACAAGGTGATTTGAAGCTTAGTTGAGTTTTTAGTTTGTAGGTGATAGGTTAGAAAGTTAGCTGCCATCATTAAGCTCAGTTAAGCTAAGCTTAGTTAAGGTATCATTTTTAGCATTTCTGAGTTGGTTCTTAGAGTTGAATTGAGATTGCAAAGTTTGGATTGCATTGGTCAAGATTTGCACACTTTTGCGCCATTTTTCTTTCACTGCTGTTACAGAATCTATGTGCAGACCTAGGGTTTTTGTCTGCTGATCTGAGCTTCTTTGTAGCTTATTTAATTAAGCTCTTGCCTTGAAATTTGGTTTGTAGTGAGTTAGTATAATAAGCTATAGGTGTGATATCTGGGATTAGAGTTTTGTGCTTTTTTAGATAGCTTATTTGTAGTCTGCAATAAGCCCCATAGGTCTGCTCTGTCTGCAAATACCAACTCAGTCCATAAGCACTTTTTTAAGGGTAGATTTCAATAAGCAAATGAAGTTTAAAATTGGATTTTAAAGCACTTTTGGGTTGCCAGTAGTTCTGAGTTACTTTTGCCCCCATTATATTCCATCCCACTGCTTATTAGAATTGCTTATTGGGGGTTACTAGTTGGCTGTTTCAGCCCCATTTCTGTCTAACCATAGCAACTGTTTAAGTTCTTTTCTGCTTAAAGCTTGTGCTTATTTGATAAATTTTAATTGTTCTGAGCTTATAAAAGTCTGTTGCATCATATCTGAGCTTTTTGTTATTTTTGGATAACTATTGCTTATTTTGAGCTTATTTCACAACTGCTTATTGGGCTGTTTTGCTTATCTGAGCTTATTCTGGGTCTGAGTTTATTTTTCTCAGATTACTTATTCAATTTTAGATTTATTCAGAAATTTTCAGAATTTTCCAAACAGTTTTACTATTTTTAAATCATTTAAATTGTTTTAATTAGTTTTTAATTCTTAAAAAATTATTAAAAAGTCAAAAAAATATTTTTCTTTTTCCAAAAAATTTCTTTTATCAGTTTTAATATAGGAAAATTATTTTTATATTTTTAGGTTTTAAATTTTAGAAAATCACTTTTATTTACGTTTTATATTTCGTCGCGTAACGTTTTTAAATTCTAATTTTCATTTTTAGGATTACTTGCTTAGTTTAATTGTTCTATTTAGCTTAATTAGTTAATTTCTTTTATAATTTCATTATTCGTAGTATAAAATCACAAATCAATCACTCTTTTTCACACACATTCACCACACAATTCGTCAACGTAACGACAACTCGATATTCGACCTTCGTTGGGACACGACCCGGGGAAAACACATACGTTGCCTTTTCCCTTGGAAAAATATATACTCAAAAAGACTTTATCAAGAGCCGAAGCAATATGATAGATCAATCGGGGTAGCTCCCCTCTGTGTGTTCTGTTTATGTGTGCAACCAATGGCAGGTTCAGTTGGCGCGACATTATTTGGTTTCGACATGTGCTTATAATTGGTTATCATGCTCACTTTTGTCCTACACTATGCTATCACAACTCAGCGATTTTACTTTTAAACCTACGAGCTCACCAACATTATGTTGACCTTTTTTTAGTACCATTTTCAGGTGTTATTGAAGCTGCATAGAAGGTAGAGTATTGACTGGTTAGCAAGACTTAAGACAAGACCCTCCCGGGTTATATCTCGTGGAGTTGCATTTATATTCCTTAGTGACGTTGTTTAACCTTGAGACTTATGTTATTTTGGATCTTTGTACTTATCCCGTTTGTGGGAGATTGCGACTATCAACTATTGTATGTTATGCATTTAGTGTTTTCTCTGTTGTGACACCTTGTGTTCTTGACGATGAGGTCATACCCCGTAAATGCCATTCCACTGCGCCATTTTTTGGGTGTGACACTCATCCTTATTAGGAGACCATGTGTACTAGTTATGCTCAATATGAGCATATTTGCATTATGCATAAAGAATTATAATACTTTGACTACAAAGGTTTGGTTGTTTAATTTTCATAGATTCGTGGATGAGGATGTCACGCATTTTATGAAGTATGTGGCAATATCTAGATAGATGAATGCACACATACAAGAATTTCAGTAAATGAATTCTTAAAATAAGTATTCTCAAAATTTCCGATAGATCAACATTAGTTGATTTATGCCTTGTCAACAAGTATGTGGAACATGACTTGTGGCATAATTCATTAATGAGATTTATCATACATTGATCTAGTTAGTATTTGGATAAGGGATGTAAGCAATTATTATTTACGATGAATTAAAGTACGTGGTACGTTTGATTTCATTAATAATAAATTGTATCATATATTTGCATGTTTAAATCCATGAATAACTTGTGTTATTCTAAATTTTCTGTTGTCGATTAATGATATGAGAATATCATTAAATAAAGACAAGTGTAAGGATTGGTAGAATGTACTGTAAGGTTGAGATGCCAATATCACATGATATTCAATATTGGATAAATTGAATATAGGACTTATCACAACCACATGATTGTACTTTATGGATCGTCGTCATTAAGTAAATCATGAATATTTATCCTCAGACTTGAGATACCCGGTAACTGCCAAGGATGTAGCTCATTTTCTGTAAGGTAGTCTAATGCTATCCGTAACTGGTAGTTATAAGGGCTATTTTCGGAGGTGATGCAAAGTTCTAGGGTTATGCTCGTAGTCAAGAAAGGATTTGTTCCTTCAAATTTGTTTTGAAGTATAATACTGTTGGGCCCCTCGTAGGGTTGACAAGATGTTTGTATGGCCGTACCCAAAGTCTATCTGGAAGACGTTCAGATGTGTTGGTAATCTTGATCAATTATTAATAACGAGAAATAGAATAGTTAATTATGGAATGACTTAGATCCATATCCATATTAACGCGGTATTAGAAACAAAAGATAAGTATGATGATTTAATCATCACGTGGTTTTTTCCAGGAAAACCACACTCGGGTCGATCTTGGGGCATTAGGGGTGTTAAGCTAGACTAACCCATGTCATTACTATATTAATGAATATCCAAGTGGGAGCTGTTAGAGTTTGTGGATAATAATTAATATACGTATGTCCCGTTTTGAACACGAGACTTCGGGATTGCACACATTACGTATGAGTCTCAATGATGTGAATAATTAAATATAGTTTTATGATTTATTTATTCATTTCACAAACAAACACTTGATGGTCGTTAGTATTTAACGGAGTTTGGTTAACGGGCGTTAAATATTAAGTTAAAGGACTAAGTATGTAAATACAAGTCAAGAAGGATCTAGAATCCTTCTTGATGTCTAGATTCGGCCGAACCTTGTATAAGGGTTTAGGGTTTCAAAATCTTGGAGTGGGAAACAAGCAAATGGGAGCCTATAAATACAAACCCCTTGTATTGGTTATTCCCTAATCCTAATTCCAAGCAAACCCTAATTCTTTCTTCCCTCCTCTTCTTGTGGCCGGTCGAATTCCATTCCCAAACACCTTGGGATTTTTGACTTGCTAACAATACAAGTTAGGGTTTTGTTTGTGAACTTAGAACCTAGCTTTTCACATTGAGATGCTAGTAATACGTGTGTACAAGAACGAAGGACAAGCTCACTATAGCTTGTATATTTTCCCCTTTCGATCCATTTAATGGTCGATCCATCATAAACCCTAATTTAGGGTTTTACCTTGTTCCTGGAGATTCGGTTTCTTGTTCTTGCTAGAAACCTAATAAGGTACGCGTTACTTTTAATTTAGTTAATTAATTGCATGTTTTGTAGATCTTGTTTTCCGCTGCGTATGCTTTGATGTTATATGTTATATGTTTATGTGTTTATAGTTTTATGATTCACATATTCCAACAAATCCTAGCTGTGATTACGCAAGGGTCTTGAAATCTTACTCCATCTTTCAAGTTACTTAATCACCCTAGGTGTGAAAATTAAAAAGAAAATCGATCTACGGCACTATGATCTATAATCTATTAATGAATCATACCTCATTTCTTACACGGGGTCATACATTAGTTTTTAAATGCAGTAAAATTTACAAATAAGCAAAAGACCAGCTTATATAATTAAGTACCAAACTAGGAGTAAAAGAATTAGGACCTTCACTTTTAGTCATGCGAGCACGCATGTGAGGGTAACACGACAAATAAAGATTTTTAACAAGTACACCATTAGAATCTTCGGGAAGTTTAAGGTTAATGTTAGCTTTTATATTTTATAGAAAAGTGATGGTCATTTGTATGCATATTTAAGTGTGTGTCGTATAGTATAAACAACCATATGTAATACTTGTGTTGGACTTTGATTAGTAAAGTTCAAGAAATATGATAAAAGCCCAAGTCCAACACAAGCCCAACCAAAGCCTTTTAGGGCAACAAAGGCTTCCATTCCACTATAAATACACACACTCTCCACTCATTTTGTGTGCCTCTTAGTCTTGTATAGGTGAGAGAGTGTGTGTGTGTGTGTTTTGTATTATGTTCTCTTAAGGTTTGATATCATAACATTCGGCTATAATATTTCATACACGCATCATTCTTCTTCATCTTTTCTTCTTTATTGATCTAAGAGTGTCACGTATAGTTTAGAGTAGTAATATAGATTAGTTTGTTTAGTTAAGGTTGTTCGATTTAGTGTTTCACAAGTGGTATCATTCGCCTTACAAGGATCTAGGATTTAGTTGTGTTTGTTTTTAAGCTTTACGTGGGTTATTTAAGAAAAAGGTTCAAGCTTTTTACTTTGTTCGACTTATTTCGTGAGTTTTACAAGTAAAGGTTCAAGCTTTTAGTGATTACGTGCGTATTATTGAAAAAGGTTAATGCTTTGTGTTGTTTTTGATCATTTCATACGATTTTGTTGAAAAAGTTTGTTGCTTTTTGGTGTTAACGAGAGGGTTTAGTGGTTTGTGATCGTGGTATTGCTTCAAAAGGTTCAAGTTCGATTCATCACTGCTACGAATTGGAATTTTATTGCATTTCTTGTATAAGAAATACAATAAAATCAAGCTGCTCATCATCGAAATATATCCAATCCTTGTATAAGGATTTGCGATAAGTTAGGGTTTTTCGCAATTTGAATTGCCATAACTTAGGGTTTATCGCAATTGGATTCATCTTTTATCGCAAATAAACAAGCTGTCTTTATCGCAATTGGAACTGAGCTCTTATCGCAATTCAGCACAACCAGTGTTATCGCAATTGACCTTGGCTGGTTATCGCAAATCATTCACAAGTTCATCTGATATCTTCATCGCTAATTGGATCTCGGACAACAAAGGATTGTCGCTAATCAGATCTCGAACAGTGTGGAACTTTCAGAACTTGGCAGATTCAGCCCCTCGCAGTTGAATTAGCTTTTGTGAACTTCCGGATTTGGCAGAATTAACCCTTGCACTTTACATAAACATTGTTCAACTTAAATAACTTTTATAAATTTGCTTCGATCGTGATTTCTTCAACAACAAAAGTGAACTCGGTATTTTTGCGCTTGTATAAGTGTAGAAAATACTTCGACAATTGGATATCTACTCTCTTGTATAAGAGTGTTAGATCATTTTACATAAATTATCAATTTATATAAATTAGATATTTCTATCTAAATTGAAATTTTACCATAATTTGTATAAATTCTGGTCAAATTGAAATTTCTATAGAAATTGATATTTTATCTAAATTCTAATTTACATAACCTTTGTCGAATTGTAATCTTTTGCTTTTGTCTAAATTATAGTCTAGTTAAATTTAGTAACTTTATGTAAATTGTTTTGTTTATCTAAATTGTAAACTCAAAGATAATCAACAACATCATCAAAGCTTTACCTTCAACAATCACAACTCCTATTTCTTTGCAACGATCCTGAATCAATCAACCTTATCATACAACAACAACAATGACTACTCAACAAGACATCCATGCAGCTGGTGCTGAAAATCGTCCTCCCATGCTAGAGAAAAGTAGTTATCTTCCATGGACAAGCCGTATGCTTCGTTACTTGAAAACAAAACCTAATGGACAAGGCAAACTCCTAATCAACTCCATCAAGAATGGTCCATTCAAACCTCGTCAGATTCAAGAAGCTGGTGATCCGAATGAAACACCTCCTATTCCACCATCCTTTCGTACTCAGAAAGAAGAAGAGTACACAGAAGAGGATTGGAAACAGATTGAAGTAGATGACTTAGCCATGCACCTAATTCAACTTGGTTTACCACAAGAGATCTGTTGTGCCGTTGACAGCTGTGAAACTGCTTATGACATGTGGGAACTAGTTAGGAGGCTATGTCATGGAACTGAAATTGGTCAACAAGACATTGAAAACAAGCTTCTAACTGAATGGGAGAAGTTTTCATCCACTCCAGCTAAACCAATTGAACTCTTCTACACAAGGTTTTGCACTCTCATGAATGAGCTCATCAGGACTAATTTAACATCAAAACAGATTGTCCAAAACATCAAGTTTCTTAACAACCTTCCAGAGGAATGGGGACGATATGTTACGATTGTTAATCAGAAAAAGAACCTTCATGAAGTGAACTATGATCAACTGTATGATTTCTTGAAACAAAATCAAAAAGAGGCAGATGAGGTTAGGAAAGAAATACTTGCCAAAAAACATGATCCTTTAGCATTAATTGCTCAGTCACCATCACCTTCAACAGTGAACACACAATCATCATCAACTCCCACTCAGAACTACATGCCACATGAATACTCTCCACAAACTGCTATCTTCCCACAACAACAATTCTATCCTCAAGAACAACAAGTCATTCCACAACAACTTTACCCAGAATCACCATACAATCCTAATGATGACATGTCTGCACTGTCTCAAGCATTCACCCTTCTATCAAAAGTTATTCAAGGACGCTAATCCACACCTACCAACAACAACCAAAGGATTTCATCGAACACTCGCTACAGGCAGTTTGCTCAACCGGGTTTCAACATGGGTCAACAAGGACAAATGGTTGGAGGATATGGGAATCAACAAAGATATGCTCCTCAGATGGGTAATCAAAATACAGGGCAGTATATGGGAAACCAGATGGGTCAGTTTATGGGTAATCAGAATCAGATGGGTCAAGTTGTTGGAAACAGAAGAGGTCAGAATATGGGAAATCAGGTTGGGAATGTTGTTGCTCCTATTGCTGGGAATGTTGGGGATATGAATCAAGGAAATGTGTTGAAATGTTTTAACTGTCAGGGTACTGGTCATATGGCAAGAAACTGTCCCTCCAAGCCAAAAAAGAAAGATCCCGAGTATCTTCAGAAAGCTTTGCTCTTAGCTCAGAAGGACAAGGCAGGGTTTCAGTTAAGTGCTGAGGAACATGATTTCATGGCACTGATGGATGACTCAGAGGATTTGGAGGATATCGATGCCAACTGCATCTTCATGGCAAATCTTCAGGAGGTTAAATATGACACGGATTCTGAAGCACCTCCTGCTTATGATGCTAATGTGATATCTGAGGTACCTACATATGCTACATGTCACAATAATGAAATGTTTGATATGTCACCTCAACAAGAACAGCATCCTGCGACTCCTACTCTCACTTATGATACATATATGGACTCCCCAAGTTGTAGTAATACTAATTTGGCTACTCCAGATATGAATCCTAATGGTGACCTCGAGTCACAGCATACTGAGACTGAAGAGGAAACACGTGCTTTATTTGAATCATTATTGCAAAATTGTGGTATTGAAATTGAAAAAGTCAAAAAGATCAATAGCGATGTTAAGGCCGCTAATGAAAAATTGACCACTGAGCTTGAGAGATACAAGGTGAACGAAAAAGCTTTTGAATTTCACCACAAACGACTGTCAGAACTTGAAACTGGTTACAGTGATTCTGTTTCAAGGGAGAAACATTTGCAAATCAAATACGACACTCTTGATGTTAAATTGAACATGCAAATTAAATCCTTAAAAGCAGAAATTTCTGATCTAACCAACCAACTTTCTAAACAAAAATCAACTTGTTCTGATCTTGAAAAAGAAAAAAAAGAGTTGCATTCAAAGTTTTCAAAACGAGAAGATGAACTTCTTGATGAAGTACTTGACAAACAGGAAACTATTAAAAAGTTGGAAAAAATGCTTGTAAAAACGGGTCATTCAAATCAAACGATTAATATGTTAATTAACGACAAAAACCCGATTCTACACACAAGAAAGAAAATGGCTCTCGGTTGTGAAAACCCTTGTTATCTCAAGAAATCTCAGAAAGAACAGAATGTGCTATATAATGGTAATATTATAAATGATGTACATGATCCACCTGCTTGTTATGATTCGTATGAAACGATTGAGCTTACGAAAGAGAGTCGAAACAAAATGTGACAATTGAACAGAGAAATCAAACCGATTGATTATAATGAAACTAACAAACTTACTGGTGTTCATCTTGTTAAAAAGGAGTCACCTTTGTTTTTCAAAAAACCAGTGGCTGTCTCAAAGTTCAAAGTTGTTTCAAAACACCTTTCTAACATCGAACAAATGTACTCTAACAACACTTGTCATACAAGTGAAGCTAGAATACTTTTAGCCGATCTTAAAAGGAGAGTTGAAATGCTTCAAACTGTTGTGGCAACCAAAACTGATGCTAAAATAAACTATTGGTTTTCAAGTTTTCAAATTGAACAGAAAAAGATGTTCGAAACAGAGATTACTCCCATTGTATCTGGCATACATGCGAGAGAAATTCATGTTGAGAACGCAATTATCAAAGAAGTAACTGAATTTGTCAAGGACCACACATCCTTGGTAATTGAAGCTAATGAAAACATTGAAAAAATCAAAGTTTTGGAAAAACAAAATGACGCACTCTCTGAAGAAGCTCTTTCAACTGATATTATGTCCATTATTTATCAAGATGATGAAAGAATTCGAGCCGAGACTTCCGAAATTGTTTCAAAATATGAAAATGCATTTGCAAAGCTTGAAAAAGAAAATATTACATATTTTAAACAACTGGATCGAAAAAAGGAAGAATGCAATATGGCAAACTGTCGTATGAACGTTCTTACAAAGAAATACAAAAACAAATTGATCTTTTGAAGTCTCAGCTTGAATGTCAAAAAGGGAAGGGTGAAGAAATTAATGCAAAACCAAAAATGTCAATTTCACAAAGTGCTCCTTCACCTTTGCCCAAAGAAACTAGAAAAGAGAAAGTAGTTGTTGAAACACCAAATGTGATAGCACCTGGACTTTATAGGATTAGTACCACTATTGCATCTACCTCTACATCTAAAACATATAGAGCGATTGAAAAAAGTGTTAAGAAAAATCCAAAAGAGACTAGGAAAGCTAACACTGATTCAAAAGACAACAAGATAAATCCTAATGAGTGTGCCTTACCTTCTACAGGAGTAGAAAGTACCTCTAAGAGCAGCAGACCAAAGCCTAGGAGCAATACAAGGAATAGAGTCGCGCCTGCTTCTAAGAGTGAAACCAAGAATAAAACGAAAGAAGTAGAAGAACACCCTAGGATTTTATCGCTTTCCAAGAAGAAACTTATGTCATCTGAATGTAATGTTAAAGACAATATTTCTAGTGCATGTAATGAACCAGTTTGTTTAATGAACAAGAAATCTTTGTCTGAAAATATGTGTGATGATATTGTTTCTAATGTTGTGCATGATAAGCCTGCTAAGAAAGATGTTCCTTCAGGAACTACTGCTAAGACTAGATACATTCAAAGACTTATTGCAAAGTCTAGGAAAACCACTAGTAGTCTGCTGCCTAGGAACTATCTTAAGATGTGCGTATGGATTCCAACGGGTAGAGAATTCAGTCTAGAAAATGGTAGAATAAAAATGGCTAAGGAAGAACCAGTAAAAACCGTCTATGATTGTATTTCTCCTGTTATCCCTAACCCCATGGAACCAAATGATAAACGGTTTCCAAATGCACAATCATCTGTTATTGGCAGGTTATCGAAATATGTCTTTGGATCGTCGACTCGGGTTGCTCCAAGCACATGACCGGGAATCTGAAGCTGCTGATCAAATTTGTATGGAAGTTCATGGGAACAGTTCGGTTTGGAAATGATCATGTAGCAGCTATTCTGGGTTATGGAGATCTACAGTTTGGGAATTTTTTAATCACTCGAGTTTACTAGGTCGAAGGATTGGGACACAACCTGTTTCCAGTCGGACAATTTTGTGATGCGGATTTAGAGGTTGCATTCAGAAGAAATACATGTTTTGTTAGGAACTTGGTTGGTGATGATCTCTTAACCGAAAATCGTGGCACCAATCTCTATGCTATCGACATAAACCAAATGGCCTTGTCATCACCAATTTGTCTTATGACTAGAGCTGACGATACTAAGTCCTGGTTGTGGCATAGACGCCTTTCCCATCTCAATTTTGACACGATAACAAAGCTTGCCAGAGACAACATCGTCACCGGTCTCCCTAAATTCAAATACACCAAAGAACACTTATGTCCATCCTGTGAGCAAGGCAAGAGCAAAAGGGCAACTTATAAACCTAAAACCGTTCCCAGTTCGGTTGATAAGTTACATCTATTGCACATGGACTTATGCGGCCCAATGAGAGTTGAGAGTATCAATGGGAAGAAGTATATTCTTGTGATTGTCGATGATTACTCAAGATATACATGGGTAAGGTTTTTGAGATCAAAAGACGAAGCACCTGGAATCATCATCACCTTTCTGAAGCGAATTCAAGTTCTACTTCAAGCTCCAGTTAGGATTGTAAGAACTGACAATGGCACGGAATTTACTAATCATGAGTTACGAACATATTTTGAAGAAACTGGAATTACTCACCAGACATCAGCAGTCAGAACTCCATAGCAGAATGGAGTAGTTGAAAGAAGAAATAGAATGCTTGTGGAAGCTGCTCGCACTATGCTGATTTATTCCTGTGCACCATTATTTTTATGGGTTGATGCTGTTTCCACTGTCTGCTTTACTCAAAACCGATCCCTAATCCATCCAAGATTCAATAAAACCCCATACGAACTAGTGAACAACAGAAAACCCGATATCTCTTATCTTCATGTATTTGCCGCTTTGTGCTATCCTACAAATGACAGAGAGGATCTAAGGAAGCTGAAGGCTAAGGGTGATATTGGTATCTTCATTGCTTATTCAGATATCTCGAGGGCATTTAGGGTGTATAATAGAAGAACGAAAAGAGTAATGGAGACGATGAATGTGAAATTCGATGAGATTTCACAAATGGCTTCTGAGAGACTCGCTCTAGAACCCGCGCTTAACCCAATAGCTTCTAATCGTATCAGATTAGGACCCGCACCACAAAGTCAAACTTCTGGACATATCAGTTCAGCACTCATACCTCACGGAGCTCAGTCAACTTCAACTGATAAACCGACAAATCAAGAACTGGATAATTTCTTATAGTTTATGTATGATGAGTACTATGGTGGAGCTTCGATAGATACATCACAACAACGTTCCGCTGCACCCGCTCAACAATAACCACCACCACCACTACAAGATGCATCTACTACAATTGAAGCTGAAGCACCAACTCCCTCCACGTCAACATCATCTACACCTACTCCTGCCACTCCAGTAATTGAGATTGTTTTACCAAGAGTTGATGAGCAAACCCAAACAACACCAAATCAAGAAGAACCATACCAAAACGATGATGTGTTAGAAGAAGAAGAACCATTTGAAAACCCCTTTGCAACGGAATCTGCTGAATCTTCTTCTCGGTTACATGAACCATCAAACACGCATTCGTTAGATCCAAGGTACCCTTCAACTTTAAAGTGGACTAAAGACCATCCAATAGAACATGTCATTGGTGAACCTTCAAGGCCAGTACAGACGAGAAAACAGCTCGCCACCGATTGTGATATGTGCATCTTCGCCTGCTCAGTCAGCTTAAAAGAGCCAAAGAACATTCGGGAAGCAATGTCAGACGATGCATGGATTGAAGCAATGCAGGAAGAACTTCTCCAATATCGACTTCATGACACTTGGGATTTAGTGCCAAGACCTCTCGACAAACTTGTCTTTGATCTTAAGTGGATATGGAAGAACAAAAAGGATGAAGAGATGACTGTAATTCGCAACAAAGCTCGTCTCGCGGCCATGGGATTTAGACAGGAAGAGGGAATCGATTTTGATGAGTCATTCGCGCCAGTAGCTAGACTTGAAGCGGTCAGGATTTTCTTAGCATATGCGGCTTACAAGAACATCACGGTCTATCAGATGGATATCAAGACGGCTTTCTTGAATGGAACTCTGAAGGAAGAGGTGTACGTGAGTCAGCCAGATGGATTCGTTGACAAAGATCATCCTGACTACGTCTACAAGCTCAAAAAGGCTATCTATGGTCTAAAACAAGCCCCAAGGGCGTGGTATGATGAACTCTCATCTTTCTTGCTGTTAAATCATTTCACCAAAGGAACAATTGACCCGACCTTGTTTACCAAAAAGTTTAATGATGACATTTTGATTGTTCAGATTTATGTAGACGACATAATCTTTGGGTCCACTAATCCGAAACATTCAAAACTTTTTGCAAATCTCATGAAAAGTAAATTTGAAATGTCTATGATGGGCGAATTAAAATTCTTCCTTGGACTTCAAATCCATCAATCCCATCATGGTATTTTCATTAATCAAGCGAAATATACAATTGAGATTTTAAAGAAACATGGAATGGAGACTCTGTTGGTACTCCAATGGTCACCTCACCCAAAATTGGTGCTGACTTATATGGGAAACCCATTGATCCGAAAAAAATATCGGAGCATGATTGGGTCTCTCATGTACTTAACTGCTAGCCGACCCGATATACAATTTGCTGTTTGTTTATTAGCACGGTTTCAGGCAAGGCCTACCGAACTTCACCTCAAAGAGGTTAAACGGATCTTCCGGTACCTTCGAAGAACCATTAACATGGGACTTTGGTATCCGAAGGATTCGGAGTTCAATCTAACAGCCTTTGCAGATGCCGATCATGCTAGTTGCCAAGTGTTGAATCTAACACACCTGCTAGATCTTTGAGCCTATGCGGATCGGTAGGATGCCTATGTAATCACAAGCACACTACAAGAGAATCTCTGAATATGAATGAGAAAAGAAAAGAACTTAGACAATGATCCTCTATGGATCGTATAATGAACTAAAAGATGAATTTTTATTAAGAACTGTTAAGTTGCAAGGATGTCTTAAACTCATAGACGGGATGTTCCTTTTATAATGACAAGGAACCCTAACCCTAACCCTAACCCGTCCTACAAGAAAACGTGTAAAGAGATAAACATGATCTCTTCTAAAAATAAACTTACTAAACATACGGATAACTAACAATAATATCCGCAGCAACAAACACTATCAGCAGAAACAAAGTATAACTATCAGCAGCAATGAGCTTCGGCAGGAACCAACACTATCGGCAGGAACCAACTTTCACTATCGGCAGCAACAAGAAATATCTTATTTCCAGAATT
Organism: Artemisia tridentata subsp. tridentata; assembly: GCA_021014915.2. Classification (NCBI taxonomy): domain Eukaryota; kingdom Viridiplantae; phylum Streptophyta; class Magnoliopsida; order Asterales; family Asteraceae; genus Artemisia; species Artemisia tridentata. The sequence continues at coordinate 419,135,383 of CP139505.1, forward strand.
CCCAACAATCCTCCCCTAATCTTGAGGAAATAGTGTATTTCCGAAAAGATTCCCTAGGTGTGCACTCTACTCTGAAATAACTTTGAAGTTCATAGGGAGAGGATTAGACCAGTAGCAGCATCAGTAAGTAACCAGCAGCAACACTTGAAACTTCCAGTAGCAACTTCGATAGTTCAGCAGCAATAGGAAATCATCCTCAAAAGAAGATCTAAGCTGGTCACCATGTCATTCTTGATCTTGACTGCTACTATAACAATATGTACATCAAATCACTAAAGTTTCATACTATTCTCATCACATCCAGGTGTGTTAACTCCTGTGAGAGGTGAATCATTGAAAATTAATGGATTTGATGTCTCTTTACCAATAGCCATCACTACTGGAGTAGCCAATGTTTAGGTGTGTAAGACCATGGTACATTGATAACCATCTGATTTTGAGTAAACTAGCAACTATAAACGGATTTGAGTTGTCTTTACCTGTAGCCGTTTGCTCAGGACTAGCCAATGCTTTGGTTTCAACTGAACCTTGGTGAATTGAATACCAAATATGGATACCAAATGTCTTTACCACAAACCATACTTTTGTGGACTAGCCAATTCTTTGGATCCCATAAAGGGTTACATCCATGGTGAATTGAGAACCATTTCAACTCTCAGGAATGAACCATGGGTGAGCTGAAGTACCCTATAGCTTTGAGCAAGCTATTACAGCTTTCAACGGATTTGATGATCACACCAGAGCCGTACCCTCATGGTGAGTCAACTCTTTCTTGTCTGCAAGACATGGTGAGTTGAGTACCATTTATTGTGAAGGTGTAAAAACCAACACTGTACCTGCAAGGTGTTGCTCGAAACCAACTTATTAGCACACAAAATATAAAAAAAAAATTATTTTATTTATTTATTTATTTATTTATTTTTTATTTTTTTTTATTATTATTTTTTTTTGAACTAAAAGAAACAAGAAACACACCAAAAGAAAGAAAAGAAGAAAAGAGAATGAAAAAGACAGAAAATGAATTTTTTTTTTTTTTTTTAAACTAATGATACCAGCATAATCCGAACAGCAGGAACCGAGTAGCAGGAATGAAATTACCAGCAGAAATGGTGTTCAACAGGAACTGGAATACTATCAGCAGGAACAGTTCAAGCTCAGCAGCAATGAATGGAGCAGCAGAATCAAAATAATGTAGCAGCAGTATCATATTTTCCTCGAAAGTCAGCCCCATATGACCAATTCACATCGAATCAGATCCATGATCATTAGTGGAATAAAATAATCATATCTCCACCGTTCACAAATAACCCATCATGTGGTCCCCGAACAGTACGAGACTTTGACCATGACAAACACCTTTAATTTGGCCAACCATAATCGACAAACAACATGTATATAGCAAATCAGTACAAGACAACCTGCTCTTCACTTTGTCCCACAAATATGAATCATCCACCGATTAAAATAATATGAGATAATGTACCCAATAATTCACCAATCAATTGTGATATACCGACACCAGCTTGATCCTTAGACTGACAATGTGAATACCAATATGAGAATAATTGGCCCCACAATCAATTTACTTCCAACTCTTAGTAATTGTGACGATACATCGATTTAATGAGTACGAGATATGTGAAGTAAATACCACCAATATTATCTCATAAGCTGCTACTGACATAACCCTCATGCCATCCAATACCCATGTAATGACTGACAATCAACCATTCAATATTGATCCATTATTGAAATTCAGTACCAAATTATCCAATACATGACAATCAATATACATCTCCCAAGAATACGCCAAGATCAAACTTTGACCAATCATACTCCAAGAAGCCCATGTGATATCAATAAGAATTATTGTATTACGTTGACCACCAATTGGTCAATTAAAGAATATCAAGCCTCAACCGAATATGAATGATGCGAGCCCACGATATCAGTAACATACCATCCAAAAGCAACAAACAGATCAGTCATGAGCGACAAGTCAAATTGATCAATCATGCGACAAACCCATTCATTGAATCATTATGAACCGAATAAATAATCCACGAAGCAGATACTAACTCTTCATCCCACGTGAGCACCAATCAATATACCCTTGACCCCACAATCAAATAATCCCAGTTGACTAAAACCAATTTGCTTCACTTCATTGATCACCCACATCTGACCACACGAATAAAATAAAAGCCAACTAGTATAAGGTCACATGACTAGCCATTAATGTCCATATGTGATTGATAACAGCTATCAATATTGCTCGAGAATGGCAGCCAATCAGATTAAGGTTGTAATCAGATTTTTCACAACGTGCATCAGTTCCCACAAAGATCAGAATAGACCAATATAATATTCAACAGCAGTAACCACTCACTCAATAATAGGAAGCGACAAATTCAACAGCTGCATTATTTTAGTTAGTGAACACAAAACAAACTAAACAAAAATGTTAGTTAGCACAAAATATACAACAATAAGCCTCCCCTTAGGCTTATGCCTCCCCTCAATACCAGCAATGATGAGATCCACCATTTTCCTTGGACCTCATTCTCATATTGTGACCATTGTGCCTCCAAGGCCAACCGCCTATGTACTGAACACCATGATCCCATCTTTGCCCCCCCCCCCCCACAAACATTGGGTGATAAAAACCAAACCTATAATCATTTTGAAAGAAAGTACTTGTAGGTCTGTAGTAAGGTCCAGTAGCATTCTTTTTCCAAACAGCAGGAATAGACTTACTAGCTGGAACTGGTTTTCCTGCATTAAATGGCTTGCCACTAGAAAATCCATTTGCCTTAGGGACAAAAGGGGGTATACTCTCTACATTTTTCCATACTGGTCTAGGTTGCACAGCACACATACCCGATTTATTCTCATAAAAATCACAATCCTTAATTAAATGAGAATAACTTTTACAAACAAAACATGATTTCTTTTTAACCTTTTTGTTCTTAACCTGACTTTTCTTATCATGACCTTGCTTATCACACAAAGACATCTCACAAACAGAATCAGAAGAACAATTGTTTTTAACAGGACTAAAAGGGATGTCATCAAAAGTAGCTTTCTTTGAATTGGATTCCATACTAGCTACTTCTGGTGAGAAGTCATCAGACTTGGGTGTGGTTGACTTGTCATTTGAATCACAAGAGACAAAGTCTTTGGTCTCTGTTTCTGAGGACTTGTCACTAGAAGAACAAGAGACAAAGTTATCAGGTTTAGGCAAGTCATTTGACTTTTTGCCATAAGTCATGTGTGATTCATCCATGTCTAATTCAAGGGCTGTGTGCATAGGAACAGGCTTAAACACTCCTCTTATAGGTGGAGGAACAGCATGCATTTCTCCTTCTTTGACATACTTTACAGGGATTTGGTAATCAACTTCCTTAGGGGTAGGGTCAAATATTCTAGGATTATATCCCCCATCATCATATCCCAACCCTTTCTTACGCCACTTAGGATTATTACTATAATTAACAAGATATGTGTCTGATTGTTGCCAAGAATTTATCCTAGCCACTTCACTATCTAGTTTAGCCTTTAAATCCTGATTTTCTAATTTCAACTTAGCAACTTGAGATTCAGAATATTTAAGACAGTTATTGGAGTTCTCTAAATCTCTTTCCAAAACACTTATCTTTTGTTCATATGCTAGCTGATTAGCTTCATGCCAAGCCTTTTGTTTTTCCACAGTTTTAAGAGCCTTTTTATAAGCTTGAATATCTACAAACAATTTATTATATTCAGGCTCCATTTCATCAAATTCCCTTTTTAACTCAGTGTATTTATTTTCACTATCCTTTTTCAATTTAGTATATTTAATTTCACAATCAAAAGGACACTTGAGTACCTGAGTTGGATAGCCCATCATTCCAAATTCTCTATCCACATGTGTCTCAGCTCCATTTCCAGCAATCATCCCATAGACCTGTGCAGCTCCAACATTAGTTACATTTGCCTCACCTTTTGTCTTATGTCCAGCAACATTTTCCCTCACTTGAGTGGCACATCTTTTCTCATTTTGTGACCTGTCTAACATGGAATGACAAGGTAGCAATCCTTTAACCTTCATGACAAATGTCTATAAAGAATCACCAGATCCGAATGAAGTCATTTTATGAGGGTTAAAGATAATGGTTTGAACAGGATTCTTTGATACTAACAGCAAAACTGCTCACAGACCCGAATTAATTCCACACTGACCAAAAAATAATTCACCACTCACTGATGAAACCCAAATGACCAATAATCTTCGAACAGAACCCCAAAATAAATATCAGCGATTATACCACCAAACGACAAATCAAATAACCAATCGCCAATTAGTCAATCAACTTATGACAAAGCGACAGATCAATTGAGTAATTGACCACTTAATTATAACAGCTAAGCGACAAACAAAATTGACACACGACAATCTAACGCCAACATGATATTCCCAATTGCAAACCACAAACGACAATTAAGAAAGTCAACAAAAGCAAAGTAGCACCACACCACTTGCAACTGACACCGATTGAACTAATTACACCACCGACCAAATTAATTCAAAAGTCGACAGACCCACGTGTTCACTTCCACCAACCAATACGTGATAGTTGTTCTTCAATTCCCAGATACGACAAACCTTTTTAATTTATTGAACGAACCAGATCTTGTCACCGCATAAAATATTAACCACAACAAAAGGACCAATTTAATTGCACTTGCAGAAAACGACAAGCACATTAACTATGGACCCTCAATTAATATTCACCGACCAATTAATACAAAGCAGCAAGCAATTAATGACCGACCAATTAATTGTACGAGGATAATTAATTATCAACCCCACTATCGATTAAATAAAACATAAACAAATAGACCTCCAAAACAATCGAATAATTATGTAACACCTAAAAATCCAAAATGGGTAAAATGACCATATTGCCCCTACAAGTTATAAAATTTTTTAAAGAGCTTATAAAGTACCGAATCGATCCCAAACTTCTGGAAAAGAACAAGATATGATGCAAAATAATTTTGACAACTTCGATTAATATTTATACAAGTTACGAAATTACCAAAATACCCTTGGATAAACCGAATGGGATAAAGAGCAATTATTTTGATTTTAAAAGGTAATAATAATGCACTTAAATGAGAAAATAAATCACATTGATGTGCCATAATAATTTCCGTGATTTTTGGGCTGTTTGCCCTCCCCTTTGACGCGCCTAGGCTCCTCAATATAATTAACCTCATCAAACCCTAATTATCCTAATTGCCGACTAAGAGAAAAACACACTAAAATACATAGCAACTTCATCCGATTTTCTGGAGTCCAAAGAACATTTTTCTGGTGTTGTTCGTGGTCTAAGGAAGGTTAGAAAATTCGGTTTTTGTCGTGGCTCTCACTCATTCGATCGCTAGAATTTAATTACCATCCGATAGGTAAAAATCCCAAACTAATTCATGCGGCTATCTAAAATTCTTTTATCAATTTTCTCATGTTCCTTACGTCATGTATACTCTGTATAAAATTGCTCTAAGGTCGTGGAGGTCGAGTTTGATCGCTAGGGATTTTGGTGCTCAAATCCATTCGCTAAGGTGTAAATCTGTTTTGGCTCATTCACACGTTCCTCCTCTGATTCGGTATTTTTCCTATGATCTATCAACATCATATAACTCAAATAAAATATGAAATTCGATGCATGCAACTTAAATCAAATCGCATGAATTAAAATGACTAAAAAGCGTATAAAACATGAAATATTGTATGCGAATTTTTCTGGTGTTGTAATCAATTTTCCTGGACTGTATACGACCCATGTGACCTGGGAAAAATAAGAATTCGAATATTAGAAGTTGGGTTTGATCGTGGCTTAATTTTGTTCTCATCGCTAAAATGAAAAAGGGTTTAATCGAATGAAATAAAACCCTAACTTCGATTAGGGTTAAGTTGGGATATGTTTCTGGGATTAATTAATGCATTAAAAATGATAGACTAATGATTGATATATGATTGGTTCGTGTTTGCTAAGTAAATTAGGGTTTGCGAATTAGTGTATATGCGATTGGAACTTTTAAAACGTTAGGGTGCATTCGGTAATTTCTGAAATCTATGGGTCATTTTTGTAAGGTGTATTTAACTGTGATAAATGTGAATAAAATCTAAAATGAAGGGTCTTTGTGTAAATATAAGATTTAGAAGATTTAAATTGTAAATTATGGAAAGTTTATAAATCGATTGGAAACTATTTAAAATAGGAGGACTTGTTTTGTAATTTTGGGAAACTTGTGGTCATTCGTATAAAAATAATTATGAGGGACTTGACGTGTAACTTTGGGTATTAAATGGATTTAAAGTGTAAATGTAAAATAGATGATCGAATTGTAGTTTATTTTTATTAAAGGACTAAATGTGTAAAATATGGAAAGTTGTGGACCAATTCGTACAACATGTAGAATATGGGTTACATTCGGTAATTTGATAAAGTTAAGGGTTTGTTGTGTTAATATGGTCATGAAAGGGGTTTAAATGTAAAATCATGAAATATAAGGTTTAATATGAAATTTATGTAACTTAAGGGTGTAATGTGTAATATTGGTAAACTTAAGGGACTGAAATCGTTAACTTGATAATTATGGATTCAAAGTAGATAAACTGTAATATTTTCATGATTGACCTTTAACTTTGGTTTAATTGCAATCAAAACCTTAAATTATGTAAAGTTATCTTATTTACCCCTAAACTATAATAAATTGCTAAAACATACCTTATGTCCATAATATTGTTCTATAAACCTAATCTCTAATGTCTAAATCCGTCTAACTAAGAAAACTTACTAAATTTGGAAACCTGCTAAAAAGGGAAGGTTACTTAAAATGGAAAGTCAGTAAAAACCTATTGTAATACTTTTCTACCCTCTTAGGTGTGAAGAAGGAGAGGTCCTGAGCCTGTCAGTGTTTGCTATTTCTGGTTTTGTTTTGCTTTGCAATAAGGTACAGATACTCTGCCCTTTTCAGTAAGGGTGTCCTATCTCATGGTTATGATTCTGATTCTGATTCGTTTAAGTTTTCCCAAAGCCATTGCTATGATCCCTTTTATTATGAACCTTTCTGATTACACTCTGATTTGGACCTTTGGTATTTCATCTGATATATCTGTTATGAACCATCTGTTATGGACCATCTGATTTGACCTTTGATATATGACCTCTGATTATGATATGATATCTGACTCTTAGTTTGATACCCGAGCCATTTCACTAGGCATGGGGGTTCCATGTCCGTGTCATTGATGCACCAATGGCATGACTCTAGGGCGGTAGAGTGATGTTCCGCCACGTCCCCATTCTGATTATGATATGCGCATTACTTTGATTATGGATTATATATGTTTCTGGGGGGGCGTATGGATGCATCCTAGATCTGTTCTGTTTAGTGGATTTAACTATATATGATATGATTTCTGTTCTGGTGACTGGTGCTTGTGTGCAGTACACGCCTTTCACATTTATCTGGGAGCTGATCACTCCATTTGATACATGAGGACACCCCTCATATTATCTGGTTACTTAAGAGGCATCCCCTCTAGATTATGATGGTTACTATCTGATATGTTCTGGGCTCGTGGTGGATGACTATCCTATTCTTTTATATTTCTGTCTCTTTGTTTATACTTCATGATATTTCCCCGTGCACCATATTTCAGTTATGTTTCATTATTTATTGCTTTGTATATGTATCTGTTCACTGGGCTTTTTAAGCTCAGCCGTACGTTTTCTTTTCATGTACGGCAGGTATTTAAGCTTGGATCTGGGTTTTAGCTTTGGGGATGAGAGCAACTGTGTGAAGCTTAGACCTTAGACATTCTAGTTATACCATTTTGGATTCTGTTTCTTTTATACCATTGTTTAGGCATTTTGGATTTATGTACTTCGGTTTATTTCTGTTTTGGACATAAGTTATGTTGACTTATTTCCTTTGACCATTAATGTTATGGACTTATGATGTTTTGGATTTTATGCTTGTAATCTGATATGAAGCCATTGTTGTTATATCTTTACCCTTGTCGGGTTGGGGTGTTACAATTTATGGTATCAGAGCTTAGGTTTATCCGAAACCCTTAGAGCTTAGGCTCGTGACCTGTGAGGATTGGGTAGAACTTAGGTTTCCTTTCGCGCACTCTTTTCCTGTTTTGCTCTGTCATTTATTCTTGATCTGCTCTGTCATATTCTATCTGAATTGCTAATTCTTTTTGTAATTGCTCAGATGGTGAACACGCGCTTTAATGAGTATGATGCTCCAAATTTCGAAGTCATGATTGCTGAGGCTTTGAAAAACGTCCTTCCTAACCTTTCTGCTCAGGTGGTGACCGAGGTCACCAACAACATCCGTAATGGGGCAGGTCCTTCTGGAGGTGGTGGTGGCGGTGATCCACCCGCTGCTCCACCGGTCGGTATTCATGTATGGATAGAGAGGTTCAACAAGCTAAAGCCTCTCTCGTTCAAGTCCGCTGCCACTCCTCATGAGGCAGAGGACTGGATTACGCACGTGGAGAAATTGTTTCGGGTTCTCGGATGTGCTGACGAGTTTAAAACTCGTTTGGCCACATTCAAATTAGAGGGTGATGCTCAGAACTGGTGGACTGCCCTTGTGCAGGCAAAGGGGGATGATTTTGCTGAGACTTGTTCGTGGGCGGAATTCATTGAGGCGTTTTATAAGCAGTACATTCCTATGGCAGAACAGCAGAGATATGAGAGGGAATACGGGTCGATTCGTCAGGGTGATCATGAGTCTTCAGGAGACTTTATGCAGCGATTCTTACGTCTGGCTAGCTTCGTGGGGCCAGAGGTTACTGGGGATTCGTTTCGACAGGCTCGTCATTTCAAGTGGGCTCTTAAGAGATGGGTGTTAGACCGGATTGTTAACACTCCATTCGATGATGTGGCTAGTGTTCAGGATGCCGCGCGTAACATTGAGTTGCTGCATGCGGACAGGGGATCTAATAAGCGAGATAGGGATGGCAACAGGGTTGATACTCGGGGTCATGGTCGTCAGGACCAGAGACAGGATTTTCGGGGTCGTCAGGACCATGGGCAAGATCAGCGGGGTCGCCAGGACCGAGGTGGTGACTATAGGCGACAGGATTCTAGGAACCAGGGCCGACAGGATTATGGTCGGTATGGTGGTGACCGTCAGGGTCAGGGTGATAATAGCAGGCGTAGGGATTCTCAGCAGTATCAGCAGTCAGGATCGTCAGGCCAGAAGAAGGCTGTGGAGACTCTACCTCCTCCCCTACATGTACTACATGTGGGAAACCACATCCAGGTCCTTGTTATAAAGCTTCTGGTGGTTGTTTTTCGTGTGGCTCTACTCAACACAGGATCAAAGATTGCCCCAAGAAGAACCCTATCGTGCCAGTAAACACGACTAGGCCAGCTCCCACCATGGGCCGAGTTTATGCTACTACTCGGGACCAAGCGGCCAACACATCAGGTACCATTACTGGCATACTTTATATTGGAGATCGTACGGCTTTCGTATTGTTTGACACCGGTGCTACTCATTCTATTATATCTGTAAACTTTGCTAAGAAACTTAATCTGAAACCAAAACCATTAATAAATCGTATATCCATTGCAACCCCAATGAAAACCCAAGTGATTATTGATCATGAATATGTGAACTGCCCTCTACGTTTCGATGATCGTATTCGTCCGGAAAATCTGCTTCCCATTGATATGATCGATTTTGATGCAATTCTGGGCATGGATTGGTTGGCTAATCACAAGGCTACCATCGATTGTTATGCCCGTAAGGTGATCTTCGGTGATATTCATCATCCTGACTTCATTTATCATGGTTCCCAGCCTCTGAAATCTGTTAAAATTATCTCTGCCATGAAGGCACGAACTCTGATATCTCATGGTTGCCAAGGCTATTTGGCTTCTGTTAAAGATTCATCTGTAGAAAGTCCTGATGTTACTAGCGTTCCCATTGTTCGGGATTTTGCTGATGTTTTTCCTGATGAACTTCCTGGTCTTCCTCCGGCTAGAGAAGTTGAATTTTCTATTGATCTGATTCCCGGTGCCGAACCTATCTCTAAGGCTCCGTACCGGATGGCGCCTGTTGAGTTAAAGGAATTAAAGGAACAGTTGGAAGAACTATTGGAGAACGGTTTTATTCGGCCTAGTGTTTCGCCCTGGGGTGCTCCGGTTCTATTTGTGAAGAAGAAGGATGGGTCTATGCGGTTGTGCATTGATTATCGTGAGTTGAATCGTATTACCATTCGTAACCGTTATCCGCTTCCTCGCATTGATGACTTGTTTGATCAATTGCAAGGAGCCAAAGTGTTCTCTAAAATCGACTTGCGATCTGGTTATCACCAATTGCGGGTTAAAGAGCAGGATGTCTCTAAGACTGCTTTCCGTACCCGTTATGGACACTATGAGTTTTTGGTTATGCCTTTTGGCCTAACAAATGCTCCTGCTGTGTTTATGGATTTGATGAACCGGATCTTTCATGAATTTCTTGATAAGTTCGTCATTGTTTTCATTGATGATATTCTGGTGTATTCTAAATCGTCTGAGGAGCACGAGCAGCATTTACGTATTGTTCTGGGTATTCTGAGGCAGCAGAAATTATTCGCGAAATTTTCTAAGTGTGAGTTCTGGCTTAACCAAGTCGCTTTCCTTGGTCATATCGTGTCTGCAGAGGGTATCACTATGGATCCCGCTAAGGTTGAGGCTATCACCAAGTGGCCGAGACCTACCACGGTGACTGAAATTCAGAGTTTTCTGGGATTAGCTGGTTATTACCAGCGTTTTGTTGAAGGGTTTTCTAAGTTGGCCTTGCCTTTGACTCAGTTGATGCGGAAGGGTGAAAAGTTTGTATGGACTGATGAGCGTGAGCAGAGTTTTGAGGAGTTGAAAAGGCGATTAGTGTCTGCACCTATTCTGACCTTACCGTCTGGTTCTGGAGGTTTCCAGATCTATAGCGATGCGTCTAAAAAGGGTTTGGGCTGTGTGCTTATGCAACACGGCAAAGTGATTGCCTATGCTTCTCGGCAATTGAAACCCTATGAAGAAAATTATCCAACTCATGATCTGGAATTAGCAGCGGTCGTTTTTGCATTAAAAATCTGGAGACATTACTTGTATGGTGAATCGTGTGATATCTTCACCGATCACAAGAGTCTCAAATACATCTTCACTCAGAAAGAGCTTAATATGAGGCAGAGGAGATGGTTAGAACTTCTAAAAGACTACGACACGAACATCCAGTACCACCCAGGCAAGGCTAATGTAGTTGCTGATGCACTTAGTCGTAAGTCTGGGATGATTGCTAGCTTGGAGATTGATTCACATGTTCTTAAGGATTTAGAGCGTTTGGATGTCGAGTTGTGTGTTCGGCGTGACGTTGGTTACTGGGCTAGTTTGAAAATTGAGTCGAATCTGATGTTGCGTATTAAAGAGGCTCAGAAAGATGATGGTGAACTCTGGGCTATTGTTCAAAATATTGAAGAGGGTAAGCAAACTGAGTTTAGAGTTGATGATAACGGAGTTGTCTGGTATGAGGATCGTTTATGCGTGCCTAATGATTCTGACTTGCGTGAGGCGGTGTTGACTGAGGCTCACAGTTCTCCTTTCTCTATACATCCTGGTTCTACCAAGATGTATCGGGATCTAAAGCAACATTTCTGGTGGAACGGTATGAAGCAAGATGTGGCGTTATTTGTTGCTAGATGTTTGACCTGCCAGCAAGTTAAGATTGAGCATCAGCGAGCTAGTGGTCTGTTGCAGCCTCTGGAGATTCCTACTTGGAAGTGGGATGAGATTTCCATGGATTTCGTTTCTGGTTTGCCTTTGACTCGTAAAAGACATGATGCGATTTGGGTGGTCGTTGATCGACTAACTAAATCTGCTCATTTCTTACCTATCCGTATGACCTATAGTATCAGTAAGTTGGCGGAAATCTTTCAGCAGGAGATTGTCAGATTGCATGGTATGCCTTCATCCATTGTTTCTGATCGTGATCCTCGTTTCACTTCGCGTTTCTGGAAGGGGCTTCATAAGTCTTGGGGCGCTCGCCTTAAGTTTAGTACTGCTTTTCATCCCCAAACTGATGGTCAGTCGGAGAGGACCATTCAGACCTTGGAAGACATGTTACGATCTTGTGCTTTGGAATGGACCGGTAGTTGGGACGAGTATTTATGTTTAGTGGAGTTCGCGTATAATAACAGTTGGCATGCTAGTATTCGGATGGCTCCTTTCGAGATGTTATATGGGCGCAAGTGTAGAGCGCCGGTTTGTTGGAACGAAGTAGGGGAGCGTATTATTGAGGGTCCGGAATTGGTTCGAGACACCAACGAAAAGGTAGCTGTTGCTAGGGAAAAGTTAAAGGAGGCCCGTGCTCGTCAGAAGAGCTATGCTGACAAGCACCGTCGTGACCTAGAGTTTAATGTTGGTGACCGGGTATTTCTGAAAGTATCTCCTTTCCGCGGGGTTAAACGTTTTGGAATTAAGGGCAAGTTGAGTCCTCGATTTATTGGTCCCTTTGAAATTCTGGATCGTATTGGGGAGGTTTCTTATCGTCTGGCTCTACCTCCTCAGCTATCTCATGTGCATAATGTTTTCCATGTATCTCTTCTGAGGGGATACAATTATCACCCATTGCATGTGGTATCTTATCCACTTGATCAGATTCAGCCGGATATGTCTTTATCCGAAGAGCCGGAGGCTATTCTGGACCGGCAAGAACGGGTCATGAGGAATAAAGTCATTTCATTCGTAAAAGTTCTTTGGAAAAATCACCCAGAGCGCGAGGCTACCTGGGAGACTGAAGAATCGATTCGTGCTGGTTATCCTCACTTTGTATTCTGATCTGGTATGTCTTTGTCTTGTCTTCTGTTTCATTTCATCTGTACTTCTTTGCAAATTTCGAGGATGAAATTTTTCTGTTAGAGGGGAAGAAGTTGTAACACCTAAAAATCCAAAATGGGTAAAATGACCATATTGCCCCTACAAGTTATAAAATTATTTAAAAGCTTATAAAGTACCGAATCGATCCCAAACTTCTGGAAAAGAACAAGATATGATGCAAAATAATTTTGACAACTTCGATTAATATTTATACAAGTTACAAAATTACCAAAATACCCTTGGATAAACCGAATGGGATAAAGAGCAATTATTTTGATTTTAAAAGGTAATAATAATGCACTTAAATGAGAAAATAAATCACATTGATGTGCCATAATAATTTCCATGATTTTTGGGCTGTTTGCCCTCCCCTTTGACGCGCCTAGGCTCCTCAATATAATTAACCTCATCAAACCCTAATTATCCTAATTGCCGACTAAGAGAAAAACACACTAAAATACATAGCAACTTCATCCGATTTTCTGGAGTCCAAAGAACATTTTTCTGGTGTTGTTCGTGGTCTAAGGAAGGTTAGAAAATTCGGTTTTTGTCGTGGCTCTCACTCATTCGATCGCTAGAATTTAATTACCATCCGATAGGTAAAAATCCCAAACTAATTCATGCGGCTATCTAAAATTCTTTTATCAATTTTCTCATGTTCCTTACGTCATGTATACTCTGTATAAAATTGCTCTAAGGTCGTGGAGGTCGAGGTTGATCGCTAGGGATTTTGGTGCTCAAATCCATTCGCTAAGGTGTAAATCTGTTTTGGCTCATTCACACGTTCCTCCTCTGATTCGGTATTTTTCCTATGATCTATCAACATCATATAACTCAGATAAAATATGAAATTCGATGCATGCAACTTAAATCAAATCGCATGAATTAAAATGACTAAAAAGCGTATAAAACATGAAATATTGTATGCGAATTTTTCTGGTGTTGTAATCAATTTTCCTGGACTGTATACGACCCATGTGACCTGGGAAAAATAAGAATTCGAATATTAGAAGTTGGGTTTGATCGTGGCTTAATTTTGTTCTCATCGCTAAAATGAAAAAGGGTTTAATCGAATGAAATAAAACCCTAACTTCGATTAGGGTTAAGTTGGGATATGTTTCTGGGATTAATTAATGCAGTAAAAATGATAGACTAATGATTGATATATGATTGGTTCGTGTTTGCTAAGTAAATTAGGGTTTGCGAATTAGTGTATATGCGATTGGAACTTTTAAAACGTTAGGGTGCATTCGGTAATTTCTGAAATCTATGGGTCATTTTTGTAAGGTGTATTTAACTGTGATAAATGTGAATAAAATCTAAAATGAAGGGTCTTTGTGTAAATATAAGATTTAGAAGATTTAAATTGTAAATTATGGAAAGTTTATAAATCGATTGGAAACTATTTAAAATAGGAGGACTTGTTTTGTAATTTTGGGAAACTTGTGATCATTCGTATAAAAATAATTATGAGGGACTTGACGTGTAACTTTGGGTATTAAATGGATTTAAAGTGTAAATGTAAAATAGATGATCGAATTGTAGTTTATTTTTATTAAAGGACTAAATGTGTAAAATATGGAAAGTTGTGGACCAATTCGTACAACATGTAGAATATGGGTTACATTCGGTAATTTGATAAAGTTAAGGGTTTGTTGTGTTAATATGGTCATGAAAGGGGTTTAAATGTAAAATCATGAAATATAAGGTTTAATATGAAATTTATGTAACTTAAGGGTGTAATGTGTAATATTGGTAAACTTGAGGGACTGAAATCGTTAACTTGATAATTATGGATTCAAAGTAGATAAACTGTAATATTTTCATGATTGACCTTTAACTTTGGTTTAATTGCAATCAAAACCTTAAATTATGTAAAGTTATCTTATTTACCCCTAAACTATAATAAATTGCTAAAACATACCTTATGTCCATAATATTGTTCTATAAACCTAATCTCTAATGTCTAAATCCTTCTAACTAAGAAAACTTACTAAATTTAGAAACCTGCTAAAAAGGGAAGGTTACTTAAAATGGAAAGTCAGTAAAAACCTATTGTAATACTTTTCTACCCTCTTAGGTGTGAAGAAGGAGAGGTCCTGAGCCTGTCAGTGTTTGCTATTTCTGGTTTTGTTTTGCTTTGCAATAAGGTACAGATACTCTGCCCTTTTCAGTAAGGGTGTCCTATCTCATGGTTATGATTCTGATTCTGATTCGTTTAAGTTTTCCCAAAGCCATTGCTATGATCCCTTTTATTATGAACCTTTCTGATTACACTCTGATTTGGACCTTTGGTATTTCATCTGATATATCTGTTATGAACCATCTGTTATGGACCATCTGATTTGACCTTTGATATATGACCTCTGATTATGATATGATATCTGACTCTTAGTTTGATACCCGAGCCATTTCACTAGGCATGGGGGTTCCATGTCCGTGTCATTGATGCACCAATGGCATGACTCTAGGGCGGTAGAGTGATGTTCCGCCACGTCCCCATTCTGATTATGATATGCGCATTACTTTGATTATGGATTATATATGTTTCTGGGGGGGCGTATGGATGCATCCTAGATCTGTTCTGTTTAGTGGATTTAACTATATATGATATGATTTCTGTTCTGGTGACTGGTGCTTGTGTGCAGTACACGCCTTTCACATTTATCTGGGAGTTGATCACTCCATTTGATACATGAGGACACCCCTCATATTATCTGGTTACTTAAGAGGCATCCCCTCTAGATTATGATGGTTACTATCTGATATGTTCTGGGCTCGTGGTGGATGACTATCCTATTCTTTTATATTTCTGTCTCTTTGTTTATACTTCATGATATTTCCCCGTGCACCATATTTCAGTTATGTTTCATTATTTATTGCTTTGTATATGTATCTGTTCACTGGGCTTTTTAAGCTCAGCCGTACGTTTTCTTTTCATGTACGGCAGGTATTTAAGCTTGGATCTGGGTTTTAGCTTTGGGGATGAGAGCAACTGTGTGAAGCTTAGACCTTAGACATTCTAGTTATACCATTTTGGATTCTGTTTCTGTTATGCCATTGTTTAGGCATTTTGGATTTATGTACTTTGGTTTATTTCTGTTTTGGACATAAGTTATGTTGACTTATTTCCTTTGACCATTAATGTTATGGACTTATGATGTTTTGGATTTTATGCTTGTAATCTGATATGAAGCCATTGTTGTGATATCTTTACCCTTGTCGGGTTGGGGTGTTACAAATTAACCAGATCTGCTTCCTTCGAATTGCTTCAAAACCGATCTTCTTCGACAGAGACCCTCACGAGGCTCTGATACCACTTGTTGAATCTAACACACCTGCTAGATCTTTGAGCCTATGCGGATCGGTAGGATGCCTATGTAATAACAAGCACACTACAAGAGAATCTCTGAATATGAATGAGAAAAGAAAAGAACTAAGACAATGATCCTCTATGGATCGTATAATGAACTAAAAGATGAATTTTTATTAAGAACTGTTAAGTTGCAAGGATGTCTTAAACTCATAGACGGGATGTTCCTTTTATAATGACAAGGAACCCTAACCCTAACCCGTCCTACAAGAAAACGTGTAAAGAGATAAACATGATCTCTTCTAAAAATAAACTTACTAAACATACGGATAACTAACAATAATATCCGCAGCAACAAACACTATCAGCAGAAACAAAGTATAACTATCAGCAGCAATGAGCTTCGGCAGGAACCAACACTATCGGCAGGAACCAACTTTCACTATCGGCAGCAACAAGAAATATCTTATTTCCAGAATTCCCAACACCAAGTCACTACAAAAAGTACATCCGGAGGAGCACAATTTCTGGGAGAGAAGCTAGTAGGCTGGTCATCAAGGAAACAAGACTGCACAGCGCTTTCAACCGCAGAAGCCGAGTATGTGTCTCTATCTGCGTGTTGTGCCCAAGTTCTATGGATGAGGACACAACTCACAGATTATGGCTACTCTTTCGACCACATACCTATGTATTGTGACTCGAAAAGTGCCATAGCCATCTCGTGCAATCCAGTTCAGCACTCCAAGATCAAGCATATTAGAGTCCGCTACCACTTTATCAAGCCCTCCCAAAAGAGCGGTTTGAATACTTAGTTCGTCGAATTGGAATGCGAAGCCTAACTCCTGAAGAGTTAGAAAGTCTTCTCGAATCTTCTTAAATCTTCTCAATGAAGCTTCGCATGTAAATATTTTTTGAAAAACAAAATACAAAATTTTTAAAAAAAAAACCAACAAAAACAAAATATAAAAATATAAAAAAAAGACATAAAAAATATAAAATTCAAAAACCAAAAATATTCTTCTCACGACATGTCTCTTGTATAAATCAATATTCTGTACGTACCTAGAAATGTCATTCAACAATGATACGGGCATGTACAGATGCTTGAGCGAGAGTTCATTTAAAAAAATTTCTAAAACATGTCGTTCTCAAAACTTTCTTCTTTACGGCTTTCGTGCATTTCAGTACGAAACCCGCGCTACAATGATGACTACTGATTATATCTGATCAGGACTCGCATTGTTAATGGCAAACAAAATCAAATAATCCTTGAGCACATGATCAAGATTTTTCAAAAATATTTTTCAAAATCTTTCTCCAAATTCTGTGCTCAAGATTCTTCAAAAGTGAAAACTCTCTCTATACCCTAAAATGATTTTTAAACACAAATGTTTAAAGAATATGCTTTATTTAAGGGGGAGTATAAAAAATTAAAAATGCAAAATGTTCCATTTTCATGCTAAAATCCGTCTCTCTCCAAAACACTTTCATTTTAATCAAGTTGATATCAAAAATATCAATACTATTTTTGAGGGGGAGAGAACGTGATTAAAATGTGATCAAAGTTCGTGGAATCTCAAAGTATGCTCACCAGACAGACTCAGCATGAACCCTCGAATTGACGAAACCAAATGTCCGTTCTCGAAAAGACTTGTCCGGGACGGGTAATAATTTCAAGCTGGTTCTCCAGTGATGTAAACGTGTCTCGCAAAGGACTTGTCTGAGTAGAATGTACCAATTCGAGAGATGATCATTAAATATGACCGGGATGGGTAATAATTTCAAGCTAGTCTAACTAGTGATGTAAGCGTATCTCGCGAAGGTCATGTTCATTGAAAGTCAATCAATTCAAAATGTGCAAACTCTACCCAACATGTGCAATTTTTGTTTAAAAAGTATGAGCACATGTAAAGGGGGAGTATTTCAAAAATATAAAACTCTCAAAGTGCTAACTAAATGTGTTTATTCATAAACACTTTGAGAGATTTTCAAAAGGTTTTATGGCAAATCTAGGATAGTCATGGAGTTATAAGGTGACTAAGGTTAGGAAAAACCGTCCTATGATCCGCCAGAACCGGAGGAATCTACCCAAGGACAATTCCAATAGATTAGAATTAGAAGTCCTTAGGTAAGATTGGAAAAAAGGAGTAAATGAGAAAGGGAAAGAAGGGGTTGAAGAATTAAAAAGAAAATTTGAATGAAAGGGTGAAAAGAAATAGCCCTCCATGAAAACTTAGGGCAGAAACCGGGTCAATACATCTGCTATCGGTATTCACTAAGGTGATACTGATATTGAAGACAAGACGTCATGGACCCCGTGACGCGCTGCACCACCCCTCCTAGCCACTCAGATATCTCTTAAAAGATAATTGTTTCATTTCTCACAGAGAACACTGCATAATCTATCGGCCTCTCACTCCGAGATGTGTTGATATTGAAAAGGTGGTACTCTGCTCCATGCCTCCGACTACTAAAACCAAAACGCACAATAGAGTCTAGAGCCATGAGATTCATTAAAAATCTCTTAGGAACACTTCCAATATAATACACTTGTGTTCACCAAAAAAAATACAAGTTGTAAGAGTCTTAATGAGATCTTTGGATCTTGCCGAGCTTATACAATGATGGTTACGTGCTTCAAACGGTCTACAGTCGTAGGGTGATCTCTAGCGACTCACTGAATCATGGGTGCACTTCGGTGTGTCCTTGCAAGCCCTCTCGAGGGTATCCGGTTCAGAACGGCCTGGGGGAGATTAGAGAAAGTCTACACACTATGATGTTGACGATCTCGAAGTCCTAACCCATAAGCGCTGGATGATTATTACTAACGGTTTTATGCAGCTACCCTTAAACATCCATTAACCATCATCCCATTCATCAAGCATCTTCACCTCAGCATGCTCATACTTATGAAGAACATTCCTCATCAAAGCTCAAGTGTTAAAAGTTCAAGACAAGGAGATCAAGTTAACGACCAAGTGTAACAACAACGTCAAGAGGCTAATCAAGATGTCAAGAACAAGTTCATATGTCATATGATGAAAGATTATGAGGAGATTGTTAGCATAAGGAGAAGATGTATGAGTATGTTTGATGCGTGGTTTTGCAACCTTACAACAGGTTTTACCTCTCGAGGGATCTCAAGAGGCTTACAACCCCACCAGGCAGTGTACCTGACCGATGTAGTATAGTGTAGTGGTAAGTACGGGGGATTGATCGTTCTCCACAGAGAATAGTGTTCGTTAGGTATGAAAGACTACTCTAATAGGTCTAAGGGTTGAGGAAGATTCTTTTTTTGTGTTTTTATATTTTTATGAAAGCAAGTAAAATCTCGGGTTTGAAGGAGTGGGCGGAATTAGTTGCTAGTCAACTAACCCAAATTACTACAAATGCAAATAAAATAAATAACTGAAAATAAAAAGTTGGTGGAAACTTAAGTGTAGAGAAATGTGTTCACTTAGATTTCCTTACTCCCTAACTATCTTTTACCGGTTGATTAGTGTGTATTAGTTGCGTGGATGACGGGTGTATTCCTTAATACCAATCGTGGGGTGGCGTACATACTTCCCCAACTCTACAAGCTCCTACTTCACTCCTATGTCGAGCCGGCTAGGAAGCTCCTAACATGGGATCACTAGAATTCGCTTGTTCATTAAATACAACCATAAAAACCTTTAGTACGCATTTGGTTCATGTTTCTTAAGACGTTCAAGCAAGTTACCGAATAGGAAGTTAGCCAGTTTTCTTAAGCCTAACATAGATAAACAATCATCCAATACAACTAATAACACACTAATAACCAATAATCAATAGCTAGGTTTCATTAGATCTAAGCAAACACAAGATAAATCTAGCCTAACATGTTAAACAAAAGACAAGAACAAGATAGAATCAAACAACACATAGACATATTGAATGATTAATTGATAACTTATCTTTCAATGTAACATGGAAGATCTCAAGGCAAAAAGCCTTGAAAAAGATGCTAAAATCGTCTTAGGGTTTTCTCCCAAAAATTCCACACTAAGCTCTCTCTCTCTAATGACAAAAAATTAGAAAACTATATATAGACTTTTGGATCTGACGGCGTCACGTTATGGAGTGTGACGCCGTCACCTCGCCGCTTTTAGGGTTCCCGGATGACCTTCTTGACGCCGTCCCTCTTTAGCTCTCCAAAATCCGTTCTGGCTTATCAAGGCTTGACGCCGTCAGACCTTGAACGTGACGCCGTCCCTCTTTGAATTAAGCCGTGACGCCCTTGATCAGGTTAAAGCGTGACGCCGTCAGAATTTACATGCAATTTTCACTGGCTTATCATGAGTAAATTTCACATCCACCTTTTCTTGCCAAGCCATGACGCCGTCCAGAGTAAAATCTGACGCCGTCAAAGGTAACTTTTAGCCGATTTTTGAGACTTTGTCGTTTTCTTCACTTTAATGCTCCAAAAACGTCCAAAATGCCTCCTTTTCCAGATTTCTCCTCAAAAGTACCTAAAATGACAAAAGGAACGATTTAGGGCAATATTTGATCAAATAAATACGATTTAGGGCTTAAATGACCCCTTAAAAGCGGTACACTTTTCGCTTCATCAAATACCCTTACACTTGAGATTTGCTTGTCCTCAAGCAAATGCGCTTTTATTCTAATCAAAATACAGGTTAGGGGTCATTTAATGCAAACATAAAAGTAATTACAACAAATAATCGTTCCACTTCAATCATAATAAGCACGGAGATTATAAACTAGCACCTCACAAGTAGTGTTTAGATACTCACATCTCTCAAGTGTCATCAAAATAAATCTCATAAATGAAAACGGATAATATCTCTCACTACCTGTCATAGCAAATAGATTACCATAGGCTTGGGAAAGGATCAAAAACCTCCTCCACTAGGCGTAAGCACCTAAGATAAACTATCAAAGAGGGCTTTTACATGGGTTATAATGTTAGGTGTAGGGAAAAGGAAAACACGGTTTTGTTGGATAAAGGATATTTTACTGGTGGCGAGTTAATGATCTTGATCAATTACATGTACTATATAATGTTGCTAAGCCAAGACTCGACTCAATCTTAAGCTAGAAACAAAATAACAAAAACATAAACATTAAATGAAACGGGATGGTAGTCCGAATGTTTTTTCTATATTTTTTTTTTCTTTTTCTCATTTTTTTGTATTTTTTTTTTTTTTTTTTTTTTTTTTTTTGCATACACTCTTGCCCTACCATCCAAAATAATACATCATAGGGGCATTGCATTCCCCTTACACTTGAACTTTTACATAACTTTACAAATAACTATTCTAATGACTCGAATTAAGATAATTGAAAAACTTGGAGTACTTTTAAAATATTTAGCACATATGGGGGTAATAAATGATGTTCATCCCCATTACTCCATTACACTAGTACTTTACCCATGAGTCCCAATCGTCCCAAAACAATATGTACAAGGATATGACTCGACTTAGCAACCATGTAATCAATTAGATAATTAACTTGGGTTTAAACAAATGTTGTAACAATAATGCACTAAAAATGAGTGCATACAAGGTAGGCTAAGGCGATTTGGGTGTACATTTTAGTGGGGCGTAACAAATTCTTCCTTTAAGTAAAATGCTTAAAGGTCAAAACGAAAAGATAGGCTCTGAGGGGTGTACTAGGGGTATCGTGTACTAAAAATGAGTACAACGCAAAGGGTGTGGGAGAATTACTTGACCAATGTAGCCTAAGTAATTATAATAAAAACACAGGTGTAAAACAATGGGTTAATCCTAATGCCTCTTATCATGTAGTAAATCTAACTACACGAATGTAGTCTCACTTGCGGCCTTGGAATGGTCCTAACGCAAGTTCTAGAATCTAAGTGCTACCGGTACACACATCATAGCATAAATGCTTTTCC
The DNA here is from genome assembly GCA_021014915.2 of Artemisia tridentata subsp. tridentata. Taxonomy (NCBI): domain Eukaryota; kingdom Viridiplantae; phylum Streptophyta; class Magnoliopsida; order Asterales; family Asteraceae; genus Artemisia; species Artemisia tridentata. The sequence continues at coordinate 419,157,524 of CP139505.1, forward strand.
TACCAATTCTAGGGGCGAACCTCACATATTTGGGGGTGGAAAATTTTTTAGTGGTACGGTTTTTGTGCTAGTCATATAACTCCTATCCGTGAGACGCTCATTAAGATCAAAGTTTCACTCCTATATGTTGTAAAAAATTTTAAATTTGGCACTAAAATTACCTTAACAAGTATTTCTCTCAGTTTTATTACACATCTACTATTAAACAAACAAAAATCAAGCGTAATAGCATTCTCTAAAATCGTACTTTTACCCTCCCCTTACACTTAAGATGAACATTGTCCCCAATGTTCAAATAACAAGATGTAAAAGCATAAAGTAAAAGAATGAAATCAAATACTCCCATGATTCGCTTGGTGGATAATGAAGTAACACGGTTAAATCTTCTACCAAAGTAATGTTGAAGCTCCATGACTAATGCATCGCCATAAGCTTGATTCAAAACATTTTCTTGTCCAAAATAACCTGTTAAACCTGAGAAAACAAACACGAAAACCTGCATAACATCGGCGGGATAAAATCTATATATAAGGATATAATGCTTGTGGAATGATAACTTTGCAGATTCATGGAGATTATAAGTTGGAGATTTTAATAAAAACTTTTTATGAAAAAAAAAACTTTCAAAAATTTCTGAAAATTAAATCTGACGCCGTCAGGTTATAAACCCTGACGCCGTCAGAAATGACCTGACAAAAATTTTCATTTTAAGTTTCCGGAAAATTTCTGGAAAAACCTTTGCCTTACTTCCTGGAAATCCTGCAAAACATCATTATGACTCGATACAAGCATTTGACTCAAACAAATACGAATATGTATGTTAATTTATTATTATTACGATTCATGTTAATTTGTGTTCTAATAAACCGATTTAGATTTCCCTTACACTTAACTTTTGCAAAATACCTTTATATGTAGTTAAGACGAAGTTAAAAACAAAATAAAGCATTTTCACAAATTACTTTTGAACATGAATCAATAAGAATAAAAATTAAACACACATACGGAAATAAATAAAAACAAGCAAACAAACGAATAAACACACAAAGCAAATAAAGCTTGGGTTGCCTCCCAAGAAGCGCTTTTCTTTATTAACGAGTCTTGTAGCTAGACTCAAAGTCACTCTACCCTATATAAGTGAGCTCGTCATCGAGGACGTCTTTAGGGTTAAGCTTGGATTGAAGTTTCCTATTGGTCCGCTTAGTACGATATATCTTTTCAAACTTCTCTCCATCCGGGTCATACAATGTCATCTTAATATGCCATGACCCATCTCCATCTTTGGGTGGTTTGTCCCAACTCCACTTATGATCATCTTCCTCACAAGTCCACTTATTCATTCCTAGGTTAATTGGCAAAACTCCTAGGAACTCAATCATCCTTCTAAAAACTAGAGGGTCTTCAAATGGATCCAATTCGGTGTCCCTAGCCAAGAGTTGTTCAACCGTATGTGTTCGGTTCACAAAGTCCTCTTCTAGGTAAAATGGGCGTTGGGGTCCTATGAAGCCTCTATCTATCCAAGGTCCATATCTAGATGGTCTTCTATTCAACTCTAACCAATGGGGTGTCGGTTCATCACTAGTATCATAAGCATGTTTCTTCACATCATAGACTGACCAAGTATCTCCTTCTCCTACCGCTATCTTAGATTCCTTACAATCAATCATAGCACTAGCGGTCGCCAAAAATCCTCTACCTATCAACAAGGGGCATGTAGGGTCGCTAATCATATCAAGGACGTGGAAATCGGCTAAAATGGTTAGTTTTCCAATGTGCACTAACACGTCCTTAACTACTCCAACCGGGTAAGCAACACTCCCATCCGCTAAACCTATTATCACCTCGGTTTCTTCAAGTTTTCCTAGTTTTAGAGAGGTGTAGAGAGGTAACGGAAGTAGGTTAAGGCTTGATCCAAGATCGGCTAATGTGTCATAAGCCTCCGAATTACCGATCTTGCAAGGTAGAACGAATAAGCCCGGGTCATCTAACTTCTTAGGTAGTTTGTTTTGAACGAAGGCGGTTCCTTTTTCGCCTAACTTGAGCTTCTTCTCATCCAACACATCAACAACCGGACTTTCAAGGTGGAGCTCCTTGAATTCTTCGTCAAGGTTTTGAGTGGGAGGTGTTTCAACTATGTTGTTGACCAATTTGGATGTCATAACTTCTTGGTCATTTGGAACGACTTGGGTTTGTTTGAAACACGTGCTCATGGAATTGACCGAATAATATTGTGGACAAGAACTAGGGGACGAAACCGATGAAATAGCGTTGACGTTTAGTTTCGGGTTCTTGACCGTGTTGCTAGGGAGTGCTCCCATTTCTCGGTCATTGAGGGCTTTCAACAAGGTGTCAATCTTATTGGTCATCTCGCTTTGTTTTTGTTTGAAATCGGCTTCAAACTTGGCTAAACGAGCTTCTTGAGATGCCATAAATTGAGACATCAATCCTTCAAAGTTATCGGTACTACCATTGCCGGAAGGATTGTTGTTGAAATTACGGTTCGAGTTGGAACCGCTTGATTGGAAACGATTAGGTGGGTTGGAAGAATTGGGTTGTTGTGCGTTTTGGTTTTGTTTCCACCTAAGGTTCGGGTGATTTTTCCATGAAGGGTTGTATGTATCACCGTAATGGTTTGGCTCGGGTTTGAAAGTGTACCACTTGTCTCCCGCTCCGTCGGTACGCGAGGATGCGTAGTCCACAAAAGCTTGTTCAGGGAGTTTCATGCAATCACGAGTGTCGTGGGGACCACTACATAATTCACATGAAGAAGTGATTTTGTTCACTTGGCTTGAAAGTTTAGGAACCTCGTAGGATTTCATGAGAAACTTGACTTGGTCTTCAAGTTCTATGATCCTACGGTCGGAAGTGCTTGAATTGTTCGAAGGCAAAGATATTGCCTTGACCGTTTTATTCAAATCACGGGGATCACTCCAACTTTCGTTGTCATAAAGAGCAAGATCCTCTAGGAGAGCCCATGATTGTTCCGCACTTAGATCACGTAGCTTGCCACCGGCCGATTGGTCAATGGTTTGCCTCGTGTAGAGATTGATATGGTCATAGAAGATTTGGACTTGGAGCCAAAGTTCTATGCCATGGTGAGGGACTTTTTGGAGTAAGTCCTTGAATCGAGTCCATGCCTCGTAGAGAGTTTCGCCTTGACGTTGTTGGAACATCAAGATATCATTCCTTAGCTTGGTAGTTCTTCCCGGTGGGAAAAACTGAGCAAGGAAACGAGTAGTGAGATCATCCCAAGAGGTGATGGATCCTGCGGGTTGACGTTCTAGCCACTGACTAGCTTGATCCCGCAGAGAGAATTGGAAGAGACGCAGTCGGGTCGTCTCTCGAGTGGCAACATCAAGGTCTATAGAATCAACGATTTTAAGAAAGTCCTTGAGATGTTGATTAGGATCTTCAGAACGAAGTCCATGGAATGCGCATCCGCTTTGCACCAACCGGATGGTGTCGGATCGCAAGGGTGTGATATTGGCTCCTTGAGTGAGCTCAATGGTGTTTCGATAGCCATGGTGGCTAGGACGGGAATACTCTCCTAAAGTACGGGCTCTAGGAGGTGGTGGTGGGTTGTTGGGATTAAGGATATTACCATCTTCCATGATGTCGGATGGTATGGTTACGAACAAAGACACGAAGAAAATAGATAGACTAAAGAAAACCTAGAAAAATAAAATAAAAATCTCACTAGAAAGGAATCTAGTGAGTAGACCTAATAGAAATAAAAATTCAACCTACACAATAACTATTCCCCGGCAGCGGCGCCAAAAACTTGATGCGTGGTTTTGCAACCTTACAACAGGTTTTACCTCTCGAGGGATCTCAAGAGGCTTACAACCCCACCAGGCAGTGTACCTGACCGATGTAGTATAGTGTAGTGGTAAGTACGGGGGATTGATCGTTCTCCACAGGGAATAGTGTTCGTTAGGTATGAAAGACTACTCTAATAGGTCTAAGGGTTGAGGAAGATTCTTTTTTTGTGTTTTTATATTTTTATGAAAGCAAGTAAAATCTCGGGTTTGAAGGAGTGGGCGGAATTAGTTGCTAGTCAACTAACCCAAATTACTACAAATGCAAATAAAATAAATAACTGAAAATAAAAAGTTGGTGGAAACTTAAGTGTAGAGAAATGTGTTCACTTAGATTTCCTTACTCCCTAACTATCTTTAACCGGTTGATTAGTGTGTATTAGTTGCGTGGATGACGGGTGTATTCCTTAATACCAATCGTGGGGTGGCGTACGTACTTCCCCAACTCTACAAGCTCCTACTTCACTCCTATGTCGAGCCGGCTAGGAAGCTCCTAACATGGGATCACTAGAATTCGCTTGTGCATTAAATACAACCATAAAAACCTTTAGTACGCATTTGGTTCATGTTTCTTAAGACGTTCAAGCAAGTTACCGAATAGGAAGTTAGCCAGTTTTCTTAAGCCTAACATAGATAAACAATCATCCAATACAACTAATAACACACTAATAACCAATAATCAATAGCTAGGTTTCATTAGATCTAAGCAAACACAAGATAAATCTAGCCTAACATGTTAAACAAAAGACAAGAACAAGATAGAATCAAACAACACATAGACATATTGAATGATTAATTGATAACTTATCTTTCAATGTAACATGGAAGATCTCAAGGCAAAAAGCCTTGAAAAAGATGCTAAAATCGTCTTAGGGTTTTCTCCCAAAAATTCCACACTAAGCTCTCTCTCTCTAATGACAAAAAATTAGAAAACTATATATAGACTTTTGGATCTGACGGCGTCACGTTATGGAGTGTGACGCCGTCACCTCGCCGCTTTTAGGGTTCCCGGATGACCTTCTTGACGCCGTCCCTCTTTAGCTCTCCAAAATCCGTTCTGGCTTATCAAGGCTTGACGCCGTCAGACCTTGAACGTGACGCCGTCCCTCTTTGAATTAAGCCGTGACGCCCTTGATCAGGTTAAAGCGTGACGCCGTCAGAATTTACATGCAATTTTCACTGGCTTATCATGAGTAAATTTCACATCCACCTTTTCTTGCCAAGCCATGACGCCGTCCAGAGTAAAATCTGACGCCGTCAAAGGTAACTTTTAGCCGATTTTTGAGACTTTGTCGTTTTCTTCACTTTAATGCTCCAAAAACGTCCAAAATGCCTCCTTTTCCAGATTTCTCCTCAAAAGTACCTAAAATGACAAAAGGAACGATTTAGGGCAATATTTGATCAAATAAATACGATTTAGGGCTTAAATGACCCCTTAAAAGCGGTACACTTTTCGCTTCATCAATGTTGGAGGACACGACGCATCATCACGAGAAGATTTTGATCAAGGCAAGAACATCCATCAAAGGACGATTACTTTGAAGATCACAGTGCATGAAAGAACATTGATTGAAGATTATTCTACAACGACACACAAAGATAAAGACGTTGAAGACAAAAGACCACTCACCGGAGCATCATGATAATGACCATCCCTTAGGGGGAGATTGTTAGCTTTTATATTTTATAGAAAAGTGATGGTCATTTGTATGTGTATTTAAGTGTGTGTCGTGTAGTATAAACAACCATATGTAAGACTTGTGTTGGACTTTGATTAGTAAAGTTCAAGAAATATGATAAAAGCCCAAGTCCAACACAAGTCCAACCAAAGCCTTTTAGGGCAACAAAGGCTTCCACTCCACTATAAATACACACACTCTCCACTCATTTTGTGTGCCTCTTAGTCTTGTATAGGTGAGAGAGTGTGTGTGTGTTTTGTATTATGTTCTCTTAAGGTTTGATATCATAACATTCGGCTATAATATTTCATACATGCATCATTCTTCTTCATCTTTTCTTCTTTATTGATCTAAGAGTGTCACGTATAGTTTAGAGTAGTAATATAGATTAGTTTGTTTAGTTAAGGTTGTTCGATTTAGTGTTTCACAGTTAATCATTTCGGATGTTTTAAGGATCATGTCGGATTCTTTAGGAAATCCATTCACGTAGTCTTTGAATATTATTTGTTTGTTGGTGATCATTTGTTGTTCCATGATGAAAATGTTTTTTTGTTTGGCTTGAAGGTGAAGAGATAGAAATAGTCAAATAGTGTTGTAGTGCGGTGCCATTATGAATGTTTCAAACATGTGTTGTACTATGATAGAGATGTGAGTGGATGTGATTGAGTTAACATGTTTGCATTATGACCATGCAATCTTGATATTTAGATAGGATTTTAAGGAATTAAATTATTATGAAAAGAGTAAATTAAATTGCAAAAACCGTCTTTATGTCCAAATCGCAGGTACAGTTTTAATAACTTTAAAAATGCATGAACAATCTTTGCGAGGAACTCCCGGTTTGTAACACCCCCAAAATCTGGTATTGCGGAAGCATTAGGGTCATAGGGTGCTACTGAATTGGAAATCATAACACAAGGTAATAAAGAACGGAATACATACTCCGTTTAAATACATTCATCCAAATTAAATAAAGTTTACAATAAGGTTCAAGTTCAGAAAATAAGGCCCATGAGTTTAGTTGTCCCATACAAACAAGTCATAGTTATGTATAAAGCACTTCGGAAAATAGTCTATGACCCTTGCCATGCCAATACCTTGCAACAATCAAGCAGATTAAGCACCTGAGAAAAACATACTAAAAGTCAGCAAAAAGCTGGTGAGTTCATAGGTTTATCAATAACCAGTAAAATCAATAGTTTGGACCATGAGTTTGGTATATGAACATTACAATGCATATAATGTCATATAAAAATAATCTATTACGCTAGCACTTAGTTCATGCAACCGAAGCTATAATAGTGTACATGCTCAAAAAGCATGTAAACATATACAGGGGCCAGGCAAGTGTTTATCCCAGACACTTGTGTTTCTCCATGGTATACGTTAGTTTGCCTATCCGGTCAATCCGAACGGAGGCGTTACCCCCAATAGATCTATTTATAACATTAACGCTTCCCAGCAGGAATTGACGGTTCATGAGTTGGGCATAATGGGTCATAATAGGGCTTAAGCTAAACTACGTAATAGCATAGATAACAGTTTTGGTCCATAAAAGAGCTTTGCATGTTTCTCACCCCAATTGTAAAACAAGTATAAATAGAGTTGGGCTATAAACTCACCTCAGCAAATAGCAGTCAGATAGTGCAATAAATCAGATAGTGTTCGGCACCAACACGCGACCCAGATTAGTTAGGCATGTTTTAGTTCATAGACTAAGTTTAAGACTCAATGAAATTTAATTAAATTCAAAAATTTTAAAGTGTTTATGTTATTGTTGCTTATGTGGCAGCATTTAAGTTTAAAACAACTTTCTAAGTATTTGCAGGTATTGGCTCTTGGAAGTGCATAAGTGTATAATAATATAAGTATCAAGGGTGGGATAAATCTTCGGTTCGACAATAACCGAAAGACGAGGTACGGAAAGCAATTATTAGGTGTTGACGGATTATGATAACATTGTTGTTAGTAGTACACATACATATATAGCTATGTGTAAAAATGTTTGTTACTATTATGAATAAAAGTATGTAATTAAGTAGTGATTTAGTTATAGTGTTTATAAGCTAGTAAATTATATATTTTAAGAATATATGTTTGTTTAAAATGTCTCACTTATTGCCCGTTTATTAGTTTTGTCAAAAGCACTCTAAGTATAGATTTTCACGAAAGTCGGGCATGACCCGTATATACGTTTTAGTTTTACCGAGATGATTAAAAGTTAAAGCTTCCATATTAGATCAATGAACCATGATATAGTGTTTATTAAAATTAAATAAAAATTGTGCAAGTGGAGTGTGTTACGTTAGTTTAAATAAACCATAACGTTTTTAAAAACCTAACCCCTAATCGCCGCCCCCAATGGGTGGCTCTCATCACCCTTCAAACCTCAAATTCAAAGATCTCCATGATATTACAGCTACAGCATACGTTACAAACTTCCCAACTTCCTTAGGAACAAAAGAGCTTTGGGATCTCTGTGACAGATGTGGATCGGTGGCAGATGTGTACATCGCGCGCAAACTTTCAAAGAATGGGAGAAGATTCGCTTTTGTCAAATTCTTGAAAGTTAAAAACAAGGAATCGTTGATTGATGATCTCAATAAGATATGGATTGGATCATATCATTTGTTCGCTGCCATGGCCAAGTTCGAAAAGAAATCAAACAATTTCACCAAACCAAACCCTAATCCCAACCGCAACCATCATAATAACCAAGTAAAAAACTCCTCCTCATCAACTCATGTAAACCCTAATCGATCCTATGCAAACGCTCTCAATGGTAAAAATTCTCCCAACCCCGAGTCTCAACCCAAATCCATCCTCAAATCGGTCACACTTGATGATGCAGACCTGATTGACACATCAGACATGAGAAACGTGATCCTCGCCAAGGTTAGGGATGTTCATCTCATCCTTAATATCAACAACGTTCTTAACAAGGAAGGATTTTGCGACTTCAATTGTAAATATATTGGAGGCATGTGGCTTTGGATAGAACTCGATTCACCAGAAGCGTGTTCTAAGTTTCAAAACAACAAGGAGATGTCATGGTATTTCACTTCTTTGAAACATATTAACAAATCCTTTGTAGCTGATGAACGTGTCATATGGATTGAAATTGGTGGGCTACCCCTCAATGCTTGGACGTCTAAAGCATTTAAAAAGATTGCTCTTAATTGGGGTGAGCCTCTTTTCGTTGACGAAGATCCCTCTGAAAACAATGTCATAGGAAGGGTCTGCATTAAGACTAGAATTCATAGTCAAGTCAATGAAATATGCAAAGTGGTTATCCTAGGAAAATCTTTTAATCTGTCTGTTAAAGAGTTCGCTGGATGGGTCCCGGACATTAAAAGTATGGATTCACTATCGAGCCTCCCTAAAATGGATAACCTCAATAAACACGACATCGATTTTAGTGATAGTGATCCACATGATGAAGAGGAAGGAGAGATACGTAACGATAATATCACTCAAGAAGACGAGTTTGTTAAAAACACTTTTTGTTCCGATGAAGCAGAAGATGCCCACAAGAAACAAGATGGCAATACAAAAGAAAACCAAAACCTCCCCTCTGATCAACCAGAGAATCTGAAAGAGGATTCAGAATCAATCTCGAAACCTCCCGGTTTTGAAGGATACAAAAATAGCAGTCTCAAATTCTCAACTGGCGATAAGTCTCATTCCACATCTCCCAAACGTTATGGTTATATGATTGAAACATTTATCTCCCATATCGAAATGGGTAACGTCTTGGGATACGACATGCAAGGAAGCAAAAATGACCTCAAGAAATTCATTGATAGTATTGGTGCCAACAATGTTCATCCATGAATATTATGTCTTTCAACTCTTGCGGTTTGGGATCGGGTAAATGTAAAGCTATTGCTAAGCTCTGTAACAAACATAAAGTTTCTTTTCTTGGCATTCAAGAAACTCATTCTTCCAAGGTGAACCCTCTTAAGGTGAAATGCTCTTGGGGTAATTTCCAATTCGAATACGCAGAATGCCCCTCTTCTGGTAGATCAGGTGGTTTGGTTTCTATTTGGGATCCAAATATTTTTTCAAAGATTAAAGTTTCTTCCTTAGAGCATATCCTCATTGTTGAAGGTAATTGGATATCTACAAACACTCATTGTTACATGATTAATGTCTATGCGCCTCAAGAAGATAGAAAAAAAGAAACTCTCTGGAACACCATTATTGACTTTAAGGAAAACAACCCAGGTCATTACATCATATTTGGTGATTTTAACGTTGTTCGATATGCTTCTGAAAGAATTGGTACGATTTTCAACCCCTCTTCTGCCAATGTTTTCAATAACTTTATTCGTGATGCTAATCTTTGGGACATCACTCTTGGAGGTCACCTATTTACTCGTACTAACAAACGTGGAGATAAATTAAGCAAGCTTGATCGTTTTCTCATATCAGACGGTTTAACTCTTGTCAACCAGAATTATTCAGCTTTGGTATTGGATTGTCTCATATCAGATCACAGACCCATTTTGTTATCTCCAGTGAAGTTTGACTTTGGTCCCATCCCTTTTAAATTTTTCAACTCGTGGATCCTAGACACTCAGCTCAACACTACTGTTACCGATTTCTGGGCTCAACACGTCCCTAATGTCCTCTGTGATAATCCCATTTGGTCTTTCAAAAACAAGATGAAAGATTTAAAACCTGTTATCAAAGCTTGGTCTATAAACAGGAATAATCTTCAGTCTAGGGAGAAGGAGGATCTTATTAAGAAGATTAAGGACTTCAATGAAAGTGTTGCTCCTCGGTCTAACTACACAATGGACATTTCTCTCCGATCTTCTTGGATCGATAATCTTCGAGACATCGTTGCTAAAGAGAATCAAGACATTGCTCAAAAAGCGAAAATAAAGTGGGACATTGAAGCGGATGAAAACACCAAATTTTTTCATGCCATTGTAAATAAGAAACGTAGATACTTATCTATTCAAGGGATAAAATTGGATGGACAGTGGATTGAGGATCCCATTGGAATCAAAGATGCTTTTCTTACTTTTTATGAAAAGAAATTCCAAAAATTTGAAGTGGCAAAAGTTATCAGTAGAAGTCCCTTCTATAAATCCCTTAGTGATGATCAAAATAATTACCTTGTTTCTTCGTGTTCTGAGCTAGAGATCAAAGAAGCCATTTGGGATTGTGGTTCGGATAAATCCCCGGGCCCAGACGGTTTCACTTTTGCTTTCTACAAAAGGTTTTGGGATATGATCAAAGGCGAAATTGTGGAGTTTGTGCATCACTTTTTCAGCTCTGGTATTTTACCTCGTGGATGAAACGCTTCTTTTATTGCTCTTATCCCCAAAGTTCCTAACCCTATGGTGATTAGCGACTATCGCCCCATCAGTCTTATTGGGGCCCAGTATAAAATCATTGCAAAAGTCTTGGCAAACCGCTTAGCTTGTGTTATAGATTCTGTCATAAGTCAAGAACAATCTTCTTTTGTCAAACATCGACAGATACTTGACGGGCCTCTGATGATTAGCGAAGTAATCCAATGGTGCAAACGTAAAAAGGCTAAGCTCATGGTTTTTAAAATAGACTTTGCGAAAGCTTTTGATACTATTTCTTGGGACTTTTTATTCCAGGTCATGCATTATATGGGATTCAATGAAAAATGGATTAAGTGGATTTCAGGTTGCTTGAATTCAGCCACTTCTTCGATCCTTATCAATGGAAGTCCTACTCGCGAATTCAACATTCAACGCGGTCTTCGGCAAGGGGATCCTCTATCCCCTTTTCTCTTCATCATCGCTATGGAAGGCCTACATGTTGCGATGGAAGATGCCATGGCAGCTGGTCTTTATAGAGGTTTTAAAATTAATCATTTGAATCTCTCTCACTTTTTCTTTGCGGATGACGCTCTGTTTATTGGTGAATGGTCTCGTTCTAATGTTTGTTGGACCATAATTGATAAAGTCTTGTTGGACAAGGATACTTATGTAATAAACTAAAGCCAAGGGGTTGAACATGATAAGTAGAAAGTTTATAACCGAATGGTAGTTATTTCGGTTGGTAGTTATAGGAAGTTATTTCTGTAAAAACATGAAAGGGTGTGTCGTTTGGATTGAATCATTCGAACCATCATGACCATTGGGTCATACCCTTTCATACTCTATATATAGTCTAGTACATGAATCTGTAACATAAGCGAAAATGTCTCATTTCAAAGAGAGACGCATAGGGTCTTTTGTAACAATATAACCTACTGTTATGTTGAGTAATAAATGAATCACTTCTTGTCAATCTTGTGCAACATGATCCTGGGAATTATCAAGTATTTAGGAACCTGTGAAAATCTCAATATGGTATCAAGAGCCGAAGGTTGTTGCAAGGTTACAAGATGTGATTCAAGTCTTTTGATCAAGAAGATCAAGAGACCGAGAAAGAAAGACACCAAAGTTTGTTGGGGAAGATAGTGCACAATCAAGAACCAACGGACATGGACACCAAACGAATTGGTGGAGTTTTGTTGTGATCATTCGCGACAACAAAACAAGAAAAGAAACTCTTGACGTTGAAAGAAGCATAGAAGCAAGAGTAGGAAGCGCGAGACATTTTCTTGTGTGTTTGCTATTAACGCGACGCTGGAAACAAGAAAAGGAGACACATAAAGAACGAGTGGTAAGGCTTTGTGAAAACCGGTTTGAAAAAAGATACAAAGCAAGATGTAAGACGCAGGACTAGCGCGCAAGATGTAAGACGCAGGACTAGCGCGCAAGATGAAAGACGCAGATTCTAGAAGCGCATGAAACGTTGTTGTGAAGGAAAAACGTATACGTAGAACGAAGGAGTACTCAAGAGAAGGAACAAACGAAGGACTGTTTTGTTTCGATGGAACGAAATCAGAAACGAAGGACTGTTTTTGGTTCGGTTTGGTTACCAAGGCGTGGTACCAAGTTGTGTGTTAGAAAGTTTGTGATCAAAACAACACACAAGAACAACAACAACGAGAGAAGAAACAAACGAAGGACTGTTTTGTTTCGTTGAAACGAATTCAGAAGCAAAGGACTGATTTCTGGTTCGGTGTGTTTACCAAGGTGTGGTAACAAAGATTGTGTGGAGGAAGTTTCTTAGGATTTCAAAGAGACCGAGATCAAGAACAACACACAAAAGGAAAAGAAAAGAAAACGTGTGGCGTGGTACAAGAAAGTGCTGGTTTGTTTGTGTCGAATATAAACACAAACAAGAATAACACAAGGAGGCCGTGACTTTTGGTTGAAGATTCAAGGGAAGAATTCGAGACAACAAAGCAAGGAGGCCGTGGAACGTTTTTGTTTAGACTCGTTGGCAACAACAACAATTCGACAAGGAGAAGAAAGAAGGAACCGTGGTGTTTTGTTTTTGGTTCGAATCAAAACAGAAACAAGGCAACAAATTCGAAAGTTTTTATTGAAGGTTGAAGTCGAATAGGATTTGAAAGGGCAACGAGGCAGGAAGAAACAAAAGAAAAAGGCGTTGCTTGTGCAGTTTGATAAGGTATACCGAGATAAAACAATCAAGGATTGTTTGGAGATGTTTAGCAATACAAGAACAACAACAATAACGAAGAAGAAACAGGCTGATCACTTGTTTATAGAAGGAATACCGACGGGTATTGAAGAGTTGTTGAAGATATGGTGTGAAATTGAAGAAACACAAGGAAGTATTGTGGTACAACGTCGGAATGGAACAAGCAGCAGCAACAATCATGAAGACAAGAAGAAGGAAAGGAAAAGACACGGAGAAGAGCATGAAGACTCGAAGAACAAGACTTAAACAATTAGGGGGGAATTGTTGGACCATAATTGATAAAGTCTTGTTGGACAAGGATACTTATGTAATAAACTAAAGCCAAGGGGTTGAACATGATAAGTAGAAAGTTTATAACCGAATGGTAGTTATTTCGGTTGGTAGTTATAGGAAGTTATTTCTGTAAAAACATGAAAGGGTGTGTCGTTTGGATTGAATCATTCGAACCATCATGACCATTGGGTCATACCCTTTCATACTCTATATATAGTCTAGTACATGAATCTGTAACATAAGCGAAAATGTCTCATTTCAAAGAGAGACGCATAGGGTCTTTTGTAACAATATAACCTACTGTTATGTTGAGTAATAAATGAATCACTTCTTGTCAATCTTGTGCAACATGATCCTGGGAATTATCAAGTATTTAGGAACCTGTGAAAATCTCAATAATGTTCAAAGTTTGGTGTCGATTATGGAGTGTTTTCACTAAGTTTCTGGTCTTATGATTAATTACCACAAATCCAATCTCTTTGTAGTGGGTGTGTCTTATGAAGAGGTCAAATTTCTTGCCACTCTCACCGGTTGTAATGCTATGACTTCTCCCTTCTATTACCTTGGTCTTCCAATTGACTGTAACATGGCTCTTGTTAAGAATTGGGATCCGATCATTGATAAGTTTTCTAAAAGCTTATCCATATGGAAAGCCTCGCTTCTTTCCATTGGTGGTAGATCTACCCTTATCACCTCGGTCCTTGGCGCTTTAGGTACATACTACTTTTCCCTCTTCCCGATGCCTATTCATGTCAATAAGATGCTGGAATCTATTAGATCAAAATTCTTTTGGGGTAGCAACGAAAACTACAACAAGATTCCTTGGATTGCTTGGAATTCGGATCTTGCTGGAAAGGATAAAGGTGGCCTTGGCATCGGCAACTTATACTCCCTTAACCATGCCCTTATTCAAAAATGGCGTTGGCGTTTTCTTAACAACCCTCAAGCTCTCTGGGCTCGATTTATTGTCGCTATTCATGGTACTAATGAGGATGCTTCCTCTTTTTTTAGTCACATAAAAACCAATGGAGTTTGGGGCAGAATTATTGGATCCATCAACACTATGCACGACAAAGGTTACATTCCTCTTTCTTCAATAAAGAGGCGTGTCAATAGTGGTACTTCTACAAAATTTTGGCACGACACATGGATCGGCAACACATCTCTCCGAAATCAATTCCCTCGCCTCTATCGCCTTACTACGAACAAAGATATTTTGATTCATGACTGTTGGAATCAAGGCTGGAATTTTTCATGGTCCCGTAATATCAATAGCGGTACAAATGCTATCCAGTTTGCCACTTTGCACAACATGCTATCTGGTATAACTCTTTCTGATTCTGCGGATGTTTGGTTTTGGTGCATTAAACCTCCTGAGTTCTTGGTTAAAAATGCTCGCAAACACATCGATAATCATTTTCTGCCCGATGGAGGTCATGAAACAAGATGGAACAGATTACTTCCTAAAAAGATTAATATTTTTATCTGGAGGACCCTTCGAGACCGTCTTTCTTCTAGATGGAATCTTAGCCGAAAAGGAATAGAAATTGCCTCTATTTCCTGTCCAATTTGCGATCAAGGGACTGAAACCTCCCTACATACTTTGTGGACCTGCTCTCTGGCTACAATGGTTTGGAACCGTGTCCTACATTGGTTAGATCTTTCTCTTCCAACTATTTCCAACATCCAGGATCTGTATGTTTGGATTGATGATTTTCCCTCCAAAAAGCAAGCTATTTTGGAAGTCATTTGTGGCGTGGTTATGTGGTCCTTATGGAATTTTCGCAACGAAATGATATTCGGCACCGATCTTCCTAAACGTAATTTAATTTTTGACAAGATTGTCGATTGTTCATTTAGATGGTTCTCTACTAGAAACAAATTGTCTTCCATTTCTTGGAACAATTGGATTATGAATCCTTTAGAGGACTACTCTTTGTAATCTTTTTCTAGCGCCTTGCTAGGTTTGAATAAATTTTGCCGTTCTAAAAAAAAAGTTTAAATAAACCATGAATGTGAACTAATGATCTCAAAATTAGTTATAATTTGTTCGGTTAAACTTATAGTTTAATGGCGCAAAAATATTAAGTTTTGTTATAAATTTTAAAACGAGTCATGTTGAGTATAAATCGAAAGTATTAAAATAAGTTAACACTTATATTTTTAGTCTAGTTTCTAATAGATTAGAACTTATGGTTTTACATTTTTGTTTCCACATTATAATTATGATTAGATACGAGTGAGCTGATTGAGTCGTGAAATAATAACAAGTCGAGATAAGTCGAAATGAAGCAGTAATCAAACGCACCCTTAAACATAGTGGAGTGGGCCGTGGCCCAAGATGTAACAACAAACCAAACACACCCTGGTGGGCTAATAGAACCAAACAGACCCTTATTTTGTGGTAAATGGGCTTTGGCCCACTGATGGAAACACAAACACAAACACTAGACACAATACAGTTGAGGTTCTTTTGACTGAACATAATACAGTTGAGGTTTATCACCAAAATTTAGTAACTCTTTTAGAAACACCATGACACAACATTGAGCAAGACCAAACACTCTATGTCGAGCTCGAGTGAGCTTCGGCCCACAGCCTCTCGGCTCACAATACAATCCGAGACACAAAACTAAGCTCGATTCAAGTCGCATCTAGTTTACTATATGATGAAGTAGCAAGTTGAGGCAAGGTGAGCAATGACACAAACAACCCTTACTGTTGGGGTTGTGGTTCAAGAAATTAGACCAAGAAAAACATCACTGGACCTTATCTTTGTAATCCAAGACAAACAAGCACAACACACCCTTCGTGGGTTTGTTTTCCTGGAACCGAAAACAACAAACAACTGAACCAACATATACCACTGTGAATCCACCACAGTTGGTTTCGACCCCTAAACAAAACCAACTCGTCATAGACCCAAGATTCATTATAACAATAAGCCGCTAGATTGAGCAAAACAACAAAAATAACTTCCAATACATAAGCCAATACTCAGGTTTTTGGGTTTGAACTTCCTTGACGGCCACACTAACAACAATACTAACAAGTAATCATTTTCAAGACATGAATTTATACCACTTAATAACTTCCAATACATAAGCCAATACTCAGGAGAGCGATGCATCAGATCAGTGTTTTATCTCTTTTTCTTTTCTTTTCTTTTTTTTTTTTTTTTTTTTTTTTTGACTTTGAAGGGATACAGCTTTGGGGATATGTGTGATGATAACGATGTAAAGGAAAGAAAAAAAAAGAAATAAATAAATAAATCAGAGTAGTGGGTGGCGGTTGTGTTTATTTTAGGCCTCGTGTACTCCGTGTCTCCTTGAGCTAAAATGTAAACGTGATACCTCGGTTTGGTAAAAAGATACGAGAAGTATATTTCTGGAAACATTTTTATAAAAATGGTATGAAAACAACATTTATTAACTCTAAAAATAAATTATAAAATTAAACCGTTACTAATGTGGTGTCAGTACGCGTGTGGTATCGTTTTTAAGGAAAAACGAGATAACCTCTCGTTTTTATTACGTTGAAGTCTGAAATTGTCAGAAAGTAAAAAATTCACCTTTTTCTGATAAAGTTAAATAGTTTTGCGAGTTACTGTATGCTACAGTGTGCGGGTTTGCTTCCCGAAATAGTTATACAAGCTCATGAATGCTTAATTTATCAGTTAGGTAATAATAAATTAACATTTATTATTAAAATATTAGTGAAAAAAATTACCGTTTGTCACACGGTTAACTTTTTGTCACGCGCAAAAGTGAATAAATGAGTTGAAACTCAGATTAGTTCATACATATTTTAAGTACACTAAGTATTTTTAGAAGTGTATTCACGCCATAAGGCGGTAATGAAGATGAAAAAGACAACGGCAGTTTTGAACCTTAGATAGTTTTGAGAAATGTGCGTGTGTAAAAGATGGATAAAAATGAGGAAAAAAAAGTGCATCCTAAAAATGAAAGCTTGTGATTTCAGGTTTATTTAACACCAAAACTATATATTTACTAGTAATAAGTACTTGTAACACGCATAGATCAAGGCAACGTCACACCTGACATCACAATGACCACATATTGCACAAATTTATTTCATATATACAATCCCACTCTCTTTGACGTCAAACCAAATAAGTATTCATAGTAACTCCATTTAGCCTAAAGACATAGATCACTCGCGTGCCACAGCCACCACTTGCTTCCCAACATTTTTTCCAGAATGCATACCAATCAAAGCTGTGGGTGCATTCTCGAGCCCTTCTACAATGTCTTCTATGTAATTTATCGTGCCATTTTTAATTAGGGGTATAATCATTCCTAGATACTTTTGGTACTTATGATAGTGATCAAACACAAGGAACCCTTGCATGCGCACACGTTTTGTTACCACTTTATTAAGGTTACGCACCCCTTCCCCTTGCTCCAAATTGTACTGTGAGATCATACCGCAAACTGAAATTCGGCCATTTAGTCTCATGTTCAAGAGTACTGCATCCAACATCTTTCCACCAACACTGTCAAAGTAAATATCAATTCCTTCGGGAAAGTACCTAAAACATAAAAAGAACCATCTTAAAAAACTAGAGATGTTAAATCAAACGTATTTATATGGAAACAAGTTGCTTTTATTGTATTCTATGGATAATGGGTCAAAAATGGTCAAATATTACCAAAAAAAACTATTGAACGAGTCAAACGGATCAAATGGTTAAACATGATCAAATTTGCCTAACGTGTTATAAGCAAAAAAAAAAAAAATTTACTCAAACCCATTTTGACCCATTACTGAACCCACTTGTTTATCCACTCCTACAAATAACTAATCTGATAATGGTTTTGCTTTATTTTGAATGATAACTATGGTTCAAACAAACCTCTTGAGAGCAACGTCAAGATCTTGCTCTTCCTTGTAGTTAAAAGCCTCATTAAATCCAAATTTATTCTTCAGCAAATCAACCTTTGGTAATATAGCACACATAAAAACGATTCAAGACAAAATAAAAGAATAATTTTCAAGCTTGAGACATTAGGAAGAAATACTTAAGGTATCTCTGTCATACAACGCCAAGTAGAAGACAGAATCATAAGCTAACGTAACTAATTTTTATAGTGGAGATAAATTAACATAATCCTAGTAATCATATAAGTATAAATATGCTAAAATTTGAAACTCGCAAACCTTTTCCTTCGTACCAGCACTCCCAACAACATAGCATCCTGACAGCTTAGCAAACTGCCCAACCAGCTGCCCAATTGCACCAGAAGCAGCCGAAACAAAGACATACTCTCCTATCTTTGGAGCACAGTTATCATAGAAACCGATATAAGCGGTCATACCAGACAAACCTATACAAACATCAGAACAAAGAAAATCGAAAGTTAAAAAACAAGGTCATAATTAAAGAAACCTATTCTACACTTCTCTTTTCAGAACATTAGCTTAAACTATTTAAAGTTTACTAACATACTTTTCGATAATGATAATATAGGACAATCTCATAAACCAAAAACAACAAAATGAATTATTTGTGATTTGCATATTATACTCTGAATACTGTTTATCAAGTCTTAATAAATCTCAGCGTGCAGTTACAAGGCTATTACAGACTATATTCATCATATAAGATATCAAGACAATCCCTTATTATAATAACCAAGGATTCCGGTATAATATGAATATGGCCTACTAATAAAGCTCCTAGTGTACTTTACATGTTTATTAAACAACTAGAAACAGTTCAGACAAAAATCATACCAAGGATTCCGAGATAATATGAAAGAGGCACATCAGTATGTTCAATCTTGAAAAAATCCTTAGGAACATTGATAATGGTGTATTCCTCCCATCCGGTAGTTCCCCAAATTAGGTCGCCTTTCTTAAAGTTTGCATGCCGAGATTCAAGAACTTTGGCTACTCCATATCCGGTTATAGGCTGCAAGGTGGTAGATTACATCAAATACAACTTCCACAGTAATAACTCATTTAACCTAAAATGTCAAAACATTATCTCCAACTTTGAAACGAAAGTAGTAGTGAAGACTGGTAACGCATATACGTGTGTTATGTACCAACTATGCCAAAAATAAGAGTAGAAGCACCTCCCAATTTCAAAACAGAAGTAGACACTCTATATGTGACTATACAAAAACAAGGCACATAATTACATAAGGCTTTATTGTTGTTGGTAATGATTCACAGGCCTATATTGAAGCCAATTTCTTTGCATGATATCTTTGGAATTAACCATGTTGTGAGTGTGAGTAAAACTGTGTATATGGAACAATTTATGCAAACACTGTATTTACTGATATGAAATAAGGGACAGCGTTTACAGGACTCGATCTAGACCTATTTATACTTTATGAAACGACATGACAGTTGCCTTTTAAAGCATTGTGTCGTTTCAACATAACTAACTAACTGCCATTAACTGCCAACTAAAATAACTGACTATCTAAAAGGCTGTTTGGGTTAAGGCTTTAACCCAACCCATTTCATGTAAGCCTTTATAGAATTCGATCCATAATACTTAAACATAAATACTATATTTGTACTTTAACATTCATAGACATTATATGGATTACATCTCCTCCCTAATGTTTGAATGTTAAAATTTCCATGCTGATTGGTTCTTTTGTTCAAGTGATGACAATGAAATCATCACTGCTTGATGTGCTTCTTTGTTCATCTTCATCTGCTTTATCTTCCATGTTGTTTTCCATTTTAACATCAAACTGTGCAGTTTTCTTTGGAGTTCCTTCCAGTGCACCTTCTATTTCAACACTCATCCTTGCATAGCCTAGTGGATCTTTTACATGAGCAGTCCCACTGCTATTCCCAACCACTTCACCTTTTGGCCATTCATCCTGCTTGGATCTCTGTGCTTCCTCATAGTAAATTTTCACCATTCCTACATACTCCTTGTAGCATTCTTTAACTGCTTCCTCATCATCCTGTGTCAATCCTAGTAACTGTGCAACCCTTTTCCATTTGTTCCCAAATGTAACATTCATGTATCCACCCAAGTTGTCCACTAACTTGTACAATCCCAACAGATCAACTTTTACCATCCCAATAACTGGTGGCAAATCTCCTAACACATCTTGCTTTAAGTAAACTAGATAGAACCATTCTATCATATCTATGAACTTCTTGCTTAACACTTCCCAATTTCTATACACCAAACTGTCTATCTTAATTAAGTCTAAGAAAGACACAATTCTAGGAAATGTGTTTACCTTCATGGCATATAGTGTCCCATTCAAACTAAGGTATTCATCATCTATGTAGTCTTGAACATCATCCTTGTCCATTTTGAGATCCTCAATGCCTTTGATCAATAGGCACTTTTCTTTTGGATCTATAGACTGAAAATAATCATCAAGAAATTTGTTATGACTTGAGATTAAACTTACTTCATCTTGTTCTGCCATGATACTATCTTCTTGTACTTCCACTGCCTTTCTTCCATCATCAAACATGTACTTCAAACTGCATTTGTTGTGACCATATGTCACAATATAACCCTGATCTTCTAACTGATCTATGCTAAGTACATTCAATGTAATCTCTGGTGTGTAGAGTACATTGGGTATCGCCAAACTTCCTTCCTTTGTGTCCACAGTTATCTCACCAACTCCATAAGAGAAAATGAATTTCTTCTCTTCTTCTTCAACTCCTTCCAATCTGAATCTGTTGATCGTTC
Source organism: Artemisia tridentata subsp. tridentata (assembly GCA_021014915.2). Lineage (NCBI taxonomy): Eukaryota > Viridiplantae > Streptophyta > Magnoliopsida > Asterales > Asteraceae > Artemisia > Artemisia tridentata. The sequence goes on from CP139505.1 coordinate 419,178,547, forward strand.
TTTTGAACAAAGTCTTTGTTGGACTCATGTGCCTTTTGTAAGCACTGCTAATGTACCAAATATTGTCCCAATTGCCATTATCTGAGCCCACCACCATGTAATATGTGATTACATGTACCCTTTCAGGGTATTTGAGTTTTTCTTCAACTTCTGTCACTGATGGCTTCAACATCTTGTCTTGTTCTTCATTCCTGATCTTGTTCCTTTTATTTGGGCACTTCCAAAAAACGTGTCCCCGTTTTTTGCAAATAAAACATCTTGCCCTCCTTTCTTTCAAAGAAACACTGCTACTTTCTTCTTGTTCTTTGCCTTTTGCTTTTGTTTTTGAAGCATTGAAAGATACAATCTCCTTAACCTTCTGTTTCAACATCTCTTTTCCTTCAGGGAACAGTTTCCTCATTTGATTGCTCAATGGTGGCAATCTGGGGGAAACTTCTCTTTGTAGAAACTTTCTATTAAGAACCATTTGTGCATGCCTCTGAGTTGGCTTTCTCCAGGCTTCAGAACCGAGGCTCTGATACCAATGTTGGTAATGATTCACAGGCTTATATTGAAGCCAATTTCTTTGCATGATATCTTTGGAATTAACCATGTTGTGGGTGTGAGTAAAACTGTGTATATGGAACAATTTATGCAAACACTGTATTTACTGATATGAAATAAGGGACAGCGTTTACAGGACTCGATCTAGACCTATTTATACTTTATGAAACGACATGACAGTTGCCTTTTAAAGCATTGTGTCGTTTCAACATAACTAACTAACTGCCATTAACTGCCAACTAAAATAACTGACTATCTAAAACGCTGTTTGGGTTAAGGCTTTAACCCAACCCATTTCATGTAAGCCTTTATAGAATTCGACCCATAATACTTAAACATAAATACTATATTTGTACTTTAACATTCATAGACGTTATATGGATTACAATTGTTAACCTCAACTAATCCAAAGCATTAATTCATTTTCACTACTTTAACTACCAGCCGGTCCTGTATTTCTTCAAACAATTATATGTATAATATTAAAATGTATAATTGTTTTAGAAACTAAATATGGAATTATAAGTCCATGACCTAACTTGCTAACTTTCAAAGTTTCTTTTAGTGTGTTTTGTAGTTTATGCAGGTTTATAAAAGGTATGAGGGGCTTAATCCAAAATGGTGAAAAGTACAAGGGTTAAAGATATCCACGTGCTCAAGATTCAAGGGTGCAAAGTGTTATAGGCCAAACCTGTTAGGTTTCGGCTATGTAAGCTCTTTTCTCCATTGCACACTGAGTTCCCAAGATTTATTTTTGAAAGAAGAGAAAAGAAGTGGGAGGAAAACAAGATAAAGTTGTGTTCCTGAGTTTTTTTAGGAGAAAAATGAAAAGAAGAGGAGAGGAAATTTTGTGATATTTCTCTCCAAAACTTTCTTCCCAAAAGTGGGATGATTTGGGAGGAAAGTATATTAGGAAACTTTTTATTAAAAAAATGAGTTAAATGTCCTAAAATAAAACATAGAATTTATATGCAACAAAGGGTATAATTGTAATATCATTAGTTTTCTCTTTTTTTTCTCTTTCAACTCAGGAACATGGTATAAAAAAATAAATTGCATTCCTCTCCTCTTCTTTTCTATCAGTTATATGTAATTTCTTTCTTTCTTTTGTAAGTTTTGAACTTAAAACATCACCCAGTACTGTACCTGGGTTGGTATGCATATATAAAACAACGGAGTGGTTGGTTGAATTCATAATAAGTTGTTTGTGATCTTTAATCTTGTTAAATAAAATTTTGTACCTATATTGTTTAAACATAGTTTCTTATAAATTAATTTGTCATTCACTCTGGTATGTGTTGTAGCCATTTGACTATTTGTCACTGTCAATCCTAAAAAATAATGTACTCGTAATTATCAATTTAGAACTTTTAAACAGAGTTTAAAGGTGTTGCCTAGTGATGGAGGCTTACAGATTTTTCACTGGAAACTCAAGCTCAAACCCCAAAAGCATCAACTTTGGGCAAGCTTCGAGCGCCTATATTTCCCTGTCCAAACGTCCTTAAGGGCCCAAGAAAAGGAGGTTTTTTAAAAGTTATGCCATGAGTTCGATCACAACTCCTTAGGTTCACAGGGAAAACAACTAAACATTACTCGAGTTGCAATCCAACGTGAAGAGTCTCATTATGTCCAAAATGAATTAATTAGTTCAAGTCTTTAATAGGGTTTAGCATATAAAGTCATCAATTATTTAAAAACATTCTTGCACCCAAATAACTGAATACTATACTTTATTACAACAAAAACGTATCCTTAAGACAAATAAACAAATGTTACATAATACATACCAAACCAGGAGTATAAGACTCGGCATAACTTTCTTCAGTTTTAGTCATACGACTAGTCATGCCAGGTTCACACGACAAATAAAGATTCTTAACAAGTAAACCATTAGAACCTTCTGGAAGCTTCAGTGTAATGGTTTCAGATGTTTTAAGGATCATGTCGGATTCCTTAGGAAACCCTACAACGTAGTCTTTTAGTATTATTTGTTTGTTGGTGATCCTTTGTTGTTGTTGTTCCGTGATGAAAATGTTCTTTGAATTTGAAGGTTGAAGAGGTTGATTTAAAAGTGAGGCTCTCGAACAACCTAGCTAGGAGGATATATATATATATGTTTGTCAAAGTGTTACGTGTAATGTGCCAACATGTTTTTTGTTATTACTATAAAAGATGGAGTAGATTCCGAAGATAGTCCTTGTGGTTTAGTTAGATTGCATATGTTGTTTTTACAATATGGCAAAAAAAAAAAAAAAAAAAAAGAGTTGAACCCAATAGGGAAACCGGAAAGCCGAACGTTTTGAGGCGGGGCGAAGCATGCTTATTGGATTATAATATTATGTAGCATTTACGTAATAAAAACACGATTCTCTAATTTTTTTTTATTTTTATTTTTGCAAGATCGTAAATGTGATCATAGAAGTTTTTTTGTGTAATATTTTTAAGACAGGTTGTTATTTCTTAAAAGGTTACTTATCGTTATTTATGTTTAATATTCCCTCTGTCCCTATATAAATATCCACTTTGACTCTTTTTCAGTCTTTCTTGTTTAACTTTGATTTTAAATATTTTTGTTTGTGTTATATAATAATTAATAAAAATTATACTAATGAAAATACATTTAAAACCTAATTAATTTATATATTTTGCATCATATATTATATAAAACAAACAAAAATATTTAAGGTCAAAGTTGAATGAAAAAGACTACAAAAAGTCAAAGTGAACATTTATTTAAAGACGGATGGAATACTATATTTGACGAATTATAAAAGCTAATATGTAAGTTATTCCATGAAATCATATACTAAGACCATCCGTAATGGGCGTTGTTGCTCCCATTTTTTTCCCAAACAGCGCCCAACAACGCCTACCACCCCAAAACGACGGGGCGCTGTTGATAAAAAAAATGCAACCCCGGTGGTTCTGACAGCGCCTTAATGCATGGTTCGTTCGAGGAAAGTAGCCGTTGCAACGGCTATATGACCGGATACTTTTTTTTTTCCTTCGTCATCTTCCTTACTTTTTGGGAAAAATTGCAGGTTTGAGACGAGTAAGATGCTGGGAAGATTCTTAGCGAGTACCAATTTGGTGCCGGAGTCAGGGAAGGTGTGTGCGAGGGCAAATGTTATGGGTAATGGAGGGTTTATGTGTGATGAAGTTGATGGGGTTGTTTATGTTAGGTTTTCTGGGGTGATAATGGGTGATGGGTTGGATTTGTTTTGTGGGAAGATGGTGGGTTTGAGTGATGGTGATAAACGGTTTTAGAATTGAATTTTTAACCGTTCATTTGCATTAAAATAAACAGATATGAACGTAATATTTAGTGATTATTAAAAAAATAATAAAAATAAAAAAAATAAAAGGAGTGTCACGTGTCAAACAACCCCCCATTCACCACTACACCACTTTTTCAACAAAACCCTACAATACCCCCACATGCCACTTGTCAAACAACCCCCCACTCTCCACCCATTACCACTACACATGGTCTAAGTGCTAGTGTAAAGATAATAATAAATATTGAATAGTGTGAGTTTGATATCACATCAAAAGAAAACTATCAATAATTTCATATACTAAGTGCTAGTGTAAAGATAATACTCCCTCTGTCTCAATTTATTTGTCAGGAGAGAGAAAACACAAAGTTTAATAAAAGTGGGGCCACTTTAATTTTCAACCACTAAAATAGAATATTCCTCCACTAGATTCTCTAGTTTTTACTAAATAAGGAAAGTGGACAATTAATTTGAGACATCCATAAAAGAAAATATGGACAATTAAATTGAGACGGAGGGAGTAATAAATATTGAATAGTGTGAGTTTGATAAAGCATCACATCTAAAGAAAACTATCAATAAGATATGCAATGGGGAATGGGTGAGTTTATCCACACCCTCTCATAGGGAGGGTATCCAATCATTGTATGCATTACTGGCTTATACGGTGTGCATCGTGAGTTGTACGATTTGATCAAACGCTCTCTCATGTGACAACATAGAGAGGATATGTATAACACATCCATTTTCTAAATTCCCTCCCAGGCATGGCTATGTGATCAATGAGGTAGTAATGATGTCATCAATGACATCACTCTTTCTATTTTTACATGCATGGCTATGTGATCAATGAGGTAGTAATGATGTCATCAATGACATCACTCTTTCTATTTTTACAGTTTTTTATTACATCTTCACTGCACAAAATTTTAAGAAATTGAGATTTTGTACCAATAAAATGTAATATTTACTTTTCAAAATCATTTTGATCGGTTGAAATATGTAAATGGACACTTATTTAAAAATAATAATAATAATAACAATGAAAAAAAAGTGTCTAAAAATTTAAAATGAAAGCTTGTGATGTTTTTGTTTACTTCAATAACTACTTGCAACATGCATATATTGAGGCAAGGTCACACCTTACATCACATATTTCATATCTATTATATATAAAGATTCAATAGCTTAATTTAATGTGGAAAAGTGATTGTGCACAAAGGTATGTACGGTACAAGATAGTTTAAGCTACATGTAGACTATATCAATTATTACGTATAACTCAATTGAATGTAATGAAATGAAGGTGAATATGAAGTGTTCTTTGAAATATAAACCAACTGTGATTATTAATCGGAGGTATACAAACAAACATTGCATTTACTTTTTGAAACACTTCATATTCATCTTAAGCATTGCATTTATTGTTTAACCTTTTCAACTCCATTGAAGGTTATGTACTCCCTTATAAATAGCACAATCGAGAAGGCTCACAACAGATTCTTACACCGCCACTGCCACCAGAACCACTGCCAACATCAACTGTTTCCGCCGCCGACACCACCGAATCTTAATTTAAGAGGTGGTGTTTCGAGCTTGGGTGGTTTTGTTGTTTTAGCAGTTCCGATGGACAACCACCAAATATATCTCATGAACAATATATCTTACCATCTCGTGAACACAGAAAACCTAATATCACAACCACCAAATAAACCATGCCTCAAGAATCCTACACGAAAAGAAACTTAACAATCAATATTCACACTGAGTTTAGTCACATAACACATATTTTTAGTTTTATACTCAGAAGTTATTAATGTAAGACAAGCATGACGGGATGATTCTACGATCCTATCCCAAGATATAGATTCCAGGTTCCATACAAGAGTCTACGCCTACAATGAGTTTATGAGGAACTGACACATTTTTGTTAGCAAAAATCGTATAATCTAATGTTTCGAGATCAAAGTAGAAATTTCAACAACCATGATCGTGTAAAGTGTGAATTTAAACTACTTTTTTGTAGAAACGGAACTGTACTTATACAATTTTTAAACATGAATTCTAGCCACACTTTACCATTGAAATCTCAACTCATGGAAAATTCCAACCAAACTTTTCAAATTTAACTTTCTATTTCCTTCTCTTTACTAAACATATTCACATTTTCAAGAACAATATTACAAAACTCATCAAAATAGCATGAATCATCTCAAAAGACAAACAACATTAAAAAAAATTACAAAAAACGTAATCTGATCATTTAACAATTGAAGCAACATTGTGTGCCCATAACTTTAGATTATCTTTCATGTCATTCTCATCTCTAACACGAGGAACTTCCCAATTAATCATCAATGTTACATATCAAGATTAAAGATACTTATAGATCTAGCAACACTCATCATAGATCTTGAAACAAAACGAAAAATAACAACAGAATCAACCTTACCCGAGCCCTCTTCACAAGATCTTGAAGTCATGTTACATGTCAATAGACTGAAAACAAATAAACCCAACTCCGATCCATAACATTTTCGAAACATAAAGAAACAAGAAAAACAATAAAAAGAATAAAGGTAGATATTTTTTTATTTTTTTATTATTATTATTTTTTTTATTTTTTTTTTATTATTATTATTTTTTTATTTTTTTTTGTTATTTGTCTAGATTGTAGATCGAGAGAAAGTAGATGGGAGGCGGGATTATCATATGTGTGTGTAGGGTTAGATTCTTACACCGTAATATTTGGTATTGCCATCCATAATTTGGATTGGGTCTTACTATCCCAACATATATGGACTGGGCTAGATGTAGAAAAATAATCATGAAAGTCTTTCTTAGCACACAAACTTGATGTATATTCCAATGTAGTTAGTGATTAAATATTCAATGTATGTATATATGATTGATATATGTTGACATAGTTGCAGCTAAAAACCATGTTTTAGTTATCGTGGTTTAATGATTTCGTTTCTAATGGTTTAAGAAGTATGATTAATTGATTATCCATTACAAAATTTCACGGAGTTAATTTTTTACACGGTTAGAATTGGTACTGTTTAGCAAATGTGACTACGGAGATTATTCTTTATTACTTATTTAAATTTTTATACCATCATCGGTCAACAATCTTCAATTCCTTTATAATCAACTCTCTATGACGCGCACGATCAACAATGCTTACCATTAACATCCTAAACTTCATAAAAATGCTTATAACTTAGACTTACATTTATATCTAAAAATTTCCCGTTACAATCATAAATAAAAAGAAAAAAACATAACTAAAACAATATTACTTATATTTATTTTAAATATCATAAACACGAAAACAAACAAAACATTAAAAATTCTCAATACCAACAAAAATATATAAAACCAAACAACTAATTAAACTCATTCATCTTAATAGCATTAGCTTCTTCCTCACAGACACCAACTTTCGATTGATAAAACAAATTATTTAACTTTTCAAGCAATACCCGATGCCTCTTTTGAGTCTTTCTCAACGCATCTAGCGAGTCCAAAGCAACACCACGAGGACCTAAAGCTTCCATGTTCGCCATCATTGTATGGTTCTTCGCCATTACCCGCCTCAAATGTTGACAACAAGCAAAAAGTAATTTGGAAAATGCATAATCTTCACCTGCCTGTTGCACAAACCATAAACGCATACAATCATGCAATTTAGAAGAACCAACAACATTCATTAAATTCTCTAACATCTGAAAATCTGCCATTGAACACAAAATATCTCAAAGTACAAATGGTTTTATAACTCACTATGACAAAAGTACCAAATAAATAGGCCAAAAATAATTTACGTAACTTATTCATATTAAAATATTACATGTGAAAAGCCTCATTTAAATATAACATCTTGCAAAAAACCTCTTCACATGTACTCTTTTAAAGTGAAGTAATTATTTTAAATAGTGTAAACCTAATTAGTACCAATCATTAAGCTATGAACACTTGAATACAATTGGTGCAACGCACGGGTTTGCCAATGCCTCGTTGTATTAAGTATTAGAACTTGCACAAATTTATTCTATACAATCCCACTTTCTTTGACCAAAATCAAACCAAAAAATTATTCATAGTACCACCATTTAGCCTAAAGAACGACCATTCGCGAGCTACGACCACCACTTGCTTCCCAACGTTTTTTCCAGAATACAGACCAATCAAGGCCGCGGGTGCATTCTCGAGCCCTTCTACAATGTCTTCTGTGTAATTTATCGTGCCATTTTTAATTAGGGGTATAATCATTTCTAGATACTTTGGGTACTTGTGATAGTGATCAAACACAAGGAACCCTTGCATGCGCACGCGTTTTGTTATGAGGGTAAACAGGTTACGCACACCCTCCCCTTGCTCCAAATTGTACTGTGAGATCATACCGCAAACTGAAATTCGACCATTTAGTCTCATGTTCAACGGTACTGCATCCAACATCTTTCCACCAACGTTCTCAAAGTAAATATCAATTCCTTCGGGGAAGTACCTGAAACATAAAATACAAGAACCATATTAAAAAAACTAGAGATGTGAAATCAAACATATTTATATGGAAACAAGTCGCTTTTATTGTATTCTATGGATAATGCGTCAAAATGGTCAAATGTTACCAAAAAAACTATTGAACGGGTCAAACGGATCAAATGGTTAAACATGATAAAATTTGCCTAACATGTTATAAGCAACTTACACAGTTTCAGTCTCATAATAATCTAAATTTCTTTATATAAAATTGGACAAAAAAACTGGTTGACAGGCCGACCCAACATGATCCGTTTTGACCCACACTAAAAAAACTAGCACATATTTGGACTTAAACTCATTTTGACCCATTACTGAACCCACTTGTTTATCCACTCCTACAAACAACTAATCTGATAATGGTTTTGCTTTCTTTTGAATGATAACTATGGTTCAAACAAACCTCTTCAGAGCCGCATCTAGATCTTGCTCTTCCTTGTAATTAAAAGCTTCATCAAATCCAAATTTGTTCTTCAGCAAATCAACCTTGGGTGATAAAGCACACATAAAAACAAATCAAGACGAAAGAAAACGATAATTTTCAGGTTTATTTGGACGAAATACTTATAGTGGAGATAAATTAACATAAGCCCATTAATCATATAAATATAAAGTATGCTAAAATGTCAAAAGCACGAACCTTTTCCTTCGTACCAGCACTCCCAACAACATAGCATCCTGACAACTTAGCAAACTGCCCAACCAGCTGCCCAACTGCACCAGAAGCAGCCGAAACAAAGACATACTCTCCTTTCTTTGGAGTACATATATCATAGAAACCAATATAAGCTGTTATACCAGGCATACCTAGACAAACATCAAAACAAAACAAAAATCAAAAGTTAAAACACTAGATGCTTCTCCTTCCAGTACATTAACTTTAGCTATTTGAATTTTACTAAGATACTTTCACTAATGACAAAATAGGAGAATCTCATAAACCAAAAACAATAGAATGAATTAATTGTGTTTCACAGAACTTCATACACTGAAAACTGTTAATCAAGTCCTGATAGATCTCAGTGTATGGTTACGCGGCTCTTACAGACTATATTCATTATTTAAGATATCATCATTTAGACCATTTCTTATTATAGTAACTATGATTTCTTATCCTATCTGCAATTGCACGTTCTTAAGTATGCCACTGCAGTCTGTACACTGAAGCAACTAAGCATAAGCATATGTCTATTTACACACACAAGCACACACATAGTTACACATTCTTATGTACGATAAAGTGCCGAGTATGTGTGTGGCATGTTCTCCATCTGCATGAGATAAACAGGGGCACTGTGAAACTGGCCTAATATTAAAGTTCCTAGTGTATTTCACAAGTTTATAGAACGACCAAAAGCACTATAAACAGAAATCATACCAAGGATTCCGGTATAATATGAAAGAGGCACATCGGTATGTTCAATCTTGAATAGACCCTCAGGAGCATTGACAATACTGTACTCCTCCCATCCTGTAAATCCCCAAATTAGGTCACCCTTCTTAAAGTTTGCATGCCCAGATTCAAGAACCTTAGCTACTCCATATCCTGTTATAGGCTGCAAGGTAGTAAAGATTAGATCAAAATATAGCTTCTGCAAATATAACTCATTTGACCAAATGTCAATACATTATCTCCAACTTTGAAACAAAAGTAGTAGTGAATACTCGTAATTCATATCCTATGCTATTAAGAAGACAAAAAGCACCTCCCAATTGCACAAAACTGAAGTAGACACTCTATGTAACTATTCAAAAAAGAGGCACATAAACTAACATTCAGCATACGTTTAGTTTTATAAATTGGTGCCCAGCAGAATAATAACATGTTGCGTTATTGCTAACCTCAACTGATCCAAATAAATTATAAACGTTCATTGTTTGAACATAGTTTTTTATATAACAATAGAGTTCTTTGCCATTCACTCTAGTATGTGTTGTAGCCATTTGACTTTTTGTCACTGTAAATCCTTAAAAATAATACTGTAGATATCATATGAGAACTTTTAAACACAGTTTAATTGGCCAAATTATACATCAAATATTCCAACTACTAAACATTACTCGAGGTGCAATCCTTAGTGAAGAGTCGCATCACATTCAAAATCAATTACTCCGGTTTAGGCCTTTAGGGGGTGTTTGTTTAAGCTTATATGTGGGCTTATGAGCTTATTTAATTTCGGCTTATATTTCATAAGCCCCAATTACTCAGCTTATTTTGAGACTTGTGGGCTCGGAAATTTAGAACTTATGAAATATAAGCCGAAAAACAAATAAGCTCATAAGCCATGTATAAGCTTTAAACAAACACCCCTCTAATAGGGTTTTGCATCTAAGTTATCAAATAATTAAAAACTTTCTAACACCCAAATAACTAAATATTTTATTACAACCAAAACATATATATCCCTAACACAAATAATTAAACAAATGTTACATACCGAACCAGGAATAAAAGAGTCGACATAACTGCCTTGAGTTTTAGTCATACGAGCACGCATGTAAGGATCACACGACAAATAAAGATTCTTAACAAGTAAACCATTAGAACCTTCTGGAAGCTTCAGTGTAATGGTTTCAGATGTTTTAAGGATCATGTCGGATTCCTTAGGAAACCCTACAACGTAGTCTTTTAGTATTACTTGTTTGTTGGTGATCACTTGTTGTTGTTGTTCCATGATGAAAATGTTGTTTGAGTTTGAAGGTTGAAGAGGTGGATTTAAAACGTGGGGCTCTGGAACAACCTAGGAGGATATATATATGTTTGTCAAAGTGTTACGTGTGATGTGTCAACGTGTTTTATGTGTGCATGTGTGGTGACCACAAAGATAATTACTCCGTAAAAAACATGTTTGGTACTTTGGCTTTATTACTCTTTTATTAATTTGAAGAACTTGTTCACGTTTAAGGTGTGAGATTTATCTTCTTTCACAGCACCAATCGGCCCCAGGACGGATTAAAGACTTTTAGCGTGGACATGTCGTCGCTAAAACGTCGTCGCCAAATGTCCGTCACTAAAGTTATTGGCGAAGACAAATTTGCGTTTTAGCGACAGCGTGGGATCCACACAAATTCTTGGTCAAAGTTCTCAAACCGGGGCCACTGACTTTTGGCGAGAACATGTTCAATTGATGTATTATCATCCTTTGTTTATTTATTTACTTTTTTTATCTTTTTGTCTTCTTTTTTTTTCTTTATTGCAAAAGATAGACCTAACAATATGTCTTAAAATATATGAAAATGATGAAAATATGAAAAACATGCAAATGTTTATGTAAAAAAAATATGTTGTTGTTTTATCACTAAAATGTTAAACGGATAACTTTTTTCTTTTCAGGTTACTCGAAAATTAAAATATACGAAAATGATGAAAATATGAAAAACATGCAAATGTTTATGTAAAAAAAAAAATATGTAATTGTTCTATCACTAAATTGTTAAAGGAATACCTTTTTTATTTTAATTTCAGCTTACTCGAAAAGTACGAATCTTTAACTCTTATATACGCGATTCAATTGGGATATCATTGTGACCATTTCCGACTGTATAGTATCTTTGGTCACCTCAATTTTATGCCTAATGAAGTCCGAATCCTATACTTCTTGTGAATAATCAAGTGGTATCACTAGCTAGGCCACTTTAGGTGGTTTATTAAGTGAACTATGCATGCATATTTGCAGTCCCATAAATTTGATCTATATGTCCTAATCATACAGTAACTATCTAAATATCATATGTTTTTGTGAAACATTTAGTTGAAATAAAACGTAGTCACTTTCGCTATTTGCTTGAGATTTATTCATTTTATTTGAGCATCAAAAACCATGCAATTTACATATAGTGTAGTCATAGTGAAACATCACAGAGAGACAACAAATTGCCATCCAATTCTAACAGACACACACACATATGACGTAACGTTGGCATCCTCATTCACGAGCCACGACAACCACTTGCTTCCCAACTTTTTTGCCAGAAAACAGCCCAACCAAAGCCGCAGGTGCACTCTCAAACCCCTCAGCAATGTCTTTTATGTAACATCCTCATTCGCGGCGCAGCTTGTTGCCCGTTTGCCCTCAATTGCTTTATGTTAATCTTATAAAAACTAAAGATCAAAGGTATAACCATTTCCATGTACTTTGGATACAAGTGATAGTGATCACACGTGATGAACCCTTGCATACGCACACGCTTTCCAATTATGGAAGACAGGTAATGGACTCCCTCATCTTGCTCTAGGTTGGACTGTGAGATCATCCCACAAACTGCAATGCGACCGTTTAATCTCATATTCAAGAGCACTGCCTCCAACATCTTTCCCCCAACATTCTCAAAGTAAATATCAATTCCTTCAGGAAAGTATTTGACATCGGTTATGCTCTATCCTAGATGACAATTATGCTTGACACCAGTGGTGAAAACTAAGAGGATTGGATAACGGGTCAAAATGTGTTTTTTTTTTTTTTTAGTATTCGTAAATGCTGTTCAGGCAGGGGTTGCAGCACGTTCACTTTGTGTCCATATCAAAAGGTGTTGAAAGTAACTAATGCAGTAAATAGGACGCTGCTTGCATAAAAAATATATACTTTGGACAAATTTTGCTCATTTGACCCGTTCCCTTTATTTGTTAAAATTTTCATTTGACCCCATTAAAATACAACATAACCCAAAATGTCTTATTGAATAGTAAATGATTCAAAATTGAAATCTTTATTTCAGACTAACCTCTTCAGAGCTGCATCGAGATCATGATCTTCCTTGTAGTTAAAAGCCTCGTCAAATCCAAACTTATTCCTCAGTAGATCAACCTTGGATGATTATAGTAATATTTAGAATTATTTTGAGACAAAAAAAAAAAAAAAAAACACATGGCGGCTTATGAGCTTACCATAAAAACATAAGGGTTTTGCTAACAACAGCCCTTAGGGTTGTCATTAACAACTAATTACCGAAATTTATGTTCAGACATTACACAATGTTCAAATAAGATCATTCAAAATCACTAACAATTTGCTAAAATATCTCAAATAAAAATACAATACACTCTTCCTATTGGTTATATTAGCGAAAAATGTGGCACTTGTCTTTAATTATGTCTTAATATCAAAAGATTTTGTGGAGATTTGGTTGTTAACAACAACCCTAAGGGCTGCTGTTATCATTTTCCAAAACGAATAAATGGTTAAAAGCCGCCATGATACTAGGAGCAAAAGTAGAAAGTTAAGCAATTAAAGTTTAATTGCACCAACCTTTTCTTTTGTACCAGCATTGCCAACAACATAACATCCGGACAACTTTGCAAACTGCCCAACGAACTGATCAACTGCACCTGAAGCTGCTGAAACATAAACATATTCTCCTTTCTTTGGTGCACAAATCTCATACAGACCAACATAAGCAGTCATGCCAGGCATCCCTAGAAACAATCCGAAAGAAGAAAATCAGAAGAAGGTAAACGTCAACATGTCAAGTTGAACATGTACTTCAACACTAATGTTGAACCAAGTGACAAAATGAACGGATCCAGCAGTTTTAGTACGGCATGAACACACTGCTGGTTTTAGTATGCTGTTTCGGGTTGCCGAAATACCTTTTGATTAGAGTTTATTTTTACGAATTGTTAACGGTGTCAAATATCATATAGGGACTTGTATCAGTAAACAACATACATTAGCTTGACTTGTTTGATCCAGTTTATAAATAACTAATACTCCTAATAATATATCTTAGCCGCTTGACTATTAGAGATAAACTATAACCCGAAATGACCCATTCATCAAATGGGTTGAAACCGTCACCTCTAGTTCTTTATAACATAAAAACATACCAAGAATTCCGGTGTAATATGAAAGAGGCACATCGTAAGTTGAATCTTGAATAGATTATCAGGAGCATTGATAACGCTATATTCCTCCCATCCGGTCCATCCCCAAACTAGTTCACCTTTCTTGAAGTGGGAATGCCAAGAATCAATAACTTTAGCCACTCCAAATCCTACTATAGGCTGCAAAATGATATATAATGGTATACATGAAAAAATAAAAGTAGCTAATAAGTCATAACCTCATACTATACTAGGAAAGGTGATGAAGACGGAGTTACATACCGAACCAGGAGAGAAAGAGTCAACATAACTGCCACAAGGCTTGCTCATTCGACCACGCATGTAAGGATCACATGACAGATAAAGGTTCTTAATGAGAATGCTATTAGAATCGTTTGGAAGCTTCAGGTTGATGGTGTCTGAGGACTTGAGGAACATGTCGGATTCTTTAGGAAAGCCGTTAACGTAATCCTTCAATATTATCCGTTTGTTCCTCATCACTTGTTCCATTTGATTGCTAAAACTGTTCTTTGAGTTTGAAGGTGAAGCAGTACGTGGAGCAAATTATGTTTGTCAATGTTGCTAGGTGGGCACAAGCATCTACAAACTTTATTGAGAGGAATACAGCTTTTTATTTAAGGAAATCTAAATATCATAATTTAATAGAATATTCGGTAAAAAGCATAACTTTATATCCAATACTAGCTTAAAGACCCGCGGATTCGCGGAGTTTTTAAAGAAATATGAAAATGATATAATAAGAAAACAACGAACGTCAACATGTTTCATTAATATATAAAAGAAATAATGAGATAAAACGTGAATTATTCGACAATCAATTGAGTTTGTAACAATTAAAATAATAGACGTCTATGCGTTGTCGTCTCCAAATTTAATGATCTTGAATAGCAAATGACGTATGTGAGCGCTAATCAATAAAGAACCTTACAGAACCTGCGCCACAACCCTAACAGAACCTGCGCCACAACCCTAACAGTTGAATAGAAAATGACGTATGGTCTACAAGAGCGGTTTTTCAAAAAGTCGATCAAACATTAAATGAAAATGACATGCTCTACAACTGTAGTATACTTGTTTACGGTACACGAAAGGTTGTAACCGAAACCCTAAAAGTGACTAAACCACGTCAAACATGACTATATCAAGTGATCATGTTATCTACCATACTCTATCATTATGATATAGTAAGAATCTTAAATTGAAAATCAAGGGGCAAGAAGAATATAGAAACAACGATAAAAAGGGGAAGTGTTATAGACTTACCACTCGGAATATCTTTAAGAGCGGTTCAGCGGCCGCATTTTCCCATAAATTGCTGGGCTCCTGCACATCTCTCTCTCACTTGGACTTATAGCCGTCGTATAAGCTCGATGATAGATCTAAAATCAAAGTGAATTAAGGTTGTGTTTCTTCAGCCTGGGCTGCTGCAACCTCTTTCGCCATTTTCAGCTTGAATGGCTGCAGATAATTGATCGTAAGCAGCTTCAGACAAAGCGCCCTTCATCTCTTTACAACATTTCTCCCTTGCTCCTTTCTCCACTGTTTTCAGCAATGCCTCCTTCACCACCTATATTCATTGTTTCGTTAAAACAGTTTTTGAAAATTTACACGATCAAATGAGCATCTTAAACTAATAAGTGTAAAGTCTGATCAAAATATCTCACACATAAAATGTTGCAACATTTTGTCATACCGTATTGTAGTTTATATAGCATTTTAACATATCGTAAATATAAAGTTTGGTATGCAAATGATCTTAAATCAATAAATTATATAATAATCATGGGGCGGGTCACAAACATCAGCTTCGATTGTCAATTAAAGACTATAAGATTGAAAATAAACACATAACCTATGGCGGCTGTCCTTTGTTCTTCTATTTTGTGAATTGCTTTCATTTGAAATTGTTTCTGGTTGATGCAGAATACTATGGCCTAATAGTCTTAAACAGTGAGAACAGAGCAGGTTCTTTTGAGCCAATCTTGATGATTAATCATTAGGAGCCTACACTAAATTCTTCTATCATTTAAAATTGCATTATGTGTACCCAAAATGAACTGAAAAGTCAGTGGATCAACTTGGTCTGATCTGGATCAGGTAAAAAAAGGTCTGACCCTGACCAACTCATTTTGACCCGATCCAGTTCATACCCCCATTTTTCCACTTCAACAGAATACTAATAAGAAGCTTGCGCAACGTTATAGCACAAAAACATTTATACAACGTCTACAGCAGTATTTAGCACAATCACATTTATATGGCAGGTTATCTACGATAAAACAGAATAGGACAATTGTATACCATCCTCGGTTCCTAGCTTGAATGGTTGTTGGGACTGCAGTGGCTATTCCAGCACCCGATGCAAGTGTTTGGTTCTGATTATTTGTCTTATAGCTTTGAAACAAAGCAATAAGCACACTGCAGACATTTTAAATAAGCAACCCCAAACACCCCCTCACACGAAAATAAACATGCTGAAACTCGATTATCTATCTGCACTTGGAAACATGATAATGAATTAATTAACTTTAAAACATAATCCAAACACCTATAAACAGAATAACCATTTTTCATCAAATTCAAATAATGAGGTGTTTGAGATTACTTATCTGGTTCTAGCTTATACACACAGAAATGAAGGTACAAAATATAGGAGCCCTTGCAAGATCAAGTAAACAGCCTGCACCAACAAAATAAGTTTAACATAAGAAAATTATCATACTGAGGCACAAAAAGACCCCTAAATAAGGGGATATGTTGCCCAAAGTGGATTTTTATTACATTAAACATATAATTGCATCTATGCAAAAATTGTGTTACACTATTTTTCATTCTATCTTTCATCTATGATGTTATTTTGACCCAATTGGTTTGGAATGGGTCGGTTTAGAGGATCTTTCATATCTAATAGGCCGGTCAAAGGTATAAAAGTTTAAAAAAATACATAAAAAGCATATTAGTCAAATGGGTCGAAGGTCGCCCAAAGTTCACTTTTATAAACTAAAGTCGAATATTTGGATGACCTATGAAATAGTGTGTTTGTGATGATTGCAAAAACTGTACTATTATCGAAATTATCAACAAAAACTAATTGTATTATCTACAAAATTCAGAATTTATAATCATCACCAAAATTGTGAGTAACTATAAAGGTTTTTGTTTTTGTTTAAAAGGTATATGAAACTTGCAGTTAAGTCAATATGGGCATGCCTGTTTTGACCAAAGCAAAAAGTGACCCATTTCACTACCTTAAATTGAATCCATCAATTTCTATTATGCACCAAAAAGTTTAAGAATAGTTCAATCTTTATCGTCAAAAAACTTGGAATAGATTTCTTGGCATATACCATTGGAATTCTATTGCACGATGATGTGAAGGAAATTTGTGCAATAGGCTGAACTTTGAGGCAGTTCATACACATTTCCGTTGCAGCTTTCCTGAAAATAAATCAATTGCGTGCAGGTTTATTTGATTGAACCACAATTATAAAGTCCTCATCCATCCCCTCATCAGTGTTGAAAATTGGATTCCACATTATCTTCCCAAGAAACATTCCAAAAATGCATCGCCACATTCGTCTTGCATTGACCACATTGTCCTCAGTAACCCATTACCAACCTGCCTGTGTAACCCGTACCAAGCTCAATACAAAGTCATCATACGTAACATGGTACTTTAACCCATTCTTTCCCGGCTAAGGCATTATAAAAACATAAAGGTTCATAAATAATAGACTTAACTAACAAAGCTAATAAAATTATAATGAATGATCAAAGAAATCTATGTAATAATACATGGTATTGATACCTGGAAAATCGTAAATGCTAATTTGAAGTCTGTACAATAGAAGTCAACTCCCTAATTATCATTCCCTTCTCACCTGCAAATATAAGGTTCAATATGTGTGATTATCTTAACAGTGGTGCTCCAATTCATATTTGGTTCATACATACATTTCATCAAACACTTTGTGGGCATACGAAACATGACTTACATGGATTTCACATTTAGTAGTTCCCAAAGCTCTTGTGCAAGCGTTCCTCTGAGCCAAATGCGTAGTTAAGTGCTGTAAATTGTAATTATGGAGAGACACTCATTGTTATGCTTTGAGGTTTTAGTGTAGTGTTTGGTTGCTGTGACAGAGGGGAACTTGATGCCTACATTCATAAACTATTAATCATATGAAAATTACTCTATTGAGCATTAGCAAGATTACCTCTGATGCACCATGCTAATAACTCTTATGCAATGCATTAAACACCCATTTTGCAGCCAATCGAAGTGCATTGCTGCGAAATAGATTGAAAAGTCACATTGATTAGCATACATAAAAGAAAACAATTTTTATCAATGTATTAAATTGAATCTGCAAAAAAATAGATATATTAGATTGAATCCATTGAATCTAGTACGGCCATGCCACCTACAAATAACAATTTAAGATTTGAAAACCCATTAGAAACAAAGACTGAAAACAATTTTTATCAAGGTATTAAAATTGAATCTGCAAAAATAATATATTAGACTGAATCTAAAAAAAATAAAAAATAATAAATAAATAAAATAATCACAATTGTTGTATTATATGATTCATATCTAAGATTTGGACAACAAAAAAAAAAACACATCACAATTGCTGCACTATGCACATTTTCAACGACATGAATATGATTTCCCCCAAATTTTTTCTAGGGTTTTGCTAAAACACAATTAAATTGAACATAATTAAATGAAAATATATTATAATGGAATCGCTACTTACCAATTGTTCCATGTGGACAACATAGAAATCACTCGCACAGTGATACAACGATTATGGTGTTTTAATTTGTACTCCAAATGCTTTTGAATCTGGTTGTCAAAGATATAAAGACCAAATCTTTTTTTTTTTTTTCTTTTTTTTTTTTTTTTTTTAATCGCTTAGAAATTGAAGCTTGATATCGAAACCGAAGAGGAGCAGGGTACGTTTTTGGAATAGGTATTGTTGGGACGGGGATATTTTATTAATTTAGCGAGATATTATTATATTGATAAATTAATAATTTATTAATTTAAAGAGGTTTTACGTATGACATTTAAATTTTCAAGTCTAATATAATAGATAGTTATAATCTATACTCATTAGAGACAAAAAATAAATTTGAAAAACAAGTTAAAAATAACATTTTATGAATTCACATTCAACACTTTATGAAATTAAAATTAACACTTTTTGTTGCAATATAAGAAGACAACGCACCAACTCTTTAGTGCAATAAGGAGATTTTAAGATAAACTCAATACAAATTTGAAGTTCAACAAAAAACAAGTGACTATGGATTCGTTTTTTACTAAACAATCTTAGGATTTTGAAGTGTATCTCTTTCACACACATATATACATATATATGGAATTTTTAGTAATTATTAATTTATAATTTCGTTGGGACTAATATATATACACTGGGGTTTCAAAAAAATTATTATCTTATTATTTTATCGATTGGGGTCTAAATTTGTACTGGTCCCAAGTTGGTACTGGACAAATTGTTAATTTTATCGAGGTTATTAATTTATCAAGTATTAATTTATAGAGGTTTTACTGTATTTAATTTATTCAAAACGTTCCAAAAATAAAACACAGATAATTCTACTTAAACGTTTTTTTGGTTAATCTACTTACCAGGGTGCAGGATTACTCCCCTTTCCAAAAAAAAAAAAAAAAAAAAACAAAAAAAAAAAAAGATAATTCTTATGATGAGCGTTTCATTTGGGTTGTTTGTAACCTGTAAGTTGACTTTGGCATCACACAGGCAAAAAACATTGCACTCTCTAATTATGGAATTTGTGTATTTCATTTAATGAGTTTTTTTAATGCTTATGCTTCACCTGACTTGTACATTGGGTTATAAAAGGAAGGAATTTAATGAGTTTTTTTAATGCTCGTGCATTAGAGGGCTTGCAAAAAAGCTTATTTTATTAGATAGTATAGATATAGATTACGACTTTGTTGATATTAATGATGAAATAGTATTATCATGGGGATAAAAGATGAATAATCAATGTTAAGTTATATAGGTTGCCTAAGGCATGTAAAAGAAAAACCGATACATAACGAGCAGAGAAGTCGATCATATCTCCAAGTAGGTGTGTCATGAAATATAAGTGAAACAAGGATTTCATGCATGAAACATAACAGAGAGCACGTTCGTCTTTGACTGTGTGCAAGGTGCGCAACTGCTCAAGGCCTAAAAAAATTTAGAGGCCTCAAAATTTGTCTCATTGACAATTATATGTATGCATACACATATTTTTTACAAAGATAAACAATACGTATATAGATGAGAAAAAATCTTAAATAAGTAATATGTTGAACGTTTAGATAACTAATTACATTATATCAAAAACGGTGACAATTTATATATAAAATTTCTTATCGAAAAGTCTCATTATGTAATTTCGTTTAGGGCCCTCAAAATTTTCAAAATTGAAGGACGGCCTTGATAGAGAGGCATAAGGGCGTCTTGAACTAAAATCGAATAACAGATAGTCAGCATGGGTCAAATACGCAAGAAAGAAAACAAAGTTGCATCATAGTTAGAGCATCTCGACTTTCTAAGTGCATATAACTTTAACGGTTGATAATTTTCAATAAAGGATAAAAATTAAGAGTTATGTGGCTAGTAATACTTTTCATCCTTCTCATTTTAAATGGTTATATTTACAATAATAAAATGCAATCTACTAAACATATGGATTTAAGTTTGTAATGTTTAACAATTAAAAGCACAAGATGCGGTTGATATCAATAACACGTTATTTTTTTGGGTAAAGGGTTTTTTGGGTAAATGTATTACTCCAAAGAACATTTAAGTACAACGGATGTGGGTGACAATCACATCTCAGCCCGTTACATAGACAGTAACACTGACATAACAAGAAAAACAACTACAAATCGAACATACGACTATAACTAGATTACAATTGACTCTACAAAAACATCAAATATAATATACTTCTTCTTTCGACCGTGATGAACTCAAATAAGTACATTTTATTACCGTCATTTATCCTATTTATTTGACTTGTTTTATTATATTATTTGTGAGAATTGATACGTTAATGTTTACTTTTGTAATTCTCAGGTAAAAACAAGTATTATGTGAAACTTGGCGATTTTGGACTAATTATGGAGCAAAACAAGCAAGAAGTTAAGAATCTACTGAAATGTACAAGATCAATATCATTCTGCTCCAAATACGCCGCATCCTACTTATTATATACGGCGCATCACTATCAAGATTTCACAAGTTATAATCCAAGACGGCAAAGGACATGCGCCGCATACAAGAATGAAGTTACGCCGCATCTTCTGGCGGTGTACGAATATTCCTGAATATATTAATTTTGGACCCCACGCGAAGTTAAGTCAATGCGCCGCATCTACTTATCCTATGCGCCGCATCTAGCCCTCAGACAGAAACTATAAATACCCCAAAGTCAGATGAATTTAAGGGGTTCAACATTTAGCTAAACAAGAAGACCGAAGACCACAAAACCCTAAGCCGAATTCAGACGAAGTAGCAGCACAAGACACACCTTGAACGAAGATACAAGAGCTGTAAGAAGGTCCTGCATATATTCAATTCATTAAGTAGTTTTGTTTTATTGTATTAGTACACTTTAATTTATCAGGATTGATGGGCTTGTGTCATTGATTTAATCATGCACTTCAACTCCCCTTAAAATTGCTTTCCCATTAATTAAAGTTTATATGTTGATGTCTTTGGTGACTTTTATTAGTGCATTGATAACCTCTGTGTCTAGCTGAGCATTGCTTGGGTCGCCATGCCCCTTCCTCGCCTGTTTATTCTATTTTCTAGGATATTGGGATAGTCATAAGTGATCATTAAGGGTTTACTCGCCGATAAGATTAGAGCCAACGAGAAAGGTTTAATCTCGGTGCGTTGCATCGAACTATACACTTCATATAAAACTAGCAATAAAACAAGTGACAAGCTACTTAACTATCAGGACAGGTCTTCTTATTGTCTCAAGTATTTATCTGTGTACGTGTGTGCTAATCGCTGATTCGTGCTTATTAGTTTAGTTTATATTTAATCATAACCAAACCGTGCCAGTCTCTCAGGCTGAAACCCCCTTGCGTTAGATTAGGTTGTATAGCTAACTTAAGATATTAAAATACTAATTAGAATAACTAGGTAATACGTTCCACTCTTAGTGATCGACACTCTACTTACCATTATATTCATACTGACCGGGTACACTGCTCGTTAAAGTGTGTGTTATTGATAAGTCGGCTAAATATAAATTTAAAACTTGAATACTGCTAAAACCACAACGACATACCGTGGGTATAAATTAGAGCACAACATACACACGCATCAAGTTTTTGGCGCCGTTGCCGGGGAGTGAATTGTTATTATCTGTTAATTTGATTAGTATTTTAATTAGGTTTTTCTTTTTAAATTTTATTCTAACCACTAACCCTGTTATATATTAGATAGATTGCATTCATTGTACAATTTGCATATTTACTGTTTTTGTATATTTTTGTTTTCTATAATTTTTGTTTGTTTTTATTTTTGTTTTTGTTTTTCTTATTTTCTGTATTATTCTGCTGTCGTTGTATTGTGCTTATACAAACGATACGGCGCATCTGTTTTCACAGATACGGCGTATTGCGTTTAATTTTTATAAAATACAACGCGTTTAATAAATTCAAGTACGACGCATCTTTCCCCAAGATACGGCGTATTCTGTTTTTAATTAAGAAATTTTTCTAAACCCTAACGCCATACGACGCATCTGTTTTAACAGATACGGCGTATTTTCTATTTAAATTAAAAATAGTTTTTCGAAATTATTAAACAGAAGCGACGCATCGATCTTTATCGATACGGCGCATTTACTGAATCAAAAATCTTGTATTTTGAAACGTAACGTAGATACGGCGTATTAACTTTCGCTTATACGGCGCATTTAATTTTTATAAATATAAGTAATTTTTGATAACTTAAAACGTACGGCGCATTTAATTTATTAATACGACGTAACAATTTTCTAAAATAAAAGTCTGATTTATTTTTAACGATTATAAGATACGGCGCATCGTCTTCAGATATCAGTAACTTTTATTTATCCCGAACGGAGAAAATTCTAATCATCTTTCCTGATTCTTAGAAATTTTTTACTTCGAAGCCTATTTGTTTTGTGTTTCAGGAATCATGATTGATCTTTTCCCAAGCTGGTTCGGAGGATCAAGGATCAAACTTACAATCGACGAGATTATATCAAAGTTTGCCCAAGAAAGCGGAAAGGAACTATTGCTGAAAGAACAAAACAATATGATTAGAGAAGTGACGATTGAAGTGCACCAATTGTCAAGGGTGATTAAAGGAGTTTTGTTCCAAAGGCACGACCTAAAGGGAAGTACCTTGATAATTACATCGACAACGCTGATAACAAAGTTGTCGAGTTTGAACCAGAACTACTGGAACAGGAGCTGAACGTGAGTCTAACTTGAAGACTCTGGAATAAAGACAAGTGCTGACCGGGAGACAACCCGGAAAATTTTTACTATTCTGTTCTGTGTCGAGTCAGTCAGGCCCGCAGAAGATACGGCGCATCTGAATCCTAAGATGTGACGCATCTCCTGCACTGGTCATATCTTATTTAATTTTCTGCATTTTTATTTTTGACTTTAAAACTTTTTGTCAGTTTATTTTAATGTGGCGCATCCCTGGTTAAGGATGCGACGCATCTTCTATTCTGATTCGTATTTATTCCAGGCTCGATACGGCGTATCTTCTTCCATAAGATACGGCGTATCGACTGACCTGATGATTTTCAGTTTAATTTTTTAAGTTTTATTTTTCCTAACTACTAATGTATTATGCAAGTTTGAACCTTCTTAACTTAGGTGTGTTAAAGTCTTGATGGTATTATAGATTCCTGCATTTCCTGTGGATACATCAAATATGAAGCTTAAACGTTCTCATCCACAAGGAAGTTGATTTTTGCTCTTATACGAATAATGGAGGATCATACCGAACAAAACTCAGGGGAGTTTTTCTGTTCTAATTCTTTTATTTTCCAGTTTTTAATCTTTTATACAAATAACGAGGACGTTGTTTAACTTAAGTGGGGGGATTGGAGAATTAGAACACTTACTTATCCTAAACTTTTCAAAATATGCTTAAAATGTGCTTAATATATCAAAATTTAAAATTTTTAGCATGTTTGTGTTTAAAGTCTAAATTACATAGCTGCACACATAACATTATTTTCAAAAATTGTGAACTTTTCAAAATTCACAAATCTATGAGTGTGCCGGTGACTTGTAAACTTTAGAACTTGGCTTGTATACTATTCGAGACCACCATAATAAGTATTATTTTTATAATTGGAATGACTTGTCTAAATTGGTAAATTTCTAGGATTACACCCAAATAGCCTTTATATGTTATGTGATATTAACTAACTACACTGGTTAGTTAACCCCCGTATAAAACCTTTTGTTACTCTCACTTTTAGAGTAAGATACCCCTAGAAAAACACTCAGAGCCATTCCTTTCGTTTCTTACACCTTTGTTATAATGTTTCGTTACACCCTTACACCTTAGCCTACCCTGTAGATTAAAATCCGTGATTGGTTAATTGCTTTAGGCAAAGTGTGTTTCCTTACATTACCTGTGTTCGCGTGCGTAATTCATTATCTTTGGTTGAGTCAGGAAATTGCACAATGCAATTGGAGTGAAAGTAAATATTGTATATCTTTGAGTTTATTTTTCGTGTGTTTACTACTTTCGCTATTACAGTTATTTCTGAAAGTATGAAAAGTATGAAAAAAATTATCCGGAAAGAAAGTGATAGAAAAGTTGTGAAATTTTACACATCTATATTTATGTTTGATGCCTTAAAAAAAAAATCGAAAAAATAGAAAAGAAAAAGGAAGAGTTGTGTGTTTGTTTAACCAACTTATGTAAAGTTTTGTATTAAGTGGTCGATATCACCACTATTTGTTATATATTATATTTATGGATTGAATGGGAGTTGGACGTTATGGGAACGCCAACTAAGGTTATTCTTTGATTGAGATCTTGTTGAGTATAATTCGTGTCTACCTAAAGCGTGTGTTTCAAGTGTTAAAGCGTGAGTTATTCAATGATATGAGTCTTATTCATGGGATGGTTGGGATAGCAATTTACCATACTTAGGATTTTAATTTATCTGTTTTGTTTATTTTTCATTTTACACCAATTTGTATCCCAAATATTATCCATACCCTATATTATTCTTTATCCAAACCTTTGATTTATTGAGATTAGGGATTTGAGCAATCTTAAGTATCGTAGTCGTGGATTCGGCTATGTATTTATGATTTTGTCGCCCTTTTTGATATAATATTATTGGTAAAGATTACTTGGTCCTATCTTTAGCCTATTCGAGTTAAGGATTTGAGCAATTGCAAGTATCGTGTTCGTGAATTCGATCATGTATTTGTGATTTTGTCGCCTTTTATGGAATTTGAGATCGATAGAGATTAAGAAGAATGATCAACCCTTAACCTACAAACCCTTTTTACCGCTTTAGACTTGTTATTCCTTAGCTTTAGTGGAGGAGATGCGTATACTTGCCAAGCTTATGATAGAATATTCGTCACGACTAGACAGTTAAACGATTAGATTTGCTTTTACCAATATATCTTATTTTACTTCTAATTCGTTAAGTGTTTGGTTGTGTGATTATGACAAAA
Source organism: Artemisia tridentata subsp. tridentata (assembly GCA_021014915.2). Classification (NCBI taxonomy): domain Eukaryota; kingdom Viridiplantae; phylum Streptophyta; class Magnoliopsida; order Asterales; family Asteraceae; genus Artemisia; species Artemisia tridentata. The sequence continues at coordinate 419,204,513 of CP139505.1, forward strand.
TGAATACATTCTTAAATATAAAAATAAATCCTAATATCCTTTAGGATACATTTTCATAAGATTAATTCTAAGGTTTGCTTGGGGACAAGTAAAGTTCAAGTGGGGTGATATTTGATGAACTCAAACAAGTACATTTTATTACCGTCATTTATCCTATTTATTTGACTTGTTTTATTATATTATCTATGAGAATTGATACGTTAATGTTTACTTTTGTAATTCTCAGGTAAAAACAAGTATTATGTGAAACTTGGCGATTTTGGACTAATTATGGAGCAAAACAAGCAAGAAGTTAAGAGTCTACTGAAATGTACAAGATCAAGATCATTCTGCTCCAGATACGCCGCATCCTACTTATTATATACGGCGCATCACTATCAAGATTTCACAAGTTATAATCCAAGACGGCAAAGGACATGCGCCGCATACAAGAATGAAGTTATGCCGCATCTTCTGGCGGTGTACGAATATTTCTGAATATATTAATTGATGCGTGGTTTTGTAACCTTACAACAGGTTTTACCTCTCGAGGGATCTCAAGAGGCTTACAACCCCACCAGGCAGTGTACCTGACCGATGTAGTATAGTGTAGTGGTAAGTACGGGGGATTGATCGTTCTCCACAGGGAATAGTGTTCGTTAGGTATGAAAGACTACTCTAATTAGGTCTAAGGGTTGAGGAAGATTCTTTTTATGTTTTTATAATTTTTTATGAAAGCAAGTAAAATCTCGGGTTTGAAAGAGTGGGCGGAATTAGTTGCTAGTCAACTAACCCAAAAGTACTACAGATGCAAATAAAATAAATAACTGAAAATAAAATGTGGTGAGAAACTTATGTATAGAGAAATGTGTTTACTTAGATTTCCTTACTCCCTAACTATCTTTTACCGGTTAATTAGTGTGTATTAGTCGCGTGGATGACGGGTGTATTCCTTAATACTATTTGTGGGGTGGCGTACGTACTTCCCCAACTCTACAAGCTCCTACTTCACTCCTATGTCGAGCCGGCTAGGAAGCTCCTAACATGGGATCACTAGAATTCGCTTGTGCATTAAATACAACCATAAAAACCTTTAGTACGCATTTGGTTCATGTTTCTTAAGACGTTCAAGCAAGTTACCGAATAGGAAGTTAGCCAGTTTTCTTAAGCCTAACATAGATAAACAATCATCCAAAACAACTAATAACACACTAATAACCAATAATCAATAGCTAGGTTTCATTAGATCTAAGCAAACACAAGATAAATTTAGCCTAACATGTTAATCAAAAGACAAGAATAAGATAAAATCAAACAACACATAGACATATTGAATGATTAATTGATAACTTATCTTCAATGTAACATGGAAGATCTCAAGGCAAAAAGCCTTGAAAAAGAAGCTAGATTCGTCTTAGGGTTTTCTCCCAAAATTCCACACACTAAGCTCACCCTTATGACAAAAAATTAGAAAACTATATATAGATTTTTGGATCTGACGGCGTCACGTTATGGAGTGTGACGCCGTCACCTCGCCGCTTCTAGGGTTCCCGGATGACCTTCTTGACGCCGTCCCTCTTTAGCTCTTCCAAAATCCATTCTGGCTTATCAAGGCTTGACGCCGTCGAACCTTGAACGTGACACCGTCCCCTTTTGATTTAAGCCGTGACGCCCTTGATCAAGTTAAAGCGTGACGCCGTCAGAATTCACATGCTATTTTCACTGGCTTATCATGAGTAAATTTCACGTCCAACTTTTCTTGCCAAGGCATGACGCCGTCCAGGGTAAATCGTGACGCCGTCAAAGGTAACTTTTAGCCGATTTTTGAGACTTTGCCGTTTTCTTCACTTTTATGCTCCAAAAACGTCCAAAATGCCTCCTTTTCCAGATTTCTCCTCAAAAGTACCTAAAATGACAAAAGGAACGATTTAGGGCGATATTTGATCAAATAAATACGATTTAGGGCTTAAATGACCCCTTAAAAGCGGTACACTTTTCGCTTCATCAAATACCCTTACACTTGAGATTTGCTTGTCCTCAAGCAAATGCGCTTTTATTCTAATCAAAATACAAGTTAGGGGTCATTTAATGCAAACATAAAAGTAATTACAACAAATAATCGTTCCACTTCAATCATAATAAGCACGGAGATTATAAACTAGCACCTCACAAGTAGTGTTTAGATACTCACATCTCTCAAGTGTCATCAAAATAAATCTCATAAATGAAAACGGATAATATCTCTCACTACCTGTCATAGCAAATAGATTACCATAGGCTTGGGAAAGGATCGAAAACCTCCTCCACTAGGCGTAAGCACCAAAGATAAACTATCAAAGAGGGCTTTTAAATGGGTTATAACGTTAGGTGTAGGGAAAAGGAAAACACGGTTTTGTTGGATACGGGATATTTTACTGGTGGCGAGTTAAAGATCTTGATCAATTACATGTACTATACAATGTTGCTAAGCCAAGACTAGACTCAATCTTAAGCTAAAAATGAAATAACAAAAACAAAAACATAAAACAAACATAAAATGAAACGGGATGGTAGTCCGTATGTTTTTTTTCTATTTTTTCATTTTCTCTTTTTTTTGTGTTTTTCTTGATTTTTTCGATTTTTTTTTTTTTTTTTTTTTTTTTTTTTTTTTGCATACACTTTTGCCCTACCATCCAAAATAATACATCACAGGGGCATTGCATTCCCCTTACACTTGATCTTTTACATAACTTTACAAATTACTATTCTAATGACTCGAATTAAGATGATTGAAAAACTTGGAGTACTTTTTTTTAAATTATTAGCACTTATGAGGGTAATAAATGATGTTCTTCCCCATTACTCCATTACACTAGCACTTTACCCATGAGTCCCAATCGTCCCAAAACAATATGTACAAGGATATGACTCGACTTAGCAACCATGTAATCAACTAGATAATTAACTTGGGTTTAAACAAATGTTGTAACAATAATGCACTAAAGATGAGTGCATACAAGGTAGGCTAAGGCGATTTGGGTGTACATTTTAGTGGGGTGTAACAAATTCTTCCTTTAAGTAAAATGCTTAAAGGTCGAAACGAAAAGATAGGCTCTGAGGGGTGTACTAGGGGTATCGTGTACTAAAAATGAGTACAACGCAAAGGGGTGTGGGAGAATTACTTGACCAATGTAGCCAATGTAATTATAACAAAAACACAGGTGTAAAACAATGGGTTAATCCTAATGCCTCTTATCATGTAGTAAATCTAACTACACGAATGTAGTCTCACTTGTGGCTTTGGAATGGTCCTAACGCAAGTTCTAGAATCTAAGTGCTACCGGTACACACATCATAGCATAAATGCTTTTCCTACCAATTCTAGGGGCGAACCTCACATATTTGGGGGTGGAAAATTTTTTAGTGGTACGGTTTTTGTGCTAGTCATATAACTCCTATCCGTGAGACGCTCATTAAGATCAAAGTTTCACTCCTACATGTTGTAAAAAATTTTAAATTTGGCACTAAAATTACCTTAACAAGTATTTCTCTCAGTTTTATTACACATCTACTATTAAACAAACAAAAATCAAGCGCAATTGTATTCTCTAAAATCGTACTTTTACCCTCCCCTTACACTTAAGATGAACATTGTCCCCAATGTTCAAATAACAAGATGTAAAAGCAAAAAGTAAAAGAATGAAATCAAATACTCCCCTGATTCGCTCGGTGGATAGTGAAATTACACGGTTAGATCTTCCTCCAAAGAGAATGTTGAAGCTCCATGACTAATGCATCGCCAAAAGCTTGATTCAATAAACATCTCCTTGTCCAAAATAACCTGTTAAACCTGAGAAAACAAACACGAAAACCTGCATAACATCGGCGGGATAAATCTATATATAAGGATATAATGCTTGTGGAATGATAATTTTGCAGATTCCTGGAGATTATAAGTTGGAGATTTTAATAAAAACTTTTTATGAAAACAAAACTTTCAAAAATTTCTGGAAATTAAATCTGACGCCGTCAGGTTATAAACCTTGACGCCGTCAGAAATGACCTGACAAAAATTTTCATTTTAAGTTTCCGGAAAATTTCTGGAAAAACCTTTACCTTACTTCCTGGAAATCCTGCAAAACATCATTATGACTCGATACAAGCATTTGACTCAAACAAATACTAATATGTATGCTAATTTATTATTATTATGATTCATGTTCATTTGTGTTCTAATAAACCGATTTAGATTTCCCTTACACTTAACTTTTGCAAAATATCTTTATATGTAGTTAAGACGAAGTTAAAAACAAAATAAAGCATTTTCACAAATTACTTTTGAACATGAATCAATACTAATAAAAATTAAACACACATACGGAAACAAATAAAATCAAACAAACAAATAAATAAACACACAAAGCAAATAAAACAAATAAAGCTTGGGTTGCCTCCCAAGAAGCGCTTTTCTTTATTAACGAGTCTTGTAGCTAGACTCAAAGTCACGTACATTACGTGACTTCTTCACCAAAGGTTATGTCTTCCTCATTGATCATTTCATTACCATTCTCTTGATAATGCTTGACTCGTTGTATATTCACAGTGAATTCTCTATCATCGTCGTCAATCAACACAACGGCTCCGGTTTTAGAGGAGCTCCTTACGGTAAAAGGTCCATACCATCTAGATTTAAGTTTCCCAGGAAATAGCTTTAAGCGAGAATTATATAATAAGACCTTGTCCCCTTCTGAAAACTCCTTGGGTCTCTTAATCCGTTGGTCATGCCATCTTTTCGCCCTTTCTTTGTATGTAATGGAGGATTCATAAGCCTCTAATCTCAATTCATCGAGCTCTTGGAGCTGTAAGAATCTATTTGTTCCCGCAACTGTATAATCCAAATTACAGGCCTTAAGTGCCCAATATGCTTTGTGTTCCAGTTCTACTGGGAGGTGGCATGCCTTGCCATATACCATACGGAACGGGGTTGTCCCGATTGGTGTCTTATAGGCGGTTCGAAATGCCCACAAAGCCTCATCGAGCTTAAAAGACCAATCTTTTCTGTTTTGATTAACCGTTTTCTCTAATATTCTCTTTATGGCTCTATTAGTGTTTTCGACTTGACCGTTGGTTTGAGGATGGTAAGCGGTGGAGAATCGGTGAGAGACTCCATACCTTTTCATGACTTTCTCCATTTGTGAATTGCAAAAATGGGTTCCCCTGTCACTAATAAGAGCCTTCGGAATTCCGAACCTAGCGAACAATTTTTTTAAGAAATGAATGACTACCCTAGCGTCGTTAGTCCTAAGGGCTTGTGCTTCCACCCATTTCGAAACATAATCAATGGCCACCAAGATGTATTCATTCCCTCCAGAAGATGGGAATGGTCCCATGAAATCAATTCCCCAGACATCAAAAACCTCACAAACTTGTATATAATTCTGTGGGGCTTCATCCCTCCTAGAGATATTCCCAGCTCTTTGACATGCGTCACAAGTTTGTATCATTCCCTTCACATCACGAAATATTGTAGGCCAATAGAATCCCGCGTCGAAGACCTTTCGTGCAGTATTGCTTATTCCGTGATGTCCTCCAGATGGACCTGCATGACACTCTTTCATAATTCTGACAGCCTCTCTTTCCGAAACACAACGCCTGATTACCTGATCTGGACATCTTCGAAATAAGAAGGGTTCATCCCAAAAGTAGTACTTTAATTGATTAAAGAACCTCCTTTTTTCATGCCTGCTCATATGCTCAGGAATGACTCTACTTGCCAGGTAGTTAGCATAATCCGCATACCAAGGTTCAGAATCATTTATTGACATGAGCTGCTCTTCAGGAAATGTTTCCCGAATCTCACTCTTGTCAGATTCAGCGAGGCTGGGGTTTTCGAGACGAGAGAGATGATCCGCCGCAAGATTCTCTGCTCCTTTCTTATCACGAATTTCAACATCGAACTCTTGCAATAGTAGGATCCAACGAAGTAACCGTGGTTTAGCATCCTGTTTAGCGAAAAGATATCGAATAGCTGAATGATCCGTAAAAACAACCGTTTTAGAAAGGACAAGATACTGGCGAAATTTATCAAAAGCGAATACCACGGCTAGTAATTCCTTTTCAGTGGTAGTGTAGTTTTCTTGAGCAGGATTCATGGTTTTGCTAGCGTAGCATATTGGCTGAAAGTGTTTGTTAAGCCTTTGGCCTAGTACTGCTCCAACAGCATAATCACTAGCATCGCACATGATTTCAAAGGGTAACTCCCAGTTAGGGGTAACCATAATTGGAGCTTGGGTAAGTTCCTGCTTCAATAGATCGAATGCGTCCTTGCACTCTTGAGAGAAGTCGAACGGGGCATCCTTCATGAGTAACTGAGTCATTGGTTTAGCTACCTTTGAGAAATCTTTAATGAATCTCCTATAGAAGCCAACATGACCCAAAAAACTACGGATTGCCTTGACAGTTGTTGGATAGGGAAGTTTGGATATAGCTTCAATTTTTTCCCGGTCTACTTCGATTCCACTTCCTGAAATTTTGTGCCCCAGCACAATCCCTTCTTTTACCATAAAGTGGCACTTTTCCCAGTTTAGTACCAAGTTGGTCTCCTCACAACGTTTGAGCATTTTCTCAAGGTTAGCAAGACAGCGATCAAAGGAGTTTCCAAAGACTGAAAAATCATCCATAAAGACCTCCATGCTGTCTTCCATTAACTCATGGAAGATTGCCGTCATGCAGCGCTGGAAAGTGGCGGGGGCGTTACATAGTCCAAAGGGCATTCGCTTGTAGGCGAAGGTGCCATAAGGGCATGTAAACGTGGTCTTTTCTTGGTCCTCAGGAGCGATAGGGATTTGGAAATACCCTGAGAACCCATCTAGGAAGCAGTAGTACTCATGCCCTGCTAACCTTTCCAACATTTGGTCGATAAATGGGAGAGGGAAATGATCTTTTCGGGTTGCATCATTCAACTTCCTATAATCGATGCACACACGCCATCCAGTTACTGTTCGTTGAGGTACTAACTCATCCTTATCGTTCTTCACTACCGTCATTCCTCCCTTTTTTGGTACAACCTGTACAGGACTTACCCATGGACTGTCCGAAATCGGGTAAATTAGTCCTGCATCTAGGAGCTTAATGACTTCCTTCTTTACGACTTCCTTTATGTTGGGATTTACTCGCCTTTGAGGTTGCACGGTGGGTTTATAATCCTCCTCCATGAGGATTTTATGCGTACAAAAGGTAGAGTCAATACCCTTGATATCGGCTACACTCCATGCTATAACTCCTTTATATTTTTTTAAAACTCCTAAGAGTTTATCCTTTTGTTCACTTTTCAAAGAAGAGCTTATGATAACCGGAAGTTGATCTTCCCCTTAGAGGAAAGCATATTCAAGGTTGGTTGGGAGTTCCTTGAGTTCTACCGCAGGTGGCTCGATGATGGAAGGTTTAAGTTTGTTCTCGGGTTTACGAAGCTCAAGCTGTTCGATTTCTTGTCTGGGATAGAAGGAGACTGCATTCACATCCATAGCCTTCTCCTCCTCTAAGATGGGTAAGAAAGCTTCATCTCGCAACCAACCAGCTTCCACCTGTTCATCTACACAATTATCAATCTCGTCGGATAGTTCATCGATTTCTTCGATGAAATACAGTTGATTATCTGCTTCGAGAGAAAGATTCATTGTGTCCTTGATGTCGAAGGTTAAGCTATCGGCCCCCACTCGTAAGGTTAGTTTGCCGTCATGAACATCAATAACAGCACGAGAAGTTGCAAGGAAGGGTCTTCCTAGAATGATGGGCACAAGATCATCTTCTTCCATTTCTAGGATGACGAAGTCAACTGGAAATTTAAACTTCCCTACCTTAACCAGCACATTCTCGCATATTCCTAAGGGGTATTTGACTGATCTATCGGCCAGTTGGATGCTCATACGGGTTGGTTTCAACCCAGAATACCCTAGCTTGAGGAACAGGGAATGCGGCATAAGATTGATGCTTGCTCCTAAGTCGGCTAAAGCATTTTTGACTGAAAGAGATCCAATTGAACAGGGCAAGGTGAAACTACCTGGATCGTCCACCTTCTTTGGTAGCCCTCGTTGAGTCACCACAGAACATTCTTCTCCTAAGGTTACAAGACCCTCGAGCCCTTTCCTGTTGGTGAGCAGCCTCTTGAAGTATGTACTATATTTGGGCATATGATAACATGCATCAAGAAGGGGTATGGTGACGACCGAATTCTTCAAATATGACAAGAATCTTTTATTATCACTTTCGACCTTTTGATTCTTGAGGCGAGATGGGTATGGGACTTTAAGGGGCTGTTTGGCAGGAGTAGGTGGGGATGGAGTTACCGGAGGGGTTTGCTCGGGATTTTCATCGTTCACATTATCGTTCTCCTCATGAGGGGTGTTGGGTTCCATGACGTTAGATGGTTGAGCTGGGTAGGGTGGATCCTTAGTATTTGTTCCAGCACGAGTGGTGATGGCGTGTAAAGGATCTCTTTGCGGTTCGCCAAGGCCGTCGAGAGTGGCGTTGAGTTCTGCGAACTTGGCCTTCACGTCGGTTTGTTGGCTATTGATAAAGTTGTCAAGACCATTTAGTTGCAGATTCTTTTCAAACGTGAAATGCCCGAGATCATCCTCAAAAGTGCTCCTAACCTTATAGTCAGGATATTCTCCTCCTCCCTCTTCTCTCACAAGATTTCCCCAAGGGGTGAAATTATTGTTTTGGTAGAAAGTTAAGAGCGAAGGATCATCGAAGATGTCGTGGCTTGACAAGCATGCTTGTTCGGTGGTGGTATCATCCTCGCATTCCTCCACTTCATGCGGGCCACCACATTGATCACAGATCAAGTATGGGTTTGATAACCGCTTAGTTGGTTGCGACTTGTCTAGATAAGATACCTGATCATTCAATCTACTCACCCGGCTAGCAAAAGGAGGCTCTTTCATGATCTTGGAAACGCTCATGATCGAATCGGGTTCATCCCAGGTATCCTCTTGATCATTCGCGTATTCCTCAATTCTATTCCATCCTTCCTCAACGCTTAGTTTGGCTATTTTTCCTTTTGATGAATTATTAATGCCCAATTGGTCGTTTTTGGAGACACTGTCATAAAAGATTTGGACAAGAAGCCAGAGTTCAATGCCATGATGAGGGACCTGTCTAATTAGATCCTTGAATCTAACCCAAGATTTGTGAATAGGTTCTGCTGGTCCAACATGGAAGCGGAGGATTTCATCTCTCAACTTTGAAGTTCTTCCTATGGGGAAGAATTTCTCATAGAATTTTGAGATAAGCTGTTCCCATGTGAAGATGGATTCGGAAGGAAGTTGGTTATACCAGTCTCCGGATCTTTCATGAAGGGTGAAGGGAAAGAATCGCAACCGGGAGGTATCTCTAGTGGCTCCGTCCGTATGGAGGGTATCCACTATTTTCAGGAAGTCCTTGATGTGTTGGATTGGATCTTCAGTTTTCAATCCGTGAAACTTGCATACACTTTGGACCAGCCAAATATCAGTTGCACGCAAGACCCCATCCGTGTGTTCATTTGGAAAAACGATAGCATTGGAAAAACCACGAGGGGTGGGAGAAGAGTAGTCATTGAGACATTTAGGGATTGGGATTTCGGGAACTTCCATATCGTGATTGGGTTGAGGGCTAGGAGGTGTAGAATGATGATTGGATTCTTCCTCGGAGAGGGCATCATCAAAATTGATCGTGGATGGTTCAGCCGCTTGGTGGAGTCGCCTTAATTTATGCATTTCCCTTTCGGGTTCAGCATAGGGTGTGGCAAGAGTCTTTATCGAGCTTCGGCTCCTAGTGATTCTAAGATTAGGGGGGTCATCATCCAAAATTAGGGAATATCCTCCTAAAGTGCGGGCTCTAGGAGGTGGTGGTTGTTGTGGTGGTGGGTTGTTGGGATTAAGGATATTACCATCTTCCATGATGTCGGATGGTAATGGTTACGAACAAAGACACGAAGAAAATAGATAGACTAAAGAAAATCTAGAAAAAGAAAATAAAAATCTCACTAGAAAGGGATCTAGTGAGTAGACCTAATAGAAATAAAAATTCAACCTAAACAATAACTATTCCCCGGCAGCGGCGCCAAAAACTTGATGCGTGGTTTTGTAACCTTACAACAGGTTTTACCTCTCGAGGGATCTCAAGAGGCTTACAACCCCACCAGGCAGTGTACCTGACCGATGTAGTATAGTGTAGTGGTAAGTACGGGGGATTGATCATTCTCCACAGGGAATAGTGTTCGTTAGGTATGAAAGACTACTCTAATTAGGTCTAAGGGTTGAGGAAGATTCTTTTTATGTTTTTATAATTTTTTATGAAAGCAAGTAAAATCTCGGGTTTGAAAGAGTGGGCGGAATTAGTTGCTAGTCAACTAACCCAAAAGTACTACGGATGCAAATAAAATAAATAACTGAAAATAAAATGTGGTGAGAAACTTATGTGTAGAGAAATGTGTTTACTTAGATTTCCTTACTCCCTAACTATCTTTTACCGGTTAATTAGTGTGTATTAGTCGCGTGGATGACGGGTGTATTCCTTAATACTATTTGTGGGGTGGCGTACGTACTTCCCCAACTCTACAAGCTCCTACTTCACTCCTATGTCGAGCCGGCTAGGAAGCTCCTAACATGGGATCACTAGAATTCGCTTGTGCATTAAATACAACCATAAAAACCTTTAGTACGCATTTGGTTCATGTTTCTTAAGACGTTCAAGCAAGTTACCGAATAGGAAGTTAGCCAGTTTTCTTAAGCCTAACATAGATAAACAATCATCCAAAACAACTAATAACACACTAATAACCAATAATCAATAGCTAGGTTTCATTAGATCTAAGCAAACACAAGATAAATTTAGCCTAACATGTTAATCAAAAGACAAGAATAAGATAAAATCAAACAACACATAGACATATTGAATGATTAATTGATAACTTATCTTCAATGTAACATGGAAGATCTCAAGGCAAAAAGCCTTGAAAAAGAAGCTAGATTCGTCTTAGGGTTTTCTCCCAAAATTCCACACACTAAGCTCACCCTTATGACAAAAAATTAGAAAACTATATATAGATTTTTGGATCTGACGGCGTCACGTTATGGAGTGTGACGCCGTCACCTCGCCGCTTCTAGGGTTCCCGGATGACCTTCTTGACGCCGTCCCTCTTTAGCTCTTCCAAAATCCATTCTGGCTTATCAAGGCTTGACGCCGTCGAACCTTGAACGTGACGCCGTCCCCTTTTGATTTAAGCCGTGACGCCCTTGATCAAGTTAAAGCGTGACGCCGTCAGAATTCACATGCTATTTTCACTGGCTTATCATGAGTAAATTTCACGTCCAACTTTTCTTGCCAAGGCATGACGCCGTCCAGGGTAAATCGTGACGCCGTCAAAGGTAACTTTTAGCCGATTTTTGAGACTTTTCCGTTTTCTTCACTTTTATGCTCCAAAAACGTCCAAAATGCCTCCTTTTCCAGATTTCTCCTCAAAAGTACCTAAAATGACAAAAGGAACGATTTAGGGCGATATTTGATCAAATAAATACGATTTAGGGCTTAAATGACCCCTTAAAAGCGGTACACTTTTCGCTTCATCATTAATCTTGGACCCCACGCGAAGTTAAGTTAATGCGCCGCATCTACTTATCCTATGCGCCGCATCTAGCCCTCAGACAGAAACTATAAATACCCCAAAGTCAGACGAATTTAAGGGGTTCGACATTTAGCTAAACAAGAAGACCGAAGACTACAAAACCGTAAGCCGAATTCAGACGAAGTAGCAGCACAAGACACACCTTGAACGAAGATACAAGAGCTGTAAGAAGGTCCTGCATATATTCAATTCATTAAGTAGTTTTGTTTTATTGTATTAGTACACTTTAATTTATCAGGATTGATGGGCTTGTGTCATTGATTTAATCATGCACTTCAACTCCCCTTAAAATTGCTTTCCCATTAATTAAAGTTTATATGTTGATGTCTTTGGTGACTTTTATTAGTGCATTGATAACCTCTGTGTCTAGCTGAGCATTGCTTGGGTCGCCATGCCCCTTCCTCGCCTGTTTATTCTATTTTCTAGGATATTGGGATAGTCATAAGTGATCATTAAGGGTTTACTCGCCGATAAGATTAGAGCCAACGAGAAAGGTTTAATCTCGGTGCGTTGCATCGAACTATACACTTCATATAAAACTAGCAATAAAACAAGTGACAAGCTACTTAACTATCAGGACAGGTCTTCTTATTGTCTCAAGTATTTATCTGTGTACGTGTGTGCTAATCGCTGATTCGTGCTTATTAGTTTAGTTTATATTTAATCATAACCAAACCGTGCCAGTCTCTCAGGCTGAAACCCCCTTGCGTTAGATTAGGTTGTATAGCTAACTTAAGATATTAAAATACTAATTAGAATAACTAGGTAATACGTTCCACTCTTAGTGATCGACACTCTACATACCATTATATTCATACTGACCGGGTACACTTCTCGTTAAAGTGTGTGTTATTGATAAGTCGGCTAAATATAAATTTAAAACTTGAATACTGCTAAAACCACAACGACATACCGTGGGTATAAATTAGAGCACAACATACACACGCATCAAACCGCGAACCTTGATATCCCAAGTCTGTTGATCTTCAGAAATATCATGTGTATTGTCCTCATCGTCATCATGGATCATAGTCAATATCATATGGATCGGTTGTTTCCTTCCATTTCTCATACAAGCTCTTAGTACCATTTCCATTTCCACTTCCCGCTTGTTTAGATGCCATTAACTTGCAGTTTCATTATCAACTTTCTCCACTTCGCCTTCACTATCATCACTAGTGTCTACATTTGTATTCTTCTTGCTCGTTCGAGTGACCATATCAGCTTCTCTTCAAATATAGTGTCAAACCCATTGGATAGTAAGTCATATTTATTGGACGTATTAACCACATATTTGGAAGACGAGGCAAGTGTATCCTTGCCACCTTTAACCGCATTAGAACCCACTTTAGCACTTACATTCTTAGACGAGCTGGTTACATTAGCAGAATCACTAGCATTTTTAGGATTTACTACTACACCCGAACCCCGGAAAGGTAACGTATTATGCCTTGTAGTATAAGAGATAATTATAAGCATAAACTTTAGTGCATATATTTAATGAATAATAAGTGTTGCGGGTTAAATAAGTGAATTAGAGGGACTATATTTGCCAAGTGCCCAAACTCATAACTGCACATGATTAAATAGCCCATCCTTAGAAAAATCTGGAAATGGTTGGAGTGTTCTAGGTGGGTCGACATTTAGTAAGAAAAAGGTGGGAGAACTAGAAATCTCCATCTTAGTTCATTTGGTTATCAAGAGGTGATCAAGAAAGCATTAGAGGCTCTCTAATTTCAATATCCCCATCAAGTAAGTATTTTCCCCAAATGTAGAAACTAGGGTTCATGTGGTGGGATTTGAGTATTGTGGGTAAAGGTTGTGAATTGATGATCTCCCTAGTTAATTAGCCACTAATTGAAGTTAACCTTGTGATAGGAAGCATTGTAGAGCCATACCAAGTCCAAGTAGGGAGCTATTAGGGATTAAGGTAAGTATATAGTTATAACTTGTTTAATGATGTTTATGTTAATGCTATGATGTGTTAATGTGTTTTGTTATGGAGCTTGTTAATGATAGATAGCTTGGATCCAATGCTTGTTATGAAAATGTTATATAATTACTTGCTTGATCAAGGTGAGTAATGATATGTTGTTATGCTCCATGGTAATGTTAAGATTGGTGTTAATCACCAATCTTATAAATGTATTGATAGTTATGCTCTATATACTTACTAAGCGTTTCGCTTACGGTTGTAGTTAATGATGGTTTTGTAGGTACAAGTGGAGGAAGTAAAGGTAAGGACCTAGCCTAAGAAGGTATACTAGAAGACCATAACCTTTTTGGACCAAGCGTATTGAAGTTGGAAGCCCCCGAAGTGTCCCTTCGTGTTTTGGTATACTTTAATCCATATGGTCGTTTTGTTATTTAATGGTCTTATCGTCATTCAAGGTCTTTTGTTCATGTCTAGGTCTTGGGTTAAAAATGTGCAAGTGTTATGAGGGCGTTGTGGTATGTAGTTATGGTTGTAACCAACGTTATTGGGGTGTTTGGCACCTAGCCTTTTTTACCCATTTTGAAATGTATATGGGTTAAATGATGATGGAACAAGTTTGATATGATAAGTTAATGTTTTGGTTTAAGTTTGATGCATTACGGATGTGTTATGAGTTGTATGTCGCGAAAAAGGAACGAAAAAAAAACATTTTGGAAATCTGCAGGTCATCCAGCCGGCGGCTGAGATCCCAGCCGCAGCGGCTGAGATCTTCTGAGAAGGTCCAGCCAGCGGTTGGAATCCCAACCGCAGCGGCTGAAACCTTTTGTGAAGGATCGCCAGCCCAGCCGGCGGTTGGGATTATTTTTTCAGTTTTTGGAAATTTTCGTAAAATCATATCTTTTAATCCGTAAGTCGTTACGGGTCCCGCCACCCGTCGTTTTGAAGGTAATTAAGTCTAGTTTCATTTAAAAATAGTTTCAAGTCCTAAATGTTTTTATATTTTTGCCAATGGTCAAAAGTATAACAGAATGTGCGTTAAATTGAGTCGTTTCCGCTCAAAAGTTTTAAATTTTTGGTATAGTCGGGCATGGGGTGTAACAACTTGGTATCAGAGCTTTGGTCTAAGAGATTTAGGATTTCACCTTAGGATTTCCTAGACTTAGGCCTTGTATAGATGCGTATAGAACTAGTGTTTTTTATTTGTGTATTGTTTGAATGATCTTGAGGACCTATATGTTAAATATTTTTATGACTACGCCTGGCCACCGTAGTGATACAAATATGGAACATATGTGAAGTTGAAATCATTTAGATCATACACGGGTGACAAGCTATGGTGTTAGAGTAAGGATATAAATGTCATTCATGCATTGGCTATGTATATGATTGTGCTTGATATTGCAAATTGCTAATTTTCAGTAAGAAGAAATAGAAACCCCTCACCCGAAGGAAGTCGCGAAAGCCACGGCTTCCAAGCATGCCGAATCTTCGGCAAGTGATGCGGGTAACAATGATAAAGACAATGAAAGTTCTTCCTCTTCTAGCTCCGGAGGCCTTAACTTTAGAGGTTTTACGGAAGAGGAAACAAAAGCCCTAGACTCAATGTTGGCAAAAAGAGTGGGTAAGGCTATTAAGCAAGCAATGCCTTTCTATGTCAATCAGACAACACAAAATCTTCGGGGACTAATGAATGAGGAGTTTAAGGAATTTAAGAAGGAATGCGGTCTAGCAAAAGAACCCAATAGTGTTTTCAAGAAAGTAACCATGGAGAGTGTTTTCAAACTGGTTACTAGTCACTTCCAAATTCTTGATTGAGAGTGCAAGATCAACCCCGTCACATACAATCTCATTTTCCAAAGGACGAAAAATCGCCTTGGTCTTCATTGGTTCAGAATTAGTAGCACTCTCATATGAAACCTGTTTCGTATTAGAGTCGACTAGTTGTTCTTGACCATTCGCGTTAACATTAGACGGATTTGGATCCGGTTCATGAACAAACAATTGAGTTTTTCCTCCAGATTTCATTGGCTTTCCATTGTCATCCAAGAACACAAGTTTACCTTACAGTATTAGCTTTTCATAGTTTCGAATCTTAGCATCCAATGAGACATCCATGTCTTCCACACTTGTACTTTCATCATTAGGTTTCTCGCATAAGTTTATCAATAACACGTTATACGCACATTACTTTGGTTTTTACTTTTATAACACAATCATCAACTCAAAGTGAGGTGCAATGGTCAATTGGTTATCTTAGCAGAGAAACATCATGTTGGGAATAGGTTTTATTATTATCAATTGTTGGTCATTAGTATTATGTAATAGGTTGCTTGGTTACTAGTATTATATGCTCATTTATGTTATTAGGCTTAAGTTTAATATCCATGGGCCTTGTCTAAGCCCATTCGAATACAAGGAAGGGTCTAGGGGTGTTGCTCTAGTCCTTCCACTATATATAGAACATGTATGGTGTAACACCCCGACCCGACAAGGGTAGAGATGTCACAACAATGGTGACATATCAGAAACATACACAAGAATACATCTTCAATAATACAAAAGAATACAAAGGTGACAAGAAATTACAAGGAACTACAAAATTTACAAAGGAATAAATACTGAGTCTGAAAAATATAAATTCTTCTAGTCATCTCTATAACAAAATAACTATCACAATGTAGTCTTCTAAGTCCACTGGTACTCTCCACTCATACCCAGCTTCCTACTAAAAACCTGCCGCAGGAAAAGAAATGCGGCTGAGCTACGAGAGCTCAGTGAACAGATATAACGGTAACAAAGCAGTAATAAAGAATAGTACAGAGTGTCAGAAATATATGTCATGCAGATATAATCAGAATCAAAGGATAAATAAAGGAGGAAGGATAAAGGATGGGGAATAATAAGTAGGTAAAGGTAAAAGGAAATAGTGCAAGGTATAATAATGGTCAAAGGTAAGTAATGTATATGGTAAAGGTAAACAGTAATCCACCACGAGCCCAGAAACAGAGATATAATATATATAACCATGCCATCATCATCAATCAGAGGGGTGTCCTCTCAGTAACCAGATAATATGAGAGGTGTCCTCATGTATCAAATATATATGGAGTAGCTAGCTCCCAGAGGTTGTGAAAGACGTGTATCGCACACACCATCAGTCACCAGAGATATAACAGATAATATAAACAGATAACAGAAATCAGATCAGATCTAGGATGCATCCATACGCCCCAGGTGGCCAGAGTCTACCAATACACACCAGATAAAATAAAGTCAGGGACGGGACAGGTCATCACTCTCCTGCCCTAGAGTCATGCCATCGGTGCATCAATGACATGGACATGAAACCCTCATGCCTAGTGAGGTGGCTCGGGTATCAAACCGTGGGTCAAAGGTCAAGTATCATGTCATAAACAGAGGGTCATGTCAAAAGGTTCAGATTATAAGGTCCATGTCAGATGTTACAGGAGTGTATATCAGAGGTTCAGAAATCAGATAGGTTTATATCAGAGTTTATAACAATGTTCAAGTCCAGGTTCAGAAATAGTATACCAGATTAATGCTTATATCAAAGTTCAAATTAAGTTTCAAAACAAGAGTTTATAACCAGGTTTAGAATAAGGTTTAAATCAAGGTTCAATAGGTCATATCAAAAGTTCATAATCAAAAAGGTTTATAGGTTCATAGAAAAGATTTTAATTCAAAGGTTTCATATTTAACTTGTATTTAAATAATCTTTCAGTGACTTTCACAAAATGATGATTAGTAAAACCTTTTTATCGAGAAAGTTCTTAAAAAGGAATTTTCATAAAACCGTTAGTACAATTTCATTTAGAAGAGGTATGACCTCGTTTTAAGATAGTTTTTTCTCAAAACATTTTCAGATATAATTAAGAAAGGTTTTCCCATTTCAGTTTCAATATCAAAAGGTCCATATCAGAGGGTTCAATATCAGAAGGTTCATTATCAGAAGGTTCAATATCAGAAGGTTCAATATCAGAAGGTTCAATATCAAAAGGTTCAATATCAGAAGATTATAACAAAGGGGATCATAGCAATGGCATAAATACTGAAACTGACAGATCAGAAAAATGAAAGAGATAATGAGAAACCTGTGAGAAGGTTCAGAATATCTGTACCTTATACCGCAAGGGAAAACACACAACAGAACAATAAGGGTCGGAAGCAAACTCCATCTTCAGCGGATCTACACGAATTCATGATTGTCTTATTAATAGCTTGTTTATTCAGATTACTATTTTAGTCTGCTTTCCATTTTTAGCAACTTTTCCTTTTTAGGTAATTTTCCAGAAATAGCAACTTTCCAGATTTAGCAGGTTTCTATAATTAGCAGATTTCCATCCTTTAACTTTAACAATTTACACTTTATACCTTTTTGTTTACAAATTACACAATAAACCCATTAATTAAATTAAAACACAATTCCGATCCTAAATATATTTATATTTACACATTAATCTCTTAATTTTACAGAATTACACATTTTACCCTTGAATTACATAATGGTACGAATTACCCTTTTAAGTTTCATCATTTACACAATTAGTCCATTTATTTAATAAAACCCTAAATTCGAATTCCAAATTATTCATAATTACCTATTAAGCCCTTATTTGATCAAAATTACACAATACACCCTTCATAATATTTAGTTTACGAATTGACCTCAAGTTTTCCAGAATTTACAAATAAGCCCTTCTATTTTAATTAAATACCATTCGAATCACATAATTAATAAAATACCATTTAAATTCTTTAATTCACAAAATCTACACAAGACACCTTCATCTTATATTTTATACGAATTGCCCCTTGTCTAATTTGACTTACAAAAATGTCCTTCGAGTTTAATAAATTACAAAACACATCCCTTTTGTTTTCTTTTCCAATCGGTAACCTTTTAATTCATAAAACCCTAACCCTAATTTTCCCATCATGATCCAATCATTAACACCTCATTATAACATCATTAAAACACCAGATCTATGCTTAAAAACCCAAACCCTAGATCGCACGTTAGGTTTTCTTTTTCTTCATTCAGTTTTAATAAAACCCGATTACAAATTAAATCAACCACGACTTATTTAGGCTTCAATAATTCGAACCAATATTTTTACCATGTCACATACTTCGTATAGGGTTCAAATAAATTAAGTACAATAACCAGAAAATTCGTATTACGTATTTTAGATTTTAATCACGTTTTACCCATTAAAAATTATAACGATCCAAAAACCCTTGCATGGTTCGATTAGATTAATTTTTATAGAACATATATGATGCCAAGAACATAAGAAAAATACCAGAAAGTGATTTATACGATCGGATGAATTATATGGATTTGTACTTCTCGGATTGGACTATCGACACAAGAAAATCTTTAGCGATCGAATGAGCAACTCAACGACCTTCCAACGATTTTTCTAACCTTCCTTGAACCTGATGATCACCAGAAAATTTAAGAACCAGCCTCCAAAAATCGGATTGAGAAGGAGAGAGTTTTGGTGTGAATTAGGGTTTCGAATGGGAATAAAAAAGAAAGGGTTATGAAACCGTGTGAAAAGGGGAGGGGAGGGCATGAATTTCGGTATAATTGGTACAAGAGATCAATTTGACTGATTTTCAATGTGTTTCCCTTTTTAGTTTGGTGCTTATCTTGTTATAAAAGTTTTATAAGTACAAATAATAAATTAATTATGATTTTCGGTATATATATATATATATATTTTGTGAATAACAATAATTTTTTGGACATGTAGAAATGTTAAAATGTTGTCTCAAAATTATTTCTTTTCATATGTTGTTCATTACCAGAGATTCGGAATTAATTTGGTACTTTATATAAGCTTTAATTGAATTTTAAAGTTTCAGGGGCAATTTGGTCATTTTACATGTTTCAGATTTTAGGGTTTTACAACTCTTCCCCTCTAAAAAAAATTTCGTCCTCGAAAATTGAAGTCGCAAAGTAAAGCGAAATCGTAGCAAATCGCAACAGATCATCATAATATTCTCATGCCCGAGGAGGTTCTTCCAAAAGATCTTCAGACCAAAAGTTTCTCATGACTCAGATCAAAACTAGATGGGTTCAGATTTCTCGGAAGGAGACAAAATAAGTGGATTCTGATCAAAAGGTTCATGCCACATCAAATGGACGATAGGTGCATCTTCAGAAAGCTCATATGGAATACGAACGAGATTTCAAATCGAATTAATTGCATCCACAGGGAAGTTCTAAAAGGAGTTCAAGATTTATAACTGAGGTCAACGGAATGCGATTCGAGAGTTCAAACTCAATCAGATATCTAATGAACGAAAGCAGAGTATGCGCATAGGTAGAATGAACCTAATGTCTCACTAATCACGGATAATCCAACGGAGATCAGATTCTAAACTTCTTTGGTACTCCCCCAAGACATCCTATGGCCACAATGAGTGCACGTTATATGGTGTAAGTATTATCACGTTGATCAGGCGTCATAATACTAGCACCACATAAATATGCCTTCATGATGATCAAACTTTATCTCGAGTCGTGAGTATAACAACCTATCTTAATCCACCTAGTACTTCTACAGTCTCAGAGTCAACCAGATCAAAGTCATAGTCAAGAGAGAAATAAGACTATTCGCAAGAGTATCGGAATTTCCAGATTGCCTAGCAGAGTAAGGCACGCCGTCACAAGCATCAGATTTTCCACAGTTCGCCAAAATTCCTCAGAACAAAACCATCATCGAACATACGAAAATAAGCACGGGGCTGAAATGCTTCTAGGAAACTTAAATCATTAGCGGATCTTATCATGATATAACGAAGCTTAAGGGAGTCAATGGAAATGAAAACTAATCGTCAATAACTTCGGTCTTTACAGAATCAATTCTTCCAAACATAAAAGGTCTGATTCAGAAATCCGTTCATTCAAAACATCTACTCTCTTCAAGTCCGGTTAATCTGTCTTCGTCTGTCCATCAGTCGGGAAGTGAAGCAAAATCGTCTGGTTCATCACGCCTCCTGCAGTTCTTCTTGGAATGTGATGGAGTAATGTGAATTTCTGGCACGATCTTTAAGTTTCTTCATCATCCAGTCTGCTTCCGCTCTCAATTCATCTTAGCACAACTAAGATGAATAGGGAAGTGAGACTGTACGTCTTCATCAGCTCCAGGTTCGCCGTCTTTCTTCTGCATCGCCCACACTTCTGTCTTGTAAGGAATGTCTTCACTCTTCAGGGTAGTCACCGCTGTTGTCAACTCTAGGTCAGGTAGTGAAGTAATACTTCTAATGCGTTTCTAGTTGTCTTGATGCACACGCAAAACCTTCTGAGTCTCTTTCTGAAATGTCTCAAAATTTGTTCCGTCTGAAGGTATGGAAACAAATTTCTATTTCAGCTTTCCAAAACTCCGTTCTCAATCAGACTAAGCTGTTTCTCTCTGGTCACGAAATTTATCAAGGGTAACGCAAGTTGTAAACGTCTTCAGAATTCTGATGCAAGGTTCAAAAGATTTCAGTTTACCATTTTGTTATCGGTCTTGACCATTCGGTGATAGTTTCAAAATTTGCGGGATTTAAAAGGGATATTCTCAATCAAGAAAAACCGTTGTCTCAACAGATATCAATCTCTCAGAATGCACAAGTGATCGTCAAATTTCTTACAAAGTGCAAAAATGATTTTCATGTTCTTCTTCGTCTCCGAATGTACTATTAAGTCATACAATGACCATTTGCCCAAGTACTCACGAGAACACATTCATTTATCAAATTTACAGAATAGTCAGAGCTTTAGCTAATACTGTTAGCGTCACAAATCTTTATATCAGTCGTTACAAATGCGGACAGCGATCTCAAGAATAACCTCAATTCATATTTCCATCTGAAGGAAACTTCGCGCTCTGAAATTGAATAGATACAAAGTCGTTTCAGGGTGGAGAAATAAGGGTTCCAAATAGCAATACGGTTTAGCTTCCAGAATCAATACATATCTCTAGTCATCATCCTTCTTCATCGCGAACGGAACTAAAACACGCCCAGGAATACACTTAAGTAAACTCACTTCTTGGTCTTCGGTTGCTGCTCTTCCCGGTTGCTCAATCCAACAGGTATGATTCCGGACACATCTGAAAGACACATTCGCTTGGTGACTAGACAATCTCTCGGTATCATGTCAAATCTTACTTCATACTCCGATGGAAAATTTGGTGGTTTAATCAGAAATCATGTTCAGAAAATTCAGGGTGCCAAGTATTTCTCAAGGTGAGGTTCATTCATTGTTGTACGAAATGGGTTTAAGGAAGACTTCATAACCGCGAAAGTAACACACGAGTCTCCAGAGTAATAGCGATAGCAGAAAGTTCAACAATCGGTAATCGTGGTAGGGAGTTCAAAATTGTTTTAAACGTCAAAGGTGAGACATAGGAGGATAGTTGTCACTATTTTGGATGTTCCATTTATCAATCCTTTATTCAGAATAAAATCGGAGTTAACTTCCCAAGGAAAGACAGATCAATATAGCAACTCTTATCGTTCAAAAGTGAGAGGGAACATTCTTATACTCGTGGTTTAGCACCACAAGACTTCTCATAGGGACAGAGATGGTTAAGACGAAATCAAATGGTGTCAGAAAATTTATAGATGCTTATCAAGAGACAAGAGACAATTAACAGAAGGTATCAAATGCTTATCAAAAGCAGAAGAAAAATAACAGAAGGTGTCAAGTACGTCATCGCCAAGGAGATTTTCAGAATGCCCGAAGAGGCATCAAAATGATTAACAGAAGGATCAGAGGTCAGAGTCGGACTCTGCAGACAAGGATCAAATAGTGTCAGGCCATATTATGCAGTTCTCATTGCCTTCCAGATTTTTTTAGGTTCAGATTTTAGGTAGTGCAGAGCATAAGCTTTCAATTTCCAAAAGTGATCTTAACAGACTTTAATCAGAAGCAAGGCACGAATCAGAGTGATGCGGAAGCAAAAATACTTAAACAAACGCCTTATAGTCTACCCATTCCTCACTGGTCAAAACTTAAGTTCATATCAAGGAATCCTAAAGCAAGTTCTCAAGGTGTTATCCTATGTTCTTACAGTGGAAGCCTAATGGTCCAGAACTCACAGTGCAAGGGTAAATGTATTACGAGTCGCAGCCTGTCTCTCTGATACCATAAATTGTAACACCCCGACCCGACAAGGGTAGAGATGTCACAACAATGGTGACATATCAGGAACATACACAAGCATACATCTTCAATAATACAAAGGAATACAAAAGTGACAAGAAATTACAAGGAACTACAAAATTTACAAAGGAATAAATACTGAGTCTGAAAAATATAAATTCTTCTAGTCATCTCTATAACAAAATAACTATCACAATGTAGTCTTCTAAGTCCACTGGTACTCTCCACTCATACCCAGCTTCCTACTAAAAACCTGCCGCAGGAAAATAAATGCGGCTGAGCTACGAGAGCTCAGTGAATAGATATAACGGTAACAAAGCAGTAATAAAGAATAGTACAGAGTGTCAGAAATATATGTCATGCAGATATAATCAGAATCAAAGGATAAATAAAGGAGGAAGGATAAAGGATGGGGAATAATAAGTAGGTAAAGGTAAAAGGAAATAGTGCAAGGTATAATAATGGTCAAAGGTAAGTAATGTATATGGTAAAGGTAAACAGTAATCCACCACGAGCCCAGAAACAGAGATATAATATATATAACCATGCCATCATCATCAATCAGAGGGGTGTCCTCTCAGTAACCAGATAATATGAGGGGTGTCCTCATGTATCAAATATATATGGAGTAGCTAGCTCCCAAAGGTTGTGAAAGACGTGTATCGCACACACCATCAGTCACCAGAGATATAACAAATAATATAAACAGATAACAGAAATCAGATCAGATATAGGATGCATCCATACGCCCCAGGTGGCTAGAGTCTACCAATACACACCAGATAAAATAAAGTCAGGGACGGGACAGGTCATCACTCTCCTGCCCTAGAGTCATGCCATCGGTGCATCAATGACATGGACATGAAACCCTCATGCCTAGTGAGGTGGCTCGGGTATCAAACCGTGGGTCAAAGGTCAAGTATCATGTCATAAACAGAGGGTCATGTCAAAAGGTTCAGATTATAAGGTCCATGTCAGATGTTACAGGAGTGTATATCAGAGGTTCAGAAATCAGATAGGTTTATATCAGAGTTTATAACAATGTTCAAGTCCAGGTTCAGAAATAGTATACCAGATTAATGCTTATATCAAAGTTCAAATTAAGTTTCAAAATAAGAGTTTATAACCAGGTTTAGAATAAGGTTTAAATCAAGGTTCAATAGGTCATATCGAAAGTTCATAATCAAAAAGGTTTATAGGTTCATAGAAAAGATTTTAATTCAAAGGTTTTGATTCGTTCGTTTTCGTAGTACTTTTTATTTCCGAAGGAAAAGGCAACGTATGCGTTTTCCCCGGGTCGTTTCCCAACGAAGGTCGAATATCGAGTTGTCGTGACGATGTCGAATACGTGTAGTGAATGTGTGAAAAAGAGTGATTGATTTATGATTTTATGCTACGAACAATGAAATTATAAAAGAAATTAACTAATTAATCTAATGCAACATTTAAACTAAGCATTTGAATTTTAAAAACGAAAATGTGAAATTAAAAACGTTATGCGACGAATTATAAAACGTAAATAAAAGTGATTTTGTAAAATTTAAAACCTAAAAATATAAAAATAATTTTCATATATTAAATTTGATAAAAGAAAATTTTTGGAAAAAGAAAAATATTTTTTTTTTGACTTTTTAATAATTTTTTTTTTTTTTTTATGAATTAAAACTATTTAAAACTAAATAAGTGTTTTGACTAAAATGCAAAAGTAAATAAAATATAACTAATGGACTAATTATAAAAGAAAATTTGGAAAAATAAAAGTTTTATAAAAGCTGAAGGACTAAATTTGACAAAACTGAAACTGTTTTAGTTTTAATAAAAGACAGGGACTAGA
Organism: Artemisia tridentata subsp. tridentata; assembly: GCA_021014915.2. NCBI lineage: Eukaryota > Viridiplantae > Streptophyta > Magnoliopsida > Asterales > Asteraceae > Artemisia > Artemisia tridentata. The sequence continues at coordinate 419,229,093 of CP139505.1, forward strand.
ATTGCCAAAACAACAATCTATAAAAACTACTTAGCCTAGATTTAAACCAAAACAGAAACTACGAGGACCAAAAATGACAAACTCAGAAACTTGATTTAATTTCTAAAGCAGTTAACAACTTTAACAAGCACTTTTCAAAAGCTTATAAAAAGCTCAAAACTTATCCAATTTTAAAGATGAAAACTGTTTTGGAAAGCTCATAAAGCAAAGATTATAAAAATCTAAAAAACCTTTCACAAAAACTTAAGTGCTAGCTTAAACTTGGCCTAGATCAGTAGTTAAAACACATGATATTGCACTAATTTCTGACAGATCTTATAAGAAAAACAAATGTGCAATATTACTCTAGACCAAAACTGCAAACTTCTTATAACAACCACAAGTACCTCAACAATGCTCAATAATATTTAGACAAGCTAAGCTGCTATTCGACCTAACAACTTTAAACAACAAACAGCTTAATACCTATGCAATTTACTTGATACTAATCCAAAACTACACAAAACAACCAAGGACAATGGAAAAAAAAAAAAAACAATAGCAACAATGATCATCACTGGAAAAATCAACGAAATAACACTTACACCTTATCCTAGCTTAAACGAAGTGACTTCAGAATACGGTTCTAACCCAGGCTTATAAGCCACTAAAATAACCCATATCCATTATTCCAACTCAGCTTCTCATCAGTACTTCCACAGATTATCCAAACAGCTAAACTTGTTGAATTTTTGTTACTTTTGTGAATTAGTAAATTCAGGACAGAAATGGAATTCTCAGTAGCATAAACACCTCAAAACTTCAAAACTTCAAGACAATTATAATAAATCAAAACTTAACAACCGATTCAATCAAAACCTCAAAACTTCAAAACAATTTTAATAACTCGAAAAAATAACCAGACAATTAAAACAAAACTGAAATAATTTTTTCATTAATCAAAATTACCGAATACACGAATAAGAATTCTAATACAACTGAAATTAAGATTCGACTGAAAAAAATTCAAGTATTAATAAAATGATTAATATTAAATCTAATCTATCTAAAAAAAACTAAAAACTAACTACTCAAAAAAAACTAGCCTCCAACGAGAAGTGATCCCCTGGTATTTATAGGCTTCAATCGATCCTTCTCGAGGGTCCATGCTGTCGATCCGCGTGATATTGTGCTTCTTTGAGTATCATCTACACCCTTAGATCATGTCCCATCATTTCCCTTTCAATCAAGACCCTTGGATCAGGATTTGTGACGCGTCTCAACCAATGGGAGCTCGCCAAGTCAGCCATCCGTGTGCTTCTTAGGCTCTGACACGTTCTGACACTCTTCTAGAAGTGTACGATTGTACTAATTTACCCTTACTTGCTGTAATTTTGGGTGACGGGATTTAGGGTTCATAAGGTTGGGGATTTGGGGTAAAAATGGGGATCGGGTGGATAAGAGGTAAGAGTGGATAGTGAGTTTGTTTATTTCTTTGTTTTGACCGACCATTTTAGCTATCAAAAGCATTGACCGGGTATGGTTTTTATTCTTTTGATCCGGGTTTAGGTTGGGAGTGGGTTGGGCTAAGCGGTTTGTTAAGTGGGCTAGGATGGTTTTGGTATTTAGGATAGTGGGGTTTTTTTTAAAATCCGGTTTGTTGGTTTATTTAAGATTTGGTTTTGGTTAAAGTTCAAGGACCAATGTGTAATTTCTGAAAATCAAGGGATTCATTCTGCCAATATTCCAAAGTAGATCCAAGGGTGAATTTTGACAATCTCTGAAAATATGAGGGACATCGGGATGACTTTGACTAAAATTTCTCCTCGGCATCGGCTATAAACAACACTTCCATATCTCGTGCTCGGTTTCCCGGTTCTTGGCTTGATTTTGTCCTTTTCTTCGATATCCGAGCCTGTATATGTAAAAACACAAAAACACAATATATTTGGCATTTTGGTCGGGTTTTTGGTCTTTTTGGGTCCGGTTTTGGTCTAGAAATGGTATGTGTTTAAGCACATACCAAAATTCCCCCAGACTAAGCTATTGCAATGTCCTCATGCAATGTTATAAGAACTCCCCATTTTTCCTTTTATTCTATTTTTGTATTTTTATATTTTTCTCATTATTCATGTGACGGCTTTTGTTGACAATCATTATCTTTCGATAATTTTTAGGGTCTTCGAGTAGGAAACACGACTCATAAAGAAGTGACCATACGGATAAAATTCGTCGTTCCTGATTTTTCACGAGTCCCCAAACTAAGCTTAAAAACGAAATCATTGTCATTTACAAGATAGATTGCCAACACTACTCAGAAAGCTAATTGTGGACTTCTTGTTCCCAAATTCCTATTTTCCTCTATTTATTTTATTTTTGGTGAGAAATGAATTTCTTCAAATTCTCGTTTCGATAATTTTTTAAGCCGATAAAGATACCTAGTTTAGACGCTAAGTAGTTTCCAAACCTTCCCTCAAAAACCGTTGCACACAAAAATGAGGTCCATATCAAGGTCTCTGATTTAACACGATTTTGAGAATATCCCTTTTATTTGCGACCGAAACAACTCATCTACGAGTCCAGAGACAGAAGCCTTTATTAGGATACCTCGGAGTCGAAATTTGGCATTTTTAACATTATTAAGCACATATTATAGATCATTGGCCCTTTATAACAATCACAACATCGGCTGCGAACCGGCAAGATGTGATAGTCTATTATGACCTTGAAATTTTTCCTCTGCCTTTATTAGAAGTCTACAACATCGGCTGCGAACCGGCAAGATGCAGAAAACTTTTTATGGCTTTGGATTATTATTATTATTCATTATTCATTATATATTTTGCCAAATCCCGAGTCCTACGGCTTTTATAACAATCCCAACATCGGTTATGAGCCGACAAGATGGAATAGTCTATTACACCGTAACACTGACAGTACCTTGATGTGTACCCAACTTCCATAAGCAAGGATTCTCTTAAGAAGGATTAAAAACTAAATTTCGCCAAAACCAAAATAGCTTTAATTATTTATAGAGTATTATTTTCGGTGAAACAAGCTGATGGGAACAAAAAGCCACAAATAACTTCGAAGAGCTCTAAAGAGATCCAACTACTCCACGTTTAGCAATCTAACTTATAAACAACTCTATCATTTCTCGTTCTTCGCAAATTTAAAAACTTAAATAATAAGATCCGCGAATGCTTAGCCTTATAATCGAGCCATGCATATATAAAGTCAAATACGGGAACTTGCAACTTCTTAAAAAGAATTCGCGTTTTCTAGCTCCTTGTGTAAAAGACTAGCACAAGCTTATAGATTATGAACGGTTAAGGAGACAAGCTAGGGCTCAACACGCCCGATCAAGTCAGAATTTTATTCCTACTCTCTCCAGCGGAAAATCAACAAAAATGTCAAAAATTTATTATATTTTTGCAAAAATTTTAAAATTTTCTCATTTTTTTGGATTTTTTTTCAATTTTGGAGGAAAAACGGGGTTGCATGAGAAAATGGCAAAAATGCAAGGCAAAAATCAAATCGACAGATTACCCCCCCAGACTAAAATGAGACATTGTCCTCAATGTCTTAAAGGTAAGGGTTCTCCTACAAAAATCTAAGGCCGTTTATTAATTATGCCAAAAGATAGATGTAAAACGATAAGATTTTAGGATATCGATAAGCAGCGAATGATGAAACTCGAGTAGCGTGAAGGAAACTACGAGCACGAGAGTCTTCATCATCGGGCATTCCTGGACATATCACAGAAAACACGAAACACAAGATATGGAAGAGGGGATCCCTCCTCATGTTTTATTAGAAAATAGATAAGAAGATAGATGGATAAGCATGGGGTGCCTCCCACGAAGCGCTTGTTTTTGGTAACCGAGTCACATGAGCTTGACTCGACCCCGAATTTATTTGTCCTTGGGGGAGCATGTGGAAAAGATAATCTCCATCGGACTTTCGTTCAAGATGTTTGGATAAACACTGAAGCACATGAAAGTTCCACTCCGATGAGATACCCACGGCTCTTAGATAGAAAAGAAAATGCCGGGGTCAAAGATGGTGTCTTCACTCCCGAGGGAGTGAAAGAGAGGAGAAGTCACCGAGTAGGTGAAGAAAGGAAGAAAGATCATAATTAGAATGGGGATCCATTCTTCATCAGCAAAAACCTCGGGAGGGAGGGTTGGGATGAAATCATCGATAAGTAAACTCTTAGGATAGAGTACATCTCCCCCCGGGTCAGGATCTTCCTCAAATTTATAGAAATCATACTCTGGAGGAGGTATGATATGAGTGAGTTCATCAGAGAACTCCTCATGAGAAGATTCAAGAATACGAGGAGAATCTGTGAGTTCCGGTATGGGCTCATCAAGATTAGAGAGAAGATCCTCCTCGCCCTCAACGTCCTCTAACCCTTTATCAAAAAGAGGATTAATAACACTGAAAGTGTACTCTTTATTATATTCAAAAAGAGGGTTAGAGAAAATTCCGGAAGTAATCTCGGAAACGTCAAGGGAATCTCCATAAGATTGTGAATCAAATTCACCGTCAAATATTTCCTTAGACTCACTTGGGATTGGGACGAGGTTCTCAACATTGTCTGATTCCATTGCCGGAATAGTGTCGAGATGCTCGTCCCCCATTTTTAGAGAGTCCTCGGGTTCTACGGTAGGAATGACGGGTGCAGTTGCAACTGACGAACTCTCATAAACTCTCCACCCAGAATCTTCATCATCATCGTCATCGTAAACGAAAGTTCGACGATATTGGGAGTTTACTCTAGCTGCTTGTTCTTTAGCTAGAAGTTCTCCAGAAGTTTTTTGGGTAAATTGATTAACCATATCCTTAAAGCTTTTTGTTAACTCTAGAAGTCCATGGTTATATTTCTTTGTAGATTCTAATAGTTCCATGAGAAGTTCTTGATTGAGTGGTTGCGGAGGTTGGAAATTGTCAAAACCGGGAGTACTATAACAAGGATTCGGTTCATAGTAATTGTGATTCCACGGTTGACATTGATAGTCATTATGAGGACCTCCACAATTTGGACAAGAAAAGTTCGGTGTATCATTGAAATACGGTTCTTGCTCATAAAAGTTTTGAGGAGGGTGAGTGAAATTATTTTGGGGATAATTGGAAATGTTCGGATTAAAATCATAAGTATATGAATTTTCGACTTCCGAAGCACAGAACGAACAAAATCCATTGATCAAATTTCTACCACACCTCTCGCAAGTGCACCGTTGACAATAAGACGATGTCGGATCAATCGAATCTCCACACCCGTCGCAATAACGTTGATCGAACGAAGATATATCGGGCTGTGGTGGGTAGTTGTAGAAATTTGAAGAGTCATTGAATGAATTCATATTTTGATTATAATCAACTGAATTCCTCGAACCACAAAACAAACAACTTCCGTTTCGAATATCATTTCCGCACCGTTCGCACGTACACCACCGACACGGCATTCCAAAAAGTGGTTCTCCACAACCGACACAAGGAATAATTGAGTCCATCAGAATTAAACAAATAGAGGATTAAGAAGATGAGAATTAAACGGATAAGAAGATTGAAGAAGAATATTTTTGAATTTTCAAATTTAGGAACATGGAAAATCACAAAAGAAAAAATAATTTTGGAAAGAAAATCTTTTTGGATTTTTATATATAAGGAAAACCTTGAAAAACAAATTTATTTTATTTTTGGTAACCGTTACGTTATTCGTAACCGTTTCCTTTAAAACTACGCGCAGCGTGGCGGGAAGGCAAAGGTAGCTCCGAAGATGCTTAAAAACCCGCCTTCTTCAGCTCGACAATTTAATGTCAAGCTTCCTTAAACCCCGTAATTAGGTTGTAGTAATAAAGTAATCCGATAACGATCAATTTCACGATTTGTTTTGTTGTTATTTCGGAATGGTTTACAACCGCCCTCCTTCAACGGAAGACCGAGGATTTATTATTAATGGTGAAAACACTTTAGGAAAAGTGTTTTTTAATTATTATATTTTTGTATTTTTTATTTTTCAAAAACAATTAACTTCCGAGGAAGGATCTTCAAAACACGATTCTTATGGCGAAACTCCAACTCTTTTCAAGCCTTCCCCGGCAACGGCGCCATTTTTTGATTCGTTCGTTTTCGTAGTACTTTTTATTTCCGAAGGAAAAGGCAACGTATGCGTTTTCCCCGGGTCGTTTCCCAACGAAGGTCGAATATCGAGTTGTCGTGACGATGTCGAATACGTGTAGTGAATGTGTGAAAAAGAGTGATTGATTTATGATTTTATGCTACGAACAATGAAATTATAAAAGAAATTAACTAATTAATCTAATGCAACATTTAAACTAAGCATTTGAATTTTAAAAACGAAAATGTGAAATTAAAAACGTTATGCGACGAATTATAAAACGTAAATAAAAGTGATTTTGTAAAATTTAAAACCTAAAAATATAAAAATAATTTTCATATATTAAATTTGATAAAAGAAAATTTTTGGAAAAAGAAAAATATTTTTTTTTTGACTTTTTAATAATTTTTTTTTTTTTTTTATGAATTAAAACTATTTAAAACTAAATAAGTGTTTTGACTAAAATGCAAAAGTAAATAAAATATAACTAATGGACTAATTATAAAAGAAAATTTGGAAAAATAAAAGTTTTATAAAAGCTGAAGGACTAAATTTGACAAAACTGAAACTGTTTTAGTTTTAATAAAAGACAGGGACTAGAATTGCCAAAACAACAATCTATAAAAACTACTTAGCCTAGATTTAAACCAAAACAGAAACTACGAGGACCAAAAATGACAAACTCAGAAACTTGATTTAATTTCTAAAGCAGTTAACAACTTTAACAAGCACTTTTCAAAAGCTTATAAAAAGCTCAAAACTTATCCAATTTTAAAGATGAAAACTGTTTTGGAAAGCTCATAAAGCAAAGATTATAAAAATCTAAAAAACCTTTCACAAAAACTTAAGTGCTAGCTTAAACTTGGCCTAGATCAGTAGTTAAAACACATGATATTGCACTAATTTCTGACAGATCTTATAAGAAAAACAAATGTGCAATATTACTCTAGACCAAAACTGCAAACTTCTTATAACAACCACAAGTACCTCAACAATGCTCAATAATATTTAGACAAGCTAAGCTGCTATTCGACCTAACAACTTTAAACAACAAACAGCTTAATACCTATGCAATTTACTTGATACTAATCCAAAACTACACAAAACAACCAAGGACAATGGAAAAAAAAAAAAAAAACAATAGCAACAATGATCATCACTGGAAAAATCAACGAAATAACACTTACACCTTATCCTAGCTTAAACGAAGTGACTTCAGAATACGGTTCTAACCCAGGCTTATAAGCCACTAAAATAACCCATATCCATTATTCCAACTCAGCTTCTCATCAGTACTTCCACAGATTATCCAAACAGCTAAACTTGTTGAATTTTTGTTACTTTTGTGAATTAGTAAATTCAGGACAGAAATGGAATTCTCAGTAGCATAAACACCTCAAAACTTCAAAACTTCAAGACAATTATAATAAATCAAAACTTAACAACCGATTCAATCAAAACCTCAAAACTTCAAAACAATTTTAATAACTCGAAAAAATAACCAGACAATTAAAACAAAACTGAAATAATTTTTTCATTAATCAAAATTACCGAATACACGAATAAGAATTCTAATACAACTGAAATTAAGATTCGACTGAAAAAAATTCAAGTATTAATAAAATGATTAATATTAAATCTAATCTATCTAAAAAAAACTAAAAACTAACTACTCAAAAAAAACTAGCCTCCAACGAGAAGTGATCCCCTGGTATTTATAGGCTTCAATCGATCCTTCTCGAGGGTCCATGCTGTCGATCCGCGTGATATTGTGCTTCTTTGAGTATCATCTACACCCTTAGATCATGTCCCATCATTTCCCTTTCAATCAAGACCCTTGGATCAGGATTTGTGACGCGTCTCAACCAATGGGAGCTCGCCAAGTCAGCCATCCGTGTGCTTCTTAGGCTCTGACACGTTCTGACACTCTTCTAGAAGTGTACGATTGTACTAATTTACCCTTACTTGCTGTAATTTTGGGTGACGGGATTTAGGGTTCATAAGGTTGGGGATTTGGGGTAAAAATGGGGATCGGGTGGATAAGAGGTAAGAGTGGATAGTGAGTTTGTTTATTTCTTTGTTTTGACCGACCATTTTAGCTATCAAAAGCATTGACCGGGTATGGTTTTTATTCTTTTGATCCGGGTTTAGGTTGGGAGTGGGTTGGGCTAAGCGGTTTGTTAAGTGGGCTAGGATGGTTTTGGTATTTAGGATAGTGGGGTTTTTTTTAAAATCCGGTTTGTTGGTTTATTTAAGATTTGGTTTTGGTTAAAGTTCAAGGACCAATGTGTAATTTCTGAAAATCAAGGGATTCATTCTGCCAATATTCCAAAGTAGATCCAAGGGTGAATTTTGACAATCTCTGAAAATATGAGGGACATCGGGATGACTTTGACTAAAATTTCTCCTCGGCATCGGCTATAAACAACACTTCCATATCTCGTGCTCGGTTTCCCGGTTCTTGGCTTGATTTTGTCCTTTTCTTCGATATCCGAGCCTGTATATGTAAAAACACAAAAACACAATATATTTGGCATTTTGGTCGGGTTTTTGGTCTTTTTGGGTCCGGTTTTGGTCTAGAAATGGTATGTGTTTAAGCACATACCAGTTTCATATTTAACTTGTATTTAAATAATCTTTCAGTGACTTTCACAAAATGATGATTAGTAAAACCTTTTTATCGAGAAAGTTCTTAAAAAGGAATTTTCATAAAACAGTTAGTACAATTTCATTTAGAAGAGGTATGACCTCGTTTTAAGATAGTTTTTCTCAAAACATTTTCAGATATTATTAAGAAAGGTTTTCCCATTTCAGTTTCAATATCAAAAGGTCCATATCAGAGGGTTCAATATCAGAAGGTTCATTATCAGAAGGTTCAATATCAGAAGGTTCAATATCAGAAGGTTCAATATCAGAAGGTTCAATATCAGAAGATTCAATATCAGAAGATTATAACAAAGGGGATCATAGCAATGGCATAAATACTGAAACTGACAGATCAGAAAAATAAAAGAGATCATGAGAAACTTGTGAGAAGGTTCAGAATATCTGTACCTTATACCGCAAGGGAAAACACACAACAGAACAATAAGAGTCGGAAGCAAACCTGTAACACCCCCAAAATTATCGCAGCGGAAGATAGGTCACTGGGGTATTACTTCCTAGCACAAAGTACAAGTCATGGAAAACGACCCTTGAAAAGAGACATTTTTAAAAGTGTTTCACATTTGATACATTAAATTCTCAGAGTTTGCAAATGTCCCAACAGTTTTCATAAAACACAATGTTTTCAAAAGATTTGCAAATGTTTTAAACATAACATAAATCTTTAAAATATAGACTCTTCAAATGTGAAAATATGCCGAGTCCTCAAAATATATCCGTGCGACTCCATCCAAGACCTTCATGCCTTTAAACCTGAGATAAAACATGCTAAAACGTCAACACAAAGGTTGAGTGAATCCATAGAGTTTTAGTAATAAGCAGTTGATCACAATATAATTCAGTTTATAAAAACGACTAAGCAACAAATGCAGAGTCTGATTCAGTTATTATTGCACTAAGCTCGTGACCCCGAACATTAACTTGGTCAGATATTCTAGCGGAATATAATTTTGCCCTTCAACAAGAGGTAATAGCCTAATTACCTAGCAACCTCAAATACAGTGCATATGGTTGCCCATGCAGGGTAGCGGTCCAAAATGGGGAAAGTCATTCCCAATAGATCTATTCACGGCATTCGCGTTCACTCGCAAGTGATTAACGGTTCACGATAAAGAAGGGACTTTCAGGCTTTGGGAAACTTAGGCAATAACAATGTCAGGATAGCATACAGTTTCAAAGCATTGTGATCAGAAATATTTATAGCATGTATCTCCCCCACGGAGTTTGTAAAACAATTGAAGTAAAAATTGGGGCTATGAACTCACCAATAATGGAGTAGCAACGGAAATCAGATAAGTGTGCACGTCGAGAAAACCGCAAGATCACTGATGCGTGGTTTTGCAACCTTACAACAGGTTTTACCTCTCGAGGGATCTCAAGAGGCTTACAACCCCACCAGGCAGTGTACCTGACCGATGTAGTATAGTGTAGTGGTAAGTACGGGGGATTGATCGTTCTCCACAGGGAATAGTGTTCGTTAGGTATGAAAGACTACTCTAATTAGGTCTAAGGGTTGAGGAAGATTCTTTTTTATGTTTTTATAATTTTTTATGAAAGCAAGTAAAATCTCGGGTTTGAAAGAGTGGGCGGAATTAGTTGCTAGTCAACTAACCCAAATTACTACGGATGCAAATAAAATAAATAACTGAAAATAAAAAGTTGGTGGAAACTTAAGTGTAGAGAAATGTGTTCACTTAGATTTCCTTACTCCCTAACTATCTTTTACCGGTTGATTAGTGTGTATTAGTTGCGTGGATGACGGGTGTATTCCTTAATACCAATCGTGGGGTGGCGTACGTACTTCCCCAACTCTACAAGCTCCTACTTCACTCCTATGTCGAGCCGGCTAGGAAGCTCCTAACATGGGATCACTAGAATTCGCTTGTGCATTAAATACAACCATAAAAACCTTTAGTACGCATTTGGTTCATGTTTCTTAAGACGTTCAAGCAAGTTACCGAATAGGAAGTTAGCCAGTTTTCTTAAGCCTAACATAGATAAACAATCATCCAATACAACTAACAACACACTAATAACCAATAATCAATAGCTAGGTTTCATTAGATCTAAGCAAACACAAGATAAATCTAGCCTAACATGTTAAACAAAAGACAAGAACAAGATAAAATCAAACAACACATAGACATATTGAATGATTAATTGATAACTTATCTTCAATGTAACATGGAAGATCTCAAGGCAAAAAGCCTTGAAAAAGATGCTAAAATCGTCTTAGGGTTTTCTCCCAAAAATTCCACACTAAGCTCTCCCTAATGACAAAGAATTGCAAAACTATATATAGATTTTTACATCTGACGGCGTCACCTTATGGAGTGTGACGCCGTCACCTCGCCGCTTCTAGGGTTCCCGGATGGCCTTCTTGACGCCGTCCCTCTTTAGCTCTCCAAAATCCGTTCTGGCTTATCAAGGCTTGACGCCGTCAGACCTTGAACGTGACGCCGTCCCTCTTTGAATTAAGCCGTGACGCCCTTGATCAGGTTAAAGCGTGACGCCGTCAGAATTTACATGCAATTTTCACTGGCTTATCATGAGTAAATTTCACATCCACCTTTTCTTGCCAAGCCATGACGCCGTCCAGAGTAAAATCTGACGCCGTCAAAGGTAACTTTTAGCCGATTTTTGAGACTTTGTCGTTTTCTTCACTTTTATGCTCCAAAAACGTCCAAAATGCCTCCTTTTCCAGATTTCTCCTCAAAAGTACCTAAAATGACAAAAGGAACGATTTAGGGCAATATTTGATCAAATAAATACGATTTAGGGCTTAAATGACCCCTTAAAAGCGGTACACTTTTCGCTTCATCAAATACCGTTACACTTGAGATTTGCTTGTCCTCAAGCAAATGCGCTTTTATTCTAATCAAAATACAGGTTAGGGGTCATTTAATGCAAACATAAAAGTAATTACAACAAATAATCGTTCCACTTCAATCATAATAAGCACGGAGATTATAAACTAGCACCTCACAAGTAGTGTTTAGATACTCACATCTCTCAAGTGTCATCAAAATAAATCTCATAAATGAAAACGGATAATATCTCTCACTACCTGTCATAGCAAATAGATTACCATAGGCTTGGGAAAGGATCGAAAACCTCCTCCACTAGGCGTAAGCACCTAAGATAAACTATTAAAGAGGGCTTTTAAATGGGTTATAACGTTAGGTGTAGGGAAAAGGAAAACACGGTTTTGTTGGATAAAGGATATTTTACTGGTGGCGAGTTAAAGATCTTGATCAATTACATGTACTATACAATGTTGCTAAGCCAAGACTCGACTCAATCTTAAGCTAGAAACAAAATAACAAAATAACAAAAACATAAAAATAAACATAAAATGAAACGGGATGGTAGTCCGTATGTTTTTTCTACTTTTCTTTTTCTCATTTTTTTGTATTTTTCTTGATTTTTTCGATTTTTTTTTTTTTTTTTTTTTTTTTTTTTTTGCATACACTCTTGCCCTACCATCCAAAATAATACATCATAGGGGCATCGCATTCCCCTTACACTTGAACTTTTACATAACTTTACAAATAACTATTCTAATAACTCGAATTAAGATAATTGAAAAACTTGGAGTACTTTTAAAATATTTAGCACATATGGGGGTAATAAATGATGTTCTTCCCCATTACTCCATTACACTAGTACTTTACCCATGAGTCCCAATCGTCCCAAAACAATATGTACAAGGATATGACTCGACTTAGCAACCATGTAATCAACTAGATAATTAACTTGGGTTTAAACAAATGTTGTCACAATAATGCACTAAAAATGAGTGCATACAAGGTAGGCTAAGGCGATTTGGGTGTACATTTAAGTGGGGTGTAACAAATTCTTCCTTTAAGTAAAATGCTTAAAGGTCGAAACGAAAAGATAGGCTCTGAGGGGTGTACTAGGGGTATCGTGTACTAAAAATGAGTACAACGCAAAGGGTGTGGGAGAATTACTTGACCAATGTAGCCAAAGTAATAATAACAAAAACACAGGTGTAAAACAATGGGTTAATCCTAATGCCTCTTATCATGTAGTAAATCTAACTACACGAATGTAGTCTCACTTGTGGCCTCGGAATGGTCCTAACGCAAGTTCTAGAATCTAAGTGCTACCGGTACACACATCATAGCATAAATGCTTTTCCTACCAATTCTAAGGGCGAACCTCACATATTTGGGGGTGGAAAATTTTTTAGTGGTACGGTTTTTGTGCTAGTCATATAACTCCTATCCGTGAGACGCTCATTAAGATCAAAGTTTCACTCCTATGTGTTGTAAAAAAATTTAAATTTGGCACTAAAATTACCTTAACAAGTATTTCTCTCAGTTTTATTACACATCTACTATTAAACAAACAAAAATCAAGCGTAATAGCATTCTCTAAAATCGTACTTTTACCCCCCCCCCCCTTACACTTAAGATGAACATTGTCCCCAATGTTTAAATAACAAGATGTAAAAGTAAATAAGGTAAAAGAATGAAATCAAATACTCCCCTGATTCGCTCGGTGGATAATGAAGTAACACGGTTAGATCTTCTTCCAAAGTAATGTTGAAGCTCCATGACTAATGCATCGCCATAAGCTTGATTCAAAACATTTCCTTGTCCAAAATAACCTGTTAAACCTGAGAAAACAAACACGAAAACCTGCATAACATCGGCGGGATAAAATCTATATATAAGGATATAATGCTTGTGGAATGATAACTTTGCAGATTCCTGGAGATTATAAGTTGGAGATTTTAATAAAAACTTTTTATGAAAACAAAACTTTCAAAAATTTCTGAAAATTAAATCTGACGCCGTCAGGTTATAAACCCTGACGCCGTCAGAAATGACCTGACAAAAATTTTCATTTTAAGTTTCCGGAAAATTTCTGGAAAAACCTTTACCTTACTTCCTGGAAATCCTGCAAAATATCATTATGACTCGATACAAGCATTTGACTCAAACAAATACGAATATGTATGTTAATTTATTATTATTACGATTCATGTTAATTTGTGTTCTAATAAACCGATTTAGATTTCCCTTACACTTAACTTTTGCAAAATACCTTTATATGTAGTTAAGACGAAGTTAAAAACAAAATAAAGCATTTTCACAAATTACTTTTGAACATGAATCAATAAGAATAAAAATTAAACACACATACGGAAACAAATAAAAACAAACAAACAAACAAATAAACACACAAAGCAAATAAAGCTTGGGTTGCCTCCCAAGAAGCGCTTTTCTTTATTAACGAGTCTTGTAGCTAGACTCAAAGTCACTCTACCCTATATAAGTAAGCTCGTCATCGAGGACGTCTTTAGGGTTAAGCTTGGATTGAATTTTCCTATTGGTGCGCTTAGTACGATATATCTTTTCAAACTTCTCTCCATCCGGGTCATACAATGTCATCTTAATATGCCATGACCCATCTCCATCTTTGGGTGGTTTGTCCCAACTCCACTTATGATCATCTTCCTCACAAGTCCACTTATTCATTCCTAGGTTAATTGGCAAAACTCCTAGGAACTCAATCATCCTTCTAAAAACTAGAGGGTCTTCAAATGGATCCAATTCGGTGTCCCTAGCCAAGAGTTGTTCTACCGTATGTGTTCGGTTCACAAAGTCCTCTTCTAGGTAAAATGGGCGTTGGGGTCCTATGAAGCCTCTATCTATCCAAGGTCCATATCTAGATGGTCTCCTATTCAACTCTAACCAATGGGGTGTCGGTTCATCACTAGTATCATAAGCATGTTTCTTCACATCATAGACTGACCAAGTATCTCCTTCTCCTACCGCTATCTTAGATTCCTTACAATCAATCATAGCACTAGCGGTCGCCAAAAATCCTCTACCTATCAACAAGGGGCATGTAGGGTCGCTAATCATATCAAGGACGTGGAAATCGGCTAAAATGGTTAGTTTTCCAATGTGCACTAACACGTCCTTAACTACTCCAACCGGGTAAGCAACACTCCCATCCGCTAAACCTATTATCACCTCGGTTTCTTCAAGTTTTCCTAGTTTTAGAGAGGTGTAGAGAGGTAACGGAAGTAGGTTAAGGCTTGATCCAAGATCGGCTAATGTGTCATAAGCCTCCGAATTACCGATCTTGCAAGGTAGAACGAATAAGCCCGGGTCATCTAATTTCTTAGGTAGTTTGTTTTGAACGAAGGCGGTTCCTTTTTCGCCTAACTTGAGCTTCTTCTCATCCAACACATCAACAACCGGACTTTCAAGGTGGAGCTCCTTGAATTCTTCGTCAAGGTTTTGAGTGGGAGGTGTTTCAACTATGTTGTTGACCAATTTGGATGTCATAACTTCTTGGTCATTTGGAACGACTTGGGTTTGTTTGAAACACGTGCTCATGGAATTGACCGAATAATATTGTGGACAAGAACTAGGGGACGAAACCGATGAAATAGCGTTGACGTTTAGTTTTGGGTTCTTGACCGTGTTGCTAGGGAGTGCTCCCATTTCTCGGTCATTGAGGGCTTTCAACAAGGTGTCAATCTTATTGGTCATCTCGCTTTGTTTTTGTTTGAAATCGGCTTCAAACTTGGCTAAACGAGCTTCTTGAGATGCCATAAATTGAGACATCAATCCTTCAAAGTTATTGGTACTACCATTGCCGGAAGGATTGTTGTTGAAAGTACGGTTCGAGTTGGAACCGCTTGATTGGAAACGATTAGGTGGGTTGGAAGAATTGGGTTGTTGTGCGTTTTGGTTTTGTTTCCACCTAAGGTTCGGGTGATTTTTCCATGAAGGGTTGTATGTATCACCGTAATGGTTTGGCTCGGGTTTGAAAGTGTACCACTTGTCTCCCGCTCCGTCGGTACGCGAGGATGCGTAGTCCACAAAAGCTTGTTCGGGGAGTTCCATGCAATCACGAGTGTCGTGGGGACCACTACATAATTCACATGAAGAAGTGATTTTGTTCACTTGGCTTGAAAGTTTAGGAACCTCGTAGGATTTCATGAGAAACTTGACTTGGTCTTCAAGTTCTATGATCCTACGGTCGGAAGTGCTTGAATTGTTCGAAGGCAAAGATATTGCCTTGACCGTTTTATTCAAATCACGGGGATAACTCCAACTTTCGTTGTCATAAAGAGCAAGATCCTCTAGGAGAGCCCATGATTGTTCCGCACTTAGATCACGTAGCTTGCCACCGGCCGATTGGTCAATGGTTTGCCTTGTGTAGAGATTGATATGGTCATAGAAGATTTGGACTTGGAGCCAAAGTTCTATGCCATGGTGAGGGACTTTTTGGAGTAAGTCCTTGAATCGAGTCCATGCCTCGTAGAGAGTTTCGCCTTGACGTTGTTGGAACATCAAGATATCATTCCTTAGCTTGGTAGTTCTTCCCGGTGGGAAAAACTGAGCAAGGAAACGAGTAGTGAGATCATCCCAAGAGGTGATGGATCCTGCGGGTTGACGTTCTAGCCATTGACTAGCTTGATCCCGCAGAGAGAATTGAAAGAGACGCAATCGGGTCGTCTCTCGAGTGGCAACATCAAGGTCTATAGAATCAACGATTTTAAGAAAGTCCTTGAGGTGTTGATTAGGATCTTCAGATCGAAGTCCATGGAATGCGCATCCGCTTTGCACCAACCGGATGGTGTCGGATCGCAAGGGTGTGATATTGGCTCCTTGAGTGAGCTCAATGGTGTTTCGATAGCCATGGTGGCTAGGACAGGAATACTCTCCTAAAGTACGGGCTCTAGGAGGTGGTGGTTGTTGTGGTGGTGGGTTGTTGGGATTAAGGATATTACCATCTTCCATGATGTCGGATGGTATGGTTACGAACAAAGACACGAAGAAAATAGATAGACTAAAGAAAACCTAGAAAAAGAAAATAAAAATCTCACTAGAAGGGAATCTAGTGAGTAGACCTATAAAGTAAAAATTCAACCTAAACAATAACTATTCCCCGGCAGCGGCGCCAAAAACTTGATGCGTGGTTTTGCAACCTTACAACAGGTTTTACCTCTCGAGGGATCTCAAGAGGCTTACAACCCCACCAGGCAGTGTACCTGACCGATGTAGTATAGTGTAGTGGTAAGTACGGGGGATTGATCGTTCTCCACAGGGAATAGTGTTCGTTAGGTATGAAAGACTACTCTAATAGGTCTAAGGGTTGAGGAAGATTCTTTTTTATGTTTTTATATTTTTATGAAAGCAAATAAAATATCGGGTTTGAAGGAGTGGGCGGAATTAGTTGCTAGTCAACTAACCCAAATTACTACAAATGCAAATAAAATAAATAACTGAAAATAAAAAGTTGGTGGAAACTTAAGTGTAGAGAAATGTGTTCACTTAGATTTCCTTACTCCCTAACTATCTTTTACCGGTTGATTAGTGTGTATTAGTTGCGTGGATGACGGGTGTATTCCTTAATACCAATCGTGGGGTGGCGTACGTACTTCCCCAACTCTACAAGCTCCTACTTCACTCCTATGTCGAGCCGGCTAGGAAGCTCCTAACATGGGATCACTAGAATTCGCTTGTGCATTAAATACAACCATAAAAACCTTTAGTACGCATTTGGTTCATGTTTCTTAAGACGTTCAAGCAAGTTACCGAATAGGAAGTTAGCCAGTTTTCTTAAGCCTAACATAGATAAACAATCATCCAATACAACTAACAACACACTAATAACCAATAATCAATAGCTAGGTTTCATTAGATCTAAGCAAACACAAGATAAATCTAGCCTAACATGTTAAACAAAAGACAAGAACAAGATAAAATCAAACAACACATAGACATATTGAATGATTAATTGATAACTTATCTTCAATGTAACATGGAAGATCTCAAGGCAAAAAGCCTTGAAAAAGATGCTAAAATCGTCTTAGGGTTTTCTCCCAAAAATTCCACACTAAGCTCTCCCTAATGACAAAGAATTGCAAAACTATATATAGATTTTTACATCTGACGGCGTCACCTTATGGAGTGTGACGCCGTCACCTCGCCGCTTCTAGGGTTCCCGGATGGCCTTCTTGACGCCGTCCCTCTTTAGCTCTCCAAAATCCGTTCTGGCTTATCAAGGCTTGACGCCGTCAGACCTTGAACGTGACGCCGTCCCTCTTTGAATTAAGCCGTGACGCCCTTGATCAGGTTAAAGCGTGACGCCGTCAGAATTTACATGCAATTTTCACTGGCTTATCATGAGTAAATTTCACATCCACCTTTTCTTGCCAAGCCATGACGCCGTCCAGAGTAAAATCTGACGCCGTCAAAGGTAACTTTTAGCCGATTTTTGAGACTTTGTCGTTTTCTTCACTTTTATGCTCCAAAAACGTCCAAAATGCCTCCTTTTTCAGATTTCTCCTCAAAAGTACCTAAAATGACAAAAGGAACGATTTAGGGCAATATTTGATCAAATAAATACGATTTAGGGCTTAAATGACCCCTTAAAAGCGGTACACTTTTCGCTTCATCAATCACAAGTGACCTAAATAAAATATAACACGACTTAGGCTCGGGGATTAAAGTATAATACTTATTATTTATGACTTAACTCAGTACTTGAACTCAAAATATCACATGGTCATTTATTTAAAAGTCTTATAGCAAGACATGGGTCGAAAGACGTTTAATAAAGTTTATATGGTTTAAAAAATGCAATGCTGATGGAAATTTTATAAAATTGCCGCACCAATTGGGTCGCCATTTCTAAACCGTGAAGGCTAAAATTATGAACTTTATATGCTTAGAAAGGTATGACTCTGTAAAATATGAAAATCAAGGCCTCACATTACTGAGAACTTCAGAACATGGGTAAAATTACAAATTTACCCCTGTGTCTCTAGATAGTTATACTCAGCATCCAAATGGGTTTAGGAAAAAGAGTGTATCTTCTTATCTACAGGTCTAATGGACACATGGCTTGTGGTAAAAGTTTTCTACAGGTCTTGGCTACAACTTTCATGTTTACACCATCCTAATGTTCTTTACAACATTTTAGAGTAATTAGCCTTTCAAATCTGACATGCATTCCTAGACCAGTTTTAGTGTGGATTTTCTCTAAAAATCTCCAGGACGAATTAAGAGGTAAGGTTTTCGGGGAAATGATCCTAAGACCTGTATCTAACTCCCAATATTTTTAGTTTTTAATAAAACCTTCTGGGGATAAAATGGTGGATGGATCTTGGAGCATCAATTCTGGAACAGACTTTTGACCAATCAAAATGGCTACTTTTGTACATTTATTACCTCTAATACACATGCATGCTCAAGACCAATGATTCCTACTCTTTTATTCATCCCATAAATCACTATTTCCAGGAGATGAAAGATTATCTTTAGTTTTAACTTTAGTTTTTAGTAACAAACATCCAAGATAAACATCTATAACTAGCCAAAAATTCTATAAGATCCATTAATCTCTTGCATAACTTTTACCTATCAACACTAACCAATTATCAAACCACCTATTTCCCATAAGATCTTGACTCTAATCAACTAAAATGACACATGCAATAGATGTTTGTTTAGCTTAGGAAAATCTCTAATAAACATAGGAAAATAAAGAAAATGAGATGAAACTAATTAAAGAAACTTATTAGGGCTCAATTGGGTTAACTAATGCAAGGTTTTTGGATACTTGAAAGCTTGATGAAGATGGTCTTGAGGGGGGGATGTCACAGAAGCAAGAAGTCCAGGAGAAGGAACTTTGGTGTTGGATGATTTTTAGTGAGAGAGAGTGGGAGTTGCATGCAAAGATATAATGAGTTTATGGGTAATGATAAAAATGAAGAGTGTGCAAGTAATTAAAGGGGAGGGTGGTATTGATGGGAGGCCGGCCTAAGGGCTTTATGGGGAGGGTTTTCTTTTATTATATTGTAAATATACCCTGTATACATCTTTTGTACAAGTATTATAAGTCACGGAGTGAGTTTGAAGGCCAACGGGGCTAAATCGGTAACGTTTTATGCCTAGTTTATGGAAATAAAAGTCATGAAGATAATATTTTCATAAAGATGTTTAATGTAACTTAAAATGACCTATTTTGATGTTTCATAAATTTCCCGAGCCTTCCGGAGTGTTAAAATGTCTTTAGAGCTCAAACCGCGAGCCGAAAACGCGTAAAACGTAAAATGTGCACACTTCGCGTAGAAATGAAAAATTAAATTATTCCATATGAAAACAAGTACGTGGGGAAATATAAATCATATTAACCGGTAAACTGAGCATAGCCTGAGTCAATTTACGAATTTCAGTGTACGTGTCATGACGTACGCGGGCAACTTTCCCGGCAAAAGCCAATTTACTTAAAATAGCAAAATAAACAAATAAAATTAGTAAAATAATGACTTGGAAATTTCTCGGTTGTTACAAAACTCCATCTTCAGCGGATCTACACGAATTCATGATTGTCTTATTAATAACTTGTTTATTCAGATTACTATTTTAGTCGGCTTTCCATTTTTAGCAACTTTTCCTTTTTAGGTAACTTTCCAGAAATAGCAACTTTCCAGATTTAGCAGGTTTCTATAATTAGCAGATTTTCATCCTTTAACTTTACCAATTTACACTTTATACCTTTTTGTTTACAAATTACACAATAAACCCATTAATTAAATTAAAACACAATTCCGATCCTAAATATATTTATATTTACACATTAATCTCTTAATTTTACAGAATTACACATTTTACCCTTGAATTACATAATGGTACGAATTACCCTTTTAAGTTTCATCATTTACACAATTAGTCCCTTTATTTAATAAAACCCTAAATTCGAATTCCAAATTATTCATAATTACCTATTAAGCCCTTATTTGATCAAAATTAAACAATACACCCTTCATAATATTTAGTTTACGAATTGACCTCAAGTTTTCCAGAATTTACAAATAAGCCCTTCTATTTTAATTAAATACCATTCGAATCACATAATTAATAAAATACCATTTAAATTCTTTAATTCACAAAATCTACACAAGACACCTTCATCTTATATTTTATACGAATTACCCCTTGTCTAATCTGACTTACAAAAATGTCCTTCGAGTTTAATAAATTACAAAACACATCTCTTTTGTTTTCTTTTCCAATCGGTAACCTTTTAATTCATAAAACCCTAACCCTAATTTTCCCATCATGATCCAATCATTAACACCTCATTATAACATCATTAAAACACCAGATCTATGCTTAAAAACCCAAACCCTAGATCGCACGTTAGGTTTTCTTTTTCGTCATTCGGTTTTAATAAAACCCGATTACAAATTAAATCAACCACGACTTATTTAGGCTTCAATAATTCGAACCAATATTTTTACCAGGTCATATACTTCGTATAGGGTTCAAATAAATTAAGTACAATACCCAGAAAATTTGTATTACGTATTTTAGATTTTAATCACGTTTTACTCATTAAAAATTATAACGATCCAAAAACCCTTGCATGGTTCGATTAGATTAATTTTTATAGAACATATATGATGCCAAGAACATAAGAAAAATACCAGAAAGTGATTTATACGATCGGATGAATTGTATGGATTTGTACTTCTCGGATTGGACTATCGACACAAGAAAATATTTAGCGATCGAATGAGCAACTCAACGACCTTCCAACGATTTTTCTAACCTTCCTTGAACCTTGATGATCACCAGAAAATTTAAGAACCAGCCTCCAAAAATCGGATTGAGAAGGAGAGAGTTTTGGTGTGAATTAGGGTTTCGAATGGGAATAAAAAAGAAAGGGTTATGAAACCGTGTGAAAAGGGGAGGGGAGGGCATGAATTTCGGTATAATTGGTACAAGAGATCAATTTGACTTATTTGCAATGTGTTTCCCTTTTTAGTTTGGTGCTTATCTTGTTATAAAAGTTTTATAAGTACAAATAATAAATTAATTATGATTTTCGGTATATATATATATATATATTTTGTGAATAACAATAATTTTTTGGACATGTAGAAATGTTAAAATGTTGTCTCAATATTATTTCTTTTCATATGTAGTTCATTACCAGAGATTCGGAATTAATTTGGTACTTTATATCAGCTTTAATTAAATTTTAAAGTTTCAGGGGCAATTTGGTCATTTTGCATATTTCAGATTTTAGGGTTTTACATATGGTAACATTTAACTTGTTGGTTATTTCATATATGCAAGCAAACCTTTGTCATTCTTTCTTGTGATATAATCGACCTACCTTATCTCTTTCTCTCAGCTCTATCTTACTTATATACTTGTGTTGATATCATTATGGTGACCTAACAAGTGGTATCAATCGCTAAAAGAAGGTTGGAAGTGATTTGTGATGATTTTCGAACTACACCTTTTATTTTCTACTCGTATTTTTTTTAGTTTTTGTTCTTTCTTGTGTTATTTTTTGGTATTTAACACTTTTTTTTATTACAAACTAGTGTTATACACCTTGTTGAACAAGAAAGTTTAAAACTTTTTGGCTAAATTTTAAGTTTTTCTAATTCGTATTTTCAAGTTCTACCAAATTTCGAAATTACAAAAATTTTGTTAAAAACATTAAAGTTTGCAACTTTCGTTTAGTTTTGGTGTTTTTAAGGTTAGTTGTACAAGAATCTTGGATTTAAAATCAGTTTTTAGTGTGCTTTAATTGTTTTCAAAAAACTGTCCAACTTTCCAAATAGCAAAACCCTAAACTTTCGAAATAGGTCCTTAAACCCTAAAGTTTCGAAATAGCAAACCCCAAAGTTTCTAACTAGCTCCTCAAGCTTCATCTTCAAGATTTGTGGTTTTACTCAGTGCCATTGCCATCTCATGCAACATGGTTTAACATTCAAAGTCAAAACATATCGCACTCCGATATCATTTCATCAAAGAGCATGTTGAAAATGGTACAATTGAATTATACTTTGTAGGTACTGAATACCAATTTGCGGACTTATTCACCAAAGCCTTGCCCCATGCAAGATTTGTGGAATTAGTTCACCAAATTGGTATGTAGTGTTTGACTCTAGATGATTTGAAAAACTTTCTTAAAAACAACTAAGAAAGTCAAACATCAAAACGTTTTGTAAATATCTTATCAAAAACAACAAAAAGATTTTCATTTTCATTTTATAACAAAAAAATAAAAAAATAAAAAATGCAAGTACAAACATTTCCATCAACATCTTGTTCCTTCAAACAAATTTACTAATTTTCCTGGACAAGTGTTGAGGGGGAGTATGATATTTCAAATTTGAATCATTTTTCTTTTAAATTTGTACTTGCATATTCCCAATATGATGTTGTTTGAATAAATGTTGGTGAAAATATCCTTGTAATACCCTCCTTTATCTCAAAATATTTTTTTATCCTAAGTTAAGGAGGAGTATTGAAATTGTGTCTTGCCAAATGTGTGTTAGTCAAAATTTTGCATAAAGGGACTAACTGTGCAAAGTGTGTCATTAAAGGACTAAAAGGGTCAAACCTTGAAAGATCAAAATTTTAGCAAAAACAAAAAATCCACCATATTTACTGGACCTGCAAACTTTATTACTCCTCACCCACCAAATCGACGAACCAAATTCAAACGTAAAATCTGTGCTTTGAATCTTCAATTCGTAAGTGGTTTTGTAATCTATGTTCAATTATAAGAAAGGGTTTTTAACCATTTTTCAATCCAACGACTAGATTTTTCTTATTTTTGATACTTAGATTTTTCTTATGTTCAATTATAAGAAAGGGTTGTTGGGTGATGGTGCGTTCGGGTTTGAAGATGACCCGACGTTTGGGTTATTCCACCCGGTGTTTAGGAGATTAATGAAACTATCATCGTCGTTTAGGTTAAATCCGGACATTTTTTTGTGAAAATTTGAAGATGGAAGTATGTGATGTATTAGATTGATTTGTGGAAGTGTGAAAAATGGTGTTAATTGGGTATTTATAAGAAAGTGAAAATGGTTTTGAATTTTTTTAAAGAAAGAGCCGTTTGTATGTAACGGTAATAAAATGCAGGGGGTGAAATGAATTATTTTTTTGAATGTAACGGCTATAATAGGCGTTAAAGGGGGCAAAAGTGATATTTATTATTTTTTTACATAAACACCCCTTAACGCAGCGTTAAAGGGTTAACGCACCCCTTTAACGCTGCGTTAACGCAGCTTACTTTCATTGTTTAACTCACGTTTAACGCACCAGGGTTAAGCTTTAACGCACCTAGTGTGTTAAGCGTTGAATATGCTCTTAGAATAAAACTTTCGGACTACGAAATCCCATAAAAACAACAAAAAGTGTGTCATTATCACAACTTACCTTTTTTTTTTCTGTCTCACACTCTCTTTGGATTATCACGTTATTTAGACTATTTTTATTACTATAAGAGCAATAGCTGCCATGAGCAACAAAAAGTGTGTCATTATACCTCCCTTTACAACTCTCTTCCCATAACATACTACAACTTACTCATTTGGATCCCACCATTATCTATTTTTATTTTTTTTATTCAAATATCTGACTAAACTAAATTCATTTCATAAAAATAAAAATACAATACATCAAATTTAAACAAAACCTTCGCAGATCCATCATAAACACAAGAGTTAACTACATTTTTGGTCCTTGTGGTTTACCGGGTATAACGATTTTGGTCAAATAGTTTGAAAAGTAACGAATCATTTCCAGAATCCGCTGACCTGTAACATTTTTGGTCCAATTTTACTAACACCGTTAGTTTGACTCTCTTTGACCATTAAATATGAGAGTAATCTTGTCATTTCATTTATTCTATTAAAGTTAAAGATATACTCCCTCCGTCTTTATTTAATTGTCCGTAGGAGAATCTAGTGGAGGAATATTAATTTTGTGCCCGAGCTTTTATTTCCGGACAAATAAATTGAGACTGAGGAGAAACATTTACACACCACTCACTCACCCACTCATTTACAAACCCTCTCACTCTCTCTTGTTCTTCTCCCCTAGATGTCCGGCCACCACACCACCGGCTACCACACTACACCACTTCGAAAGCCACCTCCGCTGGACACCTCTACTGCCAGAAAACCACCACCGAACGCAGAATCTGGTGGTGGCAGTTTCGTGTAGGTGATGAAGGGTTTCGTGGTAGTGATTTCAAGATTCAAAAAATGTCATTTTAGATTTGTGGATTTGTTTATATTTATAGATCTAAAAATTGTTACTTGTGATTGAGAAATTGTTGTTAGTTTTTTTTTATTTATTTATTTTTTTTTATTTTTTTTTATTTTTTATTTTTATTTTTTTATTTTTTTTATATGGAGAAAGTGATGGAAGGTGAGAATGGTTTGGTTGGTTTGAAGGATGTATAGATTTGGTGATGATGATGTTGGTGTAGGTGTGCTAATGGTGGTCGCCGTCAATTTCAGCTTCTAATAGTGGCCGCCGCCGCCTAAGTCGACTGGAAAATGGGGTGTTGTATTGTGGTCTTAGGTGATGATAATAATGAGTTTCAAAAAGCTATTGATGTTTTTTTTTTAAGGTTGACAAGTTTAGGTGTCTGCCTAGTGTGGGCTTGTTAAATTGTTTGGTGTCGGTTTTGTGTAAGCGAAAAGAGGGACTTGTGATAGTGCCACAGGTTTTGGTTAAGAGTAGGCTCATGAATATTCGTATTGATGAGTCGAGTTTTGTTGTGTTGATTAAAGGGCTTTGTAGGTTTAGGAAAGCGAAAAGTGCGGTTGGTTTGTTGTGTCATATGTTTGAGAATGGTATTGAGATTGATCGGTCTTGTTGACGTTGTGTAGGTTTAGAGATGTGGAGTGTGGTGAGGTTACGGGGTTGGTTGAGGAAATGAGGAAGTTGGGGTTTTGTTTTGACAGGATGGATTATGTGAATGTGATTCGGCTTTTGGTGATATGTGGGAAAGGTATGGATGCGTTGGAGTCGTTGAGTGAGATGAAGCGTGACGGATTTATGCCTGATGTTGTATGTTATACTGTGGTTTTGGATGGGGTGATTAGCATACGGGAGTATGAATGTGCGGAACGACTGTTTTATGAAATGCTTTTATGTGGCTTGGTTCCTGATATTAATACTTATAATGTGTATGTGAATGGTTTGTGTAAACAGAAGAAATTTGACAATGGGATTATGATGCTTTCGTGTATGGAGGAAATTGGGTGCAAACCGAATACGGTTACTTATAATATGATATTGAGTGCTATTTATGAGAGTGGTGAAGCTGTTGATATGTATGTTCCTTCATCCTGAAATTATATTATTATTATTATAAGTTTTTTTTCTCTTAATTACTACTGTATTATTAAGCTCTGTCCAACAATAACCTTATTTTGTTTTAATTAGGTTGCAACGTGAATCTGGTATCCACTTTGATGTGCCCTATGTTGAAAGCCTCGTTCAACAGGGCATGTTTAATGAACTCATAAACTACTTCAAGGGATTTATCACCTATGGAGACAACCCGCTCTCTATGAATATCTTTTATGAAATAACAAAACAGAAGTTTCTTGAAGCTGTTTATGCGTAAGTATTGTGGATGACTTTTTTTTTAAACAGTTTTCAGATTTTGAAGCTTAATGTACTGTAATTCAATATTGTTTGTGCTGTGTCACAGGAAACAATATCTTGTGGCAGTTGATATCTGCCGAGATGAAATGCGGGTGTTCAAGGATTCGCACAAGGACGCTGTGCCCAGTCTTATGCTCCTTATGACAGACGAGGGTTTTCGGTACGCCTCTTCTCCATTCTCATATGATCTATTCTCTTTTCAGTGTTTATACTTAATTTGCTACAACATGGACCTTTTTTTTCTGAATCCCAGGGACTTCAGAAAATCTCAGGAGGCCCAAGGGGCAAGGGTACCTGATCTGTCGCATCTTATGTTTCAAGTGAATGCTCCGTACGTCGTTTCTCCATTCTCGAATTATCTTTTGTTTTTTATGTTTATACTTTGCTACCTGATACAACATATATACAACATATATATATCAGCAGGGAGAAGTCCAAGGAGGAAGTCACCTCTCCAGAACTTTGATATAGAAAGTTCGAGGGCTAGGCAATATGCTGAAACAGAGTGTTGATGCACATCCTAATATAAGGGGAAAGTGTTTTCTTCACCCTTTGGAGAGCTCCAGGCTTAAAGTACTCTGCAAGCAGAGGTAATGATAATCTTGTATTTCTGCCGTACTATGATATTTTGTCGACTCGCTTACTTTTTATATCCTTTTGCAGCCGTGAGTGGCAACACTCACAGTGCCAGACCAAGATTCACGATCTCTGTAACTCTTCTGGTCCTACTGGGATCCTTCATGACCATAACTGTGGAGGGTTTAAGTTTCTGGGTATGACATGGTGTCTTTTTACATCGATAATAATACATAAGCTAATCATTTGTACCATTGTATCTAACTTCACTGCCATTATAACGTGTAGCTTCGGCGAGAAATGTATTGCATCTCCCCAAGAAACCTCTGTTATACATAGATGTGTGTTCGGGCTAACTGTTTTGAGTTCAATCCCAAAAACGAACTCCTACTTGCAAGTTAGTTTTTCTTTGCATCTTTTCAATTGCATTGTCGTAACATTATATATCTTTGACCCTTTTGTATGCGTATTTCAGTTGGAACTCTTGATGGGAGCCTTTTTCTTAGGAAGCTCGGTAACCATTGAGGAAATAGGACTATAAGTTTTAGTGTTTGGAATCCCTTAAGTTACTCCTGGGACTTTTTGGTATGGTGACTTTTTAAACTCTGATTTTGTGTTTTAAGTTTTATTAATATAACATTTCTTAAAAGCGTGTGTTTTTTTTCAGGCGACGAGCAACCGGTGTAGTGTGACATGTATAAGGTGGAGTCTTGGCGGAAGCTTTATTGGTATGTTTTATATCTTTTTTATATATGAGAAGTACATAATTTGAAGTTTGCAATTATCTGTATATGCTTATTTATAAATCTGTTTTCTTGCAAACAGCTCTCGGGTTCTCTAAGAATCTGGTTCAGCTTTATTCTTTTGAAGATTGTGCTGATTTGCGGAGCCTGGTCGAGATCGAAGCTCACAGTGGATCCGTGAATGACATCTCAATCTTGGCTGAGAGATCGATAATCATTACGTGCGGACAAGATTGTCTTATCAAGGTTTGTTAACTACAATCCAAGTAAACACACCACCGGTGTAGAATCATAACCCTATAGGCCATATCCTTGGATTATTCATAGAAATGAAATTGCGTCCAGTTTGGACTACTTGTACTAACTTCTTGTGGCACTTCGTCTCTAGCTTCTTAATAAAACTTTTGGTCCTCCAAAAACAATCTCTGATAACAATAGTAAATTTTGATTGCTAGCTGCATATTTACATTATTTGTGCAGACATGGAATCTCGATGATGGTGAAAATCGGGAAATTCTGAGAGGCCACATAAATAGTGTAGCATGTTTATCAGTTAGCCTAGAAGGACCCAAACTGTTGATCTATTCTGTAAATGATCGTGGAAAGGTGAGGGCATGGGAACTCATGAGTGGAGGCAAAGGTTTTGAAGTTGCAAGTATCAACTATGATGGATGTGTCATACATGATATCGTATCCAACTTGGACGACTCAATGTAGGAGTTTTTCAATTAACAATTTTTTATTTTGGAGTTGAAACCCTCTGATTTCTCTTCACTATTTTATGTATTTTCTTTTGTAGAATTCTCTCCAGTCGGTTGGACCAGGAAGACTACCCGTGTCTCATAGAATGGAGCTACATCAAAGAAAGTACAAGCCTGTTTGGTAAGAGAACGTATCTAGGTTTGACAAAAAAGTTCCAAGGCGAGGTCAACTTCGACTTCAAGAGTAGGCTCTTTGTAGCCAGCAATGATGGTTCTATTCACTTTTGGAACCTAGGCGAGGTCAACAACAAACATATATCGTCGTCTAAGTTCCAAAGAATAGAACCATTATTACTGGCTACAAGGAGCCGATATATGTTTGTTGTTGACCTCGCCTAGGTTCCAAAAGTGAATAGAACCATCATTGCTGGCTACAAAGAGCCTACTCTTGAGGTCGAAGTTGACCTCGCCTTGGAACTTTTTTGTCAAATCTAGATACGTTCTCTTACAAAACAGGCTTGTACTTTCTTTGATGTAGCTCCATTCTGTGAGACACGGGTAGTCTTCGTGGTCCAACCGACCGGAGAGAATTCTACAAAAGAAAATACATAAAATAGTGGAGAAATCGAGGGTTTCAACTCTATAATAAAAAATTGTTAATTGTAAAACTCTTACATTGAGCCGTCCAAGTTGGACACGATATTATGTATGACACATCCATCATAGTTGATATTTGCAACTTCAAAACCTTTGCCTCCACTCATGAGTTCCCATGCCCTCACCTTTCCACGATCATCTACAGAATAGATCACAGTTTGGGTCCTTCTAGGCTTACTGATAAACATGCTACACTATTTATGTGGCCTCTCAGAATTTCCCGATTTTCACCATCATCAAGATTCCATGTCTGCACAAATAATGTAAATATGCAGCTAGCAATCAAAATTTATCAGAGCTGTTTTTGGAGGACCAAAAGTTTTATTAAGAAGCTAGAGACGAAGTTAGTACAAGCAATTCGAACTGGACGCAATTTCTTTTCTATGAATAATCGAAGGGTATGGCCTATGGGGTTATGATTCTACACCGGTGGTGTGTTTACTTGGATTGTAGTTAACAAACCTTGATAAGACAATCTTGTCCACACGTAATGATTATCGATCTCTCAGCCAAGATTGAGATGTCATTCACGGATCCACTGTGAGCTTCGATCTCGACCAGGCTCCGCAAATCAGCACAATCTTCAATAGAATAAAGCTGAACCAGATTCTTAGAGAACCCGAGAGCTGTTGCAAGATTTATAAATAAGCATATACAGATAATTGCAAACTTCAATTTATGTATTTCTCATATATAAAACATACCAATAAAGCTTCCGCAAGGACTCCACCTTATACATGTCACACTACACTGGTTGCTCGTGGCCTGAAAAAACAGACGCTTTTAAGAAATGTTATGATAATAAAACTTAAAACACAAAATCAGAGTTTAAAAAGTCACCATACCAAAAAGTCCCTGGAGTAACTTAAGGGATTCCAAACACTAAAACTTATAGTCTGGGTGATATAGGATTCCTCCCTCAATTTGATGAAAGTATACATGCATAGACTTACCTTTTTTAGGTTTTCACTTGTGAACATAACATCTCATCAGACATATTAAACAAATGAAACCCATACATGTATAATTTGAGGTAAATCTCGGTGATACAACTTTGGGAAACTAGTTGCTGAATCCATTTATTAACAAATGAATAGGATTGTTCGTTGTCCAGAAAACTTGTGATGGGTATGTTGTCCCGAAAATACCTTAGTGCGGTCAGTCAAGTTAATGTACGATATCCGTCATTGTAAATTTTGAAGATCTACGGATTGACCAAACCTGAGGGTAGGGTTGGTAGACCAAGCATGTAGCCATGACCTGGACAGGACACACGTGCGGGCAGCTTCTTTAACATGTAGTAGTGATTGTATATGTTGGATCAACTACGGAACAGCTTCCAACTGTGATGTGCGGGTCACTTTGATTCTCTTCACTTCCTCCATCTTTGGGTACCATAAGAATAAACATATTAGTTGCAACAAAAACGCAATAAACCAATTGGGTATCTATATTATCGGATCAACCCATTTGATAATGCACGCTGATTGTCTCTTTTACCTAATTCTTTTAGCATTTGGTGTTATCTTCAAATGGAATAACCCTTAAAAATCTTAATTTGAAACATAACTCCATCAATTTTACACTACAAAAAAATAGTTGATTCTACATGCCTTTTGTGTAAAATTATATTAGTTTATTAACACTTAATGATGTGTAAAAATTGTTTACATTAATATGCGTGGAAAAATATGTAAAGCACTAGATTTTCCACACTTATAGTTGTGTAAAAAAAAGTCCATACTTTTAAGCGGGAAGAATTATAAGATTTTTTCACACTTCTAGGTATGGAGGTTATTTGTAACACCCAAATTCTCTCACACTTTGTTACACGCAAATTCTCTCACACTTTGAGGAAGTGCGGGAAATTAACCTCCACACCTGTGAGTGGGAACATTTTTTAGATTTCTCTACACTTAAGATTTTGGTCTGATGAATGAAGCTAACAGTCTCAATATTTTGCATCTAACATCGTTATGATACTTTTAGGTTGCACTCTAGAGGGTTTAAATTTGATGGATATGATACATTTATTTGCATTGAAAGTCAGGTTGCAATCAACTTGAAGTGGTCACACCAACAACCTCTTCAAAAGAGAGGCTTTACCACGGGTTGAACCCACCAACAACCAGGTAAAGCCTCTCTTTTGAAGAGGTTGTTGGTGTGACCGTTTCAAGTTGATTGCAACCTGGGAATCAACTTTCAATGCAAATAAATGTATCATATCCATCAAATTTAAACCCTATAGAGTGCAACCTAAAAGTATATGTTAGATGCAAAATTGAGACTAAATGTACCATATCCATCAAATTTAAACCCTCTAGAGTGCAACCTAAAAGTATATGTTAGATACAAAATTGAGACTATTAGCTTCATTCATCAGACCAAAATCTACCCTACATACCAAAAGAAAAATTGGTCAATTCTAACCTATGATTCTAAATCAAAACCCGTATGGAAAAACAAACCTGTTAGCGTAGAGCCAAAGAAGGAGAAACTATCGGTGAGAGGATTTTCTTTTTAGTTTTCGGATCCTCAATTGTGAACGAACGAAAAGAGTTGTGTGTTTTGTGGGCCCTACTTGTCTTTGTTTGTGTTTCGTGTTTAGATATGTCTTTTTGTACTTGCCTTATGTTGAGTTGGACTTGCCTTATAGTAAGTCAATTAATTACCTTATGTTGAGTTTACAAGTTTATAATGTGTTTTACGTACAAGTCAATAAGTTAAAAATCAACAATGTATTCGCAGAAAGCGACGGTGATATATAAGACTAATTGTAATGGTGAGTATATAAGACAACAATTATCACTGACATATTAGCGTTACGTCAATTTTCTCTCTTTATAATTATTTTTATAACCAACTTAGTGTATATATGACCGTGGTGGTCACCACAAAAACATACTTCACTTAAACTCAAATATACCACATAAAAACCATTTAATAAAAACACACACACACAAAACAAACTCACACAAAGACCTTTTTAAATATGGGTTAATTAGCAAGCTATAACTAGGGTTTTGTTAAACACAACCCATAGGGTTGTGTATAAGTATTCTATAAATACATAATTGACATTTAATGAACACTAAACATTTCATAGTTAACATCACTTACCACTTTTATAATGATTAAAAATATATAATTATGGACTATATGAGTTAATTAATTGTCATTTTTATAAATTTGGAATGCTTACATACAACCCTAATAGCTTGTGTTTAACAAAACCCCTAACTTAATGGTAAATAAATTACATATCTCATCTTATTAAGTTTCTACGTAAATGAAATATAAAAATTATATCTTAAAAGAAAATCGGGGAATACCATCATGTGAAACTGATCAGGGACTGACAATGGAAACTGAATAACCATTGAAAAAAGTAACAAAGAAAACCGAATGACTAAATTTATTTCCTAGTAAAATTTTGTGACTAACAATGGAAACCCAATGACTAAGAAAAAAAAACTTAAGGACTATACATTTAAAGGACTAATGTAAAAAAATAATTCAGGGATTGACAATGAAAAACGAATAACTAACTAAAGAAAAAACAAAAAATCGAAGGACTAACATATAAGAAAAAGAGTTAATTGCATTTTTGGTCCCTAATGTTTGGCCAAATTGCAGGTTTGGTCCTCATCCTTTCGAAAGTGCAAGGATGATCCTCATTTTGAAGTTTCAGCTGCATGTTTGGTCCCTGGCCTCCGTCAAATGACACAAATACCCCTGGCCTTTTCTTTTTTAATATTCCTTTTCAGTTTTTAACACAAATGGTCCTTGTGTTGCGCAAGGCTTTACAAATTTAGTCTTTTTTTTCTTCACAAATGGTCCTTCTTACACAAAATCGTCCTTGTGTTGCGCAAGGCTTACACAAATGGTCCTTGAGTCCGTTTTTCTTCCGTTTTTTACGTTTTCGTCCGTTTTTCTTACGTTTTTTTTTCCCGTTTTGGTCTGTTTTTATCCGTTTTTTACGTTTTCGTCCGTTATTCTTATGTTTTTGTCCATTTTCTTCGTTTTTTTTCGTTTTTGTCCGTTTTCATCCGTTTTTCTTACGTTTTTGTCCCTTTTTTCCGTTTTTGTTCATTTTCCTTACGTTTTTTTCCGTTTTCTTTTTTTTTATGTCCGAATTTTTTATATAGTCCGAATTTTTTGTCCGTTTTTCTTACGTTTTTTCTGTTTTTATCCGTTTTTCTTACGTTTTTGTCCCTTTTTTTTCCGTTTTTATCCGTTTTTGTTCATTTTCCTTACGTTTTTGCACGTTTTTTTTTCGTTTTCTTTTTTTTGTCCGAATTTTTTATTTAGTCCGAATTTTTTGTCCGATTTTTTTTGACCAATTTTTTTTAAAAAAAAAAAAAAATTAAAAAATTAAAAAAAATCTAAATTTTTCACCGAATTTTTTGTCCTATTTTTTTTCTTTTTAGTCCGAATTAAAAAAAAAAAAAAAAAAGTTCAAAATTTTTGTCCGAATTTTGAATTTTTTTTTATTTAAAAAAAAAAAATTTGGTAAAAAAAAATCGGACAAAAATTTTGAATTTTTTGAATTTTTTTTATTTTAATTTTTTTAAATTCGGACAAAAAAGAAAAAAAATCGGACAAAAATTTTGAAAAATTTTTATTTTTTTTATTTTTTAAAAAAATCGGACATAAAAGAAAAAAATTCGGACTAAATAAAAAATTTGGACAAAAAAAAAGAAAACGGAAAAAAAAGTAAGAAAAAGTGGACAAAAACGTATGAAAACGGAAAAAACAAAGAATAACGGACGAAAACGTAAAAACGGACAAAAACGTAACAAAAACGTGATAAAAACGGACCAAAACGGAAAAAAAGGTAAGAAAAACGGACAAAAACGTAAAAAACGGAAGAAAAACGGACTCAAGGACCATTTGTGTTAAAAACTGAAAAGGAATATTAAAAAAGAAAAGGCCAGGGGTATTTGTGTCATTTGACGGAGGCCAGGGACCAAACATGCAGCTGAAACTTCAAAATGGAGACCATCCTTACACTTTCGAAAGGATGAGGACCAAACCTGCAATTTGGCCAAACATTAGGGACCAAAAATGCAATTAACTCTAAGAAAAATTAAGTGGGTCCAAAACTTTATCTCATCCTAATGGAAAAGTCCACGTAAACTTGTTTATCTCAAATTCTCAATTAAGTCGATAGTCTAGTAGTATGTTCAAACTTGTTTATCTCAATTTACTAAATAACCTTTTAAGCGCTCTGCATACTTTATCGAAAGGAATACAAATCTATGTTGTTTTTGGAAGGTCGTCTTGCTAAAAGTGTTGTTTGAGTTTAAAGGTGAAGCAATGGGGTAGATTATGTTTGTCAATCGTTAGGTGGGAACAAACATCTACATACTTTATTGAAAGGAATACAAATCTATGTTGTTTCTGGAAAGCTAAATTGCATATAGTTTTATAATATTCGAAATTGGTCACGAATGGTAGGCGCCTGCGCGTTCCCCCGGAGGTTCATGCCTTTTTTTTTCTATGTGTGCTTCACTATTTTCTTAAAAAAGGTTTGTTTTAACTCTAATATTTCGTTCTGACATTTTTAGCTTTAAAAATATAGAACAGAAAGGTGTACAAATTTCATGTCAACTAAAGATTTGATTGTCAATTACCAAAAAACTATCATCACATTAGTTTTGATCAGGAACCATTATCCACTCCATGTTATCTCATTCTTTTGCTCCATAACCACGTACGATGTATATCGGTTTAAAATGGCATAACGGGTCGATCACCAACTGTATTTGCAAATTTGCTAAACCACACAGACTATTTTTGCACATTACTCTTTCCCTAGAATAAAACTTCAACCCAACACTGTCTTACGTTAAAAACCAAAAACCCAAATTTGTTTGGTCCTCAAATAAGGTGAGCATGGGGCGGTTCGGTGCGGTTTTTGGCAAAAACCGCCCCGCTCCGCAAGATGCGGTTTTTAAAAAATTGAGGATCCGCACCGCGCGGTTTTTGCGGTTTCGGTTTTGCGGGTTTATGCGGTTTTGCGGGTTGGTTTTTGGTCAAAACCGCCCCGCACCACAAGATATATTTTTTTATTTTTGGTGCAGTTTTTGGTGCAGTTTTGCGGGTTTATGTGGTTTTTGGTGCGGTTTTAGTGTGTTATTCAAAAAAATAAAAAAATATATTTAAAAAAATATATCTAAAAAATAAAAAAATATAAAATTTAGTGTGTTATTCTAAATAATAAAAAAATATATATATTTAAAAAATTATAAATTGTAGAGTGGTGCGGTGCGGTTTTTGCGGTGCGGTTTTTCGGTGAAAACCGCACCGCAAAATCGGTTTTTATTTATTCCTGAAACCGATCCACCGGTTTTTACGGTTTTGCGGTTTGCGGTTCGGTTTTTGCTAACCCCTACTCAAATTTCTAGACGAAAACATATCATATTTGCTACTGATTTAGAAATTTTAAATGTTGTGCCTTATATTAGTTATAGTCATTGTTAGATCCTAGCCCAACACCAATCCAAAGCTATCAAGGCCCAAAGAACGTAGCCCGGTCCAACACTTAACCTAAAATACTGGACTATTTAACAACTTATTAACACAGAAAAACCTAAAACACACAATACATTTTTCTCACAAACTAAACACAGATCTAAGATCAACAAAAATTTGTCACTTTCTTCTTGTTATCTACTCAAACAAACAACAACACAATTAAAAACTTTTCGTGGTTTCTTTTTGATGTGAAACCCGACACCACATACACAAGCTTTTAAGATTTGCTTAAAGTTTCAGCTTCTAGATCTTCTAAAATATCTCAGGTAGGTTTTGATCTTGTTATTGTGTATGTTTAAACGAAAGAAAGAAAAGGAATGAAACTGATTTGTTTTGTCCTCTCCATCATTAAACGAACCACAAAAATACTCGAAATTCAAACACGAATACATCAACAGCTACCCTTCTGTCTTTTTTTTTCGCTTCAATATCTCATAATGAGGTCTCTGGTAGGTATTTCATTTTGTTCTTGTGATTCTTACTTTGACCTGGTCGATGATGCAAAAGCTGGGACCACGGGAAAACAGTTTATAAATTTAGGAGTTGAGATCATGTGTGTGAGAGAGATGGGTTTGTGTTATATCCAAAAGCTAAGGCCATGTTTGTGTTTGAGATGAGTAGCCACCGCTTCCGGGTGCTCTACCTTGATACCCACCTCTCCTTCCATCTCCTCAGCCTCTACCTCTACCTTGATAGCCACCACTTCCGGGTCCTCTACCTTGATACCCACCTCTCCCTCCATCTCCTCCGCCTCTACCGCCTCCACCTTGACGAAAGGGCTGCACAAAAACAGAAAAGTAATGTCCTCCACCTTGACGAAAGGGCTGCACAAAAACAGAAAAGTAATGCCCTTTCGTCAAGGCGGTAGAGGCGGAGGAGATGGAGGGAGAGGTGGGTATCAAGGTAGAGGACCCGGAAGTGGTGGCTATCAAGGTAGAGGCGGAGGAGATGGAGGGAGAGGTGGGTATCAAGGTAGAGGACCCGGAAGTGGTGGCTATCAAGGTAGAGGCGGAGGAGATGGAGGGAGAGGTGGGTATCATGGTAGAGGACCCGGAAGTGGTGGCTATCAAGGTAAGAGGCGGAGGAGATGGAGGGAGAGGTGGGTATCAAGGTAGAGCACCCGGAAGTGGTGGCTATCAAGGTAGAGGTAGAGGCCGAAGAGATGGAAGGAGAGGTGGGTATCTGTACAAACATATTACAACTCGAAAACGATTTCAGATCTCAATTTCCAGCTACTCATTCCCAACTACTCGATTTTATTAAACATATTAATAGTACTATGTATTCAAACAAGGAGGAAGGTGCCCGCCGCGTTGCGGCGGGAGTTTCAGGAATGGTCTTGCGGTGTAGTTTTGTACCTTCTGTTGATGCAGCTGTTTTCGGACAGTGTTTACTTGGCCAGTTGCATCTTCATATGTTAAACAAAAAGGTATTTTATAGCAATACTATTGATATTTAGTAACACCCTGCTTATAATTACAATTACAATCTTTCTTTATACATCAAATAATAGCTGTATATAGCATATGGGAGATTGCCAGCGTTTTATAAAACCACCCTCTGTATATATATCAATTCATAGTTTAACATACTCTGAATCAACAGGTTTTGTTGTTCGTTGTTGACAACTGCTATAGAATGTCATCTTCCGGAGTTCCAGCCCGCCACAAACGTTGTGTAAACAGCATGTACCAACTTTCTTTTCCCAACCACCGAGCTTTGAAGAGTTTATTTCCGCTATGCCATTTTCTTTGGGTAAACAAACGTTGAATATACGTAATGGCACCTTTCATGTTTTTCATTTTAGCTCCTGAGGTAAGAAAAATAATATCTCATGTGGTCATTATAAAGTCGTCAGTGCTAACATTACAGTGTTTACTACCGTTTACTTAAAATGGGTTTTTTGGGTTGCAATGATATCCAACGGGTTAACTGGGTAAAATTCCTGTTACTGAATCCATTCTGACCTATTTTTAACCCAACTCAAAATTGTTTGGTCGATCCATACCCGTATCTACCAACTACCCAGCCCAATCAAGCTGGCCATTTGTTATAAATATATGAATACCAAAAAGTACGACCAATGAATGCGAGAAGATGCAAACTACCTGCGTACTTTCAAGATTTCTTCCTGAAATGGTGATTCGCTGAGGATATTGCACTTTCAAAGCCACCAAAATGGCTGACGCACCGTCACTGTAAGGAGAAGAAAAACATTCAGCAACTTTAGGAGCTACATTTTCATTTAATTGAATATAGGTATAAAACTATTGTCAACAATTACCTCCACCGGGAACGTTAGCGAGCACGGACAGAAGAGAAGGCTGCATACACCTTGTTTTTTGTGAACATAGGTTTTCATCAACAACAGTTGCGTCTATCATGTGTAGACGAACGAAAGGAACGGATTCTTCAACCTGTTAATTTTCAGAAACCCAGAGCGACTAAAACTACATAAGAAACACACAATTCAGATTCCTTAAATCACAAACAAAAATCCAAACACTCGTAAGTCGCATAAACAAATAAATAATTAAAAATTAGAGAAACTTATCACCGTAATAACGGTAGGATGATGCTATTGTTGATGCAAGTCAGCACTTGAATTCAAACCTGTTATCAAAACTACAAAATTACGGTTAAAATCACTATTTAGCTTCAGCCATGTCCAAGCAACCTAAGAGCTGTATACATGCTTTTAATAAAAGGTTATAGAACACTTTTTTTTATCAAATCTTCCCACTATATATATATATATATATATATATATATATATATATATATGACTTGAACACATTACAGAAATAGGAAGTCATTTACCTCGCACTCGAGGTCTCCCAGGCGTATAATGTGCTCACCATGAGCGGTTGTTTAGAACTCGGCATCAAACCTTACTAATCTTATTAACATCCAATTTCTCGAAACCTTGATTCAAACAGCCATTTAGAAGGTGTTTTGGACTACTTTTAGGCTCTTATCTACATCTGAAACATTGATTCAAACAGCGTCATCCTGATCCATTGACCTTTGACCTGCGAGGTGCATCTGTGACTACTTTTAAGTTGTTTATATACACCACTGATGCTACTCGAGGTGCATTTGCTAAGAGACCCTGGTCTGAACTTCTGGAAGTACACGACCTAGAAATCTAAATCTTGTAATCAGTTTCGCTACTAAATAAGAAAAATTATTATATAAACAGATAATGACCTACAACTTATCATTAACACCTGGACAAACAATGGTGCGATTAGTTAATACAGTTCTCAGATGCTTACCAACTGCAAATCTGTCTCAGACCTTCCGTACATGAAGTGACTGTGGATAATAATTCCTTGCAGCTGGCTCTTCGTGGGTCGCAGACCGGGTGTGTCCAATTCCAGCGACTAAAAGTATCCGCAACTTTTTGTCCCAGTTATCTGTTCTGAACTTCTGCAACTACATCTGCAACTACAGGACCTAGAAATCCAAATCTTATAATTAGGTTCGCTACTAAATAAGACAAAGTATTATATAAACATAGTAACGAAAAGAAGTTGCAGGTATACCTATGCGGCCTGGCCGATCTGCCTCTACCTCTGCTAAAATATGACATGTTTAATTTTTCTTTATAAAAGAAGCACAATTAAAATCAGTAGTCCATAGGTGTTGGGTTTGGAGGATTTCAAGTACATCATTTGCGACATACTTTCACTGGATGGAATGATACTTTGTTAGAAAACATGAGCAAAGCAGCAGGCTCTGATGTGGTAGGGTCCCTGCAAAAAAAAATGAAAACAAATGTCAATTTCTTTTGCAACTCTTACTGATCACGAAGCGTTAACAATCAAAAGATGCTAATCCTTACCAAAAGTGGTGCACATCCAATTAACAAAAATAATCAGGCACTCCCATAAACCCCTAAAACTTATAGAAATAGCTACCCATAAGGTAAACAAATAAGCCCAAAATAACGTTGAACCGTACCCCCTAAGTAAGCAGTAAAACTAATGAGTATAAGCTCTTATACAACACTGTAAGGTTTATATAAATACCATAAGCTAAAAAAACCAATGGCATAAGCAGCCATAAGCTGAACAAACAAACCTGAACATACCTCTTTATTTACTCAGATTCAACAATCAACCATTCTACCATAACCCGTATTAAAAAAAAAAAAAAAAGACATGTAACTCCAATAAGAATCATTAAAAAAGAGTCTATATACCTCTACATATGGCCGTAAACTAAACCCAACAAAACAAAAACCTAAAACAATAATCATTTTTTTCATATAATGGAAAAAACAAAACATAAACATAACTTCAACAAAAAACTAAAACAATAAACATTATAAATAAACTCAAGAATTACCTATAATGGAAAAAACGTCAGTAAGAAAACATCGTCAACAAAGTTCTTGGAAAGCTTATACCAAACCTGAAAAACATAAAACAGATAAATAAATAGAACAAAGTAAGGTTATAAACACTACAATAAGCAAAATCATGACGAAAAGAAACACCGCCACCATCACAACTTTCATCAATACAACCACTTTCAATACATACCTCGGCATCGCAAAACCCCGACTCTAACTTATCACCGAACAATCCTTTTAGATCCAAAAACGTTTTCACAAGATCTGTTAGACCAAAAGAGTTGTGCGTGATGTATGTTAGGCGCTTACATGAGAGAGAGGGAAGCGGTGAGTGATTTCTAGAAATTATGGCGGTGGAAAAGAACCAATTCGTCTTTATCCCTGTGGTTATGAAGCGGTTAGAAATTTGGGATATCTTCTGGTCGAAGAAAGTGATGAAAATGTGGGTCGAGTTGGCGATATGCATTCGGGCTAAAAAGTGTGGGCTTATTACAGCCCGGTTGTAGGCCCAATTTTTAATATTATTTTATCGTTTTTGGGAATCCCGTCGCCCAAAAATGTATTATAGAGAGAATACTTGGTTGTTACAACTTACAAAGAGAAGTCAAAGTACAACTGAACCTTGAAACCCAGTAGACTTTTGAAATATATCCCCACCATT
This sequence comes from Artemisia tridentata subsp. tridentata, assembly GCA_021014915.2. Taxonomy (NCBI): domain Eukaryota; kingdom Viridiplantae; phylum Streptophyta; class Magnoliopsida; order Asterales; family Asteraceae; genus Artemisia; species Artemisia tridentata. Next base: position 419,269,596 of record CP139505.1, read on the forward strand.
TTCAAATAAAAAATTAACAATTCTGTTTTTATAAACCAACCGTTGCACTCCACTCCCTTTATTTTTTTTCTTCTTATTTTCCTTCTTTTAAACCAACCGTTGACTAAAAAAATACAAACACCTAAATGTTCTCAACTGATTTTTCCGACCATCTCTCCGGGTGTAATGTTTTTCGTAATGGGAGAATGATGTTGTTGATCGGAAAACATGTAGACCAGTTAGTTTTAGCGTTGAGAAAGCGAAAAAGATGATTCATGATAAGATGTATCATTCTGCTATTGCTTCTCGTTTCATGATATGTGTAATTAGTTTTTTTTTTTTTTGTTCATTGAGGTAAAGATTATTTTTATAAAATGTTACTACTGCTACGATTTGGAAATGAAAATGTTGATATGATTAGAGCACAAGGTGTCGTGAAGAACTCAAGTTACTCATTTGAGGCCTACGGGGTGCCACATCACTTTAACAAACCTCCACAAATAAACCCCCACTCACAACTATCTTTAACTTACTCATTTGGGACCCGCCACTTACAACTTTATTTTTTTATTCAAATTTCCCAATAAAATAAATTGATTTCATTAAAAATAAAAATACAATACATCACAATAAAAAATATACGAAACGTAAAATAATGATACGGTAAAAAAATATACGCAACTTAATAAATACATCAAATTATAATGAAACTAATTATTTGGATTATGTTGTTGAAATTGTTCCCATTATTGTCGTTGCCAAACATGCTCGATGAGACATCCTTGAAGCGTTGCGTGTTTGCGTTTATCACATAGTTCTTTGGATTTCTTTCTTTGCACTTCGCAACGCTCGATCAATGACCGTTGTAAATTTGGTTGCGGACAAATATACATTTCGCTAACTTCGGATATCGCAAATTTTTTATCTTTCAAAATCATGTTATGCATTATGATGCATGAGTACATGATTCTCCGTAACTTGCCCACAGTAAATGCACGCGCCGGTTGGGCAATAATATGCCAACGTCCTTGGAGGACACCAAAAGCTCTTTCGATATCTTTTCGAGCACTTTCTTGTTTCGCTTTAAATGCAGCATTTTTTGGGGTATTTGCAACCGTAAATGATTTGACAAAAGATGACCACTCTGGGTAAATTTCGTCAGCTAGATAATACCCATGTTTAAATGTACGCCCGTATACTTCAAACGGAACCTCAGGGGCGATGTCATCAAGCAGGTCGTCGAATAACGGAGAATTATTCAAAACGGTAAGATCGTTATTCACACCCGCTACCCTAAAAAATGCATGCCAAATCCACAAGTCGTATGACGCAACGGCTTCAAGCATTATAGTTGGATATTTTTTATCACCTTTGTGAAATTGCCCTTGCCATTCGACCGGACAATTTTTCCATTCCCAGTGCATACAATCGATGCTTCCCAACATTTCTGGTATCTTGTGAATCGCGTTATGTGCGTTGTATAAGTTGTGAATGTCATTCTCGTCTGGTTTTCTTAAAAACTCCTTCGCATATAACTGGATTATGCACATAGTAAAATAATCTAGACAATCGTGTGCACAATGTTCCCCTATTTGTAAATACTCATCTAATGCATCAGCTGCTAGCCAGTACGCCAAATCGCGTAGGGCACATGTGCATAATGACACTAAAACTCATTACACCCCTAGTATCAGGTCGGACTCTAAAGAAATCAAAATGCTTGGGAAGAGGATGATGTGTTTGAATATATGTTTCAATATCTTGTACTATTTCTAAAAATAGTTTACGGCTCATAAGCGACGCCTAAAATTTTCTTCCGTATATTTTGGGTTGTCACCAAAATAGTCAGCCATTAGACGTTCTTCAGCAATTTGACGTTCACGGGGGATGTATCTACGGTTGCATGAAGGTCCCGCTTCTTGTTGTTGCAACGATTGCTCGAACTCAAACTCTTGGAGAATCATCTCTAGCTCCGCTATCTCTTCAAGATCACTTTCACCGGAATAAGATGATTCGCTCATGTTTCTTGCTTATATGTATAAGTGTTTTGAAATAAAAGTTGTGTAGAATTTGATTAAAATGTGTAATATTTATAGTGTGTAAAATATGTGTGTTTAAAAAAAGAAAGAAAAGAAAAGAAAGGAAACGTTTTAATTTTAATCCGTTCCACAACGGATCCCTGCAACAAATCAGACAAAAGTACAAATTCTACCCTCGCCGTGCAGACGACGAGGGTTCAACTGGGGGGGGGGGGTGTCGTGGCGATCCTTAACGAGCTAGCCACGGTGGACTGGCGAAGCTCGGCGAGTCCCACGCCGTGTGCTCTTATGTTATGTGTATTGTACTACAGTATAATAATACTAATTTAAACAATTTGTACATATCAATAAAGTACTGGTTGTTTCAATGTTATCTTATAAAGTGTTTGCATTTGATAAAATCTGGGATAGTGGGTTTGATGTTCTTGAGTGGGGAAGAGGAGGGTGACGGGTAAAAAAGTGATCGAAATCTGGGTTTGATCACCGGAGAAGATGAATATGAAGGGTAAAGGGTGGTTGTGGTGGTAGAGGGTGGTGGTGATGGGAAGTGAAAAAGAAAATAAATAGTAAACTTCAAAAAATGTTCTTGCAAAAAATGTCCCTGGAGTAGGCGAGGGTAAAATAGTCATTTCACAGGCCACTAACGAAAAAACTAACGAGCGTTAGTCCTAAAACTGAATTTGCAGCTACAGTAACGCGACAAGGACATAACTTGCAGAAAATTGAAGGTTTAGAGAAATGGATATGTTTAGCGCGGAGCTTTTTAGAGCTTTTTGAGGCGATGAGCGGTGAGCAATGAGCTTTTTGATTTTTATTGTTCGTTTGGCAAATGAGCAGTGAGCTTTGCTTTTTTTAGGAATGCTCATTTTTCCAATGCTTCTTTAAGAAGGTGTGAGCGGTGAGCTGTGAGCTGTGGCTACAGCTCACTGCTACTTTTACCAAACACACCCAATATTTGCAGTTTTTTTTCGAGGACATCTTTCGCATTTTTCGAAAAGTTTAGGAACTTTTTTTGCAGTTTACTCTAATTTATATGATGAATGCGGTTACATGTTTTTAATAGTGCATTTACATATTTTTAATAATCATTATTAATAGTAATGATTTTTATCGGTTACATGTTTTTAATAATTATTGGGGCTGTTACAATATTAGATTAAGTGGCTTGTTAAATAGGCTAATACAATGTTATAATGGCATTGATGAACAATATTTCCTATTACAGAAATGTTTTTTATCTTAATTTTTTTGGACTTCTCTACTTAGAAAGTCCAAATGTTTTATATATATATATATATATATATATATATATATATATATATATATATATAGATATTAGGTGAAAACTGGGATATGCATGCATGTTTTATATTCTTTAACAAATTTCTACTACGTATAAATGTTTTTGCTTAAAACTTGAAAAGTTAAAAAATGAGTAATGTTAAAACCTTAAAACACGTCTTAAAACTTAAATTTCAATATTTTATTTACTTTTGTACATAAAAAATAAAAAAATATTGTCATAATGAAATAGTTGTCGCAACTATAATTGTTTGCCGATATAAAATTTCGTTGCTATACACGCCCGTACTCGCTAAAGTTCATGGATCAAAGGCTTGTTGGTTTACTTGGTTAATTACTAACGTTTTATTTCTTAAACTTTCACAGTTTTTTCTTATCCTTTCAGCTTCAAAACCAACATAATATAAAACTCTAAAGTCGAAAACATGTCTACTCCTTCTTAAATTGATATTTCAACGCTTTCACTTTACTTTTTAGCTGTTTCAGCGCACTGCATCAATGACCAACCATATGTGGGCCATGTGGCTTTCACTTTAGTCGCACATTAAATTGATAGCATGTGACATAGCGGAATTTAATTTTCTCAACGTGTTTTATTCTGGTCCGTAAGTTGTGATATTTATTTTAAGGTCAACTTCAATATATTTAGAGACCAAAGGGCAGATCTAAAAATCTATGTGTGATCAAACTCAATCAGTTTTATCTACAGTGACCGAAATATAATCATACATACTCACCATTATAAAAAAAAAAAAACAATGTCTTATTCAGAGGTAAACCTGGAAAATTTTCTAATTCCTCTAGAGGAGATCATTCGCGCTGAAAAATTCAAACAATATTCCGTTATTGCTCGTGGTTACTTTAATGTACAACTCTCTGAACCCTGGAAAAACCGGAAAGCTATCATGTACGTAAAAGGTAAGGTAGGCAACTGGCGCCGTACAAGAACAGGTAATATGGATAGACTTATGTATGACTACCGTAAAGAGCTTGAGATACTTACCAGGTTCCACCACGAAAACATCATCTTTCTCATTGGTTTCTGTGATGAAGGCGATGAGATGGTTATTGTTGATACATAATCTGGCGCGGACTGATTCAACGACTCTCCCTGGGCCGTTAGTCGTCTTCTCGAGCCCTAGTAGACCTGTTCAACAAAGAGAACCCGTTAGGAGTGGACCCGAGGCCGTAGCCCCGGGATCCACCTCCAACGGTCAAGTTAGTCATGGTGCGATATAGCGTATTGTAAGTTAGGTTTAGAGTAACCTGTTATATTCTGATGAAGAAGGGGATCCATGCCATGTATTTATAGGCATGGATTAGGGTTTAGGTGTAGGATGAGCCGCTGTCTGCGCGGGCCTGGCCCACTTGTCGTGGGTCAGTCCAGACCATACGTCTACAAGCCCCCCAAGTTTAGTGTGACATAGTGCGTGGCTATGTTATGCTAGACTTAAGTTCTGTTCGTGGCCGCGTAGGCCCAACCAACTATGACGGCGTGACCATAACGCGCAGCCCAAATGCGACAGTGCGCACTGGGTCTGTGGTGCAGTGCGTGGTGACCATGTTGGCGCGACCTTGTTGGCGCGAATTGAGTAACATTGACATTGCGATTGTGATTGTCTCACAATGGTGAAGGTGGATTCCGTATGCTGCATTCTGGGTAAGGGCGTACCTCTCGTACCGGTAGCGATGCAACATGGTGCGACAGAAGACGTGCTTCTGTGGCAGAAGTGCGCTGTGCGCGACAAAGGTGCGCGCCGTGCGCGATAAAGATGTGCGTCGTGCGCGCTGTGTGCGAACTTTACATTCGTCTTTACAAACGACAGAGGACGTCTCCCCTGCGGCGAGATGGTGCGAATTTTCAAATTCGTCTTTGTACTGGGCTCGCGATACCTCTTACGTACGATCTGCTTCCAAATATACCTGCGTGATGCGTACTCACACAGTGCGTATCCTGGTAGCCCCCCAAGTTTGATGGTGCTACTCGTGTAGGAGCATTAAACTTAGTTATTCATAATTCTGAAAAAAAAATACTCAATGCAAATATTAGAAGTATATGCTGCGCATCGCAACATATAAAAGATAATGAAATAAAAAATTAGCGCATAGCATATATATAGCACGTAGCATGTAAAATTAACACATAAGAGAAATAGTAGTGCGAATTACACCTATCGTGAGGTTTTAACAAACTACATAAAAGAAGTAGCACGTAGCTAATCTACGAACGCAGTACGCTCATGATCGTTTTCTTTTTTATTATAATAAAAACAATGGCGCGGATGGATGTACCATGACCGCGACTAATAGTTTCTGTTGCACGCACAGACGCAGATAGATTTATCGTGACCGCATAGACTCTAACGTTTGTGGATGATCGCAGATGACCACGGCTTTTGTCCAGTGCGCTCATGGCGATTGACTAGCATCGTGGTGCGGTGTGCGCAGCATGTAGCTAATCTGCGAAGATTCATCGTACGCGCGGCCTAATGCGGGTAGATTTATCGTGACTGCGCTGTTCGCGGCTAAAAGATAAATTAGGTCCGATCGTGCGGACTTAGTGTGGTTATAGGTAAAATCATGTTTACCAAGTTTAAAAGATTTATGTAAAATCTTTTTAATATTTAAAAGATATTTATCCATCACCGAATAATATTTATCTTTAAAAACCGATTTAATGGATCGGTGCGCTTTGCTACCTACTAACAAATATGTACAGTAAATAGAAGATATGGACTTGTACGCATATTAATTCGTATTAAACAAAGTGATATGGAAAAAGTGGCTTGTGCGCACAGTAAAGGATAACATAGAAGATGGTGACCAATCAAATCGTGTTGACTTAATAATTAATGAGATACCTTTTGTAAAAATCAGTACGTGACCGATAATCGAATGTACGATAATTGTGATATCTTTTTATTATCAATTTAAAAAGATTAAGAGTACCGGATTTTGAACTCGTGGTCTTTTCCAGTGATTGTGAGAACACGAAACGTGTCGGGTCCCACGGATGGCGCCAATCTGTTGATACATAATCTGGCGCGGACTGATTCAACGACTCTCCTTGGGCCGTTAGTCGTCTTCTCGAGCCCTAGTAGACCTGTTCAACAAAGAGAACCCGTTAGGAGTGGACCCGAGGCCGTAGCCCCGGGATCCACCTCCGACGGTCAAGTTAGTCATGGTGCGATATAGCGTATTGTAAGTTATTAGGTTTAGGGTAACCTGTTATAATCTGATGAAGAAGGGGATCCATGCCATGTATTTATAGGCATGGATTAGGGTTTAGGTGTAGGATGGGCCGCTGTCTGCGCGGGCCTGGCCCACTTGTCGTGGGTCAGTCCAGACCACACGTCTACAGTTATGGTTTGCGAAGATGTTAATGCAAGCCTTGTGGAATACCTTGATAACAGAGAGAAGAGACATCGTTCATGGGGAAAGCGTCTCAAGATTTGCATAGGCATAGCAAAAGGGCTCAGTTACCTTCACTCAGGTATTGGGGAGGTCGGTAGAGTAATACATAAAGATGTGAAAAGCAGAAATATAATGCTAAATGAAAATCTGGTACCCAAAATCTCGGGTTTTGATCACTCATTATTATTCCCTCCAAATCAGCACTACAAGAATAGGAAAGCTTTGTCTCGACAATGTAGTGCCAAATCACAAAGAAAAGTCGAGACAAACAGTTTGTCTCGACAAAGTCGACCTTTTTTGGTCGAGACAAACCATTCGACCCAAGTTTTTTTGTCTCGACATTTTAATAAAGAAATGGGACGACATAAACGTGGGACCCACAATCCAGTCAAATACTGGAAATGCAATTTGTCTCGACATTTATTTCAATTTTGTCTCGACATTGTCGAGACAAACATTTTTTTATTTTTGTTAAATAAGTTATTTAATAAAGAAAAATAATTTAGAAATTAAACTTTGTCTCGACATTGTCGAGACAAAGTGTAATTTTATTAAAAAAATATTAAAATTTGTCTCGACATTGTCGAGACAAATTGTAATTTACACGCACTGTTCCTTTGCACTTTTGACAAAATGGGTCGAGCTTTTCTTTGTACTTTGGGTCGACAATGTCGACCCAAAGTGTCAAGTATGCAAAAAAAAAAAATGCAGCAGCAGCCTGCATTTTCAGGTTTTTTCGGGAATTTTTTCCGGAAAAAAACCTACCGTTACACCTGTAAGCCAACCGATATCCGCAATACCAATTCGACAATATGATACAATGCCAAATACGATACTAATTAAACTAACAAATACGAACTTTATACAAAAACAAACCAAGATTCGGCAATATATTCTTTCATTACATAACTAATAACAAATAGTCAAATACGATACAAATTAAACTACGCCTACTCCGACTCCTCTTCCTCCTCCCCCTCCTCCTCTCCCTCCTCCTCCCCCTCCTCCTCATCACCACCACTAGCATTAGCATTAGCATTATCGGGAATTTTGCTCAAATGAGGATTCATTTGTCTCACGTAATGGTTAAGGACCTCATTATTAAAACTAGGACCCGGGTTAGAACTAGGACCCGGGTTAGAACTAGAAGGCCCGGGGCATGAAGTAGATCCGGGAAAGACAGGCCGATAACAATTGTCAAGGAAATTAGGGCCGGGATTAAGGTTGGGAAATGGGGGAATTGGGGGAATTGGGGGCATTTCAGAAAATGTGGGAACGTTAATGGGACACGGAGTACCTGGGTTAATGCTGTTGTAGTGGCTCAGAAACTGCCCTAAGGTCGATTCGAGGCCCACTTGTCTGGAGTGCTGTTGTCGGAACTGCTGATCGTACTGAAATTGCTGCTGTTGGAACTGCTGTTGGAACTGAAGTTGCTGCTGTTGCATCTGAAGTTGGATCGTTTCATTTTGCTTCTTCAACAACTCAAGCTCGACTTCCTTTTGCCTTATCACCGATGAAATAGCCTCCTCAGTAGCATAGTTTGGTGCAAAAGGCCGATGTGCCGACCTCGATGAAGCTTTTCCGCCGCCTGGCATTTTCCTGCCAACGCCCCTAAAATTTTGCCGGTTGTCACTATGGGCTGCCGCATCGAGTACTTGCTTCTCAGTCATCGGCGGGGCCGTACCGGCTTTAACTTTACCCCACATATCCTTCATCTTCAACTGTGTAAGTAAAAAAAAAAAAAAAAAAGAAAAAAAAAAAAAAAAAAACAATTATGTTAAAAAGAGGTAAGTTAAAAAACAACAAGTAACTAAATATTAATGACGCATGTTAAGAGATAAATTACTTACATAAGCCTCCTCGTCCTCTTTATTTTTGAAGACGCCCGATTTTGATGCATTGTTTCTCCTAAACGTCTCCACGAGTTCTTCATTCTGCCCGCTTCTAACCCGCTATACATACAACATAAAATAAATTAATTAACGAGTTATATATAAACATTATATACACATTTGAAAATCAAAAAATTATAATGAGTCTTACGTGCTCGGTTCGTCCTTGCACGAACGACTTCCTCCCTTGGTAGGTTGTATGCTTGTTCTTTGCCCTATTTTCTGCATTTTTGGCAGATCTCTCCATTCGTTCAGGAGTCAACCACCAGTCGATCAATGACTCCCACTCCTCTCGGCTTCTGCTACCCCAATCTTTACATTTCGACGGCGGCGGATTTTGCCTTGCCGTCTCGGTTATCGGCTGTGAGTCAAAGTAATTTTTCTTCAACCTATATTTATGTTTGCGCCATATGTTCCGGAGCTGAAGTTGAAGACCAAGAGATACCCGTTCCCCCACCGTGTACTCATTCTCCCCATCCGTCACTCGCTCCTGGCTGTTTAACCATTCCGCGATCTGGAAATAATTCTGCAAATAAATATACGCATTTAAATAAACAAACAATTTAAATATAACACGCATATCTAAACGGTCGATAACGATAAGAATACAAATAAAATAAACAATTAATACCTCGAGAACGGGTAGTATGTGAGCCTTAAGAGGCGCAGGAATCTCGTGCCACTCGTAGTCATAGGGAAGTACACTAACTACTTCCCCCAAAAGACTACTGAACTGCGTGGCATACGTGCCCACAGGCGTAAAGGTCAATAGATCATTATTGTCAAAGCCGATCGGCAAAGGACGACTACCGTTCGCTTTATACGCCTTCCTTAAGGACCGATTCGAAGTATTAATCGACATCGAACCTGCAAACATAAGTTATTGAGTCGTGAAAATACAAGTAAAAAAATTTAGTTTTATCAATAAAAAACTTAAAATAAACATCACAATTTCTTACTTGCACAGTAGCCCGGCGTAGTAAAATAGGGCAGTCGTGGTGGATCACCACCGGCATCCCCGCCGTGTGATTGCGGAGCTACACACGCCATCTGTAAAATTACAAGTACCAGAACACAAAATTTCGTGGACCAATTAATACTAATACACACATTCATATAAATATACACATTTAAATATAACATAACATGCAATTTCATTTAAATAAAAGGAACAAGTTTAAACATATAGTAACAATTTCATTCAAATTACAAATTAAGAACAATTGTCATCATCCGAATCATCGCTAGATAAAACTTCTTCAACAACAATCGTTGGGTTCACTTCATCATCATCAGACACGTCAACATCATCATCATCAAGGACATGAGCAACGACATCATCTTCATTATTAACAAAATCAACATCTTCTTCAGCATCATCTGGTGGGGCGTCTACTTCTGTTGATTCATGATTTACACTCAAATTCGCAGACTCCAAACCAGGCAAACCAAGAGACAATGCAACATCTGATGAACTGCTTCCATGTATAACATCTTGATCAGAATCTACCACATCCCGATCCCAGATCTTCCGATGATGAACATCTTCGACGACCTTCCAATGAGGTGGTCGTCTAGCAGGGTCTTCAAGGTAGAAGACTTGTGTTGCTTGTGTCGCAAGAATGTATTGTTGATTTCTAAAAGCATCCTTATCAGTCAAAATATGGCGTATGCCACGTTCAATGTAAGAACGCCTAGAGTGTGCCGTAGGGTTATTATTAGGGTTACGGGTGTCGAACCATAAAACCCGGAACAACACAACCTTTCGGTCGCCCAAATAATCGAGCTCCAGAATTTCCTCCAGTTGACCATAATACATTTCTCCATCAGGCCCGGGTGTTGAAACTCCACTGCATTGAGTGGTATGAAGTTTATCGCGCTCATGCACCAAAAACTTCACACCGTTAACTATGCAAGCGGGGTATGTAAATGCACGCGATGAAGGTCCACATGCCAAAGAGAATAACTCGGGATTACAGCTTGGGTCTTTTGCCACGCTTTTTTCACGGATCTACGAAAGAGATACAAACAGATTCAGATGAGCAAAAACTCTGGACTACAAGGTAATATATCTAATGTGTTTACCTTGTGATTGAACCAGGGAGGAAAGCTTGTTTCCACGCTCTTGTTAGGAAATTCACTACAAAAGTTCATGATATTAGAATAAGTCATCGAAAACAAATAACTTAGCAAAAAAAAAAAAAAAAGGTTCTTCAAAATATAAAAAAGAAGAAACATACTCTTTGTACGCCTGGATGTCTGCGTCGATTTCAGGACTGTTGTTAAGTATAAACCATACAACTGTCTGCATAACATCTGGCTTCATCTGAGTATCTACACATCTACCCACCGGTTTGCATACTGACTGGAACACCTGGAATTTATCTGGTTGTTCAGGTGCACCGTCGTCATTTCTGTCAGGACGATTAAATCTCGTCTCGACATCCTTAAGATAACGCGAGCAGAAAGTTAATGCTTCTTCTGCAACATAACCCTCCGCTATGGAACCTTCAGGCCTGGCTTTATTTCGGACATAATTTTTTAGTTTCTTCATGTATCTTTCAAATGGATACATCCACCTGTAGTAAACAGGGCCACCTAGAATAGCCTCATCGGGTAAATGCATAACCAAATGAATCATTATGTCAAAAAAAGCAGGGGGGAATATTTGCTCTAATTTAATCATAACATCGAGCATTTGTTTTTTAGCTTTTTCCATGTCCTGCTGCGTCAAATTTCGAGCACAAATCTGCTTAAAGAATAAGCAGAGCTCGATTAATGGGGGTGAAATGTCTTTGGGTAAGTATTGGTGAAGTCCATAAGGAAGTAACCGCTGCATCATAATATGACAGTCATGAGATTTTAGGCCCGTTATGTTGTTATCGTCAGCGGTCACTTTTTTCTTGAAGTTGGATCCAAACCCATCGGGTAGTCTAACTCCTTTGATGAATTGACAAAACCGTTTTCTGTTTTCTGGTGTGAAAGAATACTTTGGATGAGGCTTATCGAACTTCCCGTTTCCTTTATCAACGAGCCACAACTCTTTTCGAACTCCCAGAGTTTTCAAGTCTTGCCTTGCCTTTAGCGTGTCTTTGGATTTGTCGTTCATTAACAAGGTATTAAGCACACTCTCAAACACGTTCTTTTCGATGTGCATGACATCGAGATTGTGCTTCAGTTGAAGAATGGGCCAATACTCCAGTTCGTAGAAGATAGAACGCTTACTCCAATTCAATTCAATTTCTCGATTAGGTTTAGGGTTATCTTTAACAATACGTGGATGTTTCCCCGATACACGTTTAAAGACTTTACTAATTTGAATCATGATTTCTTCGTTGGTAAAGTTTCTAGGAGGACGCCCTTTTTCAGGTTTACCATGGAATTCGTTTTGTTTCCTCCTCATTGGATGGTTTACGCGTAAAAATCTTCTATAACCAACGTAAGCGATTTTATGCTTTACAGGAAGCGATGGAGTGTCCTGATTACATGTTGGGCATGCATAGTAGCCTTGTCCAGTCCACCCAGACAAACTACTTCGAGCTGGAAAGTCATTTATGGTCCATAAAACCGCCGCTTTCATGTTGAAATGAGTACCCGTAGCAGCGTCTAAAGTCGGCACACCTTCCCATAATTCTTGGAGTTCTTTGATCAAAGGCTGCAAGAAAACATCAATGTCCTTTGCAGCTGATTTAGGGCCGGGAATTAACATCGTCAACATTAAAGAAGTCTCTTTCATACACATCCACGGGGGTGTGTTGTATGCTGTCAATATGACCGGCCACATGCTGTAACCTTGACTCATGTTGCCAAACGGATTGAAACCGTCGGCAGCCAACCCTAATCGGACGTTTCTAGGGTCACGAGAAAACTCGGGTTTCATTATGTCAAAATCTTTCCACGCTTTACCATCACACGGGTGATTCATCTTACCGTTTTCTTTAGACTGTCCAGTAGCATGCCAAGTCATCCACTTTGCGATGTGTTTTGTGTTGAACATGCGTTGTAGTCTAGGTGTTAACGGAAAGTAACGCAACACCTTGTTGGCAACTTTCTTCCCCTTTTTCTTTAGGTTTTTCCATCTACTCGCGTTGCAGATTGGACAGTTTTGCAAACTTTTGTTCTCATCCGATCCCCAAAATAAAAAACAATCATTTATACAAGCATGGATCGATTCGTATCCTAACCCGATATCTTTGTATGTCTTTTTGATTTCATAGTATGACGGTGGGAAGTTGAATCCATTCTTAGGGGGACATGCCTTTTGCAAAAGATCTAGAATCATGTTAAACCCTTTATCAGGTATTTTACATAATACCTTGATGTGCGAAAGCTCTGACGTAAAGTTCAGTGCAGTCATATCACAATTTGGACCCAACATTTGGGTGGACCTAGCAAGTAACTCTTTGTACTTGTTATTACTGTTAGGACACGTTGTTTGAGCTGGTTGAGAACCTGTTGTTTGTGCTGGTAGAGAACCTGTTGTTTGAGATGGTGGAGTTGGGTCATTATTTGCAGAAATATCTTGGAAGAATGCATCCATGTCAATGTGTTCAGGTGAAGGTGGTTGTGGTGTGTTGTTTACTACGGGTAGAGGAAGCGGTTCACCGTGATAGATCCAAGTGGTATAACTTGTGTCAAACCCGTATTGTGAAATGTGTGACTCAAGAGTTTTGAGAGTATGCGGTTTATTCCAAGCGTTACCACAACGAACACATGGGCAAAGAATCTTTTTTGTGATGGGGTGTAAGAATGGCGCACAATACTCGATGAATGCAAAAAGACCATCTAAAAACTCAGGGGAATTACGGTTGGCTATAGTGGTCCAAGTCTTATCAATTGTCATGACTGCGTTGCAAAAAAACAGTTTCAAATAAATGAACATACATATATATACATATGCAAATAAACACATTCAAACATGAAAAGGCGTAATTATGAACTGTTTTGATTACCTAGTGCAACTATGGAAGGCAATCCTAACCCACTCTTTGAATGCCTCGTCTCATATATGAATGCGTATAACCGATTTACTATTTGAAAAAAATTCGGCAGCATTTCCCCCCAACTCCCCAAATATGTGCATTAAAGACATATTCGTAGGAGTGAAAGGGAAATACTGTCGAATTTCTCTCAAATAGTAAAACAGTTATACGCATCTATATCCTAAATGAGACAAAACATTCAAAAAGCAGTCCCAAACAGGGGACTTTCCGAAATTAATTTCTAATAAATTAATTTCGGACGGGTTTTCTATAGGATGATTAATTCCAGATGGGGGTTGTCAGAAATTAATCACTAAAATCCTAAAAAAAGTCACATAAGTCTAACAATCACAATAGCATACTAACTAAACGACATATTCACAATATCATACTATGTCAATCGATGAATGACATAAACATATATAATAACAACGAAATTATTTTGACAATCACAATAGCATACTAACTAAACGACATATTCACAGTGTTCATTACTTCATATATAACCACACACACTCCAATTATTAACTGATAGAAACAAGAACGTGGAAAAAAGCATGTATCTCACATTCACATATTACCAAACACACTCCAATTACTAACCAAACGCATTTTACTAAAAAAAACGCAGCCATCAAAGGAATTAAATTATATACCTAGTTCACGGCTGAAGTAAACGAAGAGAAGAAAAGAGAAAAAGAAGAAAGGCTACTGTCCCGACCCGGCTGTCCCGACCCGGCTGTCCGACCCGGCTGTCCCGACCCGGCTGTCCCGACCCGGCTGTCCCGCGACAATCTCGTAAAATAAACAACCTAAATTAAATAACCAAACTTAAATTAACCAAAATAATTAATAAAAAAACTTTAACGACGACATTGTCGTCCCAAAATACATTAACACAGTAAAAAAAAAACCTTTAAACTACCTGTACGTGGGGCGGCTGTGGTGGAGCTCGTGTGATAGATGGTTCACGGCGGCTGTGGTGCCATCTACACCAAAAAAAAATTTCGGCTCGTCCTACACCAAAACAAATTTACTTGACAAACCAAAATAAAAATAAAACATAACTTTTAAAACAAACAAAAATTAAAAAAAAAATACATATACGAAAGAAAAAAAAAATAATATACGGTTAACAAAAAAAGAAAGAAAAAGAACATACCTTTTAATCAATAAGAAGAAGAATGTGGTATTGAAGGTGGTTGTGGTGGTGTCCAATGTGGTGTTGAAGGTGGTTGCTATGGAGTAGATGGCACCGATCTAACTTTTTTTCTTTGTTAAAGGTGGTTGCTATGGTGATAAAGGTGGTTGTGGTGGTGTTGAAGGTGGTCAATTAATCAAGGATTGAAGGTGGTGATGAAGGTGGTGATGATATGCTGCGTTTTTTTTTTTTTTTTTTGGGTAGATAAGGTTTGGTAAAGATTGAGAGAGAAGAAGGGAAGCAGCAGAATATGGTCAATAGTTTGCGATTTGGCACGACAATGTCGTGCCAAATCACCTCCTTTAACTTTTTTTTTTTTTAATTTTTTTCTGTTTGTCAAAATGGCACGACAATGTCGTGCCAAATGACTACCTCAATTATTATTACTTTTTTGGCGGGTGAGTTTAACTTTGGTGAAAATTTTTGGAGCCAACCTTTGGCACGACATTGTCGTGCCATAATTATTAGTGTATATATATATATATATATATATTTTTTTTTTTTAATTTTCTATTTAACTTATAAATTAAAAATAATTAATATTAAATAAATTAAAAATAATTTAAATTTGTTATAAATTATTTAAATAAATTAAAAATAATTTCAATTAATTATAAATGAACACATTAAAAATTATTTAAATTAGTTCATAAGAGTCGAGATCCCGGCTATCATTTGTTCCACGACATTAAACCGTACGAATTTGTTCCACGCAGAAAATGACAAAAAAAAGCTTGACCGAGGCCAAACGACATTAAAAACGTTTGGTTGTCGAGTTGTTTAGTTTGAGTTGTTTCAACATCAGTTTTCACAACAACAACAACATTTTATTAAACATAAAGCACGTTCAATATCAGTTTTCACAACAACAACAACATTTTATTAAACAACAACAATAACACAACGACAATAACAGCAACAACAACAACAACCTACATACGAAGATTTCCCATATCAATGATAACGACATCAACAACGCACATCACATGCAATTCCTAACCATGGGCCAAGTGTTAACCACAATGTCTCACCAGTCGTAAAGCAGTTTATTAACTCGCATGTTTCGTTTGAGTCTCTATGAAACGAGCCGAGATGTTTAACGAATGAGCCGAGATGATATGGTTCTACACGAGATGTCACACGATTGACCCGAGATGACTATAGAGCTCTATACAATGATAACGACATCAACAACGCACATCACATGCAATTCCTAACCATGGGCCAAGTGTTAACCACAATGTCTCACCAGTCGTAAAGCAGTTTATTAACTCGCATGTTTCGTTTGAGTCTCTATGAAACGAGCCGAGATGTTTAACGAATGAGCCGAGATGATATGGTTCTACACGAGATGTCACACGATTGACCCGAGATGACTATAGAGCTCTATACAATGATAACGACATCAACAACGCACATCACATGCAATTCCTAACCATGGGCCAAGTGTTAACCACAATGTCTCACCAGTCGTAAAGCAGTTTATTAACTCGCATGTTTCGTTTGAGTCTTTATGAAACGAGCCGAGATGTTTAACGAATGAGCCGAGATGATATGGTTCTACACGAGATGTCACACGATTGACCCGAGATGACTATAGAGCTCTATACAATGATAACGACATCAACAACGCACATCACATGCAATTCCTAACCATGGGCCAAGTGTTAACCACAATGTCTCACCAGTCGTAAAGCAGTTTATTAACTCGCATGTTTCGTTTGAGTCTCTATGAAACGAGCCGAGATGTTTAACGAATGAGCCGAGATGATATGGTTCTACACGAGATGTCACACGATTGACCCGAGATGACTATAGAGCTCTATACAATGATAACGACATCAACAACGCACATCACATGCAATTCCTAACCATGGGCCAAGTGTTAACCACAATGTCTCACCAGTCGTAAAGCAGTTTATTAACTCGCATGTTTCGTTTGAGTCTCTATGAAACGAGCCGAGATGTTTAACGAATGAGCCGAGATGATATGGTTCTACACGAGATGTTACACGATTGACCCGAGATGACTATAGAGCTCTATACAATGATAACGACATCAACAACGCACATCACATGCAATTCCTAACTATGGGCCAAGTGTTAACCAAAATGTCTCACCAGTCGTAAAACAGTTTATTAACTCGCACGACTTTGAATGTATATTTTTTTTAAATAAAAGTTCTTAAATTAAATATATTTTTTTAATTTTATAAAAGTATTTAATTATAAATATAAAGTTTTTAATTTTAATTATATATTAGAAAAGTTTTAATATTTCTTTTAAAATAAAAACTGAATTAAAAAGTTTTTAAATTAAAAAAAAAAAAAAAAAAAAAAAAAAAAAACGAATTTTGGGTCGACAATGTCGACCCTTAATTTTTTAATAATTATTCTAAAATAAAAAAGCGATTTAAAAAGTTTTGAAATTAAAAATAAATATATGGCACGACATTGTCGTGCCATTTTGCATATTAAAAAAGTTTTAATCATTTTTTTTTTGGCGGGTTCTTTTAATTTTGGAAAATTATTTTGGTGGTAAATTATGGCACGACATTGTCGTGCCATATTTCTTCCCCTATATTCTTTTTAAATAAAAACTAATTTAAAAAATTTTTAAATTAAAAAAAAAAAAGTTTATGAAATTTGGCACGACATTGTCGTGCCAAACTTAACGGATGTTTGACTATTTTTTTGTTGAAAGTTTTGTGGGCCATTGTCAAAATATGGGTCGACAATGTCGACCCAAACTAGTTCCCCGTGCCAAACCTTTCATTTTGGTGTAGTGCAGCCATATGCAAAAATTAATGCATCTGCATGTCCAGGGAATGACCGTGATCCGATTTACCATGAAACTGGACTCCTCAACACACAAACTGACATATACTCATACGGCATAGTTATGTTTGAAATGTTAATTGGGATGGTGGCTGATCAAGAAAGGGTAGTTGGAGATTATAAACCACAAAGGCTTATAAATATTGTCCGGCGCTGCTATGATGATAGACACGAGCAGTTAATTGATCCCAGTCTAAGAGATCATATTGATGGTCGATCTTTCCACATGTTTACAGAAATTGCGTATAAATGCATTAGTTTGAACATAAAGGACCGCCCTACGATGGATGAGATCGTCAAGACGATTGAGGAAGCATTGGATATTCATGCAAGTCTTTTCATTTAACTATTTTACAAAACTAAGGGGAAAAAAACCCAGTTCTTCTTTCAAAAATTAGTTCTTTTCCATTAGTTTTGTAAAAGTGAAGTTTTATTCCTCACTTTTAGAATGGATAAGAACCTTGGAGAGTTCTCACCACTAAAATGATTTTTTTTTTTTTTTTTTTTTTTTTTTTTTTTTTTTTTTTTCATACCCCTTCTAAGTAAATCTTCAATGCACTGTCACAAAGAATCTCACATCTTATACAAAATTTTCATGGTGCATAGAATTTACACAATTTAACATTTAATTTTACCTCTCCAAGGTTCATTACATTATATTTAGTGCAACAAGTACGTTTATTGCTTGGAGAAATCTTAGACCAATCATGTTTATTTATATTTTACCAAATCTTTTTGATATTCATGAGATACATTTAATCACCATCATAACCCTTCTACTTATACCAATCATGTATATATCTGCTCAAGATCGGAAGTACATGAGCATAAAAATAGCGAAAATTACTGACATAGCCCTGCCCATCTTAATGTGTCTGATTATACCCCAAGAATGCGCCGTTTTTTCAAATACCCCAACATGTCCCTAATTATTCTACACGACATGAGGGAGATCCAGATGTTACATAACCACGCTCGGGACAAAAAAGAAAAAAAAAAGGATACATGTCGCGTATATATATACACGACACATATATATATATACGCGACATCCTTAAAGTCTTGCATGGGGAAGGAGCTAATTGCATGGGGAACGAGCATTTGCATGGGGAAGGAGCAATTCTTTAATTGTGATTTGATAGAAACTTAACACAATTACACTAAAACACATAAGTAAAAAGTGCAAACTGGTTACTAACCAAACAAGTTAAACCAACTATTATTAGACTGTTGAGTGTTTAGATCATTTAAATGTTGTGAGGGGTATGGTTGGGAGGGGTATGGTTGGGAGTTATATTGTTCATAGCCGTGTGCCGGGTTATGATGAGCATGTTGTTCATGACTTGCTTGCCCTTGGTCATACTGGCCTGTTGTGTAAATTTTGATTATATGGTTGTGTTGGTAGTGTTATGTCCAAACACATGGATGGGTATGTGTGATAATAGGAACGGATGTGTTGAATGATCTGTTTGATTTGGGTATGAGTCAAATAAAGGAGTAGTTTGTTGTTGCTCCTTAACGGATTTTTTCTTTCTGGGATACTGTTTTCTTTTGTTTAACATTTCATCAGGGACGAACGGTTGCTTGCATTGCCCACGTGTGTGTCCAGCTTCACCGCACCTACCACAATGTCTTACCCTTGGTTCCTCACCCTGGGATGGTATACGGTTAGTATTTTTTGGTCGCCCGGGTTGTGGGTTGTCCATTCGTGGAGGAGTGATAGGTTGTATATGTGTTGGATACTCCCATTCGTGAAACTCTCCAACAAAATTCACCGCCTCTGCATATGTGGCTTGGTATTTTGCTTTTTTAAACTAGTCCTGAACGTACTGGAGACAATTGGTTTGACCCAAAAATCTACTCACAGCAATAACATGACCCCAATGTGTTTTAGTGTAATTGTGTTAAGTTTCTATCAAATCACAATTAAAGAATTGCTCCTTCCCCATGCAAATGCTCGTTCTCCATGCAATTAGCTCCTTCCCCATGCAAGACTTTAAGGATGTCGCGTATATATATATGTGTCGTGTATATATATACGCGACATGTATCATTTTTTTTTTTTTTTTTTTGTCCCGAGCGTGGTTATGTAACATCTGGATCTCCCTCATGTCGCGTAGAATAATTAGGGACATGTTGGGGTATTTGAAAAAACGGCGCATTCTTGGGGTATAATCAGGCACATTAAGATGGGCAGGGCTATGTCAGTAATTTTCGCATAAAAATAAGCAGTTAAAATAGTTAGAGAATATAATGTGGTAAAAAAATAATAAATAAATAAATAAAAGAAATGAAAGAATGTTGCAAAGAAAATGAATTTGTTATCTTCAAATCTCCTATTGTTAAGATCTTTTAAGACAAGGCATAATCGTTAGGTGCCTCTAAGCAAACTTGTATGTTTTTATATTCAAAACTAAAGCTTGAACTTCAAAAGAAGTTTCTAATTCCACTAGAGGAGATCAACGACAAGGCCAGAAGTGACTTCCAGAAAATAAATGAGCTAGAGTAGATATTTTAATGACCTCTACAGAGGATACCTCTACGATCGCTTGAAGAAAGGCCCGGTTGCCAAAAAAAAAAATGTATTGCTTCTCCATTCCAAAATGAGCTTATGCTTGTTTCACGCCTCCACCATGAAAACATCATCCCTTTCATTGGTACCACAAAGAACGAAGCACTACACGCAATGAGGAATGAAACTAATCGCCCGGTCTTGATCAGATTCGATAAGAATGTCAAAGGGATGTGGGAGTATGTTGGCATTCACGCTTCCTGGTTCTCGAACTTTGTCGGGACGTTGATACGGGAAACAATTTCATTGTATTACGATTCGTGGGATAAGGTTCCCGAGACCAATAAGGCCCACATTGATAACCAGCTCCACGTAAGTTTTTTTTTATCTTTTATTTTTTTAATTTTTGTGTTTATTTATTTTAAATGTGTTTATTTATTTAAATTTGTCTCTTTATTTAAATTTGTATATTTATTTGAATTATATTTTATTGCAGCATTTTTTTGATCTCGGCCCCCACCTTGCCTGTCCAAATGGAGACGAGATTGTCATTAGTATCGAAGCTTACCTAAAAAAGCGATACAATGACAACAAGTACAAGCACAAGCACAAACAGAAATTTTTTACATAGCAAGGTGGGATCGAGAAAGTGGACGAGATCAAGCTAAAGCGTCCCGAGAACAAGACGGCTGAAGAATGGGAGAGGCAGGTAAATTTCTGGATCGACACGTACTTTATTATTATTATTATTATTATTATTATTATTATTATTATTATTATTATTATTATTATTATTATTATTATTTTATTATAAACATCACTTTATTAGAAACATATAGGATTTACAAGAAGTTAGTAGGGAGCCGAGATACTAATTGGGCTCCCACTTCTCTAGCTATAGAAAAACTAATCCTACTAAAAATATGAGTAAATTACAAAAAATCGCCTTTCTGGTTTGTTCAAATTGCAAATTTCATTCACGTGGTTTGGAAATTAATATTAATATTAGTTTTCTTAATTTAAAAATTGTCAAAAATATTCAAAAGAAATTTATATTTTTGTAAATTTTCAAGATATAATTCTAAATATTCAAAAATATAGAAAAAAATTCAAAGTTATTTTTGACAGAAGTTTTTACAAAATTCTTTTGAATATATTTTGACAAATTTTTTGTAAACATTTTATTAATTTTTTGACAGAAAATTAATTTTCAAAATATAATTTTCTTAATTCAAATTATATATTTAATATATTTTGAAAGAAATGTTTTGTAAATTTTCAGGATATAATTTTTTGATTTTTTTTTTTTGTTTTTTTTGTTTTTTTTTTTTAATTTTATTTTTTATTTGTAAATTTTCAAGATATAATTCAAAAATATTAAAAAAAAAATTGTAAAAATTTTGTCAAAAAATTTCACAAATGTATTTTACAAAAAGTTAAGAAAATCCTTACCATAATTCAAATTTACAAAATTCAAAAAAATTGAATTAAAAAAATTATTACTAGTATAATTAATTACTTAAAAAAAAAGTACTAAATCTGTGATACCCAACAAACTACAAGGATCATCCTTTTAGACATAAGAGGTTATTTATGTCATTTTAACCATATAAACATTCACTTGATGGCCAAACTAACAGAATTATTGGTACCAAACCTGTAACCGGTCAAAACCATATAAAGAGGATCCGCAAAAAAAAGTGTTGGGACTCGTGAAACCCGACACACCACAGGGACCATTTATATAATTAACATAACAAAGTATGTACTTCTAAAAGTATTTAATATATATTATTATTTTATTTATTTTATTAACAAAAGCGTAAAGCCCAGGATATAGGTAAAACTAAACAAACTTAAGCATCCATCATCCATACGCAGCGCGTGTCTTCTATTTCATCTTTGATCGCCTCCCTCATCGTAGACTTCGCCTTATTCAATTCTTCGACTACTAAACATTCATGAGACAACAAAACTCCATAATCAATCTACTTCTGATATTATATTGATGACAACGTACGCCTATTCCTCGACTTTATTGTATCCGAAGGAACAAACTATCTTATGTAAAAGAACACATAAAGCATGATTACATACACGACACAGCATGGTGTATGGAACTGATTCTAGTCATTGTTTGATGGCTTCGAGCTCCCAAAAACAACATTTTTGATGAGTTCTAACGAATTAAAATTATGTTTGAACGGTACAACTATTATGGTTCTAATTTTTTCATGGCATCCTAGTTGTTCGTTTACTTGGTCCATGACAACAAAGAAGCATCGAGTGAAATCGTCTTCCTCACAAATAAAGCAATTGTCCTTCTAATATCGAAAAAGGAAATAGCATTTTTCGAGTTAATGTTTAAAGGAATATTAAGCAAAAACAGTTGGTGGTGTATTAAAGAATTGAGGTCATCTTAAGTTGATATAAAAATGACCGGTAATGTTTTCTTATAAACACAACAATGGAGCTTACTGAGAAACCCATCCGTTTTTTTTTTTTTTTTTTTTTTTTTTTTTTTTTTTTTTTGAACATAAACTTAAGAGTATCTCAATCCTATATTAAATTACTTTTTTGCAAATTTAATTTCCATCTAATTTAAAAGAGTGATTGAAGTTTTAAATATGTGAGTTTTAATTTGCATTCATATATGTGTTAACGTTTGATAATGGATGCGTGTTTGAATGATTGTAATAATAAAAACTATTTTTGTATAAATATTTTAAAAGTACAAATTTTATTAAATTAATTTTAAAAGTACAGTTGCTCACCTCAAAAACTCTTATCTCTTTTAGGTGTTTTAATTGTTTAAATAGTCTTAAGTGAAAACTTTATTTTGTTTACATGCGAAAAATTAGATGAATGGATCTTCATTTTTCTTCTTTGGTTTGTAAATAGTCTTATGTTGAACCACTTTCAGTTATTATATCAATAATATAGTATTTTCGAAAATGAACAAGTGTGAATTTGAAAATTGATATTTTCAATTTCATATTACTGTAATATAAAACATTTAAAATAATGAGTTTTGATTATAAGCATCATTGTAAACAAAACCTGGATTTAGCTCAACTCAATTAAGTGTCTAAGCTAACCTGCGTGTGTTTATTTCAACAGAACAACGAAGGCAGTGCTTTACAGACTGCCCAACGATTCGTAAACAAGTTTAGTATTCCAATAGAAGAGATCAGGAAGGCCATCGGTGCCGAAGATTTTGATAGAAGAATATCCTCCAGAACTCCCCATATGACCTACAGAGGAAAACTCGTTGATCGCTGTAACGACCGCGAAGCTTTTTTCGAACACTGGACTTCTTTAGAGAGTGATGAAGGAACGAATAACTCGATTTCTATGTTTCTGCTGATTTCCAACTTTCACCATGAAAATATCACCCCTGCCATTGGTGTCTATATCAGCGGTGACGATGGCTTTATTATAGCTTGGGAGTATGCACTTAATGGAAGTCTTTACTCAAAACTCGAAACCCAGTGTGAGAATAGTTACCTAACATGGGCAGAGCGCCTAAAGATTTGTTTAGGCGCTGCCAGAGGACTCAAATACTTTCATGCAGGTGTTGGGGAGCTCAAAGTAATACACGGAGACTTTAAGAGCAAGAATATATTATTATATGACAATCTAGAATCCGAAATATGTGGTTTTGGTAAGTCATTTCTAGTCCCCAGAAGTCACCCCGATACCAATGAATACGAAAAGGCACAGGGTAGTGAATATTATATGGATCCCGTTTACCGTGAAAGCCGCATCCCCAGGGTAGAATCAAACGTGTACTCGTTCGGTGTGGTACTCTTTGAAGTATTGACTGGTCGTGTGGCATGCAACCATCCTGTAGAAGATGAGCGAATAAGCATGACAAATTGGGTCTGACGCTACAATGACGAAATAGACAAGTTAATCGATTATCGAATAAGGGATGAAATTGATGCTCGTTCTTTACATACTTTTAAGGATGTTGCATATAAATGCATTAGTTTCAACATGAAGGATCGCCCATCGATGAATCAGGTCGTCAAGAGATTGGAGGAAGCATTGTATATTCAAGTAAGTGTTATCATTAGTTATGTTAAAAGATATATATCTAGCTAGTTTCATAGGCCACAAAGAAAACTATTTAATATTAATCAAATAATTTACTAAAAGTTAACTATGATTTTAACTTTACCAAAAGATTAAAGGCCAATCAAGTTTTTCATAAAAATGTTTCTTCCCACTTGAGGGGCAGATAATGAAATTTATCTAAACTCTTGCCTCTACCATTAAAAATACATACAAAACTATTAAACATGTGAAGTAGAGGGATTTAAGTTCTAAAAGAACCATCTTAACAGACCCACGGAGCTGCTTCTACCATTGCCAGAAAAAATCAAAACCTAGAAGATTTCCAAATTCCATTGGAGGACATTAACTTGGCCATTGGAGTAAAAGGTCAAGAAACTCGGATTGGAGATGGTGGATTTGGTTTCGTGTACAAAGGCCAACTCTCTGAACGCTGGCAAAACCGCACAGTTGCCATCAAACGCCTACGTCCAGATAGTTACCAAGGAGAGTATGAGTTCCGCAACGAGCTGAATATGATTTTCAGTTTCAGCCATGAAAACATCATCCCTTTCATTGGTTACTGTGATGAAGGCAAAGAGAAAATTATAGTTTACGAGTATGCTAGTAATGGTAGCCTAGATCGTCATCTCGAAGACAAGGAAAAGAGACGTTTCTTGACATGGGAGCATCGCCTGAAGATTTGCTTAGGTGCAGCAAAAGGAATCGACTATCTTCACTCAGGTCTTGGTGAGGAGAACAGAGTAATCCACAGAGACGTCAAGAGCGGGAACATCTTATTGGATCACAATTTTGTAGCAAAAGTTTTTTTTTTTTTTTTTTTGGTGCAAAAGGTATTTTGTAGCAAAAGTTTGTGATTTTGGATTGTCAAAATCTGGCGCCATAAATCAGCAACATACCCAAGTCTACACAAACTCTGCCGGTACCAACTTTTACATGGATCCAGTTTACCATGAAGGTGGCATCCTCCGGAAAGAGTCTGATGTGTATTCTTTTTGAGTGGTAATGTTTGAGTTGTTGAGTGGAATGTTAGCTTATCATAAAAGAAGGTTAGAAGGTGGTAAACCGAAACCTCTCGTAAATATTGTCCGACGCTATTATGATTACAAACCAGACTTGATAATTGATCCCCTGATAAGAGATGAAATTGATAATCGCTCTTTTAATGCGTATAAAGAAGTTGCATTTCAGTGCATAAGTTTCAATTCAAAGGAACGTCCTACCATGGAAATGATCGTGGATCGGGTTGAGGAAGCATTGGAACTTCAAGTAAGTATTTATTTCAGTTATCTATCTATATATGTTTTGATTGATCCATTTCTCTATCATCATATTACTAGGCTAATCACATAGCATAGGCAGTTCAACCGATAGTATCACGACACCATTCAAAATACTGTTAGGAGTCCATGACTTGTTCTTTGCTATAATGAAAGCTTGTTGTTAGCCAAAATAACTTATATGAATTTTTATAGTTCACGGACGGTGGGTATTCTCCAACACCTTACTTTCCAGAAAATATTTGGATGAGCATGTCAAGTTTGTTTGCCTATGTTTACCCAAAAAAAAAAAGTTTGTTTGCCTATGTTACTTATAAGTCAAGATTTTTCATTTCTGTGGTTGTCAATCATTTTCTGAGTATTGTCGACCTTAATAGTTAATACTACCTTATGATTGATGGATCCTGACTTAATAAAGTTGTTGGTTAGCCATGAATGATGAACCTTTTATGTAATCGTAGTATGTTCAGTATATGTGTCTTACCATTCATCTGGTTCAACTACATTTTGTGTTAGGTAACTAATCAAGGGGACCTTAAGCAAAAGGTGACTGAGAGCTAACTCATCCCGGGATTGTTGGAGCAATCACTCATAAAGCGTTGCATCTCCAGTTTCTTGAGGGGTTTATTTTATGTTATGATCCAAAAGATCAGTAAGTAGTGGAGCCTTTGTAAATTTGAGTTGTATGAATTGTTGGTTTTGCGTGTGTATCTAAGAAAACATTTCATTTAACATTCAAGACCCAAGCTACAAACAAAGTATGTTTAGATGAATACCTAGAAATTCACGACCGTCCCATTGATTTCGAAAGCGCTCTGCCTTAATTACATAAAAATAAGCCTCCTTGAAACCTCGTCAAAGATAAACCTCAAAATATCATAAAGAAGTCACTAAGAAGAAAGGAATTTTTAATAAACATGAAGTGGGCTAAAATTTTATATACATGGCATCACATAAAGCTTAAAAATGGGCTTAGATGGACATGACTTGTTTTGAAAATGTTTTCTCTAAAATATAATCATACAGTCGGCCTTGAAGATGGACATGACTTGTTTTGAAAATTTTATATACACGGCATCACATAAATTTTATATACGCGGCCCCTTTTTAAGAAGAAAAAAAAAACTCAATTCACTTTTCACTTATTAATACACTGACTAAGGCACTTACAGAGTGTCGTGCATCTTGAAAAATCAAGTATTTATACGAAAAAAAGTAGCACTATGAAGCAACTATCAAGGTAGTGTGACACCGAGTCGGGCCTTTAGTTCCTCCCCTGCTTAAAGAACATAACATTATTTATAGGAAGCATATCTAAAACTAAATTCCACTCGAGTTCAAAATTGCAATTTTAAGCAAAGCACATAAACCATTTATGTAAGGAAAATCTAAAAGTTAAAATTGTTGAAATAACCGTAGTCATTCGATTATTTTCATATAGATTAAATCTGTAGACATTTACGCATGTTCTTTTTTAATTTATTGCATTTAATTTTATACATTGTTTGTAAAATTAGTTGGAGTTACGAGATCAGGTTAGTTGGAGTTAGCAAATATCGTATTTTATAAACGAATGGAATGTTAGATGTGGTGAGCCTAGAACAGGGTAAAGATAATCAATAACCTAACTACGTACCAATGAATGGTTACCCAATATCTATTTCGAGAAGTAAACTATTTGATCCTATTGCCTGGGTATCACGAATATCTATTTGAGATAAGACCAAATGTTTGTTATTAAATTAGGCACAAATCAATAACCCTTGCGTATCCAAGCGTATATGTTTTCGGTTATATCTTTCTCATGCATAATTGATTTCCAATTTATAGAAAATACTCATAGCTAGTCAAATGAAATTATGAGGATTAATCGGCCAATTAATCGCCTCATAATTATCCCATTATAGCAAATAGTGGTTACATGACCAATTAAACGTGGTCATAAAGGCAGTTTTAACTGCCACTTGAATAGGTCAAAGTAGTTACATACTATTCCAGCAGTACTAACTTAGTACTAACAGTAGTAAGTTGCTCCAGCAGTACTAACTTAGTACTAGCAGTAGTAACTTTACTCCAGCAGTACTAACATAGTACTAGCAGTAGTAACTCTCTGAAGGATTAAACTTTCTGATGAGTTACTCCAAACCACTATTAGAGTCAGGGTAATCATAGACTTAATGGGTGTACACTCCATACCTCCAAACCCATTTTCAAGTATGATCATATCCCTCAATTTAAATAAATTTCCAACAATCCTTCCCAATTTAATACAATTCCTTTTGCATGAAAATTAAACATTAAACAAAACAAGTGCATAAAAGAAAATATCATGAGGATTGAATTTCCATCTTAGTACATTACACGTTCAAATATTCGAGAATCAGGGTGTTCTAAGAATTGAACCCTTCAACCCATTTGAATACCTGAAGATAAAATACACACAAGTTTTCAAACACTTAAATGCTCCTGACACTATACAAGCCATGTGTCCATATCCACCTCATAAATGTTGTAAGAGCCAAAAGTTCAAAGCTCACTGAAGCGGCAAAACTTCAACATTCACATAGGTGGTTCCTCTTTATTCATGCTCCTGCTAAACACTTTTCCAAAGAAATTAACCATTAAGAAGTAAAGATTTCATCCTCCTTTTCAGCAGGTTCTAAGCACAACCTTGGGATGTAATATAAAACATGTGCTCCAGTCCACTGATTGTTCAGCTTTTTACATTGAACTCAGCTCCCAAGTTTCCTCAGGAGGGAGTTGGGTGTCTTAGCATTCAGTGACTAAGTTGGACTTAAACCCATCCCTTTAACAGACTTTATGACCAAGTCTCTAGCCAAACCCTTCGTCAAGTGATCAGCTAAATTCTATTGAGATCTAACAAACTCTATAGATACCACCCCATTCATGACAAGCTCACGAATCATGCTATGCCTAACACCTAAGTGTCTAGACTTCTCATTGTACATCTGGCTATAAGCCTTTGCCAATGTAGCTGCACTATCACAACGGATAGAAATAGGTGCTATAGGTTTAGGCCACAATGGAATCTCAAGAAGCAAGTTTTTCAATCATTCAGCTTCTTTACCAGCAGCTGCTAAAGCCACAAATTCAGATTTCATTGTTGAACTGGTGATGCAAGTTTGCTTCTTGGATGCCCAAGAAATTGCACCTCCACCAAGTAGGAATACCCAGCCACTGGTAGACGAATTGTCTTCAGTGTTACTAATCTAACTTGCATCAGTGTATCCTTCTAACACTGAAGGATAACTAGTATATGAGAGACTATAATCCATAGTCTTATTTAGATACTTCAGTACCCTTTGAACTGCTTGCCAGTGATGAGCACTAGGATTACTAGTATACCTGCTCAGTTTACCTACTACAAATGCAATATCAGGCCTGGTACAAGTCATGGCATACATCAGGCAACCAATCACCCTAGAATACTCAAGTTGAGATACAGCTTTGCCAGTATTAGGCATCAGGTTCTCAGTTGTATCCATAGGAGTAGTCCCTGGAGTACAATCAAAGTAATTAAATTTCTTTAGTACCTTCTCAATATAATGATACTGAGAAATTGATACACCATTACTTTTATGTTTAATCCTGATACCAAGGGTAACATTAGCCTCCCTCATGTCTTTCATGGAGAATCTTGATGACAAAAATTCCTTTGTCAGGTCAGCCTGATTTTGGTCAGTGCCAAAGATCAGCATGTCATCAACATATAGACAAATGATGACTCCTTTACCAGATTCATCAAATTGGCTATACACACATTTGTCAGACTGGTTAAGTAAATAACCACTAGACAAAACCACTTCATCAAAATTTTGATGCCATTGCTTTGGTTCCTGCTTCAGTCCATACAAGAACTTAATCAGTTTACAAACCTTGTTTTCATTGCTAGGCATGATGAAGCCCTGAGGTTGGTTCATATAAACCTCCTCATCCAATTCACCATTTAAGAAAGCAATCTTCACATCCATCTGATGAATAATCAGATTGTGAATTGATGCCAAAGCAATCAGCAGTCTTATGGTACTGATACGAGCCATAAGGGCATAAGTATCAAAATAGTCTATCCCTGACTTTTGTTTGAAGCCCTGAATGACTAGTCTTGCCTTGAACTTTTCAATAGTTCCATCTACCTTCATTTTCCTTTTGAAAATCCATTTGCAACCCAGAGGTTTGCAACCTGGTGGTAGATCAGCCAACACCCAAGTGTTGTTGCCCATGATGGAATCCATCTCATCATTTATTACTTCTTTCCAGAAAGCAACATCCTAGGACTTCATTGCTTCATCAAATGTTTTTGGGTCATCCTCAACATTAAAGCAATAGGAGTGTTGGTTAGAGACCTCATCCCTTGTTCCTTCAATTAAGTATAATTGAAACTCAGGTCCAAATGACTTTGGAGTCCTGATCCTTTTGCTCTTTCTGAGCTCAGGTTGTTGAACCACAACCTCATCAGGGACCTCTGATAGCACTTCATCAGGGACCTCTGATGTACCAATATCATTAGTTCCATTTAGAATCCTCTGACTTGGTCTAGGGTCTGATGAGAATCTATTCTCATCAAAGAGAGCATCCATTGATTCAATTATTGAGTTAACTGAAATATATTCATTAGGTTCAATAACATAGAACCTAAAAGCTTTGGAATGCTCAGAATATCCAACAAAGATGCACTCAATGCCTCTTTCACCCAAAGTTTTCAGCTTTGGATCAGGGAGTCTTACAACTGCCCTACAACCCCATACCCTGAGATAGTTCATGTTGGGTTTCTTTTTAGTCCAAAGTTCATAAGGGGTAACCTTGTTCCTTTTGTTGGGAACCCTATTTAATAAATAGCAAACTGTTAACACACTAGTACAAAACTGTGATTTCGTCACACATGTTTTTTTTTGAACGACCACACACTAACTTTTTTATGTGACTAAATGTACCAAAATAAAATAAACAGCCACACTTGATCCGACTTGTGTAACCATTTCGGAATTACATCTGAGGCTACAACCACACATTTGAATATTTTCGTGACTAGAGGTATCTGGTAAAACTTGTTTTGATTTTTTAGTCACTTATAATTTTGGACGTGTGACGGATACAAATAAGTTTAAAACATTAGTCACACTATATATATACATATGTGACAAATATATGTCACACAATTGAACAGTGTGACCAAAATCCATATATGGTCACATGAAGTAATTGTGTATATGGCTAAATCATATACTCAAGTTTGTCACACATTAATTAAATGTGTCTGCTAGTTTTTGTTGAAAATTTAGCCACATATGAATTTGAAATGTGTGACAATTGAAAAGTAAGTTTGAAGCATTAGTCACGATATGTATTTAAAAGTGACAAATATATGTCACACACTTGAACAGTTTGACCAAATGTCATATATGGTCACACTAAACCATAGGCATACATAATTAAGTGTAACCAAAATTCGATACATATGGTCACATAAGTTAATATGTGTGTCTAAAGTTTAGTGTGTGTTTGCCTGCCAAATCCTAATGTGTATGGTCACATTTAATTGTAGCACAATCATGCGACTATAGGCTATACCATAGTCACACCATATCACAAATGTGTATCTAAATTATGTTTATGGCCACATTATAAGGGTATTATATGTAACCAATACATTCAAAATAGTCACACTGTAAAATATTCATGTGACTATTATTTATAGCAAAATGTGAACTCAGTTACCATTAACCTTGATATTAGTCACATTGAGTGTTTGTGTGACTAAATTCAAGATGTTACATATGGTCATCTCATGAAGTATTTATATAGTTGTCTAAATCATAGAGTCATATTTTGTCACACATTATTTAAGTGTAGTCATAATTCGATACATATGGTCACACATTTCTGATAAATTATGTAATTTTGAGGGGTTAGATATGGGATTTTATAGTCTATCTAGTTTGAGTCTAATTTGATATTCACTGAATTGAGTTCAGACTATTAGTCGTGACTCTTCATTTGCCCCATTACAATGCTGGGATTTTATAGTCTATCTAGTTTAATGCAGTAGTATGTAAGTATGTTACTTGCCCCTAGGAACTAGGTTACTTGACTTTCTAAAGTCAATTTTCAACTTTAATGAAGTAACATGTTACTAAAGTGCCTGCAAGTGCATATACATGATAATGAAAACTGCAAATACAATAAAGCTTGAATGCAAGTGGATATATAATAGTGAAAACTGCAAATTTTTTCATTGCCATTGAAAAGCTTGACTTTTTGGAGTCAAAATCCATTACAATAGGCTAAATTATAGAAACAACTATTTAATACTAAATCTGCTAATCATCTAACAGTACTAACTTAACAATACCAGCAGTAACCTTGCACTTAGCCTTGAGCAGCAATCTTAACTTCAACCAGCAGTCTTAACTGTTACACTAGTAGTCTTAACTTGCAGCATGACATGCTTCACTTGGATTTTCGTATAACAATACCTTCACAGTCGGTTCGATAGTAGTCACTTCGTGATTCCTTGCCCAAGTTTTGTTTACTTACATGTGGCAATATGTTTTCATTGTGCTCGTGAATGACTGTACTAAACTCCTCATCGACTTCATCATATGTATCTTTGTAATTCTTGGTAGGTGTTTTAAACACAATAGACAAATTTTTATGTGCCTAGTCTTTCACATAAAACACTTGTGTTGCTTGTGAGGCTAATATGAACGGATCATCCTTGTGGCCTAAACTATTCAGGTCTACCAACGTATAACCAAGAGTATCGTGTTTGACCCCACCAGTTTTGTGATTAACCCAATCATATTTGAAAAGAGAAATTTGCCTGAAACGGTAATCTAGTACCCATATCTCTTGTAAAACCCCATAATAAAATGCTTTTCTTGTGGTTGAAACTTCTTTGGATATGTGAAGATCTACTGCCTCAACACTAACCCCACTGTTCTGGTAAACTATGCCATCACTATTTTTCGTACGAAATGTATACCCATTGATGTTATAGGCCTCGTATTTCACTATACTGGCGCGTGGTCCAAATGATATCCACCTCACAGTTTCTGATACACTATCATTTGATATCGCAAACTCTCTCTAAACCTGAATTTCATTACAAGTATATATTACCTTTAAATTGCAAGAACAACAAACAAACAAATAAAGAATAGGAGTGTTTGGAATAATGAAATGGTGTGCTGGTGGACCTCTATCTAATGTCATATACAGGAGAGACAATTATGATGATAGAGACAAAAAAAAAAAAAAAACAATTATAAACAACATACGAGTAATTACCTCTTCGAGTAACCACTTAGCAAAAGATTTACTGTGCTCATTCTCCAGCAATGCCATTTTTACCCGGGTTTTTTCTTTTCAAAACTTCCTTGTGTCGCCTGAAACAAATAAATGTCTTTGATTATTATATTTGATAGAACATTTTAAGCAACGAAATCAACATGTGTTAGTAATACTTACTCGATATACGGTTGAATTTCATCTGTATTTTGTATTACATACAAATGTACTTTTTGAAAGGATTCTCCGTAAACTTCACTTGATTTGCCGGCCGACAATGGCTTTCCGTCCTCATCTTCATTGGTTACATGTTTATCAGCTGGGATACCAATAGTTTTCATGGTTTTATGATATTCGCTAAAAAACTCTATTGTTTCTTCCACGATAGTCTCCTCAGCAATGCATCCCTCTGGTCTATTTCTGTTTCGCACATGTCCTTTAATAACCTTCATACATCTTTCGAAGGGATACATCCACCGAAAGCATATGGGACCACATAATTTTACCTCCCTAGTTAGGTACACAGTCAAGTGTATCATAATATCAAAAAATGACGGAGGAAAGAACTTCTCGAGTAGGCACAATGTCACAACAAGTTCTTTTTGCATCTTATCTAGTTCTTACAAGCTGATTTTTTTCCTACATATAGATTAAAAGAAAAAGCAAAACCTGATAATAGCATATCGTGTGGGCAGGTGCATGACTGAACGTATAGCAATGGGCAAAAACTCTTGCATTAGCATGTGATAGTCATGCGATTTAAGGCCAATGAGCTTCCTATCATTTAGGCTGACCAAACTAGAGAAATTTGAACAATAGCCTTGTGGTACTCTGATGTTGCTTAACGTTTCACAAAAGATGTCTTTTTCAGCATTCGTTAATGTGTAACCTGCTGGAGGTAGTGTTGTTTTGTCTGCTTCATGCCTAGCAAACAACTCTTCTTTTATCCCCAACTATTCCAGATCCAATCGAGCATTCATTCCATTTTTTGTCTTTCCAGGAACATTCAGCAAAGTTCCGAGTAGACTCTCACCAACATTCTTTTCTACATGCATGAAGTCAATACAATGCGGAACAGAATGATGCCTCCAATACCTTAGCTTTCGATACCAAATATTGAATTCTTCCAATATGCTTCATTTGCTTGGCTTGAACTACCCTCTTCTTCGGTTGTTTTCCTTTTCTGCCTTTTAATCTTCCCACCTCTGTGATGCGCGTGATGTGTCGTTGCGGTTTAGCAGTTTTAATGCCTACTCAAGTTTTAAATTTATATTTAGCCGACTTATCAATAACACACACACTTAACGAGCAGTGTACCCGGTCAGTATGAAGATAATGGTAAGTAGAGTGTCGATCACTAAGAGTGGAACGTATTATCTAGTTATTCTAATCAGTATTTTAATATCCTAACGCAAGGGGGTTTCAGCCTGAGAGACTGGCACAGTTTGTTTGCAAGTAAATGATAAAATAAACCAATAGGCACGAATCAGCAAGTAGCACACACGTACACAGATAGATACTCGAGACAATAAGAGGGCTGTCCTTATGATTAAGTAGATTGTCACTTGTTTTATTGATAGCTTTATATGAAGTGTATGTAATTAACCCTTTCTCGTTGGTCCTATTCTCATCGGCGAGTAAATCCTTAATGATTACTTATGTCTAAAAGTTATTCCTAAGTGATCAATTTAGAAACAACCGTGGGAGCCACATCTTGTCCCGCAGTCGGATGCCCGCAAGCCACTAATAAACACAGAGGTTATCAATGCACTAATAAGTAGTAACCAAAGACATCAACATATAAACTTTAATTGATGGGAAAGCAAGTATTAAAGGGAGTGCAATCTTTCGTTGTCACATTACACAAGCCACCAATCCTGATGAATTAAAGTTTGCTAACACAATAAAACAAAACTACTTAATGAATTAAATACATGCAGCACCTTCTTACAGCTCTTGTATCTTCGATTTGGGTGTGTCTTGTGCTGCCTCCTTGACTGAATTCGTCCTTTTGCTCTGCTGTCCGAACTTCGGTTTTAGGGTTTTGAACTCTTTAATTCGTCTGGTCTACGGGGTATTTATAGTTTCTGTCTGAGGGAAGATGCGGCGCATCTACTTAAGTAGATGCGGCGTATGTACTTAACTTCGCGTGGGGTCCAAGATTATAATATTCAGGAATATTCGTACACCGCCAGAAGATGCGGCGTAACCCTTGATTAGATGCGGCGCATGTCCTCTTGTATCTTGGATCGTATCTGGTGATATCTTGATAGAGATGCGGCGCATGTCGAGAGTGAGATGCGGCGCATCTGGAGCAGAATTGACTTGATCTTGTCCATGTCAGTAGACTTCCACTTTATGCACGTTTTGCTCCATTATTAGTCCATAATCGCTAAGTTTCACCAAATGCTTGTTTTTACCTGAGAATTACAAAAGTAAACAATTAAGTATCAATCCTCATACATAATATAGTAAAACAAGTCAAATTAATAGGATAAATGATAGTAATAAAATGTACTTATTTGAGTTCATCAAATATCCCCCCACTTGAACTTTACTTGTCCCCAAGTAAACCTTAGAATTTCATTTATGAAAATGTATCCTAAAAGATGTTAGGATTTATTTTTATATTTAAGCATGTATTCGTTTATTTCATAATCACACAACTAAACACTTAACGAATTAGAAGTAAAATAAAATAAGTCGATAAAAGCAAATCTAATCGTTTAACTGTCCAGTCGCGACGAATATTCTATCATAAGCTTGGCAAGTATACACATCTCCACCACTAAAGCTAAGGAATAACAAGTCTAGAGCGGTAAAAAGGGTTTTTAGGCTAAAGGGTTAATTATTCTTTTTTACACTATCGATCTCAAATTCCAGAAAAGGCGACAAAATCACAAATACATGATCGAATCCACGAACACGATACTTGCAATTGCTCAAATCCTTAACTCGAATAGGCTAAAGATAGGTCCAAACTTCACCAATAATAATATATCAAAAAGGGCGACAAAATCATAAATACATAGCCGAATCCACGACCACGATACTTAAGATTGCTCAAATCCCTAATCTCAATAAATCAAAGGTTCGGTTGGATAAAGAACAATACAGGGTATGGATAATATTTGGGATATAAATTGGTGTAAAAATAAAAATAAACAAAACAAAACAAATAGATTAAAATCCTAAGTGTGGTTAATCACTATCCCAACCATCCCATGAATAAGACTCATATCATTGAATAACTCACGCTTTAACACTTGAAACACACGCTTTTGGTAGACACGAATTATACTCAACAAAATCTTAATCAAAGAATAAACCTTAATCGGCATTCCCATAACTGCCAATTCCCATTCAATCCATATATATAATACAACAAATAGTGGTGATATCGACCACTTACATAACTCTACATCGTTGGCTTAAAATAAACATCCAACTCTTTTTTTCTTTCTTTTTCTTTTCTCATTTTTTTTTCGATTTTTTTTTTTTTTTTTTTTTTTTTTTTTTTTTTTTTTTTTTTTTTTTTTTGAAACATAAACATAGATGTGTAAAATTTCACCACATCACTGCAACTTTCTTTCCGGATAATTTTTTTCATACTTTTCATACTTTCAGAAATAACGGTAATAGTGAAAGTAGTAAACACACGAAAAATAAACTCAAAAATATACAATATTTACTTTCACTCCAATTTGCATTG
Source organism: Artemisia tridentata subsp. tridentata (assembly GCA_021014915.2). NCBI lineage: Eukaryota > Viridiplantae > Streptophyta > Magnoliopsida > Asterales > Asteraceae > Artemisia > Artemisia tridentata. Next base: position 419,306,132 of record CP139505.1, read on the forward strand.
TGCAATTTCCCGACCTAACCATAGATAATGAATTACGCATGCGAACACAGGTAATGTAAGGAAACACACTCTGCCTATAGCAATTAACCAACCACGGATTCTAATCTACAGGGTAGGCTAAGGTGTAAGGGTGTAACGAAACATTTTAAACATAGGTGTAAGAAACGAAAGGAATGGCTCTGAGGGTTTTTCTAGGGGTATCTTACTCTAAAAATGAGAGTAACAAAAGGGTTTTATACGGGGGTTAACTAACCAGTGTAGTTAGCTAATAACACATAACATATAAAGGCTATTTGGTGTAATCCTAGAATTTTACCAAGTTAGACAAGTCATTCCAATTATATAAATAATACTCATTATGGTGGTCTCGAATAGTATACAAGCCAAGTTCTAAAGTTTACAAGTCACCGGCACACTCATAGATTTGTGAATTTTGAAAAATCACAATTTTTGAAAATAACGTCATGTGTGCAGTTATGCAACTTAGATCTTAAACAAAAACATGCTAAAATTTTTTTAAGTTTGATATATTAAGCACATTTTAAGCATAATTTTTGAAAAAGTAGGACAAGTAATTGTTAAGTGTTCTAATTCTCCTATCCCCCCACTTAAGTTAAACAACGTCCTCGTTGTTTGTATAAAAGGTTAAAAACTGGAAATAAAAGAAATTAGAACGGAAAAACTCCCCTGAGATTTGCTCGGTATGATCCTCCATTAGTGTAAGAGCAAAAATCATCTTTCTTGTGGATTAGAACGTTAAAGCTTCATACTTGATGTATCCACAGGAAATCCAGGAAACTATAATACCACCAACACTTTAAAACACACCTAAGATAAGAAAGGTTCAACTTGCATAACACATTAGTAGTTAGGAAAAATAAAACTTAAAAATTAAAACTGAAAATCATCAGGTCAGTCGATGCGCCGTATCTTATTGAAGAAGATACGCCGTATCGAGCCTGGAATAAATACGGATCAGAATAAAGATGCGCCGCATCCTTAACCAGGGATGCGCCGCATTAAAATAAACTGATAAAAAGTTTTAAAGTCGAAAAATAAAAATGCAGAAAAATAAAATAAGATATGACCATTGCAGAGGATGCGTCGCATCTCACGACTGAGATGCGCCGTATCTTCGTGCGGCCTGGACTGACTATAAAACAAAGTAAAGGATAGGATGCGTCGCATCTGTTTAGGCAGATACGGCGCATGTAGTTACCAAACAGACTGTTAACAGTCTGTTGCAAAAATGGCTCGTTCCACGTTTTAATCTCATACGTCCTCTCGTTCTCTCATGCTGAACTTAATGCCAGTCTTCGTCAAACATAACAAGAAATATAAACTGAAACATTAAACATAAGCATAAAAATAACGATGAGTACAATCCAAAAAGTAATAATAATGTGTGGAACAGTCTATGAAATCAAGAGAGTAAGGTCATGGGTGAGTGTGGTCGTCTGGATGGGTCCCGGAAGTGCTGGCTCCATCAGTCCTCTGGCGGACTCTGCGCTCGTATGCCCGTGTCACTCCTGCAACCTCAGTACCATCTGGACGAGCGTGTGTAATACCCTGCTGCTCTAGTAATCTGCTCACACTCATGACCACCCACTCTAAGTCTCTCCTCAGTACCATCACCTCTCCCTCGACTGCGTCGAGTCTCTGAATCACGGTGCGTGGGGGGTACTGGTGCCTGTGGCACCTCCTCGTCGGCAGGAGCAGCAGCCGGAGGATCCTGAGGTCCTCCCTGCTCCGCCTCTGGCCCTGCAGCTCTGGCGGGCCCTAATGCTGCCCAAAAGTGGCCCCCAGCAGCCACCTGGCAGATCGCCAGTCTAACCAAATAGTCCATGTCGATAACTGGGAGACGAGCCACCACAACCTCCAGCCCCGCTGGAATTCCGCTCCAATAACTCCAAAATGGCGGGCCAGCCTCGAAACAAAATGCCCGCCAGTCATGTGGCTCCTCCGATCTCTCCCAGCAGCTGATCGGTGGAGGTAGTGTGCCAAAAAGTGGGGGATGTTCACCGGCATCCCCTCATCCATGCTCCTAAGTAGGAAGAGGTCCAGAGTGGTCACCTTTTCAGGCGACTGACCCCTCCCAGCAATAGTAAGTGCAATCAGCCTGTGACACAGCCTCCTCATCGGCTCCCTGATCAAAGTATATGAGGGGGTGGAAGTAGTGATGTCGCCCCCCGAAGAAATCCTAAACCAGTAATCACTGAATACCCCTCTGTCAGGGACAACCCGTAAACTCTCAGCCCAGTACCTGGCAAACCCAGCAGATCCAAGCTCCTCCTCAGTGTGTAGACCCATGGCTAAAATAAACTGCCTCATCGACATCTGCCTGTGCACACCTCCTAACCTGAACACCAGAGTGTCAGCTGTATCAATCTCCACATCCGTCTCTCTGTAATGAATAGTGCTAAAGAACTCCAGCATGAGCTCCCTAATCAGAGGCTCGTCAACCCTAAACAGTCGCTCCCAAGCACTAGACCTGAACTCCACCTCATCATCACCTCCAACAACAACCATCTCCATACGACGCTGTAAGCTCGCAGCTGCATGTCCACCACCGATCAATCCCACATCGTCAAAATTCAGAACCTGGACTCTGAATATTTTCTTGAAGTAAACTGAGTCAAGCCTATGCAAATAATCCTCTAGAGTGCCATCAGTAAGTCCCATGTTCTCGAATCGTAACCATTGGTGCCTTTGTGCGATATCTGGTAGTGTCATCTGAAATAAACATTCAAAGTCAGTAAACAGTCTGCAAGAAAGGTAGATACGGCGCATTTGATTAAATCAATGCGGCGTATCAGTATAAAGTATAAGAGATGCGGTGCAAGACAATAGATACGGCGTATTGAGATGCGTCGTATCTAGATTAATCAATACGGCGTATCTAAAATTTTATCAATTTTGAAATAGGTCGTTACGCCGCATTAATCAACCCAGATGCGCCGCATCTAAAAGCATATCAGTATAAAATAAAGGGGCAGGCACGTTTATCGAGAATCCGTATCCGTGACGTAAACTACCACTAAATATCACAGTATTATATACTCTTTATATCAGTTCAAATATCGCATTCCACCACTTATTAATTCGCCTTCCCGCTAGATATTCAAAATCAAACCCAAAACCTAAATTTTCGTTCGATTCAAGTAGTGTCAAATTCGATGTCTTATTCTAAAATTAACTTAGGGGAAATAATTAATGCCAAGTTCTAATCATATCCCTTTATCGTTTAAGCGCGAATCGATTCAATCCTATAAACCCTAATTTTCGTATTAATCAAAATTGAATCGAATTGTAACAATTACCTTAGTATTTGTGATTAGGAGAAGGATTAATGCTCGGATTAAAGGCGGATTAAAGAAAGATGATCGGATTTTGAGTATAATTTTAGTGCGTGTTCTTAACTGTGTGTATTTATGCGGCGTATTCCCGTCGTATTTATAAGGCGACACGATGCGCCGTATTAGAAAATTGGGATGCGCCGTATCTAGTTAATTCCGTTGACTAGTCAATAAGTCCTAGTTGGTCAGGGATACGGCGCTTTGGATATTTAGATCCGCCGTATCTCTATGTTAGTTAACGAAATTTAAATGAAGAACGTACCTTGGCCTCCGCAACACAGTTCCTTATACATCAAATTTGGGTAAAAACGGCACACCATATAGATGAATTCAAAATAAGAGTGATAGGCATAAACGTTTCATTAATAATCGTAATCTTATTGTTTAGTGGATAAGGATTTATTCCGAGGTTAGGAACAAATATCGTTTTTGAGCATACAAAATTAAGATTACGAATTGAATCAGACGTATAATAAGGATAATAAAACTGAGATCATAGTGTAGAGAACTTTCCTTTGTGCAGTTGAATCATCGTAGAGTTTACCTGGGATTCTATTTCAAGAATTAAAGAAGTTCAATGTTATCAGTACTGAGTTTTCCTCCACTCTTCCCGTCTTATGTTCGGTCACTTCAGCTAGCGTCTCTTGGTTTGGTTCAGAATGTAATCCTTCTTGGTGATGCTTGAGTCATCATTTATCCTGAAAATAAACAACTTGCACACGAGAGTAGCGGACCGATCAAGGTAAATATCAAAAATCAACTATATTTATCAAATTATATTCGTCGTATTAACAAAAGTTAATGCGCCGTATTTTCGTTACGTTTAAAAATAAAAGATTTTTGATTCAGTAAGATGCGCCGTATCGACAGAGATCGATACGCCGTATCTGTTTAATAATTCGCAAACTGTTTTTAATTAAAATAATAGATACGCCGTATCTTCAAAAGAAGATGCGTCGTATGGCGTTAATGTTTTAGAAAAAATTTTTATTAAAAACAGATATGCCGTATCTGCAAAAGCAGATGCGTCGTATTACTTTATCGCTTAGAAAAATTTTTCTTATTAAAAACAGATACGCCGTATCTTGGGGAAAAGATGCGTCGTATCGAATTAATTAAACGCGTTGTATATAAAAAAAAATTGAACGCAATACGCCGTATCTGAGAGATCAGATGCGCCGTATCGTTTGATTTAGCACAGTACAACGATAGCAGAACACACAAAAAACGAAAAATAAAACAAAAATAAAACACACGAACAAAAACAAATAAAAGCAAAAATAAAAGAAAACAAATAGCACACAATACAACAATTATGCAAAATAGTACAATGATGCAATTAATCTAATAAAAAGAAAAACAAATCAAGATACACCACGAGTATTTTAATTAGGTTTTTCTATTAAAATACTAAATCAAATTAACAGATAATAACAATTCACTCCCCGGCAGCGGCGCCAAAAACTTGATGCGCGTGATGTGTCGTTGCGGTTTAGCAGTTTTAATGCCTACTCAAGTTTTAAATTTATATTTAGCCGACTTATCAATAACACACACACTTAATGAGCAGTGTACCCGGTCAGTATGAAGATAATGGTAAGTAGAGTGTCGATCACTAAGAGTGGAACGTATTATCTAGTTATTCTAATCAGTATTTTAATATCCTAACGCAAGGGGGTTTCAGCCTGAGAGACTGGCACAGTTTGTTTGCAAGTAAATGATAAAATAAACCAATAGGCACGAATCAGCAAGTAGCACACACGTACACAGATAGATACTCGAGACAATAAGAGGGCTGTCCTTATGATTAAGTAGATTGTCACTTGTTTTATTGATAGCTTTATATGAAGTGTATGTAATTAACCCTTTCTCGTTGGTCCTATTCTCATCGGCGAGTAAACCCTTAATGATTACTTATGTCTAAAAGTTATTCCTAAGTGATCAATTTAGAAACAACCGTGGGAGCCACATCTTGTCCCGCAGTCGGATGCCCGCATGCCACTAATAAACACAGAGGTTATCAATGCACTAATAAGTAGTAACCAAAGACATCAACATATAAACTTAATTGATGGGAAAGCAAGTATTAAAGGGAGTGCAATCTTTCGTTGTCACATTACACAAGCCACCAATCCTGATGAATTAAAGTTTGCTAACACAATAAAACAAAACTACTTAATGAATTAAATACATGCAGCACCTTCTTACAGCTCTTGTATCTTCGATTTGGGTGTGTCTTGTGCTGCCTCCTTGACTGAATTCGTCCTTTTGCTCTGCTGTCCGAACTTCGGTTTTAGGGTTTCGAACTCTTTAATTCGTCTGGTCTACGGGGTATTTATAGTTTCTGTCTGAGGGAAGATGCGGCGCATCTACTTAAGTAGATGCGGCGTATGTACTTAACTTCGCGTGGGGTCCAAGATTATAATATTCAGGAATATTCGTACACCGCCAGAAGATGCGGCGTAACCCTTGATTAGATGCGGCGCATGTCCTCTTGTATCTTGGATCGTATCTGGTGATATCTTGATAGAGATGCGGCGCATGTCGAGAGTGAGATGCGGCGCATCTGGAGCAGAATTGACTTGATCTTGTCCATGTCAGTAGACTTCCACTTTATGCACGTTTTGCTCCATTATTAGTCCATAATCGCTAAGTTTCACCAAATGCTTGTTTTTACCTGAGAATTACAAAAGTAAACAATTAAGTATCAATCCTCATACATAATATAGTAAAACAAGTCAAATTAATAGGATAAATGATAGTAATAAAATGTACTTATTTGAGTTCATCACTCTGCCTCTGGTATCTTATTGGTTTTTCAAGGTTTTTCCTTTTCCCCACTTATTCTCAATATGTTGTACCTCGTTGTATATTTGTTCCCCGGTCAATGGATTTGGAGCATGACGTGGGTCTTCTTGTCTATTAAACACTTTCGTTTGCCTTCTGAACGGATGGTTGTATGGTAGATATCGTCTGTGTCCAGCATAACTTTGCTTTGATGAGGCGGAAAGTCTAACACAGTGTGTATCTTTCCCACATACTACACAACCTTTGAATCCACTGTATGGGCAGCCACATAATGTACCAAGTGCAGGGTAATCACTTATTGTCCATAACACAACGACACGCAGATTAAAGTTTTCTTTTTTGGAAGCATCATATGTATCAACCCCTTCCTCGAATAAGGTATGCAGATCATCAACCAACGGTTCTAAAAATACATCGATATCATTTCCCGGGTATCCCGATATTAATACCGAAAGCATGATAAACTTTCTTTTCATACAAAACCATGGAGGTAGGTTGTATATGACAGATAAAACTGGCCATACACTGTAATGCCTATTTCCTGAGTTGACGTCAACCCCATCAGTCGATATTCCTAGCCGTAGATTTCTCGGATCTTCAGCAATTTCGGGGAATTTTTCATCTATGGTACGCCATGCCTGTGAATCTGCGGGGTGACGTAAAACACCATCTGTTATCCTCCTTGTTGCGTGCCATGTTAGATCTTCTGAAATACTTTCTAACTTAAAGAGGCGTTGCAGTCTTGGTATAATTGGAAAGTACCACATTACCTTTGCCGGAATGTTTTCGTACACTTTATGTGTCTTACTATCCACCTTCCATCTTGATGTCCCACAAGTTGGACAAACAGTCAACTCCTTGTTAACCTTCCAGTAAAGAATGCAGTTGTTGCTACATACATGTATCTTTTTGTATCCTGATCCCATCATTCTCAACAATCCTAGTAATTCAGTAAAGAACTTATCAGAAGCTCCATACTTACCCTTCAAGTTGAGTAGTTTAACTATTGCGGACAACTTTGTGAAGTCAGGACATCCTTCGTAAAGTGGCTTCTCCGCGTCTAATAATAGTTGTTGAAACTTGGCAAGGTTATCCTCATCAAAACATTCTTTTGCACCATTAACCATGTTCACTGTTGCTGGGCCATCTGTTGGAATTTCTGGAACAAAATCCATGTCGAAATCCGTGTCGTCAACAAACTCCTCTGTTGTAGCATTAACAGGTATTTGGGCAGTTGTTGCTTGCTCATCATTTTCTCCATGTTTATCCCATTTTGTGTAGCTTTGATTAATCCCGTGGTAGAATAAATGGAACTGCACATCCTCCACTTTCTGCTCTATGCGGTTTAAACATGAGATACATGGACATGGCATCTTAAGCTGTTTTTTTTATTACCTCGTGGGTCGATGTTCCTCATCTTCTGCAAGTTGTGTTCTGCATACTTAATAAATGCTTCTACTCCAGCAATATATTGTTTCTTGGTCCTACTAGTTCTCATCCAAGACTTGTCTATGCTATTGTTGAGGTCAAATGGTAATGTATATATCCTACAAGTCTCAAATTAAACCAATATAAGCATCAAATCATTTGTGTATAATTACAATGGACAGTGGGTAGTGTAGTGGTACTCAAAATTACCTTTGAGATAGAAGCAAACTTTTCCTTAAATTCAAAACCGTTTGTATAAACCTTGGATACATTAAAAACTTGTATTTGTTATCCACATTTTTCACCATACCATCAAAAATTAATTTTGAAAAGTTAAAAGTCCTGTTTGTTGCTAAACAAATGAGAGCAATTGCAATATTGCTACTGAATTGCTCCCACGCGGTTTTCTTTGGACTTAAACAATGAAGGATGGTATGTATGAAGAATCTCCATTGTGGGGCAAAACATCATTTTTGAAAAGTCAAAATTTGAGAAGATGTGTCATACCCCATTCTGGAAAGGTGATGAAAAATTCCACTGTTAGGCAAAGAACTAATACCATTTTCATCTGCTAAATGGAGATGCCTCCTAACAGATGCCTCAGTAATAGTTATTGTTTTGCCATCAACTGTTGCAATTAACTCTTTGTCTCCATTCTCAAATGTATTGGTAGTAACAGTCTGCCAAAATTGTTTGATTTGAGAGACATAGATAGTAGGATTGACTGTACGAGCATGATAGGATTCGACACACGGTTAAGGTGGTTAAACCTTATGACTTTGTGTGTATGATATGTTGAGTTAATATGATTAAGTACGCGGAATTTACTCAATCACACTTAGAAGGTTATTTGTGTTATGGAAATGGAAAGGTTATGATTAGTTATATGACAATAAACAATGAAAGCTTTTCACCAAAACGATTCAATATTATTCAAAATAATACGAGTGATCTTTCTATCACTAGGGTTACAAAGACCTTGAATCTTATGTTCTTACAACTTGTGATATTCTTGTGTTTGTTCTATGTCTTAACAGTTATGAGTTCTAATAATAACACACTTGGACACACACATATCACTTGACTAAGATCTTCTTTTATAGTCCAAGAAGATCTTTACAATATTGCTTAAAGTCTAGCCGACCTACTTGTTAACTTATCTTGAGTGTGTCAGTACATAAGATACAACATGTATCTGTGTACACAACTTGTTAACTAAGCACATGGGGTAAGATATTATCTACCGTATATTGTTGACCAAAATACAAATAATATCTTTTCATACTTATCCACTTAGCAGCAGAATGTACATTAGCAGCAGCAATGAGTTATCGCTAGCAGCAGGATCAACAGCAGCAGAATGCTAAGCCTAGCAGCAGAATCATTTATCGCTAGCAGCAGAATCAAATGTTCTAACAGCAGGAACAAACATTAACAGCAGGAACCAAATGCACTAGCAGCAGAATCACACTTAATGTTTTTTCTTTGAATAGAATCCGATATTAAACTTCTTGAATATTTAATTCCCAACAATCCTCCCCTAAACATGTGAATCCATTTCAACATGTTTCTGAATTAAATTATGGATTGTGAAGATCTTTCAAACACTTCTATTCTTCAAGAATGAATATCTTTCTCAGTAATTCATCTGCTTTGTTCTTTGACTTTAACAATATCAACACATTGCTCCAATCTTGGACTAAAAGATGGTGCAATTTCCTTGGATGGAGGAATTATAAGAGACAATGATGCTGTGTATCTTGGATGCTTGTTTCAACAAGTGAAATCATCTATCAGCATGCCTTTGCAAGTGATGAACAAACGTGGTAAACTGAAATTGAAACTTTTCTTCGTTTGACCTAGATAGAACTTTCTCCTTTGGAATGCTTCATCCCTTCTGAATATATATAATACTCCAGAATAAGCTCTATTCTTGTCATTTTCAACCTCCATGTCATCATCTTGTATGCTCTTGTCTTCTCCTCCCTTACATTGGGTTTTTCTTCCTTTCTTGGGCTTTTATTTCCTCCCCTGAAGCAAATAAAATTTTATCCTCCCCTGTTTGGAAGATCTCTCACCATCATCCCATCATTATCTGATCTACCAATGTGAACTTGTTTTCAGACAATGTTGTACATGAAGCCATCAATTCCTTAAGAGTTTAAGTTACTGCCCTCATCACTTCTAGGTGTGTTAACTCCTATGAGAGGTGAATCAGTGGACATTTGATTCATGGTCCATCAATGGATGGTTTTTGTGAATCCTTTGAAAATCCTTGTTTAAGAAATTGTTTGACTTAGCAGTATGTTCATGATTTTAGAATTGAAAAATCATACTGCTTTCAACCATTTTGAAGGGATTAAGTGTATAACAGACACTTAATCAAAATTTCGGTTTAAAGCAACCTCTGGTTGTGTGAGAACCAATGTTTTCAGTTATAAATAACTGCCTGTGTAAAGATAATCCTATTCAAAAGGCTTTCTTGACAGGGTTTCCAGCTCATAGTAATTGTTACCTCTAACACAAGTGTTAAATTCACTTTTACTAGCTATTCTTTCTATCAGATGTCCTTAGACTTGCACATTATACTTAAAAGTATAAAATGATAGAAAGTGAGTTGCATCAGTTACTATCTGATCAACTAAGTCATCAATTCAATGTGAAATATCATAACTAGGTTTCAAGAAAGTAGTTTTAAGGAGTTTTAAATTCCCAAACTCAGTCCATCATAAACCTAATATGTAGCAACTAATATAATCATTTTGCTGCTTCCATTTCACTTGAAACATCCTTTTGTGTTCACATATTCATACCTGAAATTGTTAGTCTAAAACCAAAAGAACAATGTACAAAGTACTTGTCTTGCATTAGAATAATCATAAGACCAACTGTATGAATAACACATTTTAAATTTGTACTAGCAGCACAAACTTTTGTAATAGCAGCAGTATTATATAAAGCCAGCAGCAGAAACAAAAATTTATTTACAAAAACACATTAGATTGAAAATTCAAAGATTAAGCATTCCAATACTTGCTACCAAGTACTGAAACCTTGAAACATCAAAAGCTTTTGTTAGCAGATCTGCAAAGTTGTGTTCTGAAGCAACTTTAAGAACTTGAATTAACCTTTTCTCATTGCAGTCTCTTATAAAGTGATGTCTAATTTCAATGTGTTTTGTTTTAGAATGTTGCACTGGATTTTTAATAATACAAATTGTACTACTATTATCAATATGAATAACAGTGTTTAAGAAATTGTACCCATAATCAAGAAGTTGGTTTTGAAGCCATAGAACTTGACTAGAGCAACTTGCAGCAGCTATATATTCAGCTTCAGTTGTTGAATTTGCCACACTTGTTTGCTTCTTACACTGCCATGAGACAAGTCTACACCCAAGGAATTGACATCCTCCAGTTGTTGACTTTCTGTCCAAGCTAGCACCAGCATAATCACTATCCGAATATGCTACCAAGTCAAAAGGAGATTCCCTAGAATACCATATACCCAACCTTGGTTAACCTTTAAGATATCTAAAAATTCTCTTGACTGCAGTTAAATGAGAAACCTTTGGAGTAACTTGAAATCTTGCACAAACACAAACAGGAAACATGATATCAGGTCTAGATGATGTAAGGTACATCAAAGAGCCTATCATAGATCTGTAAGTGTGTACATCCACACTCTCTCCATCTTCATCTTTCAGAAGGTGCTTCTCAGAGTCCATTGGTGTGCTTGCTATTTTTGAATCAGCAAATTAAAATTTTCTAAGTATCTCTGCAACATATTTGTCTTGACTAATAAATATGCCTTCAGATGATTGCTTAACTTGCAAACCCAAAAAGAATGTAAGTTCCCCCATGGAACTCATCTGAAACTTATCTTTCATAAGTTTCTCAAATTCTAAACACATCTCCTTCCTAGTAGATCCAAAGATAATATCATCCACATACACCTGCACTAACAGAAGATCCTTCTTGTGCTGTTTGATGAAAAGTGTCTGATCAATCTTTCCTCTTTGAAATCCATTTTCTAATAAGTAGGAAGCTAGTGTTGCATACCAAGATCTTGGTGCCTGATGAAGGCCATATAGAGCTTTCACTACTCTGTACACTTTGTTTGGATGTAATGGGTCAATGAAGCCTGGAGGTTGTGAAACATACACCTCTTCTTCAATTGTTCCATATAAAAATGCACGTTTAACATCCATTTGGTAGACTGTGAAGCCTAAAAATGAAGCATAAGCTAAGAAAAGACTAATTGCCTCGATCCTTGCTACAGGAGCATAAACATCATCATAGTCTATTCCTTCTTCTTGTGTGTACCCTTGGGCTACTAATCTAGCCTTATTCTTAATCACTATTCCCCTTTCATCCCTTTTGTTCTTAAAGATCCATCTAGTGCCAATTACCTTCACACCTTTAGGTAAATCAACTAGCACCTAAACCTTTTGAATCTTGAACTGAAGAAGCTCTTCTTGCATAGCCTCTAACCAGCTTGAATCATCTAGGGCCTTAAGAATGTTCTTTGGTTCAATGATGCGTGGTTTTGCAACCTTACAACAGGTTTTACCTCTCGAGGGATCTCAAGAGGCTTACAACCCCACCAGGCAGTGTACCTGACCGATGTAGTATAGTGTAGTGGTAAGTACGGGGGATTGATCGTTCTCCACAGGGAATAGTGTTCGTTAGGTATGAAAGACTACTCTAATAGGTCTAAGGGTTGAGGAAGATTCTTTTTGTGTTTTTATATTTTTATGAAAGCAAGTAAAATCTCGGTTTTGAAGGAGTGGGCGGAATTAGTTGCTAGTCAACTAACCCAAATAACTACAAATGCAAATAAAATAAATAACTGAAAATAAAATGTTGGTGAGAAACTTATGTGTAGAGAAATGTGTTTACTTAGATTTCCTTACTCCCTAACTATCTTTTACCGGTTGATTAGTGTGTATTAGTCGCGTGGATGACGGGTGTATTCCTTAATACCAATCGTGGGGTGGCGTACGTACTTCCCCAACTCTACAAGCTCCTACTTCACTCCTATGTCGAGCCGGCTAGGAAGCTCCTAACATGGGATCACTAGAATTCGCTTGTGCATTAAATACAACCATAAAAACCTTTAGTACGCATTTGGTTCATGTTTCTTAAGACGTTCAAGCAAGTTACCGAATAGGAAGTTAGCCAGTTTTCTTAAGCCTAACATAGATAAACAATCATCCAATACAACTAATAACACACTAATAACCAATAATCAATAGCTAGGTTTCATTAGATCTAAGCAAACACAAGATAAATCTTGCCTAACATGTTAAACAAAAGACAAGAACAAGATAAAATCAAACAACACATAGACATATTGAATGATTAATTGATAACTTATCTTTCAATGTAACATGGAAGATCTCAAGGCAAAAAGCCTTGAAAAAGATGCTAAAATCGTCTTAGGGTTTTCTCCCAAAAATTCCACACTAAGCTCTCTCTAATGACAAAAAATTAGAAAACTATATATAGACTTTTGGATCTGACGGCGTCACGTTATGGAGTGTGACGCCGTCACCTCGCCGCTTCTAGGGTTCCCGGATGGCCTTCTTGACGCCGTCCCTCTTTAGCTCTCCAAAATCCGTTCTGGCTTATCAAGGCTTGACGCCGTCAGACCTTGAATTAAGCCGTGACGCCCTTGATCAGGTTAAAGCGTGACGCCGTCAGAATTTACATGCAATTTTCACTGGCTTATCATGAGTAAATTTCACATCCACCTTTTCTTGCCAAGCCATGACGCCGTCCAGAGTAAAATCTGACGCCGTCAAAGGTAACTTTTAGCCGATTTTTGAGACTTTGTCGTTTTCTTCACTTTTATGCTCCAAAAACATCCAAAATGCCTCCTTTTCCAGATTTCTCCTCAAAAGTACCTAAAATGACAAAAGGAACGATTTAGGGCAATATTTGATCAAATAAATACGATTTAGGGCTTAAATGACCCCTTAAAAGCGGTACACTTTTCGCTTCATCAAATACCCTTACACTTGAGATTTGCTTGTCCTCAAGCAAACGCGCTTTTATTCTAATCAAAATACAGGTTAGGGGTCATTTAATGCAAACATAAAAGTAATTACAACAAATAATCGTTCCACTTCAATCATAATAAGCACGGAGATTACAAACTAGCACCTCACAAGTAGTGTTTAGATACTCACATCTCTCAAGTGTCATCAAAATAAATCTCATAAATGAAAACGGATAATATCTCTCACTACCTGTCATAGCAAATAGATTACCATAGGCTTGGGAAAGGATCGAAAACCTCCTCCACTAGGCGTAAGCACATAAGATAAACTATCAAAGAGGGCTTTTAAATGGGTTATAACGTTAGGTGTAGGGAAAAGGAAAACACGGTTTTGTTGGATAAAGGATGTTTTACTGGTGGCGAGTTAAAGATCTTGATCAATTACATGTACTATACAATGTTGCTAAGCCAAGACTCGACTCGATTTAAACTAAAAACAAAATAACAAAAACATAAAATAAAATAAAATGAAACGGGATGGTAGTCCGTATGTTTTTTCTATTTTTCTTTTTCTCATTTTTTTGTATTTTTTTTTTTTTTTTTTTTTTTTTTTTTTTTTTTTTTTTTTTTGCATACACTCTTGCCCTACCATCCAAAATAATACATCATAGGGGCATTGCATTCCCCTTACACTTGAACTTTTACATAACTTTACAAATAACTATTCTAATGACTCGAATTAAGATAATTGAAAAACTTGGAGTACTTTTAAAATATTTAGCACATATGGGGGTAATAAATGATGTTCTTCCCCATTACTCCATTACACTAGTACTTTACCCATGAGTCCCAATCGTCCCAAAACAATATGTACAAGGATATGACTCGACTTAGCAACCATGTAATCAACTAGATAATTAACTTGGGTTTAAACAAATGTTGTCACAATAATGCACTAAAGATGAGTGCATACAAGGTAGGCTAAGGCGATTTGGGTGTACATTTAAGTGGGGTGTAACAAATTCATCCTTTAAGTAAAATGCTTAAAGGTAGAAATGAAAAGATAGGCTCTGAGGGGTGTACTAGGGGTATCGTGTACTAAAAATGAGTACAACGCAAAGGGTGTGGGAGAATTACTTGACCAATGTAGCCAAAGTAATTATAACAAAAACACAGGTGTAAAACAATGGGTTAATCCTAATGCCTCTTATCATGTAGTAAATCTAACTACACGAATGTAGTCTCACTTGTGGCCTCGGAATGGTCCTAACGCAAGTTCTAGAATCTAAGTGCTACCGGTACACACATCATAGCATAAATGCTTTTCCTACCAATTCTAGGGGCGAACCTCACATATTTGGGGTGGAAAATTTTTTAGTGGTACGGTTTTTGTGCTAGTCATATAACTCCTATCCGTGAGACGCTCATTAAGATCAAAGTTTCACTCCTATATGTTGTAAAAAATTTTAAATTTGGCACTAAAATTACCTTAACAAGTATTTCTCTCAGTTTTATTACACATCTACTATTAAACAAACAAAAATCAAGCGTAATAGCATTCTCTTAAAATCGTACTTTTACCCTCCCCTTACACTTAAGATGAACATTGTCCCCAATGTTCAAATAACAAGATGTAAAAGCATAAAGTAAAAGAATGAAATCAAATACTCCCCTGATTCGCTCGGTGGATAATGAAATAACACGGTTAAATCTTCTTCCAAAGTAATGTTGAAGCTCCATGACTAATGCATCGCCAAAAGCTTGATCCAAAAACATTTCCTTGTCCAAAATAACCTGTTAAACCTGAGAAAACAAACACGAAAACCTGCATAACATCGGCGGGATAAATCTATATATAAGGATATAATGCTTGTGGAATGATAACTTTGCAGATTCCTGGAGATTATAAGTTGGAGATTTTAATAAAAACTTTTTAAAAACAAAACTTTCAAAAATTTCTGAAAATTAAGTCTGACGCCGTCAGGTTATAAACCCTGACGCCGTCAGAAATGACCTGACAAAAATTTTCATTTTAAGTTTCCGGAAAATTTCTGGAAAAACCTTTACCTTACTTCCTGGAAATCCTGCAAAACATCATTATGACTCGATACAAGCATTTGACTCTAACAAATACTAGTATGTATGCTAATTTAATATTATTACGATTCATGTTCATTTGTGTTCTAATAAACCGATTTAGATTTCCCTTACACTTAACTTTTGCAAAATACCTTTATATGTAGTTAAGACGAAGTTAAAAACAAAATAAAGCATTTTCACAAATTAGTTTTTAACATGAATCAATAAGAATAAAAATTAAACATACATACGGAAACAAATAAAAACAAACAAACAAACGAATAAACACACAAAGCAAATAAATAAAATAAAGCTTGGGTTGCCTCCCAAGAAGCGCTTTTCTTTATTAACGAGTCTTGTAGCTAGACTCAAAGTCACGTACATTACGTCACTTCTTCATCAAAAGTTATATCTTCCTCATTGATCATCTCATTACCATTCTCTTGATAATGCTTGACTCGTTGTATATTTACAGTGAATTCTCTATCTTCGTCGTCAATCAACACAACGGCTCCGGTTTTAGAGGAGCTCCTTACGGTAAAGGGTCCATACCATCTAGATTTAAGTTTTCCAGGAAATAGTCTTAAGCGAGAATTATATAATAAGACCTTGTCTCCTTCTGAAAACTCCTTTGGTCTCTTAATCCGTTGGTCATGCCATCTTTTTGCCCTTTCTTTGTATGTAATGGAAGATTCATAAGCCTCTAGTCTCAATTCATCGAGCTCTTGGAGCTGTAAGAATCTATTTGTTCCCGCGACCGTATAATCCAAATTACAAGCCTTAAGTGCCCAATATGCCTTGTGTTCCAGTTCTACTGGAAGGTGGCATGCCTTGCCATATACCATACGGAACGGGGTTGTCCCGATTGGCGTCTTATAAGCGGTTCGAAATGCCCACAAAGCTTCATCGAGCTTAAAAGACCAATCTTTTCGGTTTTGATTAACCGTTTTCTCCAATATTCTCTTTATGGCTTTATTAGTGTTTTCGACTTGACCGTTGGTTTGAGGATGGTAAGCGGTGGAGAATCGGTGAGAGACTCCATATCTTTTCATAACTTTCTCCATTTGCGAATTGCAAAAATGGGTTCCCCTGTCACTAATAAGAGCCTTCGGAATTCCGAACCTAGCGAACAATTTTTTTAAGAAATGAATTACTACCCTAGCATCGTTAGTCCTAAGGGCTTGTGCTTCCACCCATTTCGAAACATAATCGATGTCCACTAAGATGTATTCATTCCCACCTGAAGATGGGAAGGGTCCCATGAAATCAATTCCCCAAACATCGAAAACCTCACAAACTTGTATATAATTCTGTGGGGCTTCATCCCTCCTAGAGATATTCCCAGCTCTTTGACATGCGTCACAGGTTTGTATCATTCCCTTCACATCACGAAATATTGTAGGCCAATAGAATCCTGCGTCGAAGACCTTTCGTGCAGTAGTGTTCATTCCGTGATGTCCTCCCGATGGACCGGCATGACACTCTTTCATAATTCTGACAGCCTCTCTTTCCGAAACACAACGCCTGATTACCTGATCCGGACATCTTCGGAATAAGAAGGGTTCATCCCAAAAGTAGTACTTTAATTGATTAAAGAACCTCCTTTTTTCATGCCTGCTCATATGCTCAGGAATGACTCTACTCGCCTGGTAGTTAGCATAATCCGCATACCAAGGTTCAGAATCATTTATTGACATGAGCTGCTCTTCAGGAAATGTTTCCCGAATCTCACTCTTGTCAGATTCAGCGAGGTTGGGGTTTTCGAGACGAGAGAGATGATCAGCCGCAAGATTCTCTGCTCCTTTCTTATCACGAATTTCAACATCGAACTCTTGCAATAATAGGATCCAACGAAGTAACCGTGGTTTAGCATCCTGTTTAGCGAAAAGATATCGAATGGCTGAATGATCCGTAAAAACAAACGTTTTAGAAAGGACCAGATACTGGCGAAATTTATCAAAAGCGAATACCACGGCTAGTAATTCCTTTTCAGTGGTAGTGTAGTTTTCTTGAGCAGGATTCATGGTTTTGCAAGCGTAGTATATTGGCTGAAAGTGTTTGTTAAGCCTTTGGCCTAATACTGCTCCAACAGCATAATCACTAGCATCGCACATGATTTCAAAGGGTAACTCCCAGTTAGGGGTAACCATAATTGGAGCTTGGGTAAGTTCCTGCTTCAATAGATCGAATGCGTCCTTGCACTCTTGAGAGAAGTCGAACGGGGCATCTTTCATGAGCAACTGAGTCATTGGTTTAGCTACCTTTGAGAAGTCTTTAATGAATCTCCTATAAAAGCCAGCATGACCTAAAAAGCTACGGATTGCTTTGACAGTCGTCGGATAGGGAAGTTTGGATATAGCTTCAATTTTTGCCCGATCTACTTCAATTCCACTTCCTGAAATTTTGTGCCCTAGCACAATCCCCTCTTTTACCATAAAGTGGCACTTTTCCCAGTTTAGAACCAAGTTGGTCTCCTCACAACGTTTGAGCATTTTCTCAAGGTTAGCAAGACAGCGATCAAAAGAGTTTCCAAAGACTGAAAAATCATCCATGAAGACCTCCATGCTGTCTTCCATTAACTCATGGAAGATTGCCGTCATGCAGCGCTGGAAAGTGGCGGGGGCGTTACATAGTCCAAAGGGCATTCGCTTGTAGGCGAAGGTGCCATAAGGGCATGTAAACGTAGTCTTTTCTTGGTCCTCAGGAGCGATAGGGATTTGGAAATACCCTGAGAACCCATCTAGGAAGCAGTAGTACTCATGCCCTGCTAGCCTTTCGAACATTTGGTCGATAAATGGGAGAGGGAAATGATCCTTTCGGGTTGCATCATTTAACTTCTTATAATCAATGCATACACGCCATCCAGTTACCGTTCGTTGAGGCACTAACTCATCCTTATCGTTCTTCACCACCGTCATTCCTCCCTTTTTTGGTACAACCTGTACAGGACTTACCCATGGACTGTCCGAAATCGGGTAAATTAGCCCTGCATCTAGGAGCTTAATGACTTCCTTCTTTACGACTTCCTTTATGTTGGGATTTACTCGCCTTTGAGGTTGCACGGTGGGTTTATAATCCTCCTCCATGAGGATTTTATGCGTGCAAAAGGTAGAGTCAATCCCCTTGATATCGGCTACACTCCATGCTATAACTCCTTTATATTTTTTTAAAACTCCTAAGAGTTTATCCTTTTGTTCATTTTTCAAAGAAGAGCTTACGATTACCGGAAGTTGATCTTTTCCTTGAAGGAAGGCATATTCAAGGTTGTTCGGGAGTTCCTTGAGTTCTAACGTGGGTGGCTCGATGATGGAAGGTTTAAGTTTGTTCTCGGGTTTACGAAGCTCAAGCTGTTCGATTTCTTGTCTGGGATAGAAGGAGACTGCATTCACATCCATAGTCTTCTCCTCCTCTAAGATGGGTAAGAAAGCTTCATCTCGCAACCAACCAGCTTCCACCTGTTCATCTATACAATTGTCAATCTCGTCGGATAGTTCATTGATTTCTCCGATGAAATATAACTGATTATCTGCTTCGAGAGAAAGATTCATTGTGTCTTTGATGTCGAAGGTTAAGCTATCGGCCCCCACTCGTAAGGTTAGTTTGCCGTCATGAACATCAATAACAGCACGAGCAGTTGCAAGGAATGGTCTTCCTAGAATGATGGGCACAAGATCATCTTCTTCCATTTCTAGGATGACGAAGTCAACTGGAAATTTGAACTTCCCTACCTTAACCAGCACATTCTCGCATATTCCTAAGGGGTATTTGACTGATCTATCGGCAAGTTGGATGCTCATACGGGTTGGTTTCAACCCAGAATACCCTAGCTTGAGGAACATGGAATGCGGCATAAGATTGATGCTTGCTCCTAAGTCGGCTAAAGCATTTTTGACTGAAAGAGATCCAATTGAACAGGGCAAGGTGAAACTACCTGGATCGTCCACCTTCTTTGGTAGCCCTCGTTGAGTCACCACAGAACATTCCTCTCCTAAGGTTACAAGACCCTCGAGCCCTTTTCTGTTGGTTAGCAACTTCTTGAAGTATGTACTATATTTGGGCATATGGTAACATGCATCAAGAAGGGGTATTGTGACGACCGAATTCCTCAAATATGACAAGAATCTTTTATTATCGTTTTCGACCTTTTGATTCTTGAGACGGGACGGGTATGGGACTTTAATGGGCTGTTTGGTTGGAGTAGGTGGAGAGGGAGTTACCGGAGGGGTTTGCTCGGGATTCTCATCGTTCACATTATCTTCCTCCTCATGAGGGGTGTTGGGCTCCATGACATTAGATGGTTGAGCTGGGTAGGGTGGATCCTTAGTAGTTGTTCCAGCACGAGTGGTGATGGCGAGTAAGGGATCTCTTTGAGGTTCGCCAAGGCTGTCGAGAGTGGCGTTGAGCTCTGCGAAATTGGCCCTCACGTCGTTTTGTTGGCTAATGATAAGGTTGTCGAGACCATTTAGTTGCAGATTCTTTTCAAACGTGAAATGCCCGAGATCATCCTCAAAGGTGCTCTTGACCTTATAGTCAGGATATTCTCCTCCTCCCTCTTCTCTCACAAGATTTCCCCAAGGGGTGAAATCATTGTTTTGGTAGAAAGTTAAGAGCGAAGGATCATCGAAGATATCGTGGCTTGACAAGCATGCTTGTTCGGTGGTGGTATCATCCTCGCATTCCTCCACTTCATGCGGGCCACCACATTGATCACAGATCAAGTATGGGTTTGATAACCGCTTAGTTGGTTGCGACTTGTCTAGATAAGATACCTGATCATTCAATCTACTCACCCGGCTAGCAAAAGGAGGCTTTTTCATGATCTTGGAAACACTCATGATCGAATCGGGTTCATCCCAGGTATCGTCTTGATCATTCGCGTATTCCTCAATTCTATTCCATCCTTCCTCAACGCTTAGTTTGGCTATTTTTCCTTTTGATGAACTATTAATTCCCAATTGGTCGTTTTTGGAGACACTGTCATAAAAGATTTGGACAAGAAGCCAGAGTTCAATGCCATGATGAGGGACTTGTCTAATTAGATCCTTGAATCTAACCCAAGATTTGTGAATAGGTTCTGCTGGTCCAACATGGAAGCGGAGGATTTCGTCTCTCAACGTTGAAGTTCTTCCTATTGGAAAGAATTTCTCATAGAATTTTGAGATAAGCTGTTCCCATGTGAAGATGGATTCGGAGGGAAGTTGGTTATACCAGTTTCCGGCTTTTTCACAAAAGGTGAAGGGAAAGAATCGAAGCCGGGAGGTATCTCTAGTAGCCCCATCCGTATGGAGGGTATCCACTATTTTCAGGAAGTCCTTGATGTGTTGGATCGGATCTTCAGTTTTCAATCCGTGGAATTTGCATACACTTTGGACAAGCCAGATATCGGTTGCACGCAAGACCCCATCCGTGCGCTCATTTGGAAAAACGATAGCATTGGAAAAACCACGAGGGGTGGGAGAAGAGTAGTCCTTGAGACATTTAGGGATAGGGATTTCGGGAACTTCCATTTCGTGATTGGGTTGAAGGCTAGGAGGTGTAGAATGATGATTGGATTCTTCCTCGGAGAGGGCATCATCAAAATTGATCGTGGATGGTTCAGCCACTTGGCGGAGTCGCCTTAATTTATGCATTTCCCTTTCGGGTTCAGCATAGGGCGTGGCAAGAGTCTTTATCGAGCTTCGGCTCCTAGTGATTCTAAGATTAGGGGGGTCATCATCCAAAATTAGGGAATATCCTCCTAAAGTGCGGGCTCTAGGAGGTGGTGGTTGTTGTGGTGGTGGGTTGTTGGGATTAAGGATATTACCATCTTCCATGATGTCGAATGGTATGGTTACGAACAAAGACACGAAGAAAATAGATAGACTAAAGAAGACCTAGAAAAAGAAAATAAAAATCTCACAAGAAAGGAATCTAGTGAGTAGACCTATAAAATAAAAATTCAACCTAAACAATAACTATTCCCCGGCAACGGCGCCAAAAACTTGATGCGTGGTTTTGCAACCTTACAACAGGTTTTACCTCTCGAGGGATCTCAAGAGGCTTACAACCCCACCAGGCAGTGTACCTGACCGATGTAGTATAGTGTAGTGGTAAGTACGGGGGATTGATCGTTCTCCACAGGGAATAGTGTTCGTTAGGTATGAAAGACTACTCTAATAGGTCTAAGGGTTGAGGAAGATTCTTTTTTTGTTTTTATATTTTTATGAAAGCAAGTAAAATCTTGGTTTTGAAGGAGTGGGCGGAATTAGTTGCTAGTCAACTAACCCAAATAACTACAAATGCAAATAAAATAAATAACTGAAAATAAAATGTTGGTGAGAAACTTATGTGTAGAGAAATGTGTTTACTTAGATTTCCTTACTCCCTAACTATCTTTTACCGGTTGATTAGTGTGTATTAGTCGCGTGGATGACGGGTGTATTCCTTAATACCAATCGTGGGGTGGCGTACGTACTTCCCCAACTCTACAAGCTCCTACTTCACTCCTATGTCGAGCCGGCTAGGAAGCTCCTAACATGGGATCACTAGAATTCGCTTGTGCATTAAATACAACCATAAAAACCTTTAGTACGCATTTGGTTCATGTTTCTTAAGACGTTCAAGCAAGTTACCGAATAGGAAGTTAGCCAGTTTTCTTAAGCCTAACATAGATAAACAATCATCCAATACAACTAATAACACACTAATAACCAATAATCAATAGCTAGGTTTCATTAGATCTAAGCAAATACAAGATAAATCTAGCCTAACATGTTAAACAAAAGACAAGAACAAGATAAAATCAAACAACACATAGACATATTGAATGATTAATTGATAACTTATCTTTCAATGTAACATGGAAGATCTCAAGGCAAAAAGCCTTGAAAAAGATGCTAAAATCGTCTTAGGGTTTTCTCCCAAAAATTCCACACTAAGCTCTCTCTAATGACAAAAAATTAGAAAACTATATATAGACTTTTGGATCTGACGGCGTCACCTTATGGAGTGTGACGCCGTCACCTCGCCGCTTCTAGGGTTCCCGGATGACCTTCTTGACGCCGTCCCTCTTTAGCTCTCCAAAATCCGTTCTGGCTTATCAAGGCTTGACGCCGTCAGCCCTTGAATTAAGCCGTGACGCCCTTGATCAGGTTAAAGCGTGACGCCGTCAGAATTTACATGCAATTTTCACTGGCTTATCATGAGTAAATTTCACGTCCACCTTTTCTTGCCAAGCCATGACGCCGTCCAGAGTAAAATCTGACGCCGTCAAGGGTAACTTTTAGCCGATTTTTGAGACTTTGTCGTTTTCTTCACTTTTATGCTCCAAAAACGTCCAAAATGCCTCCTTTTCCAGATTTCTCCTCAAAAGTACCTAAAATGACAAAAGGAACGATTTAGGGCAATATTTGATCAAATAAATACGATTTAGGGCTTAAATGACCCCTTAAAAGCGGTACACTTTTCGCTTCATCATTCAACCTGGGAGAGAAAGCATACAAACAAGCAGGAGTTTGAAAGCTCATGCTGTTTTGAAGCATAAAGAGCATCAAGAAGCCCTTGTTGGTCTGAATTCATCAATTGATGTCTTGTCTTCACACCAGATTGTACATCTCCAATCACATGTTCCAGGGAGTGGACTTTGTGAATTCTTGTTTGTGGAGTAGAAGGAACTTGATAAGATGTGGAAGATTGATGAAATCCACCTCATTATCTGCGAATTCTGCTTCTTTTGTTTCTGAAGGGCCAGCAGCAGAATCATTTGGCCGAACAGCAGAATTAGTAAGCTTAGCAGTAGAATCACCAGCAGGAACAGATATACTACCAACAGCAACAGAAATGCTACTAGCAGAAACATTTTGTTGTTCCTGAGTTCCATCTTCTTTGTTTGCATCTTCAACACCTTCTTTAGCTTTGCTAGAAGAAGATTCATCAGTTGTTGAAGTTGATTCCACAATTGTACTTGACCATATTGGCATTATCACATCATTTTGATCTTTCTCTAACTCTGCCTCATTTGTTGTATTAGAACCTGCAAAATCATTAGTTTCTGCAACAAAAGGCACATGATTCATTGAATTGGTTAGATACTCTAGATCAAATAGCCATTTTGGTCCTTGACCTTCTACATTGGATTTGTTTTCTAAAAACTCCACATGTAGTTTTTCCTCTACTATTTCTGTTCTTGTGTTGTAAACTCTAAATGCTTTGCTATTAAGAGAATATCCAACAAAGAATCCTTCATCTGCTTTACCATCAAATTTTCCTAAATGGTCTAAGGTATTGAGAATGGTCACATGACATTCAAAAGGTCTAAGAAATCCTATTGCAGGAGTTCTACCATTAAAAAGTTCATATGATGTCTTATTGTGAGGCTGCACAACTAAAACTCTATTTTGAACATAGCAAGCAGTGTTGACTGCCTCAGCCCAAAAAGTTATAGGTAGCTTAGAATCAGCTAACATTGTTCTAGCAGCTTCAATTAGTGTTCTATTCTTTCTTTCAGCTACTCCATTCTGTTGTGGAGTTCTAGCAACACTAAATTCTCTCTTAATACCTTTTTCTTTGCAGAAATCATCCATAACTCTATTCTTAAACTCTGTCCCATTATCACATCTAATGACTTTTACTTTCTTGCTTACTTGGTTTTCTATCTGTGTAATGAAATCCTTAAGGATGCTTGATGTCTCATCCTTAGTAGCTAAAAAGAAAACCCATGTAAATCTGCTATAGTCATCAGTAATAACTAGACAATATCTCTTATGCATTATGCTCATTACTGAAACAGGTCCAAATAAGTCCATATGAAGCATAAACAAAGATTGATTGATAGAGTTAAAATTCTTGGGCTTACAAGTGGCTTTTTCTTGTTTGCCTTTTAGACAAGCAATGCATGTTTGATCATTTTCAAATCTTTTGTGAGGTAAACCTCTTACCAAACCATTCTTAACAATTTTATTTATGGTTTTGAAATTAATATGACCAAGCCTTCTATGCCATTTCATTGATTCATCCAATGTGGTCTTTGCAACAAGACAAGTTAAATTCTTTTTAGGAACAATATTCTTCATGTCTACACTGTACATATTGCCTTTTCTAGGAATTCTAAGAAGGACTTGACTTTCTTCAGGCATCTTAAAATCAGGAGAAAGTACAAGACATTCAGTCTCACAGAAAAGAACATTGTTCTTTTTGTCACACATTTGTGAGACACTAAAAAGATTATAATTTAGCTCTTTTACATAGTACACATCTTCAAAATCTAAATTTCCGGTTTTGATTGTACCTTTACCAGAAATTTTGCCACGAACACCCCCTCCAAAGGTAACATATCCTCCATTAAATGATTGAAAATCTGAAAGATAAGACATGTTGCCTGTCATGTGCCTTGAACATCCACTATCTGAGAATCCTTGATCTTCTTGTTTATCAGTTGAATGTTCCTGCACACAAATAAGAGTGTTAGTTTCTTTTGGGGACCTAAGCCATTACTGGAAGTGAAATCTTTTGAGAACAGTTGATGCAACATTGGATTTAAGAATCCAACATGCTGAGGCCTTAACAGCATTTGCCCTGTTTCCCTTAGCAGCAGGAACTACATGCTTAGCAGCAGGAACTGCTAGCTTTGTAGTTGTTCCCTTTGGTCTCCAAATTTGTTTATGGACCACTGCTTTTGTTTGAATGGGCCTCAAAACAGTCTTAGATGCATGTTTGTGAAATTTTTTTGCACCCTTAGCTGTTGGTTTTGGGTTAACAGTCATAGAAGGTCGAGCAGCAGGAACAAATAGTCTAGCAGCAGGAACCATTGGTCTAGCAGCAGGATCTGAGTTTGAGCCAGACTTGTGTGAGACTGTTCTGGATTTTGTTCTATGAACACTAGAACTAGAGTGAAAGTGATATTTAGGTGTTTGCCTTTTGTGGTTCACTCTATGGTTTTCATACCCAGTTACCCATTGGTTGCAGAAAGCTGCAAGATGGTCAAAACTACCACATGTGTAACAAGCTTTATTATAAAAAGCAAAGTCATCACATAATTGGTGAGACTTGAGGTTGTTCCAATTCCTTTGGTTACCTCTGGGCTTGTTGGTGGTTCTATATTGCTCACAATATCTAACTGGTTGCCTCACATGCATAATGTTTGATTTAGGCCTATCAGTATTGTGTTTGACTATCTTAGGAACACTTGTTCCGACTTTATTAACCACTTCAGGTTTAGACATAACCTGTTCTTCATCATCATCACTATCAGTTGTACAATCTTCAACAACTATAGCATCTCCTTTATTAACAAAGGACACCTTGTCCTGATAAAGTAAAGTTTTATCTAAACTTTTACTTATCTTTTCTACCTTAAGGCTCTTGCTAGCCTTAGAACCATATTCCATGATTGGTTCTTGAAACTCAGCTAAACCTGTATGTGGTAGGTCAATACCTGGAGGTGAATGAATACCTCTATATGGTGGAGGAACAGTGTTATAACCTACACCAGAATTAGCTTTATTGGTTACTTGAGCTTCAAAAAGCTTATTAACTCCCTCTGAGGCATGAGCTAAAGCATCTACAGTTATCTTAACATTTCCTTTTTCCTTTTTGTGTCTAGCTAATGAATCATTCAGCTCAACAATACACTCATCTTTGATCCTTATGTCATTTTTAAGTATATTAATGTCATTAACAAAACTAGATTCATTATTTTTAAAATGTAAGACTTGTTTTTCTAGAACACCTAGACCTCTTTTGTGATTAGCTAAATTAAAAAGAGCATTAAGTAGCTCTTCTCGATGAGCATCAAATCTCTTACTAAGGTCTTCATAAGCTTTAAGATTAGAGCATGATTCAGTACAATTTATGATAGAATTTACCTCTGAATCAGAAAAGGCCATTAGAGCAATCTCATTGGCAACAAGAGCAACATTTGGTGGTGCATCCTCTTCATTAGCCATAGAGCTCCAATCATATCCAACACCATCAATAGCCAACATAACCTTTGGCTCTTCAACTATTACTTCCTTTCTCTTATCTTGCTTATACCATGTGTTCCTATTATCCTGCTTCCTTGGGCTTCCACATTCTTTAGCAAAGTGTCCTAACCTATGACAGTTGAAACACTCTACTTTCTTCTTATCAAACCCAGCAGTTTCATTACCATTTATGGTAATTTGCTTCCCAGTTTTTTGCCAAAAGTTCTTAGCCCTCATGCTAAGTAAAGCAACTTGCCACTTAATATCCATCTCTTTCAAATCATCACCATCTACCTGCTCAAGGTCTTCATGATTTAGAGGAGAACCACTAGATTGACTGGTTATAAAGGCATAAAATGTTGGATCTCCGAGTCCAGCAACATCCTTTTGTGAACTAGTAGAAGGACCACCATAAGTAGCATTAGAAACACTTTCAACTTCATCTACCTCTTCAGACTTACTAGTACTAGGAAATGATAAGAGTGCAGCATTCCCAGAACTAGTACCATAGTTTCCAGACTTCTTTAGACTTTGTTCAACAATTTTGAAGTTGTTGTGCAAATCATTGAGTTTCATGGTTTCAATGTTTGGCTTGTTCATCCAGACAATAACATGAGTATGGAACTCATCAGGTAGACTTCTCAAAAACTTCATGTTGAGATCTTCCTTCTCTATCTCAACACCCAACACAGCTAACTGACTGACAAGATTGTGCAACCTTGAGAACAGCTTATCAAGAGTTTCATTGCTAAAAGCAGTAAAGTTTTCAAATTGTTGTTTCAGCAATGTCTTCTGTGTCTTTTTGGTAGTTTCATTACCACCAAACCATGCACAAATCTCTTCAAAAAGAGTTTTTGCATCAAGATACTTGTTAAAAGATAGCATCTGCTCACCAGGAATGGTCATAAGCAACAAATTTCTTGCTTTTTGATCATTTCTCTTCTGTATCTTTTCATCATTGGAAACTGGTCCAGTATTTCTTTTCCTAAGTGTTTTGCCTTCTAGGACAACATCTGAATAGCTTGGTGAAAAAGAATCACCATACATAATGATATCCCAAAGAGTATAATCTTGAACCATAAAATATTGCTCAATTCTCATCCTTCATAACTCAAACTCATTCTGTTTGATCATGGGCAACTTTGCAGCAACATTTGAAACCTGAGCATCTTGTACATCCATTTCTATTTCAGCTTCTAAATCAACTATATCAGCCTTGCTCTGATACCACTTGATAGGATTCGACACACGGTTAAGGTGGTTAAACCTTGTGACTTTGTGTGTATGATATATTGAGTTAATATGATTAAGTACGCGGAATTTACTCAATCACACTTAGAAGGTTATTTGTGTTATGGAAATGGAAAGGTTATGATTAGTTATATGACAATAAACAATGAAAGATTTTCACCAAAACGATTCAATATTATTCAAAATAATACGAGTGATCTTTCTATCACTAGGGTTACAAAGACCTTGAATCTTATGTTCTTACAACTTGTGATATTCTTGTGTTTGTTCTATGTCTTAACAGTTATGTGTTCTAATAATAACACACTTGGACACACATATATCACTTGACTAAGATCTTCTTTTATAGTCCAAGAAGATCTTTACAATATTGCTTAAAGTCTAGCCGACCTACTTGTTAACTTATCTTGAGTGTGTCAGTACATAAGATACAACATGTATCTGTGTACACAACTTGTTAACTAAGCACATGGGGTAAGATATTATCTACCGTATATTGTTGACCAAAATACAAATAATATCTTTTCATACTTATCCACTTAGCAGCAGAATGTTCATTAGCAGCAGCAATGAGTTATCGCTAGCAGCAGAATCAACAGCAGCAGAATGTTAAGCCTAGCAGCAGAATCATTTATCGCTAGCAGCAGAATCAAATGTTCTAGCAGCAGGAACAAACATTAGCAGCAGGAACCAAATGCACTAGCAGCAGAATCACACTTAATGTTTTTCTTTGAATAGAATCCGATATTAAACTTATTGAATATTAAATTCCCAAGCTGTGAAAACTTATTTTAGACCGACTTACATTTACTAAAATAAGTTACGTGATCGTTTATGGACTCTAGGTTGTTAAGCCTTTGATCTAGGATTTTTTCTATGGATAACAAGATGATAATATTGACGGAATATTCTATGAAAGAAACAATACTATCACAACAAGGTTTTGCCAAACTTTCTCTTTGTTATTAAACTCAGCCCCAATGCTATGTGATCAAATATAGCACGGTTACTCTAAAACAATAACAGGGATCAAGGAAAACCTTGATTACCTTGAGGCTTAAACAAACATAACAATATCAGACCCCTTGTCTGATGTTCCCACACACACACTCTTTGATGTTTTACATTTTGACACCCTTTGGTGTTTAAATTCTAAGCACACTAGAACACTACATAAAAACATATTTTTATCTAAGGGGTAAGATCTTCTTTCATAGTATGAAGAAGATCTTTTACAATATGATAAGTCTTGTCATCTACTTGCTTTAACATGTGTCAGTCAATAAGATACAACATATATCTTTGTGTATACAACTTGTTGACTGATCAAATATCTAAGATATTATCTTTTGTACATCTTTGACTTTGATACAAATAATATCTTCTTCATTCTTATCCATCCAGCAGCAGTATGACTCACTGATCAGCAGCAGCTTCGTTTGTGCTACCAGCAGGAACATATACACTACAAGCAGGAACAGTGCACTACCAGCTGGAACAGTTACACTACCAGCAGGAACAGACCAGCAGGAACAGATACACTACAAGCAGGAACAGTTCTGTTTTCAGAATATGTTTTGTACCAGCAGCAGTATCTACTCAGCGTATTTTGCTTATCATTTCAGTATTTCTTCATGTTTCATTCTTCTTGTTTTGTACCATCAAATCTATGAAAATATAATTCCCAACAATCTTCCCCTATTTGATGATTACAAAACAAACACGTTCTTGTACGAATTTCCCTAGACGAAGTAGAGAAATTGAGATAATTAAATCTCACCATGAATGAAACTATACTGTCTTCCCCTTAATCTATGCTATACACCACTTCTCTTCCCCTTTTTGTTATCAACAAATAGAGAATATTACAAATATGATTTTTACAACTACAAACTAATACTAATCAATAGTAGTAAGAATCAATAACTTTCCCTTGTGGTGTTGCACAAATACAATAAATGGTTATACATCTAAACATTTAAGCTTCCCCTGAAACCCATATGTTAACCATTTCGAATCTTCCATTCTGTAGGCTTTTATGATTGATGAAGAAAAACCAACCATTACTAATCTTGATGATGAAACAGAATAAACCATCCTTGTGTCTTATATCTTGTACTAAATCTGACTTCGAACGTATACCCATTCTAATGTATAGAGAGACCTCAATCTCTTGACAATAAACTCATTTTCTATGAGACACTGAGTGTTGACATAAATAATGCCTAAAAACATTATCAATATTTATTCATATCTCTATGTTTTGATGATCACAAAATGTAA
This sequence comes from Artemisia tridentata subsp. tridentata, assembly GCA_021014915.2. Classification (NCBI taxonomy): domain Eukaryota; kingdom Viridiplantae; phylum Streptophyta; class Magnoliopsida; order Asterales; family Asteraceae; genus Artemisia; species Artemisia tridentata. The sequence continues at coordinate 419,336,280 of CP139505.1, forward strand.
ACTCATTAAAACATAAACTTATAAAATAAACAAGTACTTAGTTGTAAATATTCACTTCTACAACTAAAATCACTTAAGGTATGAATGAACTAATGCTTAATGCATTATATGATCAAAGGAACATTTTCTTAAACACTAGATTTTTTATAAAATGTCAAAAACATTTTATATCTTTTAGAAAAACATTTTTGGTAATAAATAAAAAGGTTTAATTCATTATAAATTTATGAATTCAAATTTTCAACCAAAATCAGTAAAAATGTTCCAGAAAAACCTTCCCCACAAAAAGACAAAACTGGGCAACGGCTAGGGAGGGGCGGCCCCCTTAATTATACTAGGTGGCCCCCTTAAAATTAAGGGGACCGCCCCCCTATTTAAGAGGGCCGGCCACGCTCCAGTAGGTTCCAGCTGTCCAGTTTTTCTGCCTATAAATACCAGCCTTCCCCTGGATTTTTACTCACCCCTTTGGCACTAAAACTTTCTGTTGTAAATCTCATTTCATATCTTCAAAAAAACCTTTGATCATGTAATCTTAAGCATTGGTTTCCAAGTGATCCAAGCTTCCACCATCCAAGTGCAAAAGAAGAATACTTCTATCAATCAAGACTAGAAGTATTACAACTTAGTAGCATCTTGTTACTCAAGTTGTTTGTTTTGTATACTTTGTAAATCTTTCATTCATTTGTGTAAAGTGTGTAGATAAGTTATAAACATAAGTGATTAGGCTAGAGTAGTGTGTAAGTAGTGAAGAAGGTGGATAAGTAGTTGTGGAGTAAAGAAGTAGAGTAGAAGCCTTGTAAAGTTGTGAAGTAGAGAAGTCTTGAAGCCGTTGTGAAGCCATAGCCTAGAAGTCGTGAAGCCGTAGCATAGAGGTTGTGTAGCGGTCGTGTTGAAGCCATGAAGTCCTAGTCGTGAAGTCCTAGTGTTGAAGTCGTGAAGCCGTAGCATAGAGGTTGTGTAGCGGTCGTGTTGAAGCCATGAAGTCCTAGTTGTGAAGTCCTAGTGTTGAATTCGTGAAGCTGTAGCATAGAGGTTGTGTAGCAGTCGTGTTGAAGCCATGAAGTCCTAGTCGTGAAGTTCTAGTGTTGAAGTCGTGAAGCCGTAGCATAGAGGTTGTGTAGCGGTCGTGTTGAAGCCATGAAGTCCTAGTCGTGAAGTCCTAGTGTTGGAGTCGTGAAGCCGCAGCATAGAGGTTGTGTAGCAGTCGTGTTGAAGTCGTGAAGTAGTCGTGAAGCCGTTGTGAAGTAGTCGTGAATAAGTTGTGAAGAAGTTGTGTTGTGAAGTTGTGAGATTGGTTCTAGCTACGATTAGAACTCGACATTTAGCTTTGTGTCGTTAAACCCGTGTAAGCCAAAGTTGTGTATGGTTTTCTCCGCCATAAGGGAGCTTATTGAAGTTGTGAAGAAAACTCTCGAGCTTGGTGCTCGGGGAGTGGAGTAGGGCAAGGAAGGTGTCCTTGTAGCCGAACCACTATAAATCCCTCGTGTCTCGGTTAGATCTTTCCATCTCTTACTTACATCTTTATTTATATCGTCATTACTTTTATAACATATAGGCATATATAACTGTTAGTAATAACTAGAAGTTGACTTCACATATAGATCAAATTGAAACTCCATTCAAGAAACCAAAACTTTTACAATCAATTTAAAAGAATACATATATAACTAATAATAAGGTTCAAGTTTTATTTTTCATACAAACTTGAATCTAAGTGTTTTAAAAATAAACAAAGGTTTTCATAATAAAATTAAAAAGACATAAAACTATTCAACCCCCCCTTCTAGTTTTCCACAATTGGTATCAAGAGCCACGTCAAACAAGATTTTTAAAATATAGTGTATTTTAAAACTTGAATCGATCTATGGAATTCGAAAAATATTTAGAAGGGAAATTTATGCAAAAACAACCGCTATTTGAAAACTATACTTTTCTTGAATGGAAAAATAAATTTAAAAATTATGTGAAATCAATTGATCTAGATCTTTGGCATGTCATTTCAATTGGTGATTTTCAATCAACAAAAATGGTTTTTGAAAGTCAAATAAAAACGGATTTTGAAAGTCAAACAAAAACGGATTTTGAAAGTCAAGCAAAAACGGAGTTTGAAAGTTAAATTAATTATTTGAAAACAAAGAATGACATAAATAACAAAGCTAAAATAATTATTTATAAAACCTTGCCGAAAGTTGAATATGAAAGAATATCTTTCTGTAAAACGGCAAATGATATTTGGAAAAATCTCTTAAACTTTCATAAAGAAAAATGTCAAGCCAAAGATGAGGATTTTGATCTTGTACATGAATTAGTCATCTTAGAAAATTTAATAGATAAACATTTAGATAAAATAGATACATGTGCTACTAGTTCAAATGTTGTTAATGAAGGTGTTAACGACGAAGACTACATGAATCAACTCCAAAGTGAACTCAATCAAAAATCATGGAGTGACACAGACGAAGGAGAGATCATCATCCGACTCACCTATCATTCACAAGTCGATCATCATCTGAGACATTACGAAGAAAATCTAGGACGAGAGGTAAGTTCTCTTTTTAAATTTCATAAGTAATTACTTCATGCATATAATCTTATTAATGCCTTAGGATACGCTTAGTCTGATAGGTTGCTTTGCCTTTACACTTTAGTTATATTCGTTCTGTGGCTTAATGAACTAGAAACCCTTTAGTTAGCCCCCCTAAGTATTAGTAAACCAAGCAATCTTCATATTTGGTACTCTTCGATAGGTAAATTTAGGAACTTAATTTCTTCTAAAAAGAGAATGACTACTGGAGAATCTATTGACTAGAAACTCAATTTGACCTAACGGTTGAATTGCTTCTATGTGAGAAGTTGGGTGTGTGTAACCCGTAAAAACAATCGTGTTTAGCCTGAATTGAGCATCACTAGTAATAGTCTCATACTCATTCTCCAACTTGAATACATTATTCTTCCTAAATATACCTAACGATAGTTTACTGTTATGAACTTTGCTTTTCACTAGAGCTTTTCATTCTTATTTTTATGTCATCTTGCATATATAAAATTTCTAGATATTTACTTGCTCCTATGTGATTTGACTGCATGCCTTCGTAATTATTTGTTTAGTTGTTGAATGCATTGTCATTATAATAGCTTTTGTTTTTCTCTAACTACTCTGACATGATGTATTTTTGTATTTAGTCATAATACATGCTTAAATGCCATAGGATATGTAGAAAGAGGTAGCATGTGACAATAGACTTAACCAATACCCTTGAGCATGAGATCTTTTATAAACCACTATTTTTAAACTTATAATTAATGGGACTTATTTTTAAATTTTCAAAAACTTCACATTTTGGAAAAATGATTTTTCAAAAGATTATGACACATTTCTATTTTACATGTTTCACCATCCTACCTTTCTTCCAAACTTGTGTCCATAATTACGTGTTTATCAAAACCAAAGATTGGAAAAATATGTTTTCTTTCCTCATAAAAACATTTTGAAATAAAACCAAAACTATTTCATTAAAATATTTTTCACATCCACATAAAAACCCACTTTCAAACATTGTTGAATAATGCCAAAAATATTTCTTTAAATCATGCATGGTGATCTCATATCTGTCATCTATATTTATGTATGTGACATTTATAAGTGAACTAAATTTAAAAATAACCATAATTTATTCACTAATACCTCACTTGGTACAAGTCTAGAAGTCCATGCTATCACAACTCTACATTCCTATGCACATAGATATTCATTAGGATTATTTAACAAGCTTATTAATCTTCCTAAATATGATACTATGAATTACTTGGTGCTATATAGTGTTTTCTTGTCTAACATATATATGTTACATGCTAAATAAGTTGTTTGCATGCTAGATAATAATGTCTAATGAATATGCTTAGCATACATAAGTTATTAAATCCTAAATTGCCTCAAAAGAAGTTGGACTTGCTTGAAACTAAACCAAAAAACACAACCCTTTCAACAATTTTCTGCCAAAAACCCATTTCCAGTAACCTGGAAATCAGCAGATGGGCGCCCCCCTTAATTCATTAGGCGGCCCCCTTAATATTTAAGGGGACCGGCCCCTTAATTAAGGGGACCGGCCATCTGATGGTCGAAGGTGCTGCTCCCTTTTTCTATTTTTTAGCCCATTTTATCCTATACTTCCCAAAATTCACAAACACATTTTGTCACAAACCACCCACCAAAATTTACCTTCCACAATCATATCATCACTACACCATAAATACCCAACTCCATCATAAATGCTCATCCATATCATCCATCCAAACATGTCATCATCTAACCACCCAAGATCCAAGCCTTCAAGAGTTGCTAAAATCTCAGTGAGGCCCATTTGGAGGAGGAAGCTTGACATTTGCCATAACCCAACAAATGATGTTGTTCAAACTCAACCAACACCTAAACCTCATCCTAATGAACCCTTTCACACACATAACCAATCATCCATATGTCCACCTTCATTCACTCATAATTACCCAAGTTCACAAATGTCTCCACCACCAAGAGTGTCACCACCACTTCCACCAAATAACAACCACTCTCCATTATCATCACCTTCCACTCAACACTTGAAGTTCATTGAAGAACTCAACGAAGCCCATGAGCTTAATGCTCTCCTTGCTTTGCACCTTGCTCAAAGCAACTTAGACCCATCACCATCCATCTCACCATCATTACCATCATCACCACATCACTTGAGTCAAATTGAGAAACATGTCAACAATTGTCCTTGTTGCATCTTTCTCCAAAATCAAACCACCGCCTTAAATGAGCGTTTCACTTGGATTGAGTATCTTCTTACTAGATCTAATCCAACACCACCACTTGAACAACATCAAAACCCTCATTGAACATGGTCAAGTCCAAGCTCTCCACCTCCAATTCCTCCATCAACACTCTCTCCAACATCCATACACCCAAACTTACAACCCCATTAATCCAACATTTTTACCCCCTCTTTACCATCATCCATCCAAAATAATTGAAGTTTTTCATGTCTCAAGCAAGTCAAATGGATCTCTTAGGCAATTTAAAATTTTCTACTTATTGTATGCTATAAGCAAGATATTTGTTGTATCAATAATTATGTTTTTAACATAATTATTTTCAACTAATGAATGCTTTATTTCTTGTCTTTAATATATGATTGTTATGCTTATTGCTTGTATACTCAATATCATGATATATATACATGCTTGATGATTAATAACATGCTTAATCCATAATATGTTTTAAATGTATGCATGCGTATTAAACATGTTTATGCCACTATTTAATCATTCTTGATGTACATGATTCAAATGGAGCTTGCTGCAAAAACACCCTAAAAATGACCCTTTTCTGGAAATTTTTCAAATTTGGTCGCCTGGGAAAACACCAGATGGGCGGCCCCCTTAATTCCCTAGGCGATCCCCTTAATTTTAAGGGGGCCAGCCTACAATTAAGGGGACCGGCCATCTGGGCAGTAAAATTTACTGTTTTCTTTTGCATCTTGCGACCCCTTTTATCTAGCCCCAGCTACCATTTCTCTTAAAGGACGAACTGGTATTGGAATTTTACCACAAAACCTCCAAACCTTACCTAAATCAACCATCACCTCCATCAAACACCCATTTTCATTCACCATGCTATCACCAAAATCATCTCTAAGACACCAAAACTCCATCACCACCACCTCAATGTTCATCCCCAAGTGCACCAAATGCACCATCAAAAACACCCTCCACTCATGGCACATCATCTTCATCCATACCTTCCACTTCATCCATCAATAACTACATCAACTCACACCTATCATCACCACCATCAAGAGCATCAACTCCACCTCCTACTTAAGAACCTCCATTCACCTAACTTGTCATTTCCATATCACCAAAAACACCTCTTGATGCTCATTTCTCATCATCACCAATACCACCACCATGCTTTCCCATCCCTTGGGCTTTACTTGAAGCCCATGGAGACAATTGCCTTTGTCGCATCCACAACCGAACCATCTTCTTTGGTCTTAGAGATGAGATACACTACATGTTTTCATCCCTTGAACACATGCTTAACAACCAACCTCCACCACAACTTCCACCATTTTCACCCACTACACCACCACCACCTTTATTCTCACCAAATTAAGCGTATGCAATGCTTAATCAAAAATAATTTTTCAAACCATTCTGTGTGCAAGTCCCATGGAAGATCATGTACTCCTAGAATGATTATGTAGATTGCATTACTTACTAGCTAATGTAGGATTGAATAAAATCTTGGATGGTTGTGTATTGATACACAACATTTAATGAATGTCTTTATATGCATGCTTATTTTTGCTATATATATGCTTGTGCTTCTAATATTTTTCTTGCAAGTATTCCATATATCGATTCCTTGGTGCCCTCAAACGAGTGGGAGCACACATCAAGGGGGAGTTCTTGTTCCGACAAATTTTGTCTCTAAAACTTGTCGGCTCAACCTTTTTGATGCTACAAAAAGGGGGAGAAGTGAATATAAACTCACTAAATACTTGTCCAAAACTAACTTTTTGGATTTAATGAGTTTAGGTTTTGTAATCATAAAAAATGGGGAGATTGTTGACATAAATAATGCCTAAAAACATTATCAATATTTATTCATATCTCTATGTTTTGATGATCACAAAATGTAAACTCATTAAAACATAAACTTATAAAATAAACAAGTACTTAGTTGTAAATATTCACTTCTACAACTAAAATCACTTAAGGTATGAATGAACTAATGCTTAATGCATTATATGATCAAAGGAACATTTTCTTAAACACTAAATTTTTTATAAAATGTCAAAAACATTTTATATCTTTTAGAAAAACAGTTTTGGTAATAAATAAAAAGGTTTAATTCATTATAAATTTATGAATTCAAATTTTCAACCAAAATCAGTAAAAATGTTCCAGAAAAACCTTCCCCACAAAAAGACAAAACTGGGCAACGGCTAGGGAGGGGCGGCCCCCTTAATTATACTAGGCGGCCCCCTTAAAATTAAGGGGACCGCCCCCTATTTAAGGGGGCCGGCCACGCTCCAGTAGGTTCCAGCTGTCCAGTTTTTCTGCCTATAAATACCAGCCTTCCCCTGGATTTTTACTCACCCCTTTGGCACTAAAACTTTCTGTTGTAAATCTCATTTCATATCTTCAAAAAAACCTTTGATCATGTAATCTTAAGCATTGGTTTCCAAGTGATCCAAGTTTCCACCATCCAAGTGCAAAAGAAGAATACTTCTATCAATCAAGACTAGAAGTATTACAACTTAGTAGCATCTTGTTACTCAAGTTGTTTGTTTTGTATACTTTGTAAATCTTTCATTCATTTGTGTAAAGTGTGTATATAAGTTGTAAACATAAGTGATTAGGCTAGAGTAGTGTGTAAGTAGTGAAGAAGGTGGATAAGTAGTTGTGGAGTAAAGAAGTAGAGTAGAAGCCTTGTAAAGTTGTGAAGTAGAGAAGTCTTGAAGCCGTTGTGAAGCCATAGCCTAGAAGTCGTGAAGCCGTAGCATAGAGGTTGTGTAGCGGTCGTGTTGAAGCCATGAAGTCCTAGTTGTGAAGTCCTAGTGTTGAAGTCGTGAAGCTGTAGCATAGAGGTTGTGTAGCGGTCGTGTTGAAGCCATGAAGTCCTAGTCGTGAAGTTCTAGTGTTGAAGTCGTGAAGCCGTAGCATAGAGGTTGTGTAGCGGTCGTGTTGAAGCCATGAAGTCCTAGTGTTGGAGTCGTGAAGCCGCAGCATAGAGGTCGTGTAGCAGTCGTGTTGAAGTCGTGAAGAAGTCGTGAAGCAGTCGTGAAGTAGTCGTGAATAAGTTGTGTTGTGAAGTTGTGAGATTGGTTCTAGCTACGATTAGAACTCGACATTTAGCTTTGTGTCGTTAAACCCGTGTAAGCCAAAGTTGTGTACGGTTTTCTCCGCCATAAGGGAGCTTATTGAAGTTGTGAAGAAAACTCTCGAGCTTGGTGCTCGGGGAGTGGAGTAGGGCAAGGAAGGTGTCCTTGTAGCCGAACCACTATAAATCCCTCGTGTCTTGGTTAGATCTTTCCATCTCTTACTTACATCTTTATTTATATCGTCATTACTTTTATAACATATAGGCATATATAACTGTTAGTAATAATTAGAAGTTGACTTCACATATAGATCAAATTGAAACTCCATTCAAGAAACAAAAACTTTTACAATCAATTTAAAAGAATACATATATAACTATATAAAGGTTCAAGTTTTATTTTTTATACAAACTTGAATCTAAGTGTTTTAAAAATAAACAAAGGTTTTCATAATAAAATTAAAAAGACATAAAACTATTCAACCCCCCTTTCTAGTTTTCCACACTGAGCAATATAACGTTACTCCTTTAAGTGTTTATCAATTCGTAGTCAAATAAAATTGCAGCACAAACAAGTTATCTTTTCTGCCAAAGATATGATAAAACACAATTTTGAGAAAATCAGCCTCAACTTCAAATAAGCAACAAATGACCTTTTTCACCAATAATAATTTGATAAACAAGCCTTTTTACCTTTCAAGATCCAACTCTCTTCTGTGTGTGATTCTTCCCCTTTGTGTGTGAAATTTGAAAGAAAACCAAAAATTCGACCATACCTCAACTGTTTCTGCAGCAGTTTTCAACGATGCATATCTTGCAACCTAAGGCTCAGATTGAAGATCCCTCCAGTGAGAATCTACCTTGATATACCAAGAACCTCCAGTAAAAATTTCAGCCCGATCCAACGATTAACGAAGGAGTTATCGCCTTTTGAAAACAGCCCTGCAGTGAGTTACGAAAATACAAACCAGATCCGAATTTTTTTCTTTTCTTTAGCTAAGACCTTCTCTTTTCCTAGATCCAGAGCCCCCTGCTCTGATACCAGCTGTGAAAACTTATTTTAGACCGACTTACATTTACTAAAATAAGTTACGTGATCGTTTATGGACTCTAGGTTGTTAAGCCTTTGATCTAGGATTTTGTCTATGGATAACAAGATGATAATATTGACGGAATATTCTATGAAAGAAACAATACTATCACAACAAGGTTTTTCCAAACTTTCTCTTTGTTATTAAACTCAGCCCCAATGCTATGTGATCAAATATAGCACGGTTACTCTAAAACAATAACAGGGATCAAGGAAAACCTTGATTACCTTGAGGCTTAAACAAACATAACAACATCAGACCCCTTGTCTGATGTTCCCACACACACACTCTTTGATGTTTTACATTTTGACACCCTTTGGTGTTTAAATTCTAAGCACACTAGAACACTACATAAAAACATATTTTTATCTAAGGGGTAAGATCTTCTTTTATAGTATAAAGAAGATCTTTTACAATATGATAAGCCTTGTCATCTACTTGCTTTAACATGTGTCAGTCAATAAGATACAACATATATCTTTGTGTATACAACTTGTTGACTGATCAAATATCTTAGATATTATCTTTTGTACATCTTTGACTTTGATACAAATAATATCTTCTTCATTCTTATCCATCCAGCAGCAGTATGACTCACTGATCAGCAGCAGCTTCGTTTGTACTACCAGCAGGAACAGATACACTACCAGCAGGAACAGATGCACTACAAGCAGGAACAGTGCACTACCAGTAGGAACAGTTACACTACCAGCAGGAACAGACCAGCAGGAACAGATACACTACAAGCAGGAACAGTTCTGTTTTCAGAATATGTTTTGTACCAGTAGCAGTATCTACTCAGCGTATTTTGCTTATCATTTCAGTATTTCTTCATGTTTCATTCTTCTTGTTTTGTACCATCAAATCTATGAAAATATAATTCCCAACAGAGCATACCTGATATGGGTAGTGTTTAGAAAATCTACTATCTGGACTCCCTTCTGGTTTCTCCAAGAATGCAACCAGGTTATGTGTATCACAAAACTCTAAATTTGCTATGAAAATTGATTAAATGGTTGATTAAAGTGCTAGGTTATGATTGGATCGACTTCAATAAATTGTTTCTTTAGTTTGAAGAAATCGTATAAATTATATAAAGAAAGAGAATTATCCAATTTATGAAACCCTTAAGCGAAGTAATTGACAAAAATTACCCTTACGGCTATAAATAAACCACGGTTAAAACCCAAAGAGTACTAACGGCTATCCAGCAGTACAAAGTTTACGCTAGCAGTACAAACGTTTGCCTAGTAGTACAAACTTTGTGCAAAAACTTTTTCTTAGCAGTATGAACTCAATTTTCTTTTAAAACCATATTGCACTCTTACATTTGGAGAGGATTAAGTGTAAAGGAAGACACTTAATCAGTTTTGGTGATATTGTTGTTCCTGCATTACAACAGAGTTTACTGTTTCAGTGTTAATAGTCTTCTAAGTATTAAAGAGTAGATTTTTTAAAAAAAGACTACTATTGTCCAAGTAACCAAACACCCCTTTAACATCAGGGAAAACACAGATAACGATTCCTCTTTTGCCCATAAACCCTCAGCATTCTTTTCACCACTTACCCTTATGCTAATTTTGGCTTCTTGACTTCCTTAAATCAAACATTCACAAGCAACTACAAACAATTAATTAAACATCAAATATTTCATTGATATTTTTTAAAAGCTACAACCATACATCTCCAACCTAAATACTAAACATACTATAAACATAAAAACACCATCATTATAAACTGCTTCACTCCATTTCACACCAACTTGTTAGAACTAGAGCTCTCTTCCCTGCTTCCCATCCATTTCTTCCTTTCCTCGAGTCGTTTAAACATAACTTCAAGATCGCGAATCCTCTTTTCTTGATCATAAGGGTCTTCAAACCATCTTGCTGCTCCCCCGGTTTTGATGCACCACCACATTTTGCTGCTCCACCACATTTTGCTATTGATCCTCTTCATTTTGCTGCACCACCTCACTTTGAGCCACCTCCACATCCTGTTGCTCCTCCTCCTCTTCATCTTGTTCCTCCTCCTTTTCATCTTGTTCCTCCTCCTCTACCTCATTCACTTCAAAAACCTCATCCCAGTAAAAGTCTTGCGCATGCAGCCAATTCAAAATTGTACTCCTCATCTACGTATCTACCTGCCTATACGACCCATATTCTGCAATGGGTTCATACCCGAAAGCATCAAACACTGCGTCAAACAGCAAATAGTTGTTTAACACAAACTCGTGCACTTCTGTATCATTTTGAAAGTTACCATTATTTTCTGCCATTGTTGAAGTTTTGTTTGAATTGAAAGGATATATGTGTTTGTGTGCGTTCTTTGTTATACAATCGATAGGTATAAATAGGCTGGAGAGGTAGATGAATGGTTCCCAAGACTTTAGGTAGGAAAAGGGACCAAAGGCGCGCACCAAAAGTAAACTGTGAATTGAAGTTGTACGAAAAAGTCTCAAATTTCCTTTTACCAAGTATTGACTTTCCATGTACAATTAGTTGATGCAACAACTAGTTGTATCTCATGCTTTGTGAATAATAAACTTTCAAACTCAATATTTCCAACTAGTTGTTTGTGATGTTTGGGATGATTTGGGATCTGGTTCATTATTATTGACCCGAGGGAATAAATGTTTGACCGTGACTCGAAAGGAAATAGTAACTCATTTGTTTCGACTTGATATTGACTCGACTTGGACAAAATAAAAGAAAGAAATAAAAACAATTGTAAAATTAAAAGTTGTAGAGATATTTGTTATTAAATTTGGTTAATAACGAAGTAAGGAAATTAGAAGTGTACGTGAGACCATGGTTGTCAGGATCCCGATCCTGATCTTAGGATCTTATGATTTTACGATACTGCAAAGAAAAAACGATCCGGATCTTACAAAGGATCTTTAAAAGCTTAAGATGTTATAGGATCCTGATCTTTAACATAGGATCTTAAGTAGGATCCCGATTTTGAAAACCTTGCGTGTGACATTTGGGATAAAAATGGAACACACGAGGGCTATTGGACTATTCAAGACATGCTACCCGTACACTAACATATTTGGATTTATTGGACTATTCGTTTGGTTATTGTTTGAGTTACGGATTGGTTTAGCGTTTAGGGTTTAGAGTTTAGGGTTTAGGGTTTAGGGTTTAGAGTTTAGGGTTTATATAAATACTCGTTATATTATGTAGGTCCACACGTTATGGATCCAAGTAGCCTTGTTACTTGTTAGACGACTTGAATATATCCAAATCAATCTAAGTGAGAAACTCTTAACAACGAATTGAATGTTTATGCGGAATCTAAACAATCAACAACGAAGAACACAATAACTAACTTCGTATATTACTAACTCTTTAATCAATATGAGTACAATCTTCGTCGTTATCAAAACTAATGCCTTAGGGTTCCTTTTATACACCAAGGAAACCCTAGATATAAAATGTGTAGAAGGATATACGTATCTTCTCTAAAGATAACTACGTATCCTTTCCTAACTTATAGCTAACAAACTTTCCTAACTTTCATAAACAGACTTAATGACTTAAGTCAACCAGACTTAACTACGAATTACTCTACCAGACTTAACAATGAATGACCAGACTTAACTATGACATAAATACACTAACAGACTTAACTTTGTAACCCAGCAGACTTAAGTCTGTTCTTCATATTAAGTCTTGTCTTGTGATAATTCCCAACAATCCTCCCCTAACTTGATCTTCATGCTTCATGAACTTCAAGTTCCTTCTGAATAAGCTTCTGAGAATTGAATCTTGAACTCTTGGAATTATCTCTAACACTTCAAAACTTCAAATCTGATCTTTATGCAGCAACTTGACTTGAATAATCTTTTCACCATCTGATATGCAATCCATCTGATCTTCACAGCAACCATGACTACTTGTACATCAATTCTTTTAAGTTTCATACTATTCTCATCACTTCCAGGTGTGTAAACTCCTGTGAGAGGTGAATCATTGAAAATTAATGGATTTGATGTCTCTTTACCAATAGCCATTAACTACTGGAGTAGCCAATGTTTTGGTGTGTAAGACCATGGTACATTGATAACCATATGATTTTTAGTAAACCATCAACTATCAACGGATTTGTTTTGTCTTTACCAAAAGCAGTTTGCTTTTGGACTAGCCAATTCTTTTGATGGAATGCACCTCATCTTGGTGAATTGATTACCAGTTATGGTTTTCCAACAGCCTTTACCACAAGCCATAATCTTGTGGGCTAGCCAACTCTTCACTATCTCAGATATGGTGAGTTGAATACCATACAATTTTTGGTAAATTGCCAACCATAAACGGATTTGAAATATCTTTACCAGAGCCGTTTGCTCTGGATTAGCCAGTCCTTATGTGGGTTAGACATGGTGGACTGATAACCATTTGTTGTGTCAGTGCTATGCACTTTCACCAAGTGAGAATTTCCTTTAATCTCACTTAACATCTTGAAAATTCTTTCAAATACTTCAAATACTCCAATATGGTTCATTTAAAGATTTTTCCTTAATCAAATCCGACAACTGCTCATAAACTTCATCCTTCTCATCTGCATATAACTTCTTTTCCAACATTGCCTTGCAGACCCTTGATGATAAAGGATATTCCACTTCCGCAAGCATATAGATAGTTGCACTTTGTAAAGATAAACAATGTACCTTACATGTATGAAAATATCTCCAACTGGCAATCCTTTGTTGATCTGTCAGCTTCCAAAGTTCATCTTCCTCTGAAGGTGGCTTAAACATTACTTTTAAGTCTCCCCAAAAGACCCTTTCAAACTCTTCTTCAGGTCTGTTGTCCCCATGTCTGATATTCACCAACTTGTGCAAATCCATAATATCTTCTCTACTCACATCATTCAATATTCCTGGAAAGTTAAGGTATACAACATCAGTGTTGTCCTCCCTTATGATCTGATAAGCAGCTCTTTGTCCAGTCCTAATTATATGATATTTGACAATTTTAGCTCGTTCCTTAGAGCTTTCAGGAATTGTTCCCATAGTATAACCCTCAGATGAAGGTTCTTCTTCTTCTGATTCATCTTCTTCTTGTACTTTCTTCTTGGATTTACTCTTTCTTGCTATACTTTTCCTCCTTGTACAGATGATAATAGGCTTTTTCACTTCTTCTTTAACCTTTTTCACCTCACTTGATTTCTTCTCAACCTCAGATGGCTTTTCAACTTCAGTTACCTTTTCTTCCACTTTCTCAGCTTCTATAATTGGCTCAGACTCTGTTACTTTCTGTCTCTTGAAACTTCTTCTCAAAGAATCTTCATAATCCACTGGCCTATAGCCTTGATCTCTCTCATATGCACTCACATATTCAGCTTCAATTTCCTCAAATGATTTTCCTCTCATCTTTTCCCATGTTGAGTGCATCATGTTCTTTAGATACATCTTCATACCATGCATCTGTTCTGCTTTAGACATCCTTTTAGGAACCTTGGTTTTTTCTGAGTTTGCCTTATCACAGACATAAAATCCCCCAAAGTTTCTTCATTCCTTCTAGAATTTATAAACTCTGCTAGTTGTTTGGCTCTCTCCTCAGCAGTCAAACCTGGAATAGCTTTAAGTTCCTCAAACTTTGCCCTCAACTCATCATCTTTTTCAATCATTTGCATCAGAGGATCATCATTAAACTCTTCTGATAGCTTTCTTGCAAGCATTTCATCTTGTCTTTTCTGTTCTTCCTCCTTTTCTATCTCAGCCTTTTCTATTTCTTGTATCCTAGCAATCTCAGCTAGAGATGCTTCCTCTTCTCTTTCTTGTCTCTTTGATTTCTTGGGCTTAGGAGTTTCCATCATAATTTGTTTTCCTTCCCTTTGAGTTTTAGGCTGCTCCTCATTACCAGACTTATCCCCATGAGCAGAACTAACAACTTCACCAGACTTTTCTTGACCACCAGACTTAATTACCTCACCAGCATTAACATCACCAGACTTAATCTCACCAGACTTATCCTTAATACCAACAGACTTAATACCCTCAGCAGACTTAATCAACTCTTCATCAGATTCAATCTCTTCATCAATTAGCAATTTCCTTTTTGGATATCTACTTTTCTTCCTTTGTTGTTGAATTTTACTCAGAGATTGGGCTAATGTTTCTGCTGCTTCCCTTCCTTCAGGACTTATATCTACTTCATCAGTTGGTTTATCCTTAGCTGGTGTCTTAAAAACTTGTTCTTCCTCTAAATTCCTCCCCTGTTTGGAAGAATTTTCATCTCCACCCTCTTGGTCATCAAAGTGAACTCCTTTCTCCTTCATGATCGTCTCCAGCTTTTTAACTTTCTTGACCAAAGTTAGAATAGCCCTACTTTTAGCATTATTTGCCTTCTCCAATGCTGAAATCCTATTAACCAAAGTAGGCACCAATGTCAGAAGATCCTCCACAGTCATACGATTAGATTCCTTCTCCTGGTTAGGACTTGGAATATGAGTTTGTTGTAGTGGTGAAGATGGTGTGGGTGTAGGTACTCTTGGTTGAGATGGTGATGAACTTGGTTGTGGTGTAGGTGTGGGTGACTTGGGTTGTTCCTGGGTTTGCTCTTCATGAGTTGACTCCACTTCAGCAGCATTAGAGGTACCTGCAATGTTAGTTGAACCAGAAAGCATATCAGGCAAAAGTGGCCAAAGTGCCCCAGAAAAACCCCTTTTCATATTAGCAAAGATTTTAGTTGTAAAAGCCACACTCACATAATTTTGCATTTTGTTTTCAGTTTCAAAATTCAAAATCATTTGCAGAAATCTTGGGTACATTAAGAATTTATGTTTGCTGTTGACATTTGCTACCATGCCATCAAAAATGAGTTTTGAAAAGTTAAAAGACCTTCCAAGTGAAAGACAGACCAATGCAGAAGTAATATTGCTTCCAAATTGATCCCATCCACCACTTTTGGGACTTAGGCAATGGAGCAAATGATGAAGTAAAAACCTCCACTGTGGTGTAAAATGGCTTTTCCAAAAAGTAAAAATACCATCAGTGGGGTATCCAATATTTTTCATACCCTCCAAAAGTTCATCATTAGGCAAAATATAATCCCCTGAAGCATCATCCAATTGAAGACTACTCCTAATGGATGCTTCAGTGATAAAGAAGTCATGGGTATCTATTGTTGCCCTTAACTGTTATGTCCCATCAGCAAGAGTCTCAGAGGTAACCGACCCCCAAAACTGCTTAACTAGGGAAGTATAGATTGTAGGATTATGAATTAAGGCGTACCGAATGGAAGAACCTTTTAAGAAATCCACAGTCTGCTCGAAACCTTCACTTTTATCTGGTTTCTTCAAGAAACCAACCTGGTTGTGCTTGTCACAAAACTTTAGAGAAGCCATTGATAAGAGAATGATTAAGTGCTGGTTTAGGGTTTGAGTACTGGTAGTTAAAAACAGAGTATCGTAGGCCGAAAATAATGATTTTTTAAAATTGGAAGCAAATAATGAATAAAAGTGAGATATTTTATCAAATTTTATCCTTATATACTTCTCTTTCTCGAAAAATACTCAACGGTATTATTTTATCAGAAAAATCATTATTTGACTGACCAGACCTAACGTTAATAAAAGTTAATTACATTTTACACTACCAGACTTAAAATCGGTCAACCAGACTTAATCACTGACTCACCAGACTTAACTAAGGAATCAGACAAACACTCATAAAAAGCAATATCAAGGCTTCTGATCATCACCAATCCATGTGTTTTCTGCAAATGTTAGTTCCAACACCAAGAAAAACCAAGAAAACATACAAACAAACGATTTTATAATTTAAAAGCAAGAAAAATTAACTACCAGAATTAAAACTACAATTTTTTTTTATATATATAAATTACCAGTATTAAATCTACTACAAGAATTAACTTCTAAGACTACCAGAATTAACTCCTAATCAGAATTAACTACTTATCATAATTAACTACTTAGTACTGGTTCTACAAACTTTACATTTAGCCTCCCCTTAAATGTAACCTCCCCTTAAACTGAGCTATGGGTTCATCATACCAATATTAACCACTAAGTAATTAAACCTAGGTCCATCAAAGGCTTTGGTTAATAGGTCTGCCACATTAAGACCTGTGTGTATCTATTCCACTCTAATTAGCTTCTTTTCAAAGCAATCCCTAATGAAGTGATGCCTTATTTCTATATGCTTATTTTTAGAGTGGTATACAGGGTTCTTAACTATACAGATAGTGCTTTCATTATCTATGTGAATTATAGTGTTCATAAAGTTCAAACCATAATCCATCATTTGATTCTGAATCCACAAGACTTGTCCACAGCAATTTGCAACTGCTACATACTCAGCTTCTGTTGTTGATGTAGCCACAATAGTCTGCTTCTTGCAATGCCAGGAAATCAATCTTCTTCCAAGGAATTGACAACCTCCTGTTGTGGATTTCCTATCAAGACTTGCTCCAGCATATATATCCTCATACAGATTTATCCTTATACAGATTTATCCCGCCGATGTTATGTAGGTTTTCGTGTTTGTTTTCTCAGGTTTAACAGGTTATTTTGGACAAGGAGATGTATGTGGAATCTAGCTTTTGGCGCTGCTTTAATCTTGAAGCTTCAACATTACCTTGGAAGAAGATCTAACCATGTTACCTCTTTATCCACCGAGCGAATCAGGGGAGTATTTGATTTCATTCTTTTACCTTATTTACTTTTACATCTTGTTATTTGAACATTGGGGACAATGTTCATCTTAAGTGTAAGGGGGGGTAAAGTACGATACCTTAGAGAATGCTATTACGCTTGATTTTTCGTTTGTTTAATGGTAGATGTGTAATAAAACTGAGAGAAATACCTGTTAAGGCAATTTTAGTGCCAAATTTAAAATTTTTTACAACATATAGGAGTGAAACTTTGGTCTTAATGAGCGTCTCACGGATAGGAGTTATATGACTAGCACAAAACCGTACCACTAAAAAATTTTCCACCCCCAAATATGTGAGGTTCGCCCCTAGAATTGGTAGGAAAAGCATTTATGCTATGATGTGTGTACCTGTAGCACTTAGATTCTAGAACTTGCGTTAGGACCATTCCGAGGCTACAAGTGAGACTACATTCGTGTAGTTAGATTTACTACATGATAAGAGGCATTATGATTAACCCATTGTTTTACACCTGTGTTTCTGTTATAATTACATTGGCTACATTGGTCAAGTAATTCTCCCACACCTTTGCGTTGTACTCATTTTTAGTACACGATACCCCTAGTACACCCCTCAGAGCCTATCTTTTCGTTTCTAACTTTAAGCATTTTACTTAAAGTAAGAATTTGTTTACACCCCACTTAAATGTACGCCCAAATCGCCTTATCCTACCTTGTATGCACTCATTTTTAGTGCATTATTGTGACAACATTTGTTTAAACCCCAAGTTAATTATCTAATTGATTACATGGTTGCTAAGTCGAGTCATATCCTTGTACATATTGTTTTGGGACGATTGGGACTCATGGGTAAAGTACTAGTGTAATGGAGTAATGGGGAAGAACAACATTATTACCCCCATATGTGCTAAATATTTTAAAAGTACTCCAAGTGTTTCGATTATCTTAATTCGAGTCACTAGAATAGTTAATTGTAAAGTTATGTAAAAGTTCAAGTGTAAGGGGGATACAACCCCCCTACGATGTATTATTTTGGATGGTAGGGCAAGAGTGTATGAAAAAAAAAAAAAAAAAAAAAAAAAAAAAAAAAAAAAAAAAAAAAAACGGACTACCATTCCTTTTCATTTTATTTTTATTTTATCTTTTTGTTATTTTTTTTTATTAAGCTTAAGTTGAGTCTAGTCTTGGCTTAGCAACGCCATATTGTACATGTAATTAATCAAGATCTTTAACTCGCCACCAGTAAAATATCCTTTATCCAACAAAACCGTGTTTATCATATCCCTACACCTAACGTTATAACCCATTTAAAAGCCCTCTTTGATAGTTTATCTTAGGTGCTTACGCCTAGTGGAGGAGGTTTTTGATCCTTTCCCAAGCCTATGGTAATCTATTTGCTATGACAGGTAGTGAGAGATATTATTCATTTTCATTTATGAGATATACTTTTATGACACCTGAGAGATGTGAGTATCTAAACACTACTTGTGAGGTGCTAGTCTGTAATCTCCGTGCTTATTATGATTAAAGTGGAACGACTATTTGTTGTAATTACTTTTATATTAGCGTTAAATGACCCCTAACTTGTATTTTGATTAGAATAAAAGCGCATTTGCTTGAGGACAAGCAAATCTCAAGTGTAAGGGTATTTGATGAAGCGAAAAGTGTACCGCTTTTAGGGGGTCATTTAAGCCTTAAATCGTATTTATTTGATCAAATATTGCCCTAAATCGTTCCTTTTGTCATTTTAGGTACTTTGGAGAAGAAATCTGGAAAAGGAAGCATTTTGGACGTTTTTGGAGCATAAAAGTGAAGAAAACGACAAAGTCTCAAAATCGGCTGGAAAAGTACCTGTGACGGCGTCAAGCACCATTGTGACGCCGTCAACCCTTGACGCGCCAGAGAGGATTTTGGATGATTAAAAGGGGACGACGTCAAGAAGGCCATCAAGAAACCCTAACCGCGGCGAGGTGACGGCGTCAGCTCTATAACGTGACGCCGTCAGATCTGATTTTCTATATATATTCTCATAATTTTTAGTCATTAGTGTGCAACTTTGTGAGGAGAAACCCTAAGACGATTTTTCTGCTACTTTTAAGGGTTTTATACCCTTGGATCTCCGATGTTCAATTGAAGATAAGTAATCAATTAATCATTCAATATGTCTATGTGTTGTTTGATTATATCTTGTTCTTGTCTTTTATTTAACATGCTAGGCTAGATTTATCTTGTGTTTGCTTAGATCTAATGAAACCTAACTATTGATTATTGGTTGTTGGTGTGTTATTAATTGTATTGGATGATTGTTTATCGATGTTAGGCTTAAGAAAACTGGCTAACCTCCTATACGGTAACTTGCTTGAACGTCATAAGAAACATGAACCAATGCGTACTAAGGTTTTTATGGTTGTATTTAAAGCATGAGCGAATTCTAGTGATCTCATGTTAGGAGCTTCTTAGCCGGCTCGACATAGGAGTGAAGTAGGAGCTTATAGAGTTGGGGAAGTACGTACGCCACCCCACGATTGGTATTAAGGAATACACCCGTCATCCACGCAATTAATACACACTAATCAACCGGTAAAAGATAGTTAGGGAGTAAGGAAATCTAAGTAAACACATTTCTCTCCATATAAGTTCCCCAACCTTTTTATTTTCAGTTATTTTATTTTATTTGCAATTGTAGTTATTTGGGTTAGTTGACTAGCAACTAATTCCGCCCACTCCTTCAAACCCGAGATTTTACTTGCTTTTATAAAAATATAAAAAAATACAAAAAGAATCTTCCCTCACCCTTAGACCTATTAGAGTAGTTTTTCAATCCTAACGACACTATTCCCCTAGAGAACGATCAATCCCCCGGTACTTGCCACTACACTATACTACATCGGTCAGGTACACTGCCTGGTAGGGATTGCAAGCCTCTTAAGATCCCTCGAGAGGTAAAACCTGGTGTAAGGTCGCAAAACCACGCATCAAGTTTTTGGCGCCGCTGCCGGGGAATAGTTATTGTTTAGGTTGAATTTTTATTTTATTAGGTCTACTCACTAGATTCCTTTCAAGTGAGATTTTTATTTTATTTTTCTAGGTTTTCTTTAGTCTATCTTTTTTCTTCGTTTCTTTGTTCGTAACCATTACCATCCGACATCATGGAAGGTGGTAATATCCTCGATCCCAACAACCCACCACCACAACAACACCTACCTCCTAGAGCCCGTACCTTAGGAGACTACTCCCGTCCTAGCCACCATGGCTATCGAAACACCATTGAGCTCACTCAAGGAGCCAATGTCACTCCCTTGCGATCCGACACCATCCGGTTGGTGCAAAGCGGATGCGCATTCCATGGACTTCGTTCCGAAGATCCTAATCAACATCTCAAGGACTTTCTCAAAATCGTTGATTCCATAAACCTTGATGTTGCCACTCGAGAGACGACCCGACTGCGTCTCTTTCAATTCTCTCTGCGGGACCAAGCTAGTCAATGGCTAGAGCGCCTACCCGCAGGATCCATCACCTCTTGGGATGATCTCACCACTCGTTTCCTCGCTCAGTTTTTCCCACCAGGAAGAACTACCAAGCTAAGGAATGATATCTTGATGTTCCAACAACGTCAAGGCAAAACCCTCAACGAGGCATGGACTCGATTCAAGGACTTACTCCAAAAAGACCCTCACCATGGCATAGAACTTTGGCTCCAAGTCCAAATCTTCTATGACCACATCAATCTCTCCACGAGGCAAACCATTGACCAATCGGCCAGTGGTAAGCCACGTGATCTAAGTGCGGAACAATCATGGGCTCTCCTGGAAGATCTTGCTCTTTATGATAACGAAAGTTGGAATGATCCCCGTGATTTGAATAAAACGGTCAAGGCAATATCTTTGCCTTCGAACAATTCAAGCACTTCCGACCGTAGGATCATAGAACTTGAAGACCAAGTCAAGTTTCTTATGAAATCCTACGAGGCTCCTAAACCTTCAAGCCAAGTGAACAAAATCACTTCTTCGTGTGAATTATGTAGTGGTCCCCACGACACTCGTGATTGCATGGAACTCCCCGAACAAGCTTTTGCGGACTACGCATCCTCGCGTACCGACGGAGCGGGAGACAAGTGGTACACTTTCAAACCCGAGCCAAACCCTTACGGTGATTCATACAACCCCTCATGGAAAAATCACCCAAACCTTAGGTGAAAACAAAACCAAAACGCACAACAAACCAATTCTTCCAACCCACCTAATCGTTTTCAATCAAGCGGTTCATCCTCGAACCGCACTTTCAACAACAATCCTTCCAACTATGGTAGTACCAATAACTTTGAAGGGTTGATGTCCAACTTCGTGACATCTCAAGAAGCTCGTTTAGCAAAGTTTGAAGCCGATTTCCAACAAAAACAAAGCGAGATGACCAATAAGATTGACACTTTGTTGAAATCCCTCAATGACCGAGAAATGGGAGCACTCCCTAGCAACACAGTCAAGAACCCGAAACTAAACGTCAACGCCATTTCATCGGTTTCGTCTCCTAGTTCTTGCCCACAATATTATTCGGTCAATTCCATGAGCTCGTGTTTCAAACAAACCCAAGTCGTTCAAAATGACCAAGAAGTTATGATATCCAACACTAAATTGGTCAAAAACATAGTTGAAACACCTCCCACTCAAAACCTTGACGAAGAATTCAAGGAACTCCACCTTGAACGTCCGGTTATTGATGTATTAGCACGAGCCCCCTATTATAAAGCCCTCTTAGAAAAATATGAGAAGAAGCTCGAGTTAGGTGACAAAGGGACCGCCTTCATTCAAAAAAAACTACCTAAGAAGTTAGATGATCCGGGCTTATTTGTTCTACCTTGCAAGATCGGTAATTCAGAGGCTTATGACACATTAGCCGATCTTGGATCAAGCCTTAACCTACTTCCGTTACCTCTCCACACCTCTCTAAAACTAGGGAAACTTGAAGAAACCGAGGTAATAATAGGCTTAGCGGATGGAAGTGTTGCTTACCCGGTTGGAGTAGTCAAGGACGTGTTAGTACACATAGGAAAACTAACCATTTTAGCCGATTTCCACGTCCTTGATATGGTTAGCGACCCTACATGCCCCTTGTTGATAGGTAGAGGATTTTTGGCGACCGCTAGTGCTATGATTGATTGTAAGGAATCTAAGATAGCGGTAGGAGAAGGTGATACTTGGTCAGTCTATGATGTGAAGAAACATGCCTATGATACTAGTGAGGAACCAACACCCCATTGGTTAGAATTAAATAGGAGACCATCTAGATATGGACCCTGGATCGATGGAGACTTCATAGGATCCCAACGCCCATTTTACCTAGAAGAGGACTTTGTGAGCCGAACACATACGGTAGAACAACTCTTGGATAGGGACACCGAATTGGATCCATTTGAAGACCCTCTAGTTTTTAGGAAGATGATTGATTTCCTAGGAGTTTTGCCAATTAACCTAGGGATGAATAGGTGGACATGTGAAGACAATGATCATAAGTGGGATTGGGACAAACCACCCAAAGATGGAGATGGGTCATGGCATATTAAGATGACATTGTATGACCCGGATGGAGAGAGGTTTGAAAAGATATATCGTACTATGCGGACCAATAGAAAACTTCAATCCAAGCTTAACCCTAAAGATGTCCTCGATGACGATCTCACTTACATAGGTTAAAAGGACTTTGAGTCTAGCTACAAGACTCGTTAATAAAGAAAAGCGCTTCTTGGGAGGCAACCCAAGCTTTATTTGCTTTGTGTGTTTATTTATTTGTTTGTTTGATTTTATTTGCTTCCGTATATATGTTTAATTTTTATTATTATTGATTCATGTTCGAAACTAAATTGTGAAAATGCTTTATCTTGTTTTTAACTTCGTCTTAACTACATATAAAGGTATTTTGCAAAAGATAAGTGTAAGGGAAATCCAAATCGGTTTATTAGAACAGATGAACATGAATCATAACAATATTAAATTAACATACATATTAGTAATTGTTTGAGTCAAATGCTTGTATCGAGTCATAATGATATTTTGCAGGATTTCCAGGAAATAAGGATTGAGTTTTTCCAGAAATTTTCCGGAAACTTAACATGAAAAATCTGTCAGATCACTTCTGACGGCGTCAGACCCCAGTCTTACGGCGCCAGGAACAGTTTTCTGGAATTTTTTTTTGAAAGTTTTCTTTTTCTTCCGGAATCATAAAATGCTTTATTAAATCTCTAACTTATAAACTCCAGGAATCTGCAAAATAATCATTCCACAAGCATTATATCCTTATACAGATTTATCCCGCCGATGTTATGCAGGTTTTCGTGTTTGTTTTCTCAGGTTTAACAGGTTATTTTGGACAAGGAGATGTATGTGCAATCTAGCTTTTGGCGCTGCTTTAATCTTGAAGCTTCAACATTACCTTGGAAGAAGATCTAACCATGTTACCTCTTTATCCACCGAGCGAATCAGGGGAGTATTTGATTTCATTCTTTTACCTTATTTAATTTTACATCTTGTTATTTGAACATTGGGGACAATGTTCATTTTAAGTGTAAGGGGGGGTAAAGTACGATACCTTAGAGAATGCTATTACACTTGATTTTTCGTTTGTTTAATGGTAGATGTGTAATAAAACTGAGAGAAATACCTGTTAAGGCAATTTTAGTGCCAAATTTAAATTTTTTTACAACATATAGGAGTGAAACTTTGGTCTTAATGAGCGTCTCACGGATAGGAGTTATATGACTAGCACAAAACCGTACCAACTAAAAAATTTTCCACCCCCAAATATGTGAGGTTCGCCCCTAGAATTGGTAGGAAAAGCATTTATGCTATGATGTGTGTACCTGTAGCACTTAGATTCTAGAACTTGCGTTAGGACCATTCCGAGGCTACAAGTGAGACTACATTCGTGTAGTTAGATTTACTACATGATAAGAGGCATTAGGATTAACCCATTGTTTTACACCTGTGTTTCTGTTATAATTACATTGGCTACATTGGTCAAGTAATTCTCCCACACCCTTTGCGTTGTACTCATTTTTAGTACACGATACCCCTAGTACACCCCTCAGAGCCTATCTTTTCGTTTCTAACTTTAAGTATTTTACTTAAAGTAAGAATTTGTTTACACCCCACTTAAATGTACACCCAAATCGCCTTAGCCTACCTTGTATACACTCATTTTTAGTGCATTATTGTGACAACATTTGTTTAAACCCCAAGTTAATTATCTAATTGATTACATGGTTGCTAACTCGAGTCATATCCTTGTACATATTGTTTTGGGACGATTGGGACTCA
The DNA here is from genome assembly GCA_021014915.2 of Artemisia tridentata subsp. tridentata. Taxonomy (NCBI): domain Eukaryota; kingdom Viridiplantae; phylum Streptophyta; class Magnoliopsida; order Asterales; family Asteraceae; genus Artemisia; species Artemisia tridentata. Next base: position 419,361,189 of record CP139505.1, read on the forward strand.
TGGGTAAAGTACTAGTGTAATGGAGTAATGGGGAAGAACAACATTATTACCCCCATATGTGCTAAATATTTTAAAAGTACTCCAAGTGTTTCGATTATCTTAATTCGAGTCATTAGAATAGTTAATTGTAAAGTTATGTAAAAGTTCAAGTGTAAGGGGGATACAACCCCCCTACGATGTATTATTTTGGATGGTAGGGCAAGAGTGTATGCAAAAAAAAAAAAAAAAAAAAAAAAAAAAAACGGACTACCATCCCGTTTCATTTTATGTTTATTTTATCTTTTTGTTGTTTTTTTTTACATTAGCTTAAGTCGAGTCTAGTCTTGGCTTAGCAACGCCATATTGTACATGTAATTAATCAAGATCTTTAACTCGCCACCAGTAAAATATCCTTTATCCAACAAAACCGTGTTTATCATATCCCTACACCTAATGTTTTAACCCGTTTAAAAGCCCTCTTTGATAGTTTATCTTAGGTGCTTACGCCTAGTGGAGGAGGTTTTTGATCCTTTCCCAAGCCTATGGTAATCTATTTGCTATAACAGGTAGTGAGAGATATTATTCATTTTCATTTATGAGATATACTTTTATGACACCTGAGAGATGTGAGTATCTAAACACTACTTGTGAGGTGCTAGTCTGTAATCTCCGTGCTTATTATGATTAAAGTGGAACGGCTATTTGTTGTAATTACTTTTATATTAGCGTTAAATGACCCCTAACTTGTATTTTGATTAGAATAAAAGCGCATTTGCTTGAGGACAAGCAAATCTCAAGTGTAAGGGTATTTGATGAAGCGAAAAGTGTACCGCTTTTAGGGGGTCATTTAAGCCCTAAATCGTATTTATTTGATCAAATATTGCCCTAAATCGTTCCTTTTGTCATTTTAGGTACTTTGGAGAAGAAATCTGGAAAAGGAAGCATTTTGGACGTTTTTGGAGCATAAAAGTGAAGAAAACGACAAAGTCTCAAAATCGGCTGGAAAAGTACCTATGATGGCGTCAAGCACCATTGTGACGCCGTCAACCCTTGACGCGCCAGAGAGGATTTTGGATGATTAAAAGGGGACGGCGTCAAGAAGGCCATCAAGAAACCCTAACCGCGGCGAGGTGACGGCGTCAGCTCTATAACGTGACGCCGTCAGATCTGATTTTCTATATATATTCTCATAATTTTTAGTCATTAGTGTGCAACTTTGTGAGGAGAAACCCTAAGACGATTTTTCTGCTACTTTTAAGGGTTTTATACCCTTGGATCTCCCATGTTCAGTTGAAGATAAGTAATCAATTAATCATTCAATATGTCTATGTGTTGTTTGATTATATCTTGTTCTTGTCTTTTATTTAACATGCTAGGCTAGATTTATCTTGTGTTTGCTTAGATCTAATGAAACCTAACTATTGATTATTGGTTGTTGGTGTGTTATTAATTGTATTGGATGATTGTTTATCGATGTTAGGCTTAAGAAAACTGGCTAACCTCCTATACGGTAACTTGCTTGAACGTCTTAAGAAACATGAACCAATGCGTACTAAGGTTTTTATGGTTGTATTTAATGCATGAGCGAATTCTAGTGATCCCATGTTAGAAGCTTCTTAGCCGGCTCGACATAGGAGTGAAGTAGGAGCTTATAGAGTTGGGGAAGTACGTACGCCACCCCACGATTGGTATTAAGGAATACACCCGTCATCCACGCAATTAATACACACTAATCAACCGGTAAAAGATAGTTAGGGAGTAAGGAAATCTAAGTAAACACATTTCTCTCCATATAAGTTCCACAACCTTTTTATTTTCAGTTATTTTATTTTATTTGCAATTGTAGTTATTTGGGTTAGTTGACTAGCAACTAATTCCGCCCACTCCTTCAAACCCGAGATTTTACTTGCTTTTATAAAAATATAAAAAAATACAAAAAGAATCTTCCCTCACCCTTAGACCTATTAGAGTAGTTTTTCAATCCTAACGACACTATTCCCCTAGAGAACGATCAATCCCCCGGTACTTGCCACTACACTATACTACATCGGTCAGGTACACTGCCTGGTGGGGATTGCAAGCCTCTTGAGATACCTCGAGAGGTAAAACCTGGTGTAAGGTCGCAAAACCACGCATCATACATTATATCTGGCCTAGAGGCCGTTAAATAAATTAGAGAACCTATCATTGATCTATAGAGATGCACATCCACATCCTCAGCATCTTCATCCTTTGTCAATGGCACCTTGTTCTCTATGGGAGTGACTGCAGTCTTCACATTGGTAAAGTCAAACTTCTTCAAGATCTCTGCAACATATTTGTCTTGAGAAATGAAGAGGCCATCTTCTTTTTGCTTTACTTGCAGTCCTAGGAAAAATGTAAGCTCACCCATTGAGCTCATTTCAAATCTTCCTTTCATTAATCCTTCAAACTCCTCACACCAAGACCTTCTAGTAGAGCCAAAAATGATATCATCCACATAAACTTGTACCAGAATGATATCCTTCTTGTCCCTTTTTATGAATAAGGTCTTGTCTATCACACCTCTTTTGTACCCATGCTCTTCAAGAAACTTGGAGAGTGTTGCATACCAAGCTCTGGGAGCTTGATGGAGACCATACAATGCTTTTATGACTTTATACACCTTGTTTGGATGAGCAGGATCCACAAAACCAGGAGGTTGGTGTACATACACCTCTTTTTCTATAGTGCCATACAGAAAGGCACTCTTGACATCCATCTGATAGACTATGAACCCCATGTATGATGCATAGGCTAAAAATAACCTAATAGCCTCAATTCTGGCTACAGGAGCAAAAACCTCATCATAATCTATCCCCTCCTCCTGTCTATACCCTTGTGCTACTAATCTTGCCTTGTTCCTAACAACTACCCCTTTTTCATCCCTTTTGTTTCTGAAGACCCACTTTGTGCCTATCACTTTAGCTCCATTAGGTAGATCTACCAGAACCCAAACTTTTTGCAATTTGAACTGCAACAACTCCTCTTGCATTGCTTCCACCCAACTCTCATCTTCAAGTGCTTCAGAGACTTTGGTGGGTTCCTTTTGAGAAAGGAAACAAGCAAACAAGCAATGTTGTTGGTCCTTGTGGTTGACCCTTTGCTGCTTCTTGATAAGACTGATAAGTGCATGAGATTCAGGAAGCTTTTGCACTTTACTTCTGGTTTGAACAGCTGACTTTGGATCACCAATTATCTGACTTTTAGGATGAACTTTGTGAATTCTGAGTGTTGGAGCTGGACTTACATCTACTTCAGTGGGTAGGTTGTTGAAGTCAGTAACTACCCCTTCTTCATCATAAGAAGCCCCATCAAAAATACCTTTGATTTAACAATTTATACTTCCAAAAGGAAACACAAAGGAAATATGTGTTAACCCGAGTCGTAGTCCCGATGAAGATTGAATGGAATTTAGTGATTTGGGATTTTGTGATTCGTGTAGTGAATGTGAATAAGAGTGATTGATTTTTGATTACACTACTAATATTAAAATAACAATTAAGATTAACAATTAAACTAAGCTAATAGAAAAATTAAACTAAACATTTAAACGAAATTTGAATTTAAAAACGAACGCGACGTAATTTTAAAAACGTAAATAAAAGTGATTTTCTAAAATTTAAAACCTAAAAATATAAAAATAATTTTCCTATATTAAAACTGATAAAAGAAAATTTTTGGAAAAAGAAAAATAATTTTTTGACTTTTTATGATTTTTTTATGAATTAAAAACTAATTAAAATGATTTAAATGATTTAAAAATATTAAAACAAGTTGGAAAATTCTGAAAATTTTTGAGGAATTTTAATTTTTAATGAGAAATTTAAGAAAAATAATTTTAGAAACTGATTATGTCTAAATAAGCTAAAACAGTGAAATAAGCACTTGGAAATAAGCTAAAAATAAGCAAAAATAAGCCAAAAGTTCTCAAAAGCCCAGAGATGATGCATTATACTAATTCAAGCTCAATTCAACTCAGAAACATAAAGTAAACCCAGGCCGTAAGCACAATAAGCTACTGCACAAGTTTCAAATCTCAACAAACTCAAATGACTAAAGTACCTACTTTAAGCTGATCTTTAATCCAGTAGACTGCTTATTGGGGAAATCCAGAAGCTAAAATAGAAAGCTTATATGAAAGACTACATTCAGGCCAAAAATGCCTAAAATCTAACCTCAAATGCTTAACTAATTGATGCTCAGAACTGATGGGATTAGGGACTGAATATGGAAATGCAGACAGAGCAGTGTGATGATGAAGATAGCCCTGATATAAGCTCTAAAATAAGCTCAAAATTTGAATCCCAGATAATGCCTTGAATCCTTGATAAACTGACTAACTAAAAAAAACAAATAAGGGGGCTCCAGCTTAATTCAATAAGCCACAAATCATGCTAGATTAGCAGTCACTAACTGGATCTGCACAAAACAGATCTGTGACAGCAGTGCATGATTTTGGCGAAATCTTATGAAATCTAAGACCAAATGAAACCAACTCTTGCACTCTTACTTTAGCAACTAAGGGGAGCTCAAAAATGTCACAAGTTCTTTCCAACAAGCTCAGCTTATTATGGGAGCTTGTGAGGCAGTTTGCTTTCCTAATCTCTAACTGATAAGTCCAAAACCTCAAATTCAATCAAAAACAACTTATGATAATCAATAACAAGCTCAAACCAACTAATATTTGCCTGATCTAAGTTCTCAAATGGGTAAAGTAACAGTAATCAGGCTTAAAAGCTTCTAACATATACTAATCCAAACACTCCTTAACTACTGAATTTGCAACATTACACTATAATTACCTGAGTTAAGCTACACTATCAAATACCCTATGATCATCTAAGTTACTTATCAACTAAGAAATGAAAATCAATAAGCAAAAAGCACTCAAATAAGCTGAAACAAAATAAGGCAATAATAAACTAAATTTGAAAAGTTAACCAATCACTTGGGACCTCAGCTGAATATGGATGATCTCAGTTCTTATCTTAACCCAGGCTTATCAATAAGCCAATAATAATACCCCAGAACAGCTTATTCCATCAGCTTTTTCACAGCTTAATACCACAATTGACTTTTTGACTGTCTGTTTGACCTTTGTGAAGCAATGACAGAATAGACTCAATGAAAGCTTACATTAAGCTACAAAGCTTATGTAAGCTTAACAGATTCAGAAAACAACTTATATGAAAGCTGGGGATTTAATTATTTTTGTATTTTTTTTTTTGGAATTTTTTTTTTTTTTTTTTTTTTTTTGAAAAGAAAGTAACAAAGTTGAGATAGAAAATAGATATAAGCTAGAAATGGTTTTAAACAACAATTTCAATAAGCTAAATGCAGATAAACAGATTAATTAAAACAGAATCAAAGTAAAAACTAAAATAGAAATTTCATTAATAAAATCTCAAAGTTACAAGAGAAAATTAAAAAGAACTACAAATCATAAACTATTTTGACAGCATTACTTTACTCTAAAAACTACATACGAAATGAGGAGTTATCCTCTCCTATTTATAGACTACGAATGAACCTTCTGGGACTTCCACGCTGGCGATCCTCGTGCTCCTAAGCTCTCTATCACCCTTGGATCATATCTTGCTCTCCACGCTTGATTCTCACCCGTAGGATTAAAATGGTGAGGTGGCCTCTCCAATCAACGAGCCCCACGTGTCCCTGGCAGTGTCAGGACCTTCCAGAAGTTTTTAATCATTGGGTAATTTATTGTACGAGGGTAATTTTGGTTGTACAGTAATTAGGGTTCTTAGTAAGATTTGGGGATAAATTTGGGCGCGCGTGTGTGAGACTGGGTGTGTGTTTTATATTTTTATTTGACTGAAGTTTATTTAAGGGTTGACCGGGGTTTATAGTGTTGGATTCGGGTCAAGAGGGTTAGTGTAGTGGGCTGGGGATAGGGATTGGGCCTTGTGGGTTGGATTTGGGTGTGATGGATTGGGTAAGTGTAAGGGTTGGGTTAGTTTAGTTGTGGATTCGGATTTAAGGGATTTAAGTTAAGTGTTAGGTTTAGGTATTTGTAGGGACCAAAATTGTAATTTCTGAAAATCAAGGGATTTATTTTGTCAATGTTCCAAAGTCGATCTAAGGGTGATTCTTGACTAATTGACCAAGCATGACTTTCCCGGCTCCGGTTCTGAGTCTTTTCCGTATCTCGTGCTCGTTTTCTTGATTTTCTTGACTTTTTGTCGGTTTTTCGTGATATCCGTCCCTGCATAAACAAAACACAAAAACACACTATCTATTGGCATTATGGTCGGGTTTTTGGTCATTTTGGTCCGGTTTTGGTCAAATAAAGGTATGTGTTTAAGCACATACCAAATTCCCCCAGACTAAGCTATTGCAATGTCCTCATGCAATGTTATAAGAACACGTTTTCAAAACCAAAAATTTCCAATCTCTTTTTACTAACTTTGAGAAGTAGCAAAATTTTCAAAAGAGATCAAGAAACCTTAAGTTCTAAAAACTCCCCATTTTCCTTTTATTCTATTTTTGCATTTTTCTTATTATTTAAGTGACGGTTTTGTCGACAATCATTATCTATTGATAATTTTTAGGATCATTGAGTAGGAAACACGACTCATAAAGAAGTGACCATACGGATAAAATTCGTCGTCCCTGATTTTTCACAAGTCCCCAAACTAAGCTTAAAAACGAAATCATTGTCATTTACAAGTTAGATTGCCGACACTACTCATAAAAGTTAATTGTGTATTACCTCTTGTTCCCAAATTCCTATTTTCCTCTATTTATTTTATTTTTGATGAGAAATGAATTTCTTCGAATTCTCGTTTCGATAATTTTTAAGCCGATAAAGATACCTAGTTTAGACGCTAAGTAGTTTCCAAACCTTCCCTCGAAAACCGTTGCATACAAAAATGAGGTCCACATCAAGGTCTCTGATTTTACACGATTTTGAGGATATCCCTTTTATTTGCGACCGAAACAACTCATCAACGAGTCCAGAGACGGAAGCCTTTATTAGGACACCCCCGGAGTCGAAGTTTGGCATTTTTAAACATTATTAAGCACATTAACGTATTTAGTCCTTGGCCCTTTATAACAATCACAACATCGGCTGCGAACCGGCAAGATGTGATAGTCTATTATGACCTTGGAATTTTTCCTCTGCCTTTATTAGAAGTCTACAACATCGGCTGCGAACCGGCAAGATGTAGAAAACTTTTTATAGCTTTGGATTATTATTATTTATTCATTATTCATTAATTAATTATTTGCCAAACCCCAAGTCCTACGGCTTTTATAACAATCCCAACATCGGTTGCGAGCCGGCAAGATGGAATAGTCTATTACACCGTAACACTGGCAGTACCTTGATGTGTACCCAACTTTCATAAGCAAGGATTCTTTAAGGAAGAAATAGAAACTAATCATCGCCAAAACTAAAATACCTTTAATTATTCCTAAATTACTATTATTGAGTGAAACAAGCTTATGGGAACAAAAAGCCACAAGTAACTTCGATGAGCTCTAAAGAGATCCAACTACTCCACGTTTAGCAATCTAACTTATAAACAACTCTATCATTTCTCGTTCTTCGCAAATTTAAAATCTTAAATAATAAGATCCGCGAATGCTTAGCCAAATAATCAAGCCATGCATATATAAAGTCAATTACGGGAACTTGCAAACTCTTAAAAAGATTTCGCGTTTTCTAGCTCCTTGTGTAAAAGACTAGCACGAGCTTATGGATTATAAAAGGTTAAGGAGACAAGCTAGGGCTCAACACGCCCGGTCAAGTCAGAATTTTATTCCTACTCTCTTCAGCGGAAAGTCAACAAAAATGTCAAAATTTATTATATTTTTGCAAAAAATTTTAAATTTTTTCTCATTTTTTTGGATTTTTCAATTTTGGAGGAAAAACGGGGTTGCATGAGAAAACGGCAAAAATGCAAGGCAAAAATCAAATCGACAGATTATCCCCCCAGACTAAAACGAGACATTGTCCTCAATGTCTTAAAGGTAAGGGTTCTCCTACATAAATCTAAGGCCGTTTATGAATTATGCCAAAAGATAGATGTAAAACGATAAGATTTAGGATATCGGATGAGCAACGAATGATGAAACTCGAGTAGCGTGAAGGAAACTACGAGCACGAGAGTCTTCATCATCGGGCATTCCTGGACACACCACAGAAAACCACGAAACACAAGATATGGAAGAGGGAATCCCTCCTCATGTTTTATTAGAAATAAGATAAGAAGATAGATGGATAAGCATGGGGTGCCTCCCACGAAGTGCTTGTTTTTGTTAACCGAGTCACATGAGCTTGACTCGACCCCGAATTTATTTGTCCTTGGGGGAGCAAGTGGAAGAGATAATCTCAATCGGACTTTCGTTCAAGATGTTTGGATAAACATTGAAGCATACGAAAGTTCCACTCCGGTTGAGATACCCACGGCTTTAGAAGATAGAAGCGGTGATGCCGGGGTTAAAAACTTTGTCTTCGTTTCCGGCTGGAAACGATAGTAAAGTTTCAAGCAGAGATAACTCCGGACAGAATGGGAGTTTTTGAATAGAAAGAAGCAGAGAGGAATCATTTTTCTTCAGAATTGAAAGTTCCTTAGATGAGGCAGGAAACTTTAAATTCGTAGCACGAGTCAATTTCATCAAAGGATGAATGTCACCATCAATGAGTAAGCCTGGCTTAAATACTTTGTCCTCACAAGGAAATTCAGCAGGGTACTCGATGGAGGACTCAAAAAAGAAATCATCCTTGGGAGAATGAGGAGATAAGTCATGAGAGACAATTGAAGCATCCTCAATTATGGTTTCAATTTTAGGGCCTTTTTCAGTAGTAGGTTTGCCATATAAAAGATTTCTCCATTCGGTTTGATCGGCCCTAAAATCGAAGAGGTCATCATCATCTTGTAAATCTTTAAGCTCGATGTAAGAATCAGATGATGGAGCATGGTATAAAAGATTTTCAACTTCTTCACAATCAGCATGAAAGTCAAAGAGATCATTATCAAATGATGGAAGTGGATCGTCGTGAGCTAGTTCATTGGCGAACTCCTCGGGATAAGAATCATATTTAGACGGATCACGGTTCAGCAAAAATTCCAATTCTCTTAAGTCAGATTCAAAATCAAAGTTATCGTCCTCATCCCCCGGTGGGATTGGATTGATATGAGCGAGTTCATCGGCGAACTCCTCAAGAAGAGAATCAATATAAGAAGTGGTACTGCCACTACTGTGCTCTTCTGATTTTGAATCAACAACTGGAATGGATTTAGGTGTCTTTTCTTTAACATCTTCCAGGGGAAATAATGGTTCATCAAATTTCAAGACATCTTCCCCTGGATCACTATCGGTCTCAACAATTTCCGGCGAAATTGGAGCATCATCAGACAAAACCTCGAGCTCTTCCCTCTGAATATCACTTCCCTCAATCGGAGGAGAAGGATGGGAAGAGTCGGAAAGGACAGGATCAACAATCTCTACACGATAAATCGTCTCCGGAGGTGGGACAAGAGGTGTGCTCTTAGAGCTAGCAATTTCCACCTCTTCCGTTGTGGTCTCCGAATCAGATTCATCATCATCAAGAATACTCTTAGTATTTGCAGCACAACACTCAAACCATTTGCTCGATCCAGGATTGATTTTCATAGCCTTGAGCTCAGCACGTTTTTCGAACATACTCTTGACCGTGAATCTTGAAAGGTTTGGATCAACTCTCTTAGGAGCAATTACGGGATCGGACTTTTGATCAACCGTAGCGACATTGCATTTGTCGGTTTGAGGTTTCGAGTTTGGATTAATATTGAACGTGACTTTATCCTTATCAACTCGCAGAGTTATTTCTTCTCCGTATACGTCAATCAAAGCCCGCCCGGTCCTCAAAAATGATCTTCCGAGAATAAGAGGAACCCGGGGGTCGGCGTCAAAATTAACAACCACAAAATCTGCAGGAAAATGGAACTTCCCCACTTTAACGAAGACATCCTCGGCTATACCTTCGGGATGGTTACGGAACGATCCGCAAGCTCGAGGGTCATACAAGTGGGGGTAAGTTCGGGCAAAGAAAGTTTCTTCCAGACGGATAACGGCATTAGGTTGATGCTCGCACCAAGATCGGCCAAGGCGTGGCATTCAACCATTCCCGGAAATTCACATGGTATGAGAAATTTTCCGGGATCTCCAAGCTTTTCCGGAAGCTTTTTGAGAATTGCCGCTGAGCAGTTTTCGTTCACTGGAGTTTTTGCTAGTTCCGATAATTTTTCCTTATTGCTCAACACACTTTTGAGGGTAGAAATGAATTTAGGCATCAAAAGCAAAGCATCCGCGAAGCTTATATCAAAATGCAATTCTTGAAAGATTTGGAAGAATTTTTCCGTTTGATTTGAAGCTTTTTCGCGGAGCTTTTGATCATTCAATCTCGAAGGATACGGAAGGTTTGCTTTGACGGGAGCTTTTTCGGGAATTTCTTCGGGCTCCAGCACAACCTTTGGTTCAGATGGATGGATGACCGGAGGTTGGACGTCTTTGGTTCCTCCGTTGTTAGTAGGAGGTTCCATGTCCTTGGTCGCCTCGGGTTCACGGTCGACTACCTTGGGAGGTAGAGAAGAATCGGTAGCCGGAGCCGTGGGTCCATCATATGAAACACCGCTCCTAGTCGTGATCGCCTTAGCATCGCCCCTCGGGTTAGCGATCGTGTTGCTTGGGAGAGAAGTAGTCCCTGAACCCGAGGGTCGATCATTTAAACGTTTGTTCAATTCGGTTATTTGATTAATCATCATTCTATTCATTTCCTCTTGATTTTTCATAAATTGCTTGATAAGCTCATCTGAGGACGGTTGGTTTTGAATCAAAGCTTGATTTTGATTATTCAAATTTTGTCCTCGGTTGTTTTGAACAAAACCTTGATTATAATTCCCTTGATTTTGGTTTTGAAAATTCCCTTGATTCGGGCCTTTTTGAAAATTTCCCTGATTTTGAAAGCTTTGCCCTTGGTTAAAATTCCCTTGATTAGCCCGATTTTGATTTTGATTTTGTGTGAAACCGGGTGGTCCGAGAAAATTGTTAGAACGGTAGCTGAGGAGATTACGGTCTCCTTGAGGCTGGTAACCGTTACCACCTTGATTGAAATTTCCAGAAGCAGCATACACATTCTCTTGAGTGTAGCCACCGGAGGCTGGGCACTCAAAATATTTGTGAGGACCACCGCATATTTCACAACTCTGATTGACAACATTAACTTGATGAGTAGAGGATTGAGCTTTGGTTAATGATTCAACTTGTTTAGCAAGTATTGCAATAGCCCCTAAAACTTCATCATTAGCTTTGTTATTTGCACTCGAAGTGGGAATCTTGTTTCTCGAACTCCTCACTTTTGCTTTATTCTCAATAATCGTGAAAGCATCTTGACTAGTTCTTGTTAACAAGTTTCCACCCGCAGCAGAATTTAGGGAGTCTTGATCGGCCAGACTCAACCCATTGTAAAACGTGTCAATTTGGTGCAAGTCAGAGAAGCCATGATTAGGACACTTCTCCAATAACTCCTTAAATCTATCCCAAGCTTCGATGAACGATTCATCGAAAGCTTGTTGAAATCGAAAGATTTGAGTTCGGAGACTAGAAGTTTTGGAAGGAGGGTAGAAATGATTGATGAACTTTGTAGCTAGATCTCCCCAAGTTAATATGGAATTAGGGGGTTCTTTCTCTAGCCAAGTTCGAGCCGCTCCTTTCAAAGAAAAGGGAAACAATTTCATTTTGATGACATCGTAATCAACTTGGTTAATCTTTATTGTTTCAGCAATGTCGGTGAAATTTCGGATATGACTGTAACATCGTAAGGGTCCTGTAGATGAGTCAAGTCCGTGAATGAATTAACAGTGATAATATTGAGTAACCGTGATTGATTTCAAAGTGATTTGCTTGATTATTGGTATCACGATGGCTCGTCTAACACCATTGAAAGGTGTTTGGAGACGTTCCTCATTGGACGGATGGGAGCCGATTACACCCACGGAGTGGTTGATCGTGTTGGTTGTTGGCATTCCTCAACGTGAGAATACACGTTTGGACGGATACCGTTCGGGATTGAAAGTGAAGAAGGATTAGAAGAAGAAGAACGGGTGCGCATACACCAAAAAGAAATACAAAATTAAAAAAGAAAACCAAATTTGAAAATAAAATATTTTTTGATTTTTATTTTTATAAAGAAAAATTAAAATTATATTCTTTTTGGTGATCATTGATCAACCGTACTCGTTTCTTTCAAAACTACGCGCAGCGTGGCGGGAGAGAAGAATGGATCTCTCTTCGGTCTGCAATTTAATGTCAAGACCTCCTTAAACCCCGTGTATAGGTTGTAGTAAAGAAATAATCCGAGAAACGTTTAATTTCACGATCTCTTTTGTTGTTTATTCGGAATGGTTTACAACGCCCTCTCGAGAGCGAGGATATTTATTTTTGGTATTTTTGAAAACACTTTAGGAAAAGTGTTTTATTTATTTTCTTTTTGTATTTTTAATTTTTTATAAAAATGATAACTTCCGAGGAAGGGTCTTCAAAACACGATTTGAAAAACAAAATCACAAATTCTCGTCAACCTTCCCCGGCAGCGGCGCCAAAAACTGATTTAACAATTTATACTTCCAAAAGGAAACACAAAGGAAATATGTGTTAACCCGAGTCGTAGTCCCGATGAAGATTGAATGGAATTTAGTGATTCGGGATTTTGTGATTCGTGTAGTGAATGTGAATAAGAGTGATTGATTTTTGATTACACTACTAATATTAAAATAACAATCAAGATTAACAATTAAACTAAGCTAATAGAAAAATTAAACTAAACATTTAAACGAAATTTGAATTTAAAAACGAACGCGACGTAATTTTAAAAACGTAAATAAAAGTGATTTTCTAAAATTTAAAACCTAAAAATATAAAAATAATTTTCCTATATTAAAACTGATAAAAGAAAATTTTTGGAAAAAGAAAAATATTTTTTTGACTTTTTATGATTTTTTTATGAATTAAAAACTAATTAAAATGATTTAAATGATTTAAAAATGTTAAAACAAGTTGGAAAATTCTGAAAATTTTTGAGGAATTTTAATTTTAAATAAGAAATTTAAGAAAAATGATTTCAGAAACTGATTATGTCTAAATAAGCTAAAACAGTGAAATAAGCACTTGGAAATAAGCTAAAAATAAGCAAAAATAAGCCAAAAGTTCTCAAAAGCCCAGAGATGATGCATTATACTAATTCAAGCTCAATTCAACTCAGAAACATAAAGTAAACCCAGGCCGTAAGCACAATAAGCTACTGCACAAGTTTCAAATCTCAACAAACTCAAATGACTAAAGTACCTACTTTAAGCTGATCTTTAATCCAGTAGACTGCTTATTGGGGAAATCCAGAAGCTAAAATAGAAAGCTTATATGAAAGACTACATTTAGGCCAAAAATGCCTAAAATCTAACCTCAAATGCTTAACTAATTGATGCTCAGAACTGATGGGATTAGGGACTGAATATGGAAATGCAGACAGAGCAGTGTGATGATGAAGATAGCCCTGATATAAGCTCTAAAATAAGCTCAAAATTTGAATCCCAGATAATGCCTTGAATCCTTGATAAACTGACTAACTAAAAAAAACAAATAAGGGGGCTCCAGCTTAATTCAATAAGCCACAAATCATGCTAGATTAGCAGTCACTAACTGGATCTGCACAAAACAGATCTGTGACAGCAGTGCATGATTTTGGCGAAATCTTATGAAATCTAAGACCAAATGAAACCAACTCTTGCACTCTTACTTTAGCAACTAAGGGGAGCTCAAAAATGTCACAAGTTCTTTCCAACAAGCTCAGCTTATTATGGGAGCTTGTGAGGCAGTTTGCTTTCCTAATCTCTAACTGATAAGTCCAAAACCTCAAATTCAATCAAAAACAACTTATGATAATCAATAACAAGCTCAAACCAACTAATATTTGCCTGATCTAAGTTCTCAAATGGGTAAAGTAACAGTAATCAGGCTTAAAAGCTTCTAACATATACTAATCCAAACACTCCTTAACTACTGAATTTGCAACATTACACTATAATTACCTGAGTTAAGCTACACTATCAAATACCCTATGATCATCTAAGTTACTTATCAACTAAGAAATGAAAATCAATAAGCAAAAAGCACTCAAATAAGCTGAAACAAAATAAGACAATAATAAACTAAATTTGAAAAGTTAACCAATCACTTGGGACCTCAGCTGAATATGGATGATCTCAGTTCTTATCTTAACCCAGGCTTATCAATAAGCCAATAATAATACCCCAGAACAGCTTATTCCATCAGCTTTTTCACAGCTTAATACCACAATTGACTTTTTGACTGTCTGTTTGACCTTTGTGAAGCAATGACAGAATAGACTCAATGAAAGCTTACATTAAGCTACAAAGCTTTTTTTTTTTTTTTTTTTTTTTTTTTTTTTTTTTTTTTTTGAAAAGAAAGTAACAAAGTTGAGATAGAAAATAGATATAAGCTAGAAATGGTTTTAAACAACAATTTCAATAAGCTAAATGCAGATAAACAGATTAATTAAAACAGAATCAAAGTAAAAACTAAAATAGAAATTTCATTAATAAAATCTCAAATTTACAAGAGAAAATTAAAAAGAACTACAAATCATAAACTATTTTGACAGCATTACTTTACTCTAAAAACTACATACGAAATGAGGAGTTATCCTCTCCTATTTATAGACTACGAATGAACCTTCTGGGACTTTTACGCTGGCGATCCTCGTGCTCCTAAGCTCTCTATCACCCTTGGATCATATCTTGCTCTCCACGCTTGATTCTCACCCGTAGGATTAAAATGGTGAGGTGGCCTCTCCAATCAACGAGCCCCACGTGTCCCTGGCAGTGTCAGGACCTTCCAGAAGTTTTTAATCATTGGGTAATTTATTGTACGAGGGTAATTTTGGTTGTACAGTAATTAGGGTTCTTAGTAAGATTTGGGGATAAATTTGGGCGCGCGTGTGTGAGATTGGGTGTGTGTTTTATATTTTTATTTGACTGAAGTTTATTTAAGGGTTGACCGGGGTTTATAGTGTTGGATTCGGGTCAAGAGGGTTAGTGTAGTGGGCTGGGGATAGGGATTGGGCCTTGTGGGTTGGATTTGGGTGTGATGGATTGGGTAAGTGTAAGGGTTGGGTTAGTTTAGTTGTGGATTCGGATTTAAGGGATTTAAGTTAAGTGTTAGGTTTAGGTATTTGTAGGGACCAAAATTGTAATTTCTGAAAATCAAGGGATTTATTTTGTCAATGTTCCAAAGTCGATCTAAGGGTGATTCTTGACTAATTGACCAAGCATGACTTTCCCGGCTCCGGTTCTGAGTCTTTTCCGTATCTCGTGCTCGTTTTCTTGATTTTCTTGACTTTTTGTCGGTTTTTTGTGATATCCGTCCCTGCATAAACAAAACACAAAAACACACTATCTATTGGCATTATGGTCGGGTTTTTGGTCATTTTGGTCCGGTTTTGGTCAAATAAAGGTATGTGTTTAAGCACATACCAACCTTCGTTTGGATTATCAAAGAACTCAAGGTCTGGCATCTCAGAATCATCAAAATCAACATTTGGAGTAGAATCAGGGTGAGCAGAATTAACAGCATCACTACTAGTATTAACTAAGTTAGTACTGGTAGCAGAATTAATGAATCCACTACCAGAGTTAACCAAGTTAGTGCTGGTATCCTTCTTCCCAAGGTGTTTGTCAGCCAAAGCATTCACTTCTTCTCTGAAGGATAAGATATCTTCTGAAACCTTTGTAGGAGAAATCCCTTCTTCTTTTGGTTGAGGCTTGTTCATAGTCTCCTTCATTTTTGTAGAAGATTTCTTTGTTCCTTCATTAGCAGCAACATGTTTGACTTTTGTGGTAGGAATCACAATAAGCTCCTCTATTTCCTTGTCTTGCTCAGCATTGTTTGAATCAGATACAACTTGTGAACCTGCATGGTTAGTTACATCTATGGAACCTGCATCAGGGTTAGCTTGATTCTCCTTAGAGACAGGAATATAGTTCATAGAGTCAGTTAAATAATCAATGTCAAACAACCATCTATGACCTAATCCCTTCACATTGGGTTTTTCCTCAAGAAAATTAACATGAAGATTTTCCTCTACTTTCTTGGTCACTAAATTATATACCCTAAAGGCCTTACTATTCAGTGAATACCCAACTAAAAACCCCTCTTCAGACTTCCCTTCAAATTTGCCAAGCACACTCAAGGTATCAAGAATGGTCACATGGCACCCAAAAGGCCTTATATAGCTAACCACTGGTTTATGGCAAAAAATAAGCTCATAAGGTGTTTTATTCTGAGGCTTGGTCACTCTAACCCTATTGAATAAGTAGCAAGTAGTTGCTACTGCTTCAGCCCAAAAGGTTGTGGGTAAGAATAAGTCTGCTAGCATGGTTCTAGCTGCCTCAATCAGGGTCCTGTTCATTCTCTCAGCAACTCCATTCTGCTGTGGAGTTCTAGCATTGCTATATTGTTGCTTGATTCCTCTATTACGACGAAACTCAATCATGCTCCTATTCTTAAATTCTGTGCCGTTGTCAGTCCTAATGATCTTGACCTTTTTATTTAGTAGGTTTTCTATCCGCCTAATGAAAGTTTGAATTAATGGAGTTGTTTCATCTTTCCTAGATATAAAGAACACCCAACAAAATCTAGTACAATCATCAGTGATGACAAGGTAGTAGCTAGCATGGTTGATACTTTGTACAGATGTAGGGCCAAACAGATCCATGTGTAAGGTATGCAAAGGCTCAGTAACAAACCTATCTAACTTAGCCTTACAAGAAGCCCTATGCTGTTTGCCCTTATTACAAGCTACACAGGTATGGTCATTCCTAAAAACTTTTGAAGGCAATCCTCTAACTAGGTTATTCTTCACAAGTTTATTAATGTTCTTAAAGTTAACATGACCTAACCTTCTATGCCACAATTTAGATTCATCCAATGTGGCTTTTGCAAGCAAACAGGCAAAACCTTTTGCAGGATCAGGTTGCTTCATATCAAAACTGTACATGTTGTATTGTCTAGGAACTTTAAGAAGGATCTGCCCTAGTTCTTTTACAAAAGATACATTGTCAAATTCTAAATTGCCTACAACAATCCTTCCTTTACCAGTTATCTGACCTTTACTACCTCCAAAGGTAACAGAACCTCCTTGGAATTCTTGAAAATCCTTCAGATGATTCTTGTTACCAGTCATGTGCCCAGAGCACCCACTATCAAATATTCCTTTGTCTTCCATGTTCTTCAGTGGATGTTCCTGCACAAAAGTAGAGAAATTAGTTTCTCTCTAGGACCCAAGCCTCTGAAGACTTGGGTCTGCCCTGTGGATCAACAAATTTATAGGTCTTGTATGAGCTTGATCCACTGTTGTTCTTGGATTCATAGGTAAGTGTATTCTTAAAAGGATCCCAAGACCAACATGCTGGGGTCTTAATAGCAGAATCCCCATTTTCCCTTATAGCATTTGAGCTTGAAGCTTGTGTTGTATTATTAGCAAAAGGACTCCTCACAGGTGAATGAGGTTTGTAAAAATTGTTTCTTTGATTATATGAGTTCACCTATGGTCTATTTACTGGTTGTCTGGGTCCAGAATGATTAAACCACCCAGAATTAACACTTTGCCTCACAGAATTAACATTTTGACCAACAGAACTAACATTTGGTCTACCAGAATTAAAATTTGGTCTACCAGAATTAAAATTTGGTCTACTAGAATTAAAATTTGGTCTACCAGTACTAACAGATGACCAACCAGAATTAACATTAGGCATACCAGAATTAAATTGTGCTGGTCTAGTCACAAACTTATTAGCATGATTAATCCTGTTAGCATTATTCCAAACTGGTTTAACATTCATATGGCCAGTATTAACACTCTTATTCTTTCTAAGTTCAGCCTCTCTTTTCATCCTAACCTCATGAAAATCACAGTCCCTAATCAAATGACTTAGACTACCACACACAAAGCATCTTTTAGGACCAAAACTGTAGTTTCTCCTATACTCTCTTCTCATCCTATCAGGTTTTGGTGACTCTTGATTTTTGACAGACTCCCTAGGAGATTTTATGTGAGTATCACAAATAGGTTTATCTGTATGAGGTTTGGGTGTAGTCACAACTGGTTCACTATTTTTGACTGATTTTGACTCAGAATCTTCTTTAGGTTCACTCTCTAATTCTGAATCAGACTGCTCAGAGACATCTCTAGTGGATCCTTCACTATCATTGGTTTGACAAGTAGAGTATTCACTTGATTTGTCATCTGAGTTGCCTGTCTCAGGATATTGAGGACCCTTTTTACCATACACAAATAAAGAGTCATCAAGGTCTTTCTTTTGTAGAGGAGTGTAATCTCCACTTAATGGAGGTGGCACCCCTTTAAAATTATCAATTTTAATGAACCTATTGTACACTGGTCTACCAATAGAATCCTCTTTTCTACATTTGAACACAAATCTGTCCATCTCTTCCTCATAGCTTAGAACTTCACTATCTGACTTAATCCCATAACCTAAGCCAATTTTACTTGTAGAGCTCATACTAGATGCTATTAACTTATCCTGACATTTAGCAGAATGGGTCCATTTTTCTACTCTCTTTTGCAATTCATCCCTTTCTTTTACTGCTTTCATGCCAATTCTTCTATATCTCTTAAGTTTTTTTTTTATCTTTTTCATATATCTCATTAGCCTGAAAGGTGAGTTTTTCATTTAAGGAAGCTTGTTTATTTTGATAGTTTACTATTTGTGCTTCTAAAGATTTTACAGCCTTAGTATAAGCAAGAATTATTACTTCCTGGTCACCTATTTCTTTTAATTGTTCATCATACAAAGCTTTAAGATGATTGTATGAATCAATGCATAGTTTAGAACACAAAGATACCTCATTGCCGGAACCAATGGCCATAAGTGCATGGTTTGGCACTTCTTCCTTTGGTGTATGCTCATCCCAATTCACAGCTCCAGCTTCCAATGTCAAAATGCTCATCTGATGCTTCCTCAGCTTGTCATCATCTTGAGAGTCAGAACCCTTCTTCTTTTTCTCATCAGCAGCCATCTTTTCTCTACATTCCCTAGCAAAATGCCCCGGTTTGTGACAATAGTAGCACTCCACATTCTTCTTGTTGAACCCAACATCTGTCTTCCCATCAAACCTGATGTTCCTCCCAGTCTGCTTGTAAAACTTTTTCATCCTAAGGGCAATCATAGCAATTTGCCACTTAATATCCATTTCCTCAACATCAACATCATCTATCTGCTCAAGATCATCACTTTGGAGATCTAGGTCTTCTGAATTCTTGGCAAATAGAGAATAAACAACTTCATCAGCAAATCCAGCTGGTACTTCTCTTTCTCTCATTCTGCTTGAAGAAGTTTCATAAACACCAGAACTAAAGCCACCAGACTTAACCTTGTTAGCGTTGCCCTTGTTTTTGAGAAACAATGGCAACATTGGTTGAACTTGAAGAGGCTTTTCCTTGGATTTCCAGTTCAAAAACCTTAAGATTGTTGTACAGGTCATCAGTTGTCATGGTGTCAATTTCATCCTTCATCCTCATGGTCATTGTTACACTTGACCATTCTGATGGTAGTGATCTGAGAAACTTGTGGTTCGCATCTTCTTCAGACACAGCTGCACCATGAACCTCCAATTGTGATAGAAGTTGTTGAAACCTATCATAGCCTTTTTCCAATCCCTCTGAATTGGATACACTGAATGCCTCAAATTGCTATTTAAGAACAGCCTTCTGCATCTTCTTGGAGTTTGCATTCCCTCAAAATCTTTTCTTGATAGCCTCCCAAATTTCCTTGGCATCATCCATGCCATGAAACCTTCTCAAGTGCTCCTTGGGAAGTGCCATCAACAAAAGGTTTTTAGCTTTTCGCTCCTTTTCCACTGCATGAATTTCTGGGGCAGACACAGGTGGAAGAACCCTAACCACTCCATCTTTACCAACTGAAATCCTTTTCTTCGAATTACCATTCTGTATGACCTTCCAGACCTCGTTATCACTATACTCGAGATAGTGTTCCATCTCCATAGCCCATATGTCATACTCATCCTTCTTAAAGATAGGGAGTTTTATATTTGATATGGTGGTTGTGGCAGGTATGGTTTGTGGTTGTGATTTGTTGTTGGATGTGCCAGCTTCTGATTTTTCATCTTCATGGTTTGAGACTTCATCTTCACTGTTGTGGTTTGAGAATGCATCACCATTCTTGACAGACATTTTGTAGGGTTTGTTTGAGTGATCTGTGTTTGTGATTTTTGTGTTTCTTCGAACTCAGAGTCTCTCTACAGGCTCTGATACCACTTGTAGGTCCACACGTTATGGATCCAAGTAGCCTTGTTACTTGTTAGACGACTTGAATAAATCCAAATCAATCTAAGTGAGAAACTCTTAACAACGAATTGAATGTTTATGCGGAATCTAAACAATCAACAACGAAGAACACAATAACTAACTTTGTATATTACTAACTCTTTAATCAATATGAGTACAATCTTCGTCGTTATCAAAAACTAATGCCTTAGGGTTCCTTTTATACACCAAGGAAACCCTAGATACAAAACGTGTAGAAGGATATACGTATCTTCTCTAAAGATAACTACGTATCCTTTCCTAACTTATAGCTAACAAACTTTCCTAACTTTCATAAACAGACTTAATGAGTTAAGTCAACCAGACTTAACTACGAATTACTCTACCAGACTTAACAATGAATGACCAGACTTAACTATGACATAAATACACTAACAGACTTAACTTTGTAACCCAGCAGACTTAAGTCTGTTCTTCATATTAAGTCTTGACTTGTGATAATTCCCAACATATTATAAATTACTCGAGAAATTGATTTTCAATAAAGTCTTTTGACTTGGAAACGTTCGATAAATGAAAGGGTCATGGCGAAATTTTGTTATTTCCAAAGATTAATTTTGTCGTAAGTCCAAACTTGTTTTAAATCATAAAACGAGTATACCTTGTACTAATAAATGGGGTTATGGGAAAATACCGATGATTACCAATCGACTCATCCTATTTGATATGTTTGTTGTTACTTATCTCTTTGACTTGTTTTCGTCATCTCGTCTCGACACGAGTTATCGTCAATACTCTTCTCGACTATTCGGTTATTCATTTTTTTGGAGCGAGTACTCGTGAGTCTGTGTTCTCTACCGTTACACGAATGATGATACCAAACCCTTTTAAAAGGGTAAATCAAGATTATTTTTGGAAATGAGAATGATTAACTTTTGAAACCTCTTGTGCATTTGATTTTTTTGGTGAATACCGTGCCGAGTACGTTGCGTTAAATTATTTGATACGATATTCATTTTCTTTAACTTTTAATTACGGATAACCGATACCCGCGGGGAAACCCGAAAAAACTGATGGATAATATTAATCGGGTATCCGGTGGGATATGGGGCGGGTACGGGTATATTATAAACGGGTTCGGGTACGGGTACACTAAAACCCGCCACGAACCCGAACCGTTGCCATCCCTAGTTACCGGCTATAGCCGGTTTTCACCGCCACGTCAACACCATTAGCCTCTTTTTTTTCACCTCTTGCCACGTCATAGTTAAACCAAACCACCACTTCAATACTCAACCGACAATTAACCCTTTACCTGATCAATTGTAAACACACACAATAATCAATAAACCCTAATCAAAACACACATTCTTCTGGCAAACACAAACACGCAAACAATGAATCCAAATAACAACAAAGGTATGTTTTTTAATGTTTTCACATATCAGTTGATGATTCATTGTACAATAATTAGTAACAGGCTTTTGATCTATAAATGGTGATGTTTGGGGTTGTTACCGATTCTAATGTAAAGCTGTGTGAATTTATTTTTGAATGTAAAGCTGTGTGAATTTTTAATTTATTCAAGTTTATGCTTTAACATGTTCAAAGGCAAAAATCCCTAGGTCCGAATTCAAAATCATTTCCAACAAGATATACTAAAGTTGTTATGTGTTTGTGGCTAAAGTTGTATACCTTTATACCATTAATTAAATTCTTTGAAACACATGGTATGTTGAACTATTAGGAGGTATGGGAAAATGCAGATTGGAAGAGAAAGAGCCCTTTCTATTTCTCTAGCGATGAAGAATCTGGTGATGCTGACACAAAAGGGGTAATAATGGTCCATTTAATAAGTGTTGTTTCGCTACTTTTATGACATTCTCCAGACTTAATCCATTATACTCGTTCAACTTGTAGGTAAATGACAAAGCTGAATCCTCTCAAGCTACTCCCGAAACTCAATCCTCTCAAATACCAGTTGAAAAGGCACACAAAAAGTAATTTACTCAGGATATTGTCTTGGGACTGCCGTGTAAGAAGATGGTTTAGGGGTTTAGGATATCCATTAACAGCTTTTGTGTTTGTGTAAATGGTATTTGGTACTTTAATATGGTAGTAGTAGTTCTGAAATTTAATTTGCTTAAATGTAATTATTAATGGTACAATAACTGGTAATTAGTAGTTTAACTGTATCTATTTTATAACTGTAATGATAGTATTTTGGTTTGTTAAATGGTATCAATTTGTGTTCTTGATGTGATGATTGCACAGTTAGATTTAATGGTAGCAGTTTCTGTTGTTGATTTGATGATTGCACATATTTATTTAATGGTAGCAGTTTGTGTTCTTGATTTCATGTTGGTTTATGATTTAATGGTAGCAGTTTGTGTTAAATGGTATTAGTTTGTGTTCAAGATCTTGGTGTAATTGTGTAAATTTGAGTTCTTGATTTGATATGCAGTTTGTGTTCATGATCTTGGTTCTAGATCTTGGTTCATGATTTGCGATTAAGATAATGATATGTAATATTTGGAGCCAAAATTTTGATTTATTCAAGTTTATGCTTTACTTAACAGGTTCAAATTAAAGGCAAAATTTTTAAATAATTCAATTGTTATTTTGAAATTAGAATTTGGAGCCAAAATTTTGATCCAAAATTTTGAAATCGCCTAATTAGAAGCAGTTACTAAGAATAAGGTACGATTCTTATTCTTCCTATACCCTCTTTTGTCTCCTAAAGAATAAGACTGCAAAGAAAACAAAAAAATCAAATCTTCTATCACCATTACTCTCAAACCCATAATCATTTTCTTTTACCCATTATTACTCAAGAGTCATGGGAATTCAACCCATTGTTGATAATGTGGAAAACTAGAAGGGGGGTTGAATAGTTTTATGTCCTTTTAAAAATTTATATTATGAAAACTTTGTTTACTTTTTAAAACTTAGATTCGAATTTATGTGATCTCAACTCTTGAACAATATGAACAATATATATATATATATATATATATATAAGTAAATATAAATAAGTAATGCAAGTTAGGTAATAAAATGAAATGAAAGTTAGAGATGGAAAGATCTAACCGAGAGACAAGAGATTTATAGTGGTTCGGCTACAAGAACACCTTCCTTGCCCTACTCTACTCCCCGAGCACCTAACTCGAGAGTTTTCTTCACTATGTCAACAAGCTCCCTTATGGCGGAGAAAACCTTACACAACTTTGGCTTACACCGGCTTAACGACACAAAGCTAAATGTCGAGTTCTAATTGTAGCTAGAACCAATCTCACAACTTCACTACACGACTTATTCACACCTTCTTCACGACTTCTTCACACGACTTCTTCACACCTTCTTCACGACTTCTTCACACGACTTCTTCACACCTTCTTCACGACGGCTACACGACTACTTCACAACCTATCACTACTTATGTACTTCTCTACTTCTTCACACCTTAACTTCACAACTTCACTATTAACACTCTAACCTATCCCAAACAATTATTCACACAACTATCTAACAACAATACACAACTTATATACAAATGTATGATGACACAAACAACTTAGGTATCTAAGTTGCAATACTTCTTCTCTAGTTGTTGAAGGAGTATTCTTCTCTTGCACTTGAATGAAGGAAGCTTGGATCACTTAGAAACCAAAGCTTAAGATTATATGATCAAAGGGTTTTTGAAGATATGAAATGTGATTTAAAACAGAAAGTTTCAGTGTGCAAAAGGTAAGTAAAAATCCAGGGGAAGGCTGGTATTTATAGGAGAAAAATCTGGACAGCTGGAGCCTACTGGAGCGTGGCCGGCCCCCTTAAATAGGGGGGCGGTCCCCTTAATTTTAAGGGGGCCGCCTAGTAAAATTAAGGGGGCCGCCCTTGCTGAACGTTGTCCAGTTTTGTCCTTTTGTGAGGAAGGTTTTTCTGGAACATTTTAACTGATTTTGGTTAAAAATTTGAATTCATATTTTTATAAAAGATTAAACATTTTTATTTAATACCAAAAATGTTTTTCAAAAATATATAAAATGTTTTTGATGTTTTATAAAAAATCTAGTTATTAAGAAAATGTTCCTTTGATCATATAATGCATTAAGCACTTGTTTATTCATACCTTAAGTGATTAAGTTGTAGAAGTGAATATTTACAACTAAATACTTGTTTATTTGATAAGTTTATGTTTAATGAGTTTATATTTTGTGATCATTAAAACATAGAGATATGAATAATGTTTTTAGGCATTATTTATGTCAACAATCTCCCCCTTTTTGATGATTACAAAACTTAAACTTATTAAATCCAAAAATTTATTTTTGGACAAGTATTTAGTGAGTTTATATTCACTTCTCCCCCTTTTTGTAGAATCAAAAAGGTTATGCCGACAAGTTTTAGAAACTAAATTTGTCGGGACGAGAACTCCCCCTTGATGTTTACTCCCCCTCGTTCGAGGGCACCAAGGAGACGAGCTATGGAAATCTTGGCTGCAAAAACAAGTTAGGAGACACAAGATACATATACATAGCAAAAATATTTAGAACAACCAACTAATTTATTTATGCATTCAAGATGATCATATATAACATATGAATCATCATTACATAAAATACTTGAAACATAATGATTACAACATAACTAGAAATACTAATGGTCCTCATATTGCCAAAGAGAGCGATTGGACTTGCTTGCGACACAAAAGGGTGAGGGATTTTATTTTGAGGCGGAATGCATGTGGATGGATTTTAGTTATGTGATGGTGAGGGAAATGGAGCGGATCCATTGATGTTATATCGTTGTAGTGGAGGAATGGGATGAGGACGAGTGAGTAGATATTCGATCCAAGAAATATCTTCACTTAAGTGGAGGATTTGTTTTTGAAGGAAGATGCAACAAGGGCAATAGTGGGTGTGGTTTGTAACTTGATCCAAGTTAAGAGAGTGGGGTAGGCAATTTGAGTAAGGTGAGGATGGAGGTTGTCCCTTGTTGCGTTGTGTGAGGTGCATAGCAAGGAGATCACTAAGATCATGGATTTGGTTAATCTCTTCATGAAGCTTTTGCCTTTCATGAATGGGGATTTGGTTATTTGGTGGAAATGGATGGTATTGGGGTGAAAAGTTTGATGTTTAACCAAGGTGATGAGGGTTTTCAAGGATTCCATTGAAGTTGGTTTGATGTTTAGGGGAGTAGTTTGGAATGCATGTGGATGTTTGGCCAAAATGATAGGGTTTGTGAAATGGTTCAATGGAATGAGGTTGTGATCTTGGAGAGTAGTTGGGGATGAATGATGATGGAGGTGTTGGTTGTCTAGTCGCACCATTTGTAATGGGCTTGTGGTGAGGGTGAGGTTTTCTTTTCCACCCGGGTTTTAAGGTCATCCTTGCTAGCTTTGAGGTTTTTGGTTGATAGGAGAAGACATGATGGGATGATTGAATGTGGTGAGATATGGGGTTATTTATAGTGGATGATTTGTGTTGTTTATGAATGGATAGGCTTGTTGGGTGATTAGGACAGCATGTGTTTGTGAATTTGGGGAAGTATAGGATCAAATGGGCTAAAAAGCAGAAAAAGATTCTGTGAACCTGTCCAGCAGATGGGCGGTCCCCTTAATTATGGGCGGTCCCCTTAATAATTAAGGGGGCCGCCTAATGAATTAAGGGGGCCGCCTAATGATACTTGACCAATGTAGCCAAAGTAATTATAACAAAAACACAGGTGTAAAACAATGGGTTAATCCTAATGCCTCTTATCATGTAGTAAATCTAACTACACGAATGTAGTCTCACTTGTGGCCTCGAAATGGTCCTAACGCAAGTTCTAGAATCTAAGTGCTACCGGTACACACATCATAGCATAAATGCTTTTCCTACCAATTCTAGGGGCGAACCTCACATATTTGGGGGTGGAAAATTTTTTAGTGGTACGGTTTTTGTGCTAGTCATATAATTCCTATCCATGAGACGCTCATTAAGATCAAAGTTTCACTCCTAAATGTTGTAAAAAAAATTTAAATTTGGCACTAAAATTGCCCTAACAGGTATTTATCTCAGTTTTATTACACATCTACTATTAAATAAACAAAAATCAAGCGTAATTGTATTCTCAAAAGTATCGTACTTTCACCCCCCCCCTTACACTTAAGATGAACATTGTCCCCAATGTTCAAATAACAAGATGTAAAAGCATAAAGTAAAAGAATGAAATCAAATACTCCCCTGATTCGCTTGGTGGATAATGAAGTAACATGGTTAAATCTTCTTCCAAAGTAATGTTGAAGCTCCATGACTAATGCATCGCCATAAGCTTGATTCCACATACATCTCCTTGTCCAAAATAACCTGTTAAACCTGAGAAAACAAACACGAAAACCTGCATAACATCGGCGGGATAAACTCTATATATAAAGATATAATGCTTGTGGAATGATAGTTTTGCAGATTCCTGGAGATTATAAGTTAGAGATTTAATAAAAACTTTTTATGAAAACAAAACTTTCAAAATTTTCAGAAAATTAAAACCTGACGCCGTCAGGTTGTAAAGCCTGACGCCGTCAGAAATAATCTGACAGAATTCTCATGTTAAGTTTCCGGAAAAATTTTGGAAAAACCTCTAACTTACTTCCTGGAAATCCTGCAAAACATCATTATGACTCGATACAAGCATTTGACTCAAACAAATACTAATATTTATGTTAATTTATTATTATTACGATTCATGTTCATTTGTTCTAATAAACCGATTTGGATTTCCCTTACACTTAACTTTTGCAAAATACCTTTATATGTAGTTAAGACGAAGTTAAAAACAAAATAAAGCATTTTCACAAATTAGTTTTGAACATGAATCAATAATAATAAAAATTAAACACACATACGGAAAGAAATAAAATCAAAAAAACAAACAAATAAACACACAAAGCAAATAAAGCTTGGGTTGCCTCCCAAGAAGCGCTTTTCATTATTAACGAGTCTTGTAGCTAGACTCAAAGTCACTCCACCCAATGTAAGTGAGTTCGTCATCGAGGACGTCCTTAGGGTTAAGCTTGGATTGAAGTTTCCTATTGGTCCGCTTAGTACAATATATCCTTTCAAACTTCTCTCCATCCGGGTCATACAATGTCATCTTAATATGCCATGACCCATCTCCATCTTTGGGTGGTTTGTCCCAATCCCACTTATAATCATCGTCCTCACGAGTCCACTTATTCATTCCTAGGTTAATTGGCAAAACTCCTAGGAAATCAATCATCTTCCTAAAAACTAGAGGGTCTTCAAATAGATCCAATTCGGTATCCCTAGCTAAGAGTTGCTCTACCGTATGTGTTCGGTTCACAAAGTCCTCTTCTAGGTAAAATGGGCGTTGGGGTCCTATGAAGTCTCTATCGATCCAAGGTCCATATCTAGATGGTCTCCTATTTGATTCTAACCAATGTGGTGTTGGTTCCTCACTAGTATCATAGGCATGTTTCTTAACATCATAGACTGACCAAGTATCACCTTCTCCTACCGCTATCTTAGATTCCTTACAATCAATCATAGCACTAGCGATCGCCAAAAATCCTCTACCAATCAACAAGGGGCATGTAGGGTCGCTAAACATATCAAGGACGTGGAAATCGGCTAAAATGGTTAGTTTTCCTATGTGTACTAACACGTCCTTGACTACTCCAACCGGGTAAGCAACACTCCCATCCGCTAAGCCTATTATCACCTCGGTTTCTTCAAGTTTCCCTGGTTTTAAAGAGGTGTAGAGAGGTAACGGAAGTAGGTTAAGGCTTGATCCAAGATCGGCTAATGTGTCATAAGCCTCCGAATTACCGATCTTGCAAGGTAGAACAAATAAGCCCGAATCATCTAACTTCTTAGGTAGCTTGTTTTGAACGAAGGCGGTCCCTTTTTCGCCTAACTTGAGCTTCTTCTCATCCAACACATCAATAACCGGACTTTCAAGGTGGAGCTCCTTGAATTCATTGTCAAGGTTTTGAGTGGGAGGTGTCTCAACTATGTTGTTGACCAATTTGGATGTCATAACTTCTTGGTCATTTTGAACGACTTGGGTTTGTTTGAAACACGAGCTCATGGAATTGACCGAATAATATTGTGGACAAGAACTAGGAGACGAAACTGATGAAATGGCGTTGACGTTTAGTTTCGGGTTCTTGACCGTGTTGCTAGGGAGTGCTCCCATTTCTCGATCATTGAGGGCTTTCAACAAAGTGTCAATCTTATTGGTCATCTCGCTTTGTTTTTGTTTGAAATCGGCTTCAAACTTGGCCAAACGAGCTTCTTGAGATGCCATAAATTGGGACATCAATCCTTCAAAGTTATTGGTACTACCATTTCCAGAAGGATTGTTGTTGAAAGCACGGTTCGAGTTGGAACCGTTTGATTGGAAACGATTAGGTGGGTTGGAAGAATTGGTTTGTTGTGCATTTTGGTTTTGCTTCCACCTAAGGTTTGGGTGATTTTTCCACGAGGGGTTGTATGAATCACCGTAGGGGTTTGGCTCGGGTTTGAAAGTGTACCACTTGTCTCCCACTCCGTCGGTACGCGAGGATGCGTAGTCCGCAAAAGCTTGTTCAGGGAGTTCCATGCAATCACGAGTGTCGTGGGGACCACTACATAATTCACATGAAGAAGTGATTTTGTTCACTTGGCCTGAAGGTTTAGGAGCTTCGTAGGATTTCATAAGAAACTTGACTTGGTCTTCGAGTTCTATGATCCTACGGTCGGAAGTGCTTGAATTGTTCGAAGGCAAAGATATTGCCTTGACCGTTTTATTCAAATCACGGGGATCACTCCAACTTTCATTGTCATAAAGAGCAAGATCTTCTAGGAGAGCCCATGATTGTTCCGCACTTAGATCACGTAGCTTACCACCAGCCGATTGGTCAATGGTTTGCCTCGTGGAGAGATTGATATGGTCATAGAAGATTTGGACTTGGAGCCAAAGTTCTATGCCATGGTGAGGGACTTTTTGGAGTAAGTCCTTGAATCGAGTCCATGCCTCATAGAGGGTTTCGCCTTGACGTTGTTGGAACATCAAGATATCATTCCTTAGCTTGGTAGTTCTTCCCGGTGGGAAAAATTGAGCAAGGAAACGAGTGGTGAGATCATCCCAAGAGGTGATGGATCCTGCGGGTAGACGCTCTAGCCATTGACTAGCTTGGTCCCGCAGAGAGAATTGAAAGAGACGCAGTCGGGTCGTCTCTCGAGTGGCAACATCAAGGTCTATAGAATGGGGGTTGAATAGTTTTATGTCCTTTTAAAAATCTTGTTTGACGTGGCTCTTGATACCAATTGTGGAAAACTAGAATGGGGGTTGAATAGTTTTATGTCCTTTTAAAAATTTATATTATGAAAACTTTGTTTACTTTTTAAAACTTATATTCGAATTTATGTGATCTCAACTCTTGAACAATATGAACAATATATATATATACTAGTTGTCGAAGCCCGCCTGATGGGCGGGCATGACTTATAAGCCCTAACGGGCAGGTAAGCTGACTTATAATTATCGTTGACATACGCCTCAAGCGGGCATGTCTTATAATTATTATAGTAAAAATTATGGTTATTTTTTTAAAATAAAAGTATTTGTTGTCATAATAGTATGTATTAAGTTTGGGTATCTTGAAATTATAGGTAGTTGCTGAGTGCTTATCAGGTGAGGAAGTGGCAGGGATTAGGCTACGATGTGATCTAATGGGCACAAAGAAGCGAGGTAAGATAAACATTGAGTTGAAAGATGCTCTTGGGCAGGCATGACTTATAGTTATTTGTTATGTAATGATAAAGAGACATGCATATATATAATTTAATGCATATATACATTTTAATTTATCTGTTTTTGATAGTTATTTTAGATTTTAATTTAGTGATGTTATAATTTGTACATGTGACGGTGTTGGTTAACCGAAATTTGTTACTTAAGTACGTTGTTTTTTATTATTGTTTAAAATGTATTAATTTATGTTCAGTTGTATTTTTTGTTTTGATGGTGTTACTTAGCGGTTTTTTGTTTTTTTAAAACAGGTTGTATAACCAAAATCTTAACACTAAATTTTTTCATGACATTGATCAAGTTAAGTGCAACAAATACAACTGATCAAACCTCTTCCATTATTATTATACAAATATACCAAAATCCC
Organism: Artemisia tridentata subsp. tridentata; assembly: GCA_021014915.2. Taxonomy (NCBI): domain Eukaryota; kingdom Viridiplantae; phylum Streptophyta; class Magnoliopsida; order Asterales; family Asteraceae; genus Artemisia; species Artemisia tridentata. The sequence goes on from CP139505.1 coordinate 419,391,737, forward strand.
GAATCCATGTTTAACAATTGATAAAATCATTTTAGCAATGTGATATGCTTAAAAGGGTTGCAATTGCATTTTTTCTAGTTTCCATTTTTCCAACTATAAGAATGTTAAACAAACTTTTATTACCTTTTGTTATAGTTGCAATGAAGAGGTATGCACTTTTGTACAGAAAATGCCTAAGACCTAAAGCAAGTGGAATGAACCTGAGACACCGTCGTGTTTTGTCAAATTAAAGTCGAAACTAAAAGTTGAGAATTATAACTAAAGAATCCTATAAGGCTATAACACGTTATGTGTCTAACTAGCATCATGGTATCAATTACTGGTACTAAACATAAACATGCTAAAGCAAAAGCAAAAGTATTTTTTTAATAAAAAGATTTAACATTGTATTGCAATAATTGTTGTTGATTACTCAGGTTGTTTTTTGTAATCATAGATAAACTGAAACTAATTTTCAATTAACTACTATATCATTCACAAAACTGGGTGACTCTCGTAGGATAAAAAAGATGTCCATATGAATCTACCAAATACCAAAACATTAGCACTGATCATTTTATTCAAGCCCTTGATGATAATTTGAAAATCATCAAAGATAATGTAAATAGGCTTCATAAACTTACAAAACGATTTAGGTACAACTCAACACATGCAATATGTTCTTTTTGTTTTCTTCTTGCACTGCTTCCTTACTAACGGTGTCCAATTGAGCTGCCAAATATAAGAGTTCGTTAGAATTATACCATAAGCCGCATCTCATGCCAATATGAAAACTAATGTACAATCCGGTTACCTTTTTTCATAAGTAGCATCTTTTGCAGCAGAACTTGCACCATTTTCAAGGATTTTGGCTTGGGTTTGGTAACTCCAGTAGCAGAATAAAAGTTGTGTACATCACTTGCAGCCGCTCAATGGTTTCCAGTACATCATAACACGCGTTTCCAGCTGGACTATTTCCTGACAACTTTATCTTATGCTCCAAGTGTACAGGTTGTGGTGGAGACAAGTGATTCGATATCTTCTGTGGCACCATTGTAAATTTCACTTTTTCTTCCCCAAATACCTTCAGAAGCGGTGGGTCACAATAAAAAAGACGGGTCATCTGCATTTTGTAACTTCCGAACTTATAGCGTTGTCCACGATTGTTTTAGAATAGAAAATAATACATATTGGTTATGTATTCCCAATCGTCCATACCGGTCATCTGAAAGATATACCGAGTTAGACCAGTTGGAGAATAGAAAACAAAAAATAGCTTTAAAAGATAACAAATCAAATAGTTCAAGCTAGTTTGCAATTCACCCAAGGTGTAAAGTTAATGCATAAACCTCCTATATCATTCCATTCTAAAATTAAGAATTATAAATAACTAAAGATAACTTAGTGGCCCTATACCAATTCATATGTCATGCGCGTTAACGTCCCCAAAATACCCAAACCACTTTCAATGCACCCTATATACTCTGGTAATAAAATCCATGGTTCTCACACTACGGTTTATTTATAGATCATTACTATTAATTTAGATTACCTATCAGGGTCGAGTCCTTTGCATCTGCTCGTGAAAATGGTCTGGAAAGTCACTGTCTGGTAAAGGGTCGACCTGTGTATACTTACTAAAAACAAATCTTATTTCGTTATCCAATGTTTTTTTGCCATTTATCTGTTTTCTGACAACCAAATCCATGTATTTGGTATAATGAATTTAGTTGTGGGAAATTGAATTCATGTAAAGAGGTATGGAAAGACGTTTATCAGAAGACCTGAGTACGTACCGATACAGATCATGATGAATTTTTCCAGATCCACGAGAAGCCATGACTGCACAGTTGGTGAAAAATGTGTTATTTTATCTCTATCAATATAAGCAGTCCACACATCAGTTACGTGAAAACATGTTTGCTTACCAACAGAAGGTGGCTTGAGTTCTCCTGCGGCATATTTTCCCATGACACCACCACACCTATTATTGTATGAAATTTCAGTAAGTTTTTAAACTGATGAAATTAATACACGCACACAAACACAAAACTTTCTTCTGGAGACACTCCTTACCAGCGGAAGTAGTCACTTCTGATACCTAATGGAGCAGCAAGCAAAATATCAGTAATCCAAGGAGACAACAGCCTCAGTGGTTTATTTTCATTCTGGGCAGATGGTGAAGAATTTCCACTGTCAGGAGAGTTACTTGTTGAAGCTTGGCTTCCACTGATGCTTATATCTGTTACCTTATGCTGATGGTCGGCCTTAAGAATCGGCCGGTTGTAATGGGTCAAAACTCGTAAAATCTCTCCACATGCCAACGCCCATTGTTCGGAGTACTCTTTCTGCATTTTAGAACATGTATTATATGATTTTTATCATATTTGACCAGAGCTAGACTAATCTAAATTGTAGCATTAAATAAACGTTATATATGTAATGGTTATTAGATAGTAAAGTGCTTTCTTACATCAGTGGTTGGGCAGACTAATGAAATGAACTAAGCAAACGGGGGAGTGCTCCTATCGTACTCATTTGTACCATCAATGATACATGTGATTATATGGGCGGCCATGCTTTGTAATTTGAACTTTTGGATAATGTACAATGCCACCAGTAAAGAAGGCACAACCAAGCACTAATAACATATTAGATAAGATGGATCCTAATAATGATTGTTGAACAACCCTAATCATCCCGCTGTTTAGTGCGTATATCGAGATAATCATTTCCGTTGCATTGCCAAATGTGGCATTTAAAAGACCTCCAACTGCAGATCAGACCAAGAAAAGGAGGTTCAGTGATAGATATGTTCAACCAAAGGGCAATCACATTCCTATACCCTATAAAAACTGCATTATAATCTAATCTCCACACCAAATATAAAGCCTAAACCTTGCTTCTAAACGAATTCTTGGCGAGCCTTAGTACCCTAGAAAATTTAGAACCCATGAACATCTGAGAGACATGATTACGTTGTAAAAAGGAGTGCATGTTCGGGATATAATATTCAAAAAGGCGAGTGCATGTTCAGGATATAAAATAATGTAACTGTACCCCATTTGTTTAGATAAAAATCATGAAAATGGAATATTATTTACCTGTATTTCCTGTGTAACAGGCGAGCTGCCTCAACATCGCCGTCTTAATCCCACCTTTCAACGACATATAAAAAACTCCGGAATGCCTAGCATACACAAATCATGTGTGACAATTACTAAGTTCCAAAAAACATATTTAGCACAAAAACTACACTTAAAATCGTGTTACCTGTATAAATTGAAGCTTCACGAGCAGCCACAGGCATGTTAGAAGCGTTGGCCACAAGCGTAGTACGTTTCATGACGGATGCTTCACGACCATCAAGAAATGTCATTGTCAGTTGAGGAAAATGCATAAGAACCTGCCATGTTATCACACAACATTAGAAATAAGCATATATTGACAACTGAAATAAAAAGAATAATATGTTCACTGGGATGTACTTCTGCCATTTCATTTCCTTTTTCTCCGCAACCAACATAAACAACGGTATCTGAATTTGAGTACTGCATAATGAAGGAAAATAATGAGAATACTGGAGCAATATCAGCATTAAATTTATTAAAATGAGCGACAAATAACTATATGTTAAAAATAAAAAACCTTAGATAGAGCTTGGCTGATAACTGTTTTTCCACAAGCTTTTGGCATTTTTGTGTCTCATTCAGTCCACTAATACCACATTCAGTAGTTGATTAGGCTTCCCAAACCTTTAGTTCAAATTTAGCTCTAAAACAGTCTGCACAAACCTGCAATAGCAGACTGCACAATTTTTTTATTTTTCCACTTTCAGCCCTATTTTGTTGAATTTTAATTTGATAGTGATAAGTTATTATAAGCTGAAACTTTGCATACTTTATATTGGCTGGCTTTTCTAGCTACTCCTATTTTTTTTTTACAATTTTAAGATTTTTCTTGGACAGCTTTTTAAGGGCTTGAAAAAGCCAAATATTTCCCTGCATCATAGCATTAGCAGACCTCAGTTTCTTTTTTTTTTTGTGCTTATTTCGTCTATTTGAGTGCTTATTTGGTAGTTATTATAGCTTATTCTTAGGAAATTGGATAATATGGATTAGACTTTGTTCTATTTAGCTTAATTTAGTTCCATTTTAGCTTATTAGAGCTTATTAGTCCAAAGGCTTGACTGCCCTTTAGCTTTTTCGTTTATAATGAATTCCCTGTATAACAGGCGAGCTGCCTCAACATCGTCATCTTAATCCCACCTTTCAACGACATATAAAAAATTCCGGAATGCCTAGCATACACAAATCATGTGTGACAATTACTAAGTTCCAAAAAACATATTTAGCACAAAAACTACACTTAAAATCGTGTTACCTGTATAAATTGAAGCTTCACGAGCAGCCACAGGCATGTTAGAAGTGTTGGCCACAAGCGTAGTACGTTTCATGACGGATGCTTCACGACCATTAGGCAATGTCATTGTCAGTAAAGGAAAATCCATAAGAACCTGCCATGTTATCACACAACATTAGAAATAAGCATATATTGACAACTGAAATAAAAAGAATAATATGTTCACTGGGATGTACTTCTGCCATTTCATTTCCTCTTTCTCCACAACCAACATAAACAACGGTATCTGAATTTGAGTACTGCATAATGAAGGAAAATAATGAGAATACTGGAGCAATATCAGCATTAAATTTATTAAAATGAGCGACAAATAACTATATGTTAAAAATAAAATACCTTAGATAGAGCTTGGCTGATAACTGTTTTTCCACAACCAAACGCACCGGGAATGGCACATGTCCCACCAAGCACCGAGGGGAAAAGAGCATCAAGAACATGCTAAAACATGGAACAGATTATTAGGACTACATTATATGGCTTAAAGGTCAATGATAGAAAAAAACAAAAATATATATATAGATGTTTTATAATGTAGTAAGAGATACCTGCCCAGTAAGAAAAGGAGTGTCAGCAGCAAGTTTTGATGCAACGGGCCTAGGTGTACGTACAGGCCAAAAAATATATATTGGCAATGGTTCTGAGAGCGGATACTCTCCCTCATCCTGTTGACATAAAAAATAAAATAAAACCACTTCTGGTTAAGTATCTTCTTATAGCGTTATGACATATGGCTTAGCATATAACAAATTTTATTGGCACGGGTGATCCTGGAAGAGCTGTTAAATATGGAATCATGGATCGGTTTATTCCTACACGTGTATATGGAATCATGGGTCGGTTTATTCCTACACGTGTCATTCCCATTCCCATCCCCATAGCAGCCACTGGTGGCATTACTAATATTATGCGAACTCAAAATAAAAATGAACCAAAAGGTGTAAAATTATGGTTGCAAACTTAGCAGGTTACCGTGCCAATATGCGGTCATCTTAGCTTTAATCGACCCCATTCAGACACATCACAAGATATTATTATACCATTGTACATAGTACTAAGAGGCATTAAAAAACGGCAAACGCGACATTAAATAGACAAATTTAACAATCATGGTAGAAGGATAAGGAATACCTTGATTTTGCGTAATCTTGTAAATGAAGAAAATTCAACATTCACTCATTTACTCTGCTCCAGCCAATACTATAGTGTCTATCCAGCAACAGCTTGTCACGAACATCTTTCTTATGTTGTTGAACAGCACAACAAAGCCATCAAATGGTTGTTAAAGTAGTGATAGATTTAGAGCATGTCAAGATCTGAAAGAAAACTGATTATGTCTCAAATCACACCCTCCAAGCCTACATCAATATCCGAGCACATTGACATCAAGTAAACATCTTACACATTGTTTGGATTTTAATTTTGGAACTGATCATCACCATAAATCATGTGTTCCAGCCACACCTGATTGACCAAACCACCAAAATTAAATCTCTACTAAATTCAACAACAACGAAAGATAATGATATTATGCTTGCAGTAAATTATCAATAAAGATTGTACCTTTTTAGCATCAATGGGACTATTGAGCTTCAATAAATACACAATTCATGGTGAAAGAACCTTAACAAAAATCAACAATCAATCACACATCTATGAAGTAGATAAAAACCCATACTGAAAATCATTATTCATGGTTTAATTCAACATACCTGTTCTAAATTAAAGATTCAACTTGATCATAAAACCCAAAATTTCATTCAAATTTTAGGGTTTTGAGACAAAATTGGGAAAATTTGGTGAACGAATGATATCAGGGTTTTTGAGAAAAAAAGAAGAAGGATATAATGAATTAATCACGTAATAATGTTTTTATTGTTGAAATAATAGTTTACGTGGCTTTTATCAATTTTGACTTGGAAAGAAAATAACAAAAGTTCCATTGTTCTGGTGGATGAGATATTTGTTTGTGTTAGTAGAGATCCCATGTTCGAACCTTGTTAGTAACATTTTTAGATCCGAATTTTTAATTTTAATACATAGAATATGGAAATAAATTATAAGAAGTAGCATACTTTATGATTATGTGGCATTTTAATGATTATGTGGCATTGAGGTGGCATTTATGTGGCATTATCTACGTGTAACGCCTCCTGTTATATATAATGTATAGATATATATAAGTAAATATAAATAAGTAATGCAAGTTACGTAATAAAATGAAATGAAAGTTAGAGATGGAAAGATCTAACCGAGAGACAAGAGATTTATAGTGGTTCGGCTACAAGAACACCTTCCTTGCCCTACTCCACTCTCCGAGCACCTAACTCGAGAGTTTTCTTCACTATGTCAACAAGCTCCCTTATGGCGGAGAAAACCTTACACAACTTTGGCTTACACCGGCTTAACGACACAAAGCTAAATGTCGAGTTCTAATTGTAGCTAGAACCAATCTCACAACTTCACTACACGACTTATTCACACCTTCTTCACGACTTCTTCACACGACTTCTTCACACCTTCTTCACGACTTCTTCACACGACTTCTTCACACCTTCTTCACGACGGCTACACGACTACTTCACAACCTATCACTACTTATGTACTTCTCTACTTATTCACACTTTAACTTCACAACTTCACTATTAACACTCTAACCTATCCCAAACAATTATTCACACAACTATCTAACAACAATACACAACTTATATACAAATGTATGATGACACAAACAACTTAGGTATCTAAGTTGCAATACTTCTTCTCTAGTTGTTGAAGGAGTATTCTTCTCTTGCACTTGAATGAAGGAAGCTTGGATCACTTAGAAACCAAAGCTTAAGATTATATGATCAAAGGGTTTTTGAAGATATGAAATGTGATTTAAAACAGAAAGTTTCAGTGTGCAAAAGGTAAGTAAAAATCCAGGGGAAGGCTGGTATTTATAGGAGAAAAATCTGGACAGCTGGAGCCTACTGGAGCGTGGCCGGCCCCCTTAAATAGGGGGGCGGTCCCCTTAATTTTAAGGGGGCCGCCTAGTAAAATTAAGAGGGCCGCCCTTGCTGAACGTTGGCCAGTTTTGTCCTTTTGTGAGGAAGGTTTTTCTGGAACATTTTAACTGATTTTGGTTAAAAATTTGAATTCATATTTTTATAAAAGATTAAACATTTTTATTTAATACCAAAAATGTTTTTCAAAAATATATAAAATGTTTTTGATGTTTTATAAAAAATCTAGTTATTAAGAAAATATTCCTTTGATCATATAATGCATTAAGCACTTGTTTATTCATACCTTAAGTGATTAAGTTGTAGAAGTGAATATTTACAACTAAATACTTGTTTATTTGATAAGTTTATGTTTAATGAGTTTATATTTTGTGATCATTAAAACATAGAGATATGAATAATGTTTTTAGGCATTATTTATGTCAACAGATAATCATCTTTTGCTTGCTGCTGATAATGAACATGATGATAACAACTTAAAATATGAATCCGAAAAGTATTCTGATGATGAAGATCTAGATGCGCCTGGAACCAACCAATCAGATCGGATACTAGCTAAGAGAGGCATAACCAGGCTATTTAAGTTTCGCATGAAATATGGCAACCCTAGTGGAATAAAGCTCAAGGTAACCTTTGATGCATTGAATAGGGTATCAGGGTTACACAGAGCACTATTTTCGAGTTTTTTAGGAGATCTGGTTCGTGAGCACAGGTAGTTTGAAGATTTTTTCCTGGAGGAATGTGAATAAAGAATCAAGAGATAAACTATGGACTGAAATCACTGTACATATATACTATTTTTTAACCCAGTACTACATAAGTTTATCTATGCAGTTACATTATGTGCAACCAATGTTGCAAAAATCGTGAATCGGTAGCCGGGCGGTCGACCACCCTGCAGCGAGTAATCGGTCAAAGCGGGATTAATCGGTGATTAATCGGATTGGCATTTTTTGCATGTTTTGGGTATTTCTAGAGACCAAACTAAAGATCTTAACTGATTACAAGCCTACTATGTTTCCAAACCTCAATAAAAGGCTCCAATTATGATTATGAGGCTCATTGTGCATTATAAATGAAATAAATGATCCCCAAATTAAGTAGAATGCCTAAATTTTTATTTTTTTAAACCTGACCGATTTGGCCGATTCGGCCGATTTTTGGCCGATTCAGCCGATTTTTGGCCGAATCGGCCGATTTTTGGCCGATTCGGCCGATTTTTGGCCGATTTTTTTGCCTGACCGATTTTTTGGCCGATTTTCACTATTCTACAAGGTACTGGGCCGATTAACCACTAATCGGCGATTAATCGGCCGATTCAGCCGATTTTTGCAACATTGTGTGCAACTAATTAACAACATTGTGTTAATCTTTGTAGCGATATTTTGATGTTGATGTGACATTCAAAAAATTGGTAATGACTCGTCTTGGTAAGCTGCTGAGGAATTTCAGAACGAAGCTAAGAGAAAAATACATTTTGCCCAACCTAAATACACCTTCCAAACTGAATGAAGTCCTGGCCAAGTATAGTGCATTTGTGAAATCAGAAGACTGGGTCGAGTTTGTAAACCACACAACCACCGATGCATACAAATTTTTAATTAGTCATCTTTATTTAAGTCTATATGTCATTTCATAATTTTTAGTTTGCAGCATTACCGCATGTAAACGCCTTATGATTTTGTGTTTTTAGGAGATATCTGATAAAGCTAAAATGTCGCGTTCCAAAAATATTTACCAGCATAAAATGGGATGAGGTGGATATGTTTATGTGAAAGAGAAAATGGTAAGATTACATGTGTATGCATCCTCATATTTTCGTTTATCTTGTTTTAACTTTACATGTGTATGCATTTGATGTTTATTAGATCGAAAATAAAGAGATTGAAGCAGATGAAGAACCCCCGCGTGGTATAATGTGGTTGAAAGGAAGGGTAAACAAAGACGGCGAATTTCCAGATGATGAGATTAGATCAGTGGGAGATAAACTTGTAAGTTTGACTGCAAATTCTATTATTATGCTTATAGACCAGCAGCATTAACTGTGTACTAGCAGTAGTAACTTGTATACCAGCAGTATTAACTACGTACTAACAGCAGTAACTGTGTACTAGCAGTAGTAAACACTAGGCATATTTTTCATTGAAGTTCATGAGCAGAACTAACTCCAGCTGAGCAGCATTGACACAAATATGAGCAGCAGTTACTCTAACAGCATCAAGAAGACTTTTAATCCCAACATTTCCTATATTTTTTGTGCAGAAAGAAGATGATGACCAGATCAAGAAATTGTCCAATGAGATGACAGCAACAAAGAGAATACTTACTCAACTGATGGCACAGTTGAGTCAACAAGGGGTGCAGTTAAATTTGTCATCTCAATTGCCAGTAGCCTCAGATGTAAGCCAACAAGGGTCTACAGATTCCCAATCGCAAGGAAATGTGTCTCCAACACAAGGAGTACCAACAGTATGTATTTCAACATGCTTCTTGTTATTCTTTTGTTTAAATAATGTAACGTGTTTTATATATACATATAGGAACCTGCTAAAACTGTCGGACTTAAGAAAAAGCCTAAGTCACGACAAAACGGGTCTCCAGATTCCCAATCGGAACAAAATGTGTCTCCAACACAAGCACTGCCAACAGTATGTATTTCAACATGTTTCCTGTTATTCTTTTGTTTAAATAATTTCTGATATATACATGCAAATATTCTTTTTTTTAGCCATTTAAGTGCAAACTGTGGCACTTAAAGAAATCAAATATCGTTGCTTTGGGTACATACATGTGTTTTTTCAACCTACATATATATAATTCAATGTTTGATACAAGCGTCTTTTGTTACTACAGGTTACACCACCAACTACGATGCAAAAGATTAGTGACAACAAATGTGGACCAACAGCACCATCGAAGCGCAAAAGTTATGTCTCTATTGAAGCCCTAAAGCAAGCTAGGCCGGCGAAGAGTCAAAAGTCTTTAAATTATGGTACTTGAGAATTTGATTATGTACGACATTACAATTGTATATTCGGTTCAGTTATGTACATTCGAGTTTAATTCACTTTGAAATTTCTTTTTGTTTTTAATTCTGTTTTATATATGAGAGGATTCGACACACGGTTAAGGTGGTTAAACCTTGTATACTTAGTGTGTACTGATATATTGAGTTTATATGATTAAGTATGCGGAATTTACTTAATCACACTTAGAAGGTTATGTATGTTATGGAAATGGAAGAATTATGTTTTGTTACTTAACAATGAACAAAGAAAGTTTTTCACCAAACGATTCAATATTATTCAAAATAATACGAGTGATCTTGAATTTATCACTAGGGTTACAAAGACCTTGAATCTTATGTTTCTAGATTTGTGATATATGTTTTTGTTTGTTCTATGTCTTAACAGATATGAGTTCTTAATTAAGCGTATATGCACGTACACAATCACTAGTCTAAGATCTCTTTTATAGTCCAAGAGATCTCTTACAATATTGCTTTATGTCTAATCAACACTTGTCTTACAAAAGATCAAGTCGAGCTAGCGTATGGAAGATTATATCTCTCAAGTTGTTCAAATGAATTAATGAAAGCACATGCATCAACTTGTTGACTGAGAACATATCTAGATATTATTTTTGCATAAGAGTGACTCATACAAATAATATCTTCTTCGATCTTATCCTTGTAGCAGCTCTATGACTCACTGATCAGCAGTACCATTTTCTACTAGCAGTACCTTCTACTTGAACTAGCAGTACCTTCTTGTTCTAGCAGTACCTTGATCATGAACTAGCAGTACCTTCTTCTTAAAGTATTTTTCGATACTCTAACTTCAGAATATTTAATTCCCAACAATCTTCCCCTAAACATGTGAATCATTTCAAACATGTTTTCTGAATTAAATGAGGACTTGAGAAGATCTTTCAAACACTTCATGAATCTGAACAATTCTTCTTATTTTGAACTGATCTGCTTTGTTCTTATTTGACTTCAGCAATATCAAAACATTGAACCAAAAGATGGTGCAATTTCCTTGGATGGAGGAATTGTAAGAGGCAATGATTTCAACAAGTGAAATCATCTATCAGCATGCCTTTGCAAGTGATGAACAAACATAATGAACTGAAATTGAAACTTTCCTTCGTTTGATCTAGATAGAACTTTCTCCTTTAGGAATGCTTCATCCCTTCTGAATATATGATCTATTCTTGTCATTTTCAACCTCTATGTCATCATCTTGTATGCTCTTATCTTCTCCTTCTTTCTATTGGATTATTCTTCCTTTTCTGGGCAATTATTTCCTTCCCTGAGATTGTAACCTCCCCTGAAGCAAATAACTTTTGTTTCCTCCCTTTGTTTGGAAGATCTCACTATGTACCTTTGACTGATCTATCAATGTGAACTTGTTGTCAGACAATATTGTACATGAAGCCATCAATTCCTTAAAAGTTTAAGTTACTGCCCTCATCACTTCTAGGTGTGTTAACTCCTATGAGAGGTGAATCAGTGGACATTTTGATTCATGATCCATCAATGGATGGTTTTTGTGAATCGTTGAAAATTTGTTTAAGAAACTTTTGCCTTAGCAGTATGTTCATGATTTTAGAATTGAAAAATCATACTACTTTCAACCATTTTGAAGGGATTAAGTGTTTAACAGACACTTAATCAAAATTTCGGTTTAAAGCAACCTCTGGTTGTGTGAGAACCAATGTTTTCAGTTATAAATAACTGCCTGTGTAAAGATAAACCTATTCAAAAGGCTTTCTTGACAGGGTTTCCAGCTCATAGCAATTGTTGCCTCTAACACAAGTGTTAGATTCACTTTTACTAGCTGTTCTTTCTATCAGATGTCCTTAGACTTGCTCATTATACTTGAAAGTATAAAATGATAGAAAGTGAGTTGCATCAGTTACTATCTGATCAACTAAGTCATCAATTCAATGTGAAATATCATAACTAGGTTTCAAGAAAGAAGTTTTAAGGAGTTTAAATTCCTAAACTCAGTCCATCATAAACCTACTATGTTAGCAACTGGATAAGCATTCTGCTGCTCCCATTTCACTTGAAATCTCCTTTGTGTTCACATATTCATACCTGAAATAGTTAGTCTAAAACCAAAAGAACAATGTACAAAGTACTTGTCTTGCATTAGAATAAGCATAGGACCAACTGTATGAATAACACAATTTACATTTTTGCACTGGCAGCACCTTGTGTGCTTAGCAGTACCTTATGATATATTAGCAGTACCTTATAAATCCAGCAGTACCAACAAAAATTTATGTACATAAACACATCATTTGAAAATTTTAAAGATTAAGCATTCCAATACTTGCTACTAAGTACTCAAATCTTCCAACATCAAAAGCTTTTGTAAGTAGATCTGCAAAATTATATTCTGAAGCAATTTTCATTACTTGAATTAATCTTTTCTCATTGCAATCTCTAATAAAGTGATGTCTAATTTCAATGTGTTTTGTTTTAGAATGTTGCACTGGATTTCTAATAATACAAATTGTACTACTATTATCAATATGAATAACAGTGTATAAGAAATTGTACCCATAGTCAAGAAGTTGGTTTTGAACCCATAAGACTTGAGCACAGCAACTTGCAACAGCTATATATTTAGCTTCAGTTGTTGAATTTGCCACACTAGTTTGCTTCTTACACTGCCATGAGACAAGTCTACATCCAAGGAATTGACATCCTCTAGTTGTTGACTTTCTGTCCAAGCTAGCACCAGCATAATCACTATCCGAAAATGCTACTAAGTCAAAAGGAGAGTCTCTAGAATACCATATACCCAACCTTGGTTGTCATTTGAGATATCTAAAAATTCTCTTGACTGCAGTTAAATGAGAAACCTTTGGAGTTACTTGAAATCTTGCACAAGCACAAATAGGGAACATGATGTCAGGTCTAGATGATGTAAGATACATCAAAGAGCCTATCATAGATCTGTAAGTGAGTACATCTACATTCTCTCCATCTTCATCTTTCAAAAGGTGCTTCTCTGAGTCCATTGGTGTGCTTGCCATTTTTGAATCAGTAAATTGAAACTTTCTAAGAATTTCTGCAACATATTTATCTTGGGAGATAAAAATGCCTTCAGATGATTGTTTAATTTGCAAACCCAAAAAGAATGTGAGTTCTCCCATAGAACTCATCTGAAACTTATCATGCATAAGCTTCTCGAACTCTAAACACATTTCCTTCCTTGTAGATCCAAAGATAATGTCATCCAGATACACCTGCACTAACAGAAGATCCTTCTTGTGCTGTTTGATGAAAAGTGTCTGATCAATCTTTCCTCTTTGAAATCCATTTTCTAATAAACAGGAAGCAAGTGTTGCATACCAAGCTCTTGGTGCCTGATGTAGGCCATATAAAGCTTTCATTACTCTGTACACTTTGTTTGGATGGCTAGGGTCAATGAAGCCTAAAGGTTGTGAAACATACACCTCTTCTCCAATTGTACCATATAAAAATGCACTCTTGACATCCATTTGGTAGACTGTGAAGCCTAAAAATGAAGCATAAGCTAGAAACAGCCTAATTGCCTCAATCCTTGCTACTGGAGCATAAACTTCATCATAGTCTATCCCTTCTTCTTGTGTGTACCCTTGGGCTACTAATCTAGCCTTATTTCTAATAACTATCCCTTTTTCATCCCTTTTGTTCTTAAAAACCCATCTAGTGCCAATCACCTTTTCATTCCTAGGTAAATCAACTAGCACCCAAACCTTTTGAATCTTGAACTGAAGAAGCTCTTCTTGCATAGCCTCTACCCAGCTTGAATCATCTAGGGCTGTAAGAATGTTCTTTGGTTCCTTTTGTGAGAGAAAACATACAAACAAACAAGAGTTTGAAACCTCATGTTGTTTTGAAGCATAAAGGGCATCAAGAAGCCCTTGTTGGTCTGAATACATCAATTGTTTCCTTGTCTTCACACCTGATTGTACATCTCCAATCACATTATCCAGGGAGTGGACTTTGTGAATCCTTGTGTGTGGTGTAGAAGGAACTTGATAAGATGGTGGAAGATTACCCAAATCCACTTCATCTTCTTGGAAATCTGCTTCTCTTGAATTTGAAGGACCAGCAGTATCTTCAAATGAACTAGCCGTACCTCCAAATGTACTAACAGTACCTTTATAGATACTAGCAGTACCTTGCTCTGTCTCAGCAGTACCATCAATATTTGAAATATTGAGATGTTCCTTTGTTCCATCATCCTTGTTGTCATCTTCAACATCTCCTTTAGCTTTACTAGAAGAAGATACATCATTTGTTGAAGTTGATTCCACACTTGCATTTGACCATATTGGCATTGTGCCATCATGTTGATCCTTTTCTAACTCTGCCTCATTTGTTGCTTGTGAACCTGAAAAATCATTAGTTTCTGCAACAAAAGGTATATAATTCATAGAATTTGTTAGATACTCAAGATCAAATATCCATTTTGGTCCTTGGCCTACTACATTGGATTTGTTTTCCAGAAACTCCACATGTAGTTCTTCTTGTACTTTCTCAGTTCTTAAGTTGTAAACTCTAAAAGCTTTGCTAACAAGAGAATATCCAACTAAGAAACCTTCATCTGCTTTACCATCAAATTTTCCTAAATGGTCTAAGGTATTGAGAATTGTCACATGACATCCAAAAGGTCTAAGAAATCCTATTGCAAGAGTTCTACCATTAAAGAGTTCATATGATGTCTTATTGTGAGGCTGCACAACTAAAACTCTATTTTGAACATAGCAAGCAGTATTGATTGCCTCTGCCCAAAAGATTATAGGAAGTTTAGAATCAGCTAACATTGTTCTAGCAACTTCAATTAGTGTTCTATTCTTTCTTTCAGCCACTCCATTCTGTTGAGGAGTTCTAGCAACACTATATTCTCTCCTAATACCTTTTTCTTTGCAGAAATCATCCATAACTCTATTTTTGAATTCTGTCCCATTATCACACCTAATGACTTTTACTTTCTTGCTTACTAGGTTTTCTATTTCTGTTATGAAAGTCTTAAGAGTGCTTGATGTTTCATCCTTAGACACTAAAAAGAAAACCCATGTAAATCTACTATAATCATCAGTTATAACAAGACAATATTTCTTATGTTGCATACTCCTTACTGAAACAGGTCCAAATAAGTCCATATGAAGCATAAACAATGGTTGATTAATAGAGTTAAAAATCTTGGGCTTACAAGTGGCTTTGTGTTGTTTGCCTTTTAGACAAGCAATGCATGTTTGATCATTTTCAAATCTTTTGTGAGGTAAACCTCTTACCAAACCATTCTTAACAATTTTATTTATGGTTTTGAAATTAATATGACCAAGCCTTCTATGCCATAACATTGATTCATCCAATGTGGCCTTTGCAACAAGACAAGTTAAATCATTTTTAGGAATAATGTTCTTCATATCAACACTATACATATTGGCCTTTCTAGGAATTCTAAGAAGCACTTGACTTTCATCAGGCATCTTAAAATCCTTAGAGAGAACAAGACATTCAGTGTCAGTAAAGAGAACATTGTTCTTTTTGTCACACATTTGTGAGACACTAAAAAGGTTATACTTTAGCTCTTGTACATAGTACACATCTTCAAAATCTAAATTTCCAGTTTTGATTGTACCTTTACCAGAAATTTTGCCACGAACACCCCCTCCAAAGGTAACATATCCTCCATTGAAAGCTTCAAAATCTGAAAGATAAGACATGTTGCCTGTCATGTGCCTTGAACATCCACTATCTGAGTATCCTTGATCTTCTTGTTTATCAGTTGAATGTTCCTGCACACAAATAAGAGTGTTAGTTTTCTTTGGGGATCCAAGCCATTACTGACTTGGATCTGCCTCTTGCATCAATGTAATTGAATCTTTTGAGCACAGTTGATGCAACATTGGATTTAAGAATCCAACATGCTGAGGCCTTAACAGCATTTGCCCTATTTCCCTTAGCAGCAAAGTGAACCACATGCTTAGCAGTAGAGTCTGCTATCTTTGTAGTTGAACTCTTTGGTCTCCAAATGAGTTTGTGGACCACTGCCTTTGTTTGAATGGGCCTTAGAACAGTTGTAGATGCATGTTTGAAAGTTGTTTTTGCATCCTTAGCTGTTGATTTTGGGTTAACAGTCATCAAAGGTCTAACCGTACCTTTTATTCTACCCGTACCTTTTATTTTTACTGGCAGTACCTTTTTGTCTGTATTAGCAGGACCTTTTTGTCTATCAGGACCTTTTGGTCCAGACTTATTTGAGACTGTTCTGGGTTTTGTTCTATGAGTGTTAGAGTGAAAGTGAGTGTGAGGAGTTTGCCTTTTGTAGTTCACCCTATTGTTTTCATACCCAGTTACCCATTGATTGCAGAAAGCTGCAAGATGGTCAAAACTACCACATGTGTAACAAGCTTTATTATAAAAAGCAAAGTCATCACCTAATTGGTTAGACTTGAGGTTGTTTCAATTCCTTTGGTTACCTCTGGGCTTGTTGGTGGTTCTATATTGCTCACAATATCTAACTGGTTGCCTAACATGTTTAATGTTTGATTTAGGCCTATCAGTATTGTGTTTGACTACCTTAGGAACCTTTGTTCCTACTTTCTTAACCACTTCAGGTTTAGACATAACCTGTTCATCATCATCACCATTAGTTGTAGTATCCTCAACAACTATAGCATCTCCTTTCTTAACAAAGGACACCTTGTCCTGATAAGATAAAGTTTTATCTAAACTTTTACTTACCTTTTCTATCTTAGGACTCTTAGTGGCCTTAGAACCATATTCCATGATTGGTTCTTGAAACTCAGCTAATCCTGTGTGTGCTAAATCAGTACCTGGAGGTGAATGAACACCTCTGTATGGTGGAGGGACAGACTTAAATCCAACACCAGAATTAACCTTATCAATTACCTGAGCTTCCCAAAGCTTATTGAATCCATCTGAGGCATGAGCCAAAACATCCACAGATACCTTAACATTTTCTCTTTCATTTTTGTGTTTAGCTAATGAATCATTCAACTCAACAATACACTCATCTCTGATCTTAATGTCATTTTTTAGTATATTGATGTCATTAGTAAAATTAGATTCATTACTTTTAAAATATAAGACTTGTTTTTCTACAACACCTAGACCTCTTTTGTGATTAGCTAAATTAAAAAGAGCATCAATTAGCTCTTCTCTATGAGCATCAAATCTCTTACTAAGGTCTTCATAAGCTTTAAGATTAGGACATGATTCAGTACAATTTTGAATAGAATTTACCTCTGAATCAGAAAAGGCCATTAGATCAAATTCATTGGCCACAAGAGCAGCATTTGGTGGTGCTTCCTCTTCAATAGCCATAGAGCTCCAATCATAACCAATACCATCAATAGCCAACATAGCTTTTGGCTCTTCAACAGTAACTTCCTTTCTCCTATCTTGCTTATACCATGAGTTTCTATTTTCCTGCTTCCTTGGGCTTCTACACTCCTTAGCAAAGTGTCCCAACCTATGACAGTTGAAACATTCCACTTTCTTCTTGTCAAACCCAGCAGTGTCATTGCCATTTATGGTAATTTGCTTCCCAGTTTTCTGCCAATGCTTCTTGGCCCTCATGCTAAGCAAAGCAACCTACCATTTGATGTCCATCTCTTCCAAATCATCACCATCAACCTGCTCAAGGTCTTCATGATTTAGAGAAGAACCACTAGATTGACTAGACATGAATACATAGAATGCTGGATCACCAAGTCCTGCAACAATCTTTTGTGAACTAGTAGAAGGACCACCACAAGTAGCATTAGAAACACCTTCAACTTCTTCTACCTCTTCAGACTTACCAATACTAGGAGATGACAAAAGTGCCACATTCCCAGAACTAGTACCATAAGTTCCAGACTTTCTAAGACTTTGTTCAACAATTTTGAAGTTGTTGTACAAATCATTGAGCTTCATTGTTTCAATGTCTGGTTTGTTCATCCAGACAATAACATGAGTATGGAACTCATCAGGTAGACTTCTCAAAAACTTCATGTTGAGATCTTCCTTCTCTGTCTCAACAC
Organism: Artemisia tridentata subsp. tridentata; assembly: GCA_021014915.2. Lineage (NCBI taxonomy): Eukaryota > Viridiplantae > Streptophyta > Magnoliopsida > Asterales > Asteraceae > Artemisia > Artemisia tridentata. The sequence continues at coordinate 419,410,201 of CP139505.1, forward strand.
CCAACACAGCCAACTGACTGACAAGCTTGTGTAACCTTGAGAATAGCTTATCAAGAGACTCATTACTAAAAGCAGTAAAGTTTTCAAATTGTTGCTTTAGTAATGTCTTCTGTGTCTTTTTGGTAGTTTCATTACCACCAAAATATGCACAAATCTCTTCAAAAAGAGTTTTTGCATCAAGATACTTGTTAAAAGATAACATCTACTCACTAGGAATGGTCATAAGCAACAAATTTCTTGCTTTCTGATCATTTCTCTTCAGTATCTTCTCTTCATTTGAAACTGGTCCAATATTTCTTTTCCTAAGTGTTTTACCTTCTAGGACAACATCTGAATAGCTTGGTGAAAAAGAATCACCATATATAATGATATCCCAAAGAGTGTAATCTTGGACCATGAAATATTGCTCAATTCTCATCCTCCATAACTCAAACTCATTCGGTTTGATCATGGGCAACTTTGCAGCAACATTTGTTTGAGCATCGTGTGCATCCATTTCTGTTTCTTCTAATTCAATTATATCAACCTGCGCTCTGATACCAACTGAGAGGATTCGACACACGGTTAAGGTGGTTAAACCTTGTATACTTAGTGTGTAATGATATATTGAGTTTATATGATTAAGTACGCGGAATTTACTTAATCACACTTAGAAGGTTATGTATGTTATGGAAATGGAAGAATTATGTTTTGTTACTTAACAATGAACAAAGAAAGTTTATCACCAAACGATTCAATATTATTCAAAATAATACGAGTGATCTTGAATTTATCACTAGGGTTACAAAGACCTTGAATCTTATGTTTCTAGATTTGTGATATATGTTTTTGTTTGTTCTATGTCTTAACAGATATGAGTTCTTAATTAAGCGTATATGCACGTACACAATCACTAGTCTAAGATCTCTTTTATAGTCCAAGAGATCTCTTACAATATTGCTTTATGTCTAATCAACACTTGTCTTACAATAGATGAAGTCGAGCTAGCGTATGGAAGATTATATCTCTCAAGTTGTTCAAATGAATTAATGAAAGCACATGCATCAACTTGTTGACTGAGAACATATCTAGATATTATTTTTGCATAAGTGTGACTCATACAAATAATATCTTCTTCGATCTTATCCTTGTAGCAGCTCTATGACTCACTGATCAGCAGTACCATTTTCTACTAGCAGTACCTTCTACTTGAACTAGCAGTATCTTCTTGTTCTAGCAGTACCTTGATCATGAACTAGCAGTACCTTCTTCTTAAAGTATTTTTCGATACTCTAACTTCAGAATATTTAATTCCCAACAATATATATATATATATATATATATATATATATATATATATATATATATATATATATATATATATATATATACTCATTCCAGCAGCACTAGCATAGTACTAGCAGTAGTAACTCTGCTTTAACAGGACTAACTTAGTAGTAGCAGTAGCAACTCTGCTCCAACAGTACTAACTTAGTAATACCAGTAGTAACCCTGTGACTAAATGATGCACTCACATAATATGGTCACGTTTATCAACATTTTTGGTCACTCTTTGTTTAATTCGATGTGTAACTAAATATTACAAAATGCCAAACAAACTAAAAATTCATGTGACCATTGGATGAACAATAGTCACGCAAAATACACATTTCTTCACTTTAAACAGCATATGGTCACACTTATTAACACTTTTGGCCAATTTATGCTTAATTGTATGTGACTAAATACCCAAAACAAACATGCTTTGTGTGACTAAATATTACAAAAGGCCACACAAACATAAAATTCAAGTGGCCATTGGATGATCAATAGTCACACAAAATACACATTTCTTCACTTTAAACGGCATATGGTCACACTTATTAACACTTTTGGCCACTTTTTGCTTAATTGTATGTGACTAAATACCCAAAACAAACATGCTTTGTTTGACTAAATATTACAAAAGGCCACACAAACATAAAATTCAAGTGGCCATTGGATGATCAATAGTCACACAACAAAAAACACATTTCTTCACTTTAATGGTCACACTTATTAACACTTTTGGCCACTTTATGCTTAATTGTATGTGACTAAATACCCAAAACAAACATGCTCTGTGTGTCTAAATATTACAAAAGGCCACACAAACATAAAATTCAAGTGGCCATTGGATGAACAATAATCAAACAAAATACACATTTCTTTACTTTAAACATCATATGGTCACACCTATTAACACTTTTGGCCACTTTCTGCTTTTTTGTATGTGACTAAATACCCAAAACAAACATGCTTTGTGTGACTAAATATTACAAAAGGCCTCACAAACATAAAATTCAATTGGCCATTGGATGATCAATAGTCACACAAAATACACATTTCTTCACTTTAAACAGCATATGGTCACACTTATTAACACTTTTGGCCACTTTTTGCTTAATTGTATGTGACTAAATACCCAAAACAAACATGCTTTGTGTGACTAAATATTAAAAAAGGTCACACAAACATAAAATTCAAGTGGCCATTGGATGAACAATAGTAACAAAAAATACACATTTCTTCACTTTAAACAGCATATGGTCACACTTATTAACACTTTTGGCCACTGTTTTTTAAATTGTATGTGACTAACTCTAAAAAAATAACACACGTTGTGTGACTAAATCATCACAAATGTCACATTTATTACATATTCATGTGGCCATAGGACAGGAAATAGTCACACAAAATACACATTTACTTTTATAAATCATCTCAAATGTCACATATATTATATATTTATGTGGCCAAAGGACGAACAATAGTTACTCTCAAAAAACATTTGTGTGACTATAAAGTGTTTACGGTCACAGAAAACTGATTAATCCAACAAAACTTGTGTCTAATTTGTCACATATATTCGGGTTTTGGTCACTCTTTTTCAATGAAAATGGCCACAAACTAAACAATGTGACCATATGCTACCTACGATGGCGTGACCTTTGGTGACACACGCCCAAAAAAACGTGTGTGACTATATGCATATTGTCACACATTTTTGGTGTGACGAAAGCTGAAATCTGTACCAGTGACATAGCTTCACCCAGAACCCTTGACTCAGCCCTGAATAGGACAACATGGAATTAACCACCTCCCCTATCAGTCCTTAATCTTTTGATCAGGGACCAAAGTTGTAATTCAACTTCAGTTTTAAACACTTTGAATTTATCTAATGCTTCATCCTTAGTATGTAACAGATAGACATAACAAAACCTAGAAGCATCATCAATAAATGTCACAAAGTACTTCTTATTCCCCAAATAGGGAGAGGCATGCAAATCACACAGGCCACTATGTATTAGCTCCAAGAGCTCAGTCTCACGTTTTACACCCTGAAAAGGTTTCTTAGTTATTTTGGTCAACTTGTAAGTCTTACACTTTTCAGTGTCCATGTCAAATGCTTGGATTAACCCATCCTTAGACATATCTTGCATCCTTTTATAGTGTACATGGTCAAGTCTAGCATACCAGAGGGTAGACTCGTTCAGTTTAGAGGTTGACATAAAGGCTGAATTAACAATATTAGTGACAATATTAAGCCTGAACATTTGATTACCCAAATAACCAAAACCAACAAACACACCATGTTTAGACAAAACAAACTTATCAGATTCAATAACTTGTTTAAAATCATGATTATTCAAAACACTACTTTAGACCAAGTTTTTCCTTAATTATATCAGGAACATGAATAACATTAAACAAAGTTACAATCATTCCAAAACTAAAAGTAAGATCTACACAACCACGACCATGCACCAGGGTTGTTGACTCATTTCCCATGTGAAAAATAGAACCATCATTCAGTGATTTGTAAGTCTTGAACCAATGTCTATCTTTGCACACATGAACAGTTGCTCCAGAGTCAACCCACCACGCAACATCATCATCCTGCACATAGTTAGATTCAGATACATATGTAACATAATAAATCTGAATGGATTTATTGAACATATTCTGACCTTTAAGTGAGTTGGCAGAACCACCACTCCCTGAACCACTAGTGCCTGAACCATTGGCTTTACCACCAACCTTAACACCTTTTCAATCCCTTTTAATGTGACCAGTTTTGCCACATTTCCAACAAGTAGGTGTTGCCTTCTTGTTAGGGTCAACCCTTGTGTTATCATGATGTTTACGTTTTCCCTTGTTGTCATTGTACCTGGTGGAATTGTTATGTTCCACCATATTGACAACAAATGCACCAGTAGCATTGCTACTCTTTGGCTTGTCATTATCCTGCGCCCTGAGGGATTCCTCAATACACAGATGACTACCCAACTGAACAAGAGTCAGTTCTTCCTTCTTGTGTTTCAATGTATGCTTGAAATCTTTCCAAGAAGGAGGTAGTTTGTCAGTGATACAAGAAACTGAAATAGCCTCATCCATTTCATTTTATGTTGTGTAAACCTTCCAAGTATACCAAGAAGTTCATTGTATTGTTCCATAAATGGTCTTGAATTAGTCATTTTGTAATTTATGAAATTACTTACAAGAAACTTCTTACTTGATGCATCCTCAGCCATATATTTGGCATCTAAGGAATCCCATAGTTCTTTGGAAGATTCAACATTCTGATAAATATCAAAGAGAGAATCAGACATACAATTGAGGATTAAACCTCTGCAAATGTATTCATCATTCTCCCATTTGCTCCTATTCCTCATTTGTTCCACAATAGCATCATCCCCATCATCAGGAATAGGTGTGCTCAGAACATACACCATACTCATGCTTGAAAGCAAGAAGTGCATCTTCTTCTGCCATCTTCTGAAATCTACCCCTTCAAACTTATCAAGCTTGGCAAAGTTTGAAGCCATGTGTTTCATAGCAGCAGCAACCATTGATTATCACAAAATAGTCTACTTTGATTGTTGGATGTGGTGAGCCCACAACAGGGTGAAGATAATCAATGACCTAACTACGTACCAATGAATGGTTATCGGATATCACTTGGAATCGTGTTATCACTTTCCAAAGTAAACTATTCGACCCTATTGCCTGGGTATCACGAATATCTACTTGGGATAAGACCAAATATTTGTTATTGAATTAGACACAAATCAATAACCCTTGTGCATCCAAGTGTTTATGTTTTCTGTTATATCTTTCTCATGCATAATTGATTTCCAATTTATAGAAAATACTCATAGCTAGTCAAATGGAATTATGAGGATTAATCGGCACATTAATCGCCTCATAATTATCCCCATTATAGCAAATAGTGGTTACATGACCAATTAAACATGGTCATAAGGGCAGTTTTAACTGCCACTTGAATAGGTCAAAGTAGTTACATACTCTTCCAACAGTACTAAATTAGTACTAACAGTAGTAACTTGCTCCAACAGTACTAACTTAGTACTAGCAGTAGTAACTCTGCTCCAGCAGTACTGACATAGTACTAGCAGTAGTAATTCCAGCAGTACTAACTTAGAACTAGCTGTAGTAACTCTCTGAAGGATTGAACCATCTGATGAGTTACTCCCAACCACTATTAGAGTTAGGGTAATTAGGGACTTAATAGGTGTACACTCCGTACCTCCAAACCCATTTCCAAGTATGATCATATCCCTCAATTGAGCTAAATTTCCAATATGGAATATATATTCTTTAAAAGTTGCGTATGTGTGAAGAAATAAATGAATTGAAAATTTGGCATAATGGGAGTGATGCAAAACTATGGGTTGGTAGTTTAACTGCCTGCATTTTCTTCTTATCTACATTATAGAGTTCAAGGATTGGGCAGACAAGACATGATACCTAGAGTTATGGGTCTTAATTTGCATCTTAGACTAGTTCTATGTTTATAGAAAAAATATTGTAATGACGGGAATTTTTTTTATATTAGATCATTAGCTTTTAATTCATCCCGTGAACCTTAGAGGGTGTGAAAATACGTCAAAACCACTAAAAATTGATCTAGTAGCAAAAAGTTTGTAACAAATGTCACTTAAATATGCGAGGCTTCAGGTTCAATTCTTGCTAGGTTCAAACAATGGTGAACTGGTCACGTCAACTTTCTGAAAAGGACGGCTTTACCCGATTTGAATAAGTGTAGCGGTAGATTCAAACCATGTGAATTTGTCGATCAAAAGTCGAATAATAGAGCCACCTATGACCTAACTCAAGTAATCCATATATCTTGGTACCAATTTTATTTTGGGTAAAGGGTTTTCACCCGGTAAATATATTAGTTCAAAAAACAGTTAAGTACATAAGATGTGAGTAAATCCTACATAGACCCCAACTCATTGGATGTGCAACAAGGGCAATGGCACAGGGCCAACAATTTCTGGGGCCTCCAATTTGTAGGTCTAGTTTTTTTCTTCTTTTTTTTTTTTTTTTTGGTAAAGGTCAAAAGACTCAGTAAATATATTACTCCAAAAAATGTTTAAGTACAAAGGATATGGGTGAATACCATATCTCAGCCCGTTATATAGGCGGAAAAGCTTACATAACAAGATACTTCCTATTCTCTAAACAAGAAAATAAACCACTACTCAAAAGATAACATTAGACTATTATGAAAACAAATTTACTTTCTACCAAGGCCTTAGAGCTTAATACCATACATGTCATAAAAAGCATCCAAATTCCTTGGAAGATCGTAGACCTGATCCGCATAGTCATCATAATCATCTTCACGATCATGACCACCACCAAATAGGTTCATGGACTCACCAAAAGTGTTCACAACCTCCTCTTCATCACTGTCGGAATCAACAATCTCTCCCACCTTAGAGAATGGGTTAACCCTCTTAGTAGAAGAAGTAGACGGAGAATCCTTTTTATTACCCGGATAATCAACCTTTTTAATAGGATGACCATCATCATCCACAAGAGTAGCTTTCCCATCAATAAGTAGCTTTTCAAGCTCCCCAATTTTCTCAACAATAGGAGTAGGACCAACCTCCTTAGCTTCCATTGAATCACTCACAAGTGGTTCTTGTAATGCATTACCAGTCTTTGAGATCTGTCCTCCTTAGCTTCCTTTGTAATACCAGAATTCACATCCTTAGTCACTTCATTGGTAGGAATACCAAAGTCATCAATATCATCCATATGAAGGGCATCAAACTGGTTTGATGTAGCAATCTTTGTACCACTTGCACTAGCCACATGAGCAGCCTTCTTCTTAATACCATCCGCCTTCCTGGGTTCAGGAGGAGGTGCTTTGGGTTGATAACGAAACTTCTTACCCAAAATAGGTTTAGTAACTCTACCTTTACCCGAAACATTTTGACCACCATTCTTACCCTTATTCTTGTGATTAACCGTTTGAAAACCATCATTAGCACTCTGTGTGGGCTGAGTAGGAGGTGGAACAGATTTAGGACAATCATCCTGAGTATGACCAAAAATCTTACACGTATCACATCGCGGTGGTTTCCACTCATATTCAACCCGAATCTTCTCAATAGTCGAACCCGACCCATCAAGTAAGGGTATTTCAACAGTGAGGCTTTCCCTAAGTACCTCATCCACCTTAACTTCAATCAAGCACCTAGCAAAACTACTTCGGCCCCATGATTCCTTGCACATTTGACTAGTATAAGCATCTAACATTTTCTGCGTACCAATCAATGTGGCTAAGAGACTAAGACCATCATCAGAGAACATTGCAAGGGGGACATCATGGAATTTAACCCACACCGGAATGTTGGTCAAATCCTCTTTGAGCAGATTAGTGTTTAAAGTCCAATTTTTAAGAATTATAGGCACATTCCTAATCATCCACGGCCCATTTTCAAGCACATCTTCAACACCTTTCGGACTTGAAAACTTAAAGAAAAAGAACCCCTTCGCATTCATCATAACCTTTTGGATACCATATTTGGCTCACGCATTACGCACATAGTAATCAACAACCGGAAAAGCAATACGTTTACCAAGAAAATAACCATATAACGTATTCTCAAATATGGAATTTACCTCTTCTACCACTTTCATGGGCACGGACAGATCCACATCATTAGTTTTCTTGCTACTCTCCAGCCTACGAAAGTTAGACTTGCGCTTCTTAAGATCACTATATGTAGTACACGCATATAAAACCTGCTTCTCATTAGGTACACTCGTAGTAATAGGCTGTTTCAGAGCACTCGTAGTAACCACATTGTCATCAGATTCAGCCCTTAGGGGAGTGGCCACACCACTAGGCATATGAGAAACACTTGGAACAGGATGGGGATACTTTAGAACATTAATCTTTCCAGCATTAGGCAAAACACGAACCCCATCTCCATTAGGCATGCTTGCCTTAGAAATACTTCCATTAAAAGTAGAGTTACTGGCAGGTGCAATAACCTCTGAGAGCGAAGGAAATTCAGAACTATTAAACAAACTAATACCACCAGGATCCCCATATGACCTAACAGTCTCATTCATATTAGAGTTACTAGTAGGATACGTAAACATAGGAGAAGTATGTGTTATCGACTCACCAAAGAGAGGAGGAGTCGATTTAGTAGTAAAGTTACCCCTATTGTAATCAGTAACCTCCGTAGGCATTCCAAGGGTATCATTACTTCCACTCAACGTAACATTACCGGCACCACCAGTAAATTCAGAAAAAGATGGGAATTTAGGAGTAGAGTTACTCATTCCATCAGTTTCCACAGAAGGAGAGGAAGTCCCAGTAACATGTTTGTTCCATGCATCTTCCCCCACATCCAAACGAGTATGATTACTAGGGTTCATAGTTGATTCATCTACGTTCCCTGCATCAAGACTCTTCAATCTTTGCATACGAGCGTTCAAAGCTTCAACATCAACACTAGCAGCTTTGGACGCACTTTTGTTATTAAGAAAACCCTTGTTGATCATCTCTCTCAAAACCCACGTACAATAGAACAAAAAAAACGACCAAGAGACAAAAACCCTAACTGAAAAGTTAGGGTTTAGACGAGCAGCACCAGAAATCTAACCACCAGCCATATGATCGATCAGTAAGAATAATGTTTAGTAATGATGATCGATTTATAATAAGAAAATGAACGAAACCCTAACAATAAATATAAACCGATTAGGAATAACCCTAAAGTCGGTTTAGAGGATAAATTAACCCTAAGTCGATTAACAAATAACACCTAAGAACAGTATGATTCAAGCAAAGAATTAGATCAAGTAATGTTAAACAGTAATGCAAATCACTAACCCAAACAATTAGAAGCCGGAAACATATGATTAGAAGAAGTTTTTTAGAAAACCGATTAAGGGCTTGTTTGTTAATTTTTTTTATTAAGTCATGTTTAATTAAGAGATGACTTAATGCAGACAACCTCAGTTTTATTACTTAATATTTTCAGTCATCTTTCTCTATTAAGTCACAAACATACAGTTTTCATATGACTTAATTAATTCAGTTTTTTTCATATTAAGTCAATTAAGTCTATATCAAACACCCCCTAAGGATATTAGGGTTTAGTTAAATCGCCAAAGAGAGAGAGAAACATGGGTTCTTTTTTACTACCTTGTATTTTCTATATGGGCCTCCACTTTGTAGGTCTAGTTTTATATACACTTAAAGACATTATTTTTCCTTTATAGTTTACAACAAAAGTAGTCACATCACATATGAGGCTAAACTTACTACGTGTATTATATATACACACAATTACTTATTTTTACATCCCCTATCATTAAATTATTCAATGTTTGAAGATTTGAGATATTCCAATTTACACTACAAAGATCAAAAAACATATTGTTAAACAAAAAAGTTCATGTTTTTTACATAAAGTCATTTTGTAACCATTCTTTTTATGTGTTAAGATAACCGCTTTTCCATTTTTGAATAACAATTGTTTACATATCAATATAACTTTTGTCGTGTTTAGGGCCCCATTTTATAAAGATTGCACAACGGGACGGCCCTGATCCCACATCTCAGTCTATCAAGACCTAAATCCGAAGCGAATGGGCAATCCTCAAAAAGATGTTGTGAATCATCAAGCGCTCGATCGCAAGCCGGTCAAGACCTAATTTTGTATGTTAATGTGCATTGTGATCTAAATGGAACATGTTGTATTGTATGGATATGATGATAAGCAAACATGTGATCGTTCGTTCATAAGCTATACCAAATGCCACCATTTAACTTGTTTAACTTTATTTCCATAAGAGCACACGGAGTCGTTCACTGGCTGCACACGGGTTGGTTTAACCCGCTGGGGAACACCGCCGCCGACCCAGCGGGTTGCCCAACGGGTTGGAGTTGGCTGGTAGGCAAGCCAGCTGCTGGCTGGGTGTTTTTCTTCCCCATTCGACCGTTGAACGGTCAAAAATCCAAACGCTCCCTTATTTATTTCTTTTGCAACGGATACAAAAAAAAAAAAAAAAAAAAAAAAAAATCCTCTTTATAAACAACTAAAATCTTCACATATTAACCACAACTTTCACATATTTAACCACAAACAACTAAAATCTTCACCCCAAAATCATCACTTTTATCACAAAATGGATTCATCTTCTTCCTCTTCTTCATATTGTGATCCGCCTTCTCTTTTCGACTCGTCAACGGGGAGCACTTTTAACTTTTTCCAAACGGTTTTAGACGCGTATCAAGACACCGGAAGCTCTACCGACACCCGTAGGTACATTGATCGGGAACGGGTCGAAGCGGGGGAAACACTAATGCGTGACTATTTTGTTGAAGACTCGAAATTCGACGAGTCAGTTTTCCGTCATCGTTTTCGCATGAGCCAAAGGTTGTTTTTGAAGATTGTTGGTGATATTGAAGCTAGGTTCGAGTACTTTCAAGAAGGATACGACGCTCGGGGGAAAAAAAGTTTCACGGCTTTACAGAAATGCACATCGGCGATCAAACAATTGTCGACGGGTGAACCTCCAGACGCGTACGATGAGTATTTATGCATGGCGGAAAGAACATCACGTGATACCCTCGAGTATTTTTGTGATGCGGTCATTTTTTTATACGAAGCGGAGTTTTTACGTAAGCCAACATCTCACGATGTTGCTCTCATCACACAAGCACACGAAGAAAGACACCACATTCCAGGGATGCTTGGTTCTCTTGATTGTACACACATCGAATGGGCGAGGTGTCCTAGATACTTAAAAGGGCAATACACGAGAGGTGATCATAAGGTGCCGACTATTATGATTGAGTGTGTTGCTTCTCACGACTTGTGGATTTGGCACTCGTATTTTGGTCCTCCTGGATCGAACAACGATGTGAACATTTTGAATCAGTCGCCATTGTTTCAAAACGTGCGTAATGGATCCGCACCAGACACTTCATTTACCGTAAATGGACGACATTACAAGCATGGGTACTACCTTACCGATGGAATCTATCCTAGGTGGGCTACGTTTGTTAAGGCATACCGGCATCCGGTCGAAGAGGACGAAAAGAAGTTCAAAAGACTCCAAGAGGCGGCAAGAAAGGATGTTGAGAGGGCCTTTGGTGTTCTCAAGGGGAAATGGAAGATTTTGGAGCGTCCCCTCCGGTTCACGACAAAACAGAAGATCGGGAAAGTCGTCGCCACATGTACTATATTGCACAACATGATCATAAAAGACGACGGGAGGGCAATATCACAGGTTCGTATTAGAGATCCACCTGCCCCTATAGCTTATAACCGGAATGTGCTGCGGGAGTTACATGACGAAGAAGTCCATCATCGCCTCCGGTATGATCTGACAGCGCATATATCGGGTTTGGACTTAGCATACCTTGATGACCCAGCGGATCAGCCACCACCGATCGAGACATTGGTTTAGGTGTCTTTATGTAGTATTTTATTTTCTAATAATGATGTCGTTTATGTAGTTTTTATTTTAATTATGTTTAGGTTTATGTAATGTTTATGTCGTTTATGTAACTTTTTTTTTAGTTTATTTTAATGAAATGTTTAACTTTTTTATTATAAATGTTTGATTAAATTAAATGAAAAAAAAAATTTTTGGAGGGTTGAAAAAGTGATGAATGCCTAAGAATTAAGTTGGGAGGGTTGGTTGGGAGGGTTGGAAGGGTAAAATGAGTTGGAGAGATGTTATTGGTGGAATTTGGGAGGGTTGAGAGGGTTGGGCTTCATGACTCCTTGTGCCCTAAGGGCAGGAAGAGTCATGTGGCACTACATGGGCAACCCTCCCAAATTCCACCAATAACATCTCTCCAACTCATTTTACCCTTCCAACCCTCTCAACTTAATTCTTAGGCATTCATCACTTTTTCATCCCTCCCAAATTTTTTTTTCATTTAATTTAATCAAACATTTATAATAAAAAACTTAAACATTTCATTAAAATAAACAAAAAAAAAAACTACATAAACGACATAAACATTACATAAACCTAAACATAATTAAAAAAACTACATAAACGACATCATTAGAAAATAAAATACTACATAAAGACACCTAAATCAATGTCTTGATCGGTGGTGGCTGATCCGCTGGGTCATCAAGGTATGCTAAGTCCAAACCCGATATATGCGCTGTCAGATCATACCGGAGGCGATGATGGACTTCTTCGTCATGTATCTCCCGCAGCACATTCCGGTATATGCGCTGTCAGATCATACCGGAGGCTATAGGGGCAGGTGGATCCATAATACGAACCTGTGATATTGCCCTCCCGTCGTCTTTTATGATCATGTTGTGCAATATAGTACATGTGGCGACGACTTTCCCGATCTTCTGTTTTGTCGTGAACCGGAGGAGGTTCACCCGAGGGTGTCGCGTGATGTTCTTTCCGCCATGCATAAATACTCATCGTACGCGTCTGGAGGTTCACCCGTCGCCAATTGTTTGATCGCCGATGTTCATTTCTGTAAAGCCGTGAAACTTTTTTTCCCCCGAGCGTCGTATCTGTTGATATAAATAATGCCTAAACACGTTATTAATATTTTTCGATATCTCTACGTTTTGATAATCACAAAATGTAAAATCATTAATCGGAAAATTATGACGTAAACAAGTACTTAGTTGTAAATATCTATTTCTACAACTCAAATCACTTAAGGTATGAATGAATTAATGCTTAATGCATTATATGATCAAAGGAACATTTTCTTAATAACTAGATTTTTTATAAAACATCAAAAACATTTTATATATTTTTGAAAAACATTTTTGGCATTAAATAAAAATGTTTAATCTTTTATAAAAATATGAATTCAAATTTTTAACCAAAATCAGTTAAAATGTTCCAGAAAAACCTTCTCCACAAAAGGACAAAATTGGCCAACGGACAGAATGGGCGGCCCCCTTAATTTTACTAGGCGGTCCCCTTAATTATTAAGGGGACCGCCCCCTATTTAAGGGGACCGCCCCCGCTCCAGTAGACTTCCAGCTGTCCAATTTTTCTCCTATAAATACCAGTCTTCTCCTGGACTTTTACTCACCTTTTGCACACTAAAACTTTCTGTTCTAAATTCATTCTAAACATTGTAAATCCTTTGATCATATTTTCTTAAGCATTGGTTTCTAAGTGATCCAAGCTTCCACCACCAAAAGTGCAAAAGAAGAACTCTACTTCAACTAGTGAAGAAGTGTTATTACTTACCTCATTCAATTGTGTTGTTGTATAAAGTGTTGTGTAGTTGTGATAAGTAGATCTAAGTGTAACTACGTAGTTGTGTTGTAAATTTGTTGTGAAGTAGTTGTGAATAAGTAGTCGTGAAGAAGAAGTCGTGAAGAAGTCGTGAAGCCGTTGTGAAGAAGTCGTGAAGAAGTTGTGATTAAGTCGTGTAGAAGTTGTGTATAAGTTGTGAGATTGGTTCTAGCTACGATTAGGACTCGACATCTAGCTTTGTGTCGTTAAGCCGGTGTAAGCTAAAGTTGTGTAAGGTTTCTCCGCCATAAGGGAGTTTGTTGACATAGTGAAGAAAACTCTTGAGTAGGTGACTCGAGGAGTGGAGTAGGGCAAGGAAGGTGTCCTTGTAGCCGAACCACTATAAATCTCCGTGTTGTGGTTTGATCTTTCCAACTCTATCTCTTATTTCATTACATTTACATTACTTGCATTACTTATCTATATTTGTTTATATATGTTCATATTGATCAAGAGTTGAATTCACATAAGATAGAATCGAAGTTTTTAAATAGTAAACAAAAGTTTTCATAAATTAAAAAGACGTAAAACTATTCAACCCCCCTTCTAGTTTTCCACAATTGGTATCAAGAGCCAGGTCAAACAAGATTTTTAAAATTAACTGTATTTTAAAACTTGAAACGATCTATGGAATCTGAAAAATATTTAGAAGGGCAATCTATGCAAAGACCACCACTATTTGAAAGTGATGGATTTTTATATTGGAAAAATCGATTCGAAACTTATGTGAAGTCAAAAGATCTAGATCTTTGGCATGTTATTACTAATGGTGATTTTTTACCTATTCAACATAATCTTGAAACTAAAAAGGATGAAATTGTACCTTTTGAAAAACAAAGTGATGATTTAAAAAGAAAACTTTCTAAAAATAATGAGGCTAAAATGGTTATTTATAATGCGCTACCACGTAAAGAATACGAAAGAATCTTTATGTGCGAAACCGCAAAAGAAATTTGGAACTCTTTACTAATAACTCACCAAGGTAATAGTCAAGTCAAAGATAATAAAATAGATCTTCTTGTTCAACAATATGAACAATTCACGATTCCGGAAGAGGAATCAATTGATAATGCATTTGCTAGGTTTAACACAATCATCACAAGTTTAAAGGCACTTGATGAGAGTTTTTCTAGTAAGAATTTTGTCAGGAAATTTCTTAGGGCTCTTCATCCAAAATGGCGGGCTAAAGTTACGGCGATTGAAGAATCAAAGAACTTGTCAACTCTTCAACTTGACGAGTTGATTGGCAACTTGAAAGTCTACGAAGCAATAATCAAGAAAGACTTCGAGATGGTCAAAGGAAAGAAAGAGCAAAGCAAATCAATCGCGTTGAAGGCTAGGAAAGCATCAAGTGACGAGGATAGCTCAACCTCCGAAAGTGATGATGAAGAATATGCCATGGCCGTAAGAGATTTCAAGAAATTTTTCAAAATACGAGGAAGATTCGTTAGACAACCATATGACAAAAGGAAAACACTCCAAAGAAACAAAGACGACAAAGGTAGCAAGAGCGAGAGGAAGTGTTTCAAATGCGGTGATCTAAATCATCTCATTGGAAGATGCCCTATGATGTCAAAAGAGCAAAACCAAAAGGCGTTCATTGGAGGAGCATGGAGTGACAGTGAAGAAGACGAGAAAGAAACCACAAAATAAGAGAAGTGTCTCATGGCTAAGACATCAAGTGAGGTACGTTCCGAAACCGAATACTTTAGTGATGAAAATTTATCATTAGATGAAAAAGACCTAGATAACGAATATAATAGGTTATGTATATTAGGCCAAAAAGTAATGACTAAAAATAAATCACTAAAACACATTAATAATCAGTTAGAAAAAGAAATACTAGAATTAAAAATTAAACTACATAACTTAGAAAAGGGAAAAGAAATTCTTGAATGTAAAATATGTCTAGAAACAAAAAATGAAAATGAAATGCTTAAGGAGGAAATTTGTAGGCTTAACAAATTCGAAAATAGTAGTAATTCTCTTAGGGAAATAATAAGTATTCAAAGAGTATCAAGTGATAAAACCGGATTAGGATTAAATTCAACTAAGGATTCAAATAGTCAAACTAAAAATGTAAAGTTTGAATGTGAAACTAGTGAGCAAAAACCTTTAGAGTCAAAACCTAAGTATATACTTATAAAAGATAGAAAAATACCCATAGCTAGTGATGAGGAAGTAAAAACCTTTTATAAATCATCCTTAAAAAATGAAGTAAAATACTCTAAACCAAGGTTAAGGTCAAAAACACCTCCACCTAGAAGACCACCTAGTCCTCACCCTCGGCCTAAAACTCCTCAACCTAAAAGAAACCAAAATATACCAAACCGTCATAATAATAGGTACCCAATGTGGAATTACCCAAATCCACCAAGCTACAATCCTTGGGGAATACTTCCACCATATATGCATCCGAGTCAATTGCAAACCATGTTTGGGCCAAACAACTATGGACAAATGAGATCATGGGGACCAAGTGGCTAGATTGCATACTCATCGGGAAAGGCGTTTTCTCTTTCGTAATTGACTTTTATAAGTTAATACGCTTTGAAGAACTTGAAGACCACTTGTTGAAGACCAAAAGGTACGCCTCTCTTTCATGCTCACCATTATATGCGTAGATAAATGAACTAGCCTATTGCATGCCCCATTAATCTTTTATGTTTAGTATGTTAGTTAGTAGATTTTTCCTTATACATATATATACCTATACTACTATACTATATATATATACATATATACACATAAATATATACGCACATAACCTAGATACGTCATTTGTTGACTATCTAGAACTAAAAGAAATTGTTCGTCCTCGAACCTTTTCTTCCCCCTTTGCCTCTTTTGAACTTTAACGTTCAACACGAAAATCTTCCGTGTCCACTGTCACATAACTCATGGTGATGAAGAGAAGTGAGTTAAGTGGATTAATGTAGAAGTAGCATTTTGACCGTCGAGTCAAGAAAACTATGGATGAAACAAACTCCCATCACCGCCAGCACCTATTTCCGTCATTACCTCACCATTCCTCATAATCTACTTAACATCCCACACTTACACATAATACTAATATATATATATATATATATACACACACATTTCTTCCCAATCCTTAAACCTCCTGTCGACTTGACGTCTTGAGCATTTTGTCCAAAATTATCAAGATTAAGTTTATTAACAAAATGTTAATAAAATGTGTCAAGTATTCCTTCTTCGTGCCAATAAACGTATTTTTTGATATATTACAAATATATACATATAAATATTTTGCCGTCAGAAACAAAAATCAAGAAATTCAGAAATTTGTCAGGCGGCCCCCTTAATGTTTAAGGGGACCGGCTAGTAAACGGGGGCGGTCCCCTTAATGTTTAAGGGGGCCGGCCTACTGTTGCTGCCAAAACGATTTTTCTCCTTGAAATCTTTGCCAAACACCCCATTTTTCAAACTCACTTCACTCCCACTCTGCTGTATACGAACTGCCATCACAAATCCATCATCAAATCACTTCTTCGAGTCAATTTCACAAAGGGCAAACATCTATACATCGATTAGCAACACGTTTAGTAAGTTTTTCTTTATACAATTCATCTAATTTCATTCAATTTTGAGTCTAATCTTAATTAGGTCTTTTGCTAAACTTTTCCAAACTTTAATTTTTATTGAAATTGAGTCTAAGAATGTTGTAATCAAATGCTCCCCATAGGATTAGAATGCTTAAACAACCTAGAAACTAAGTAATTAAAAAAAACCATTATGTCAAACTAATCACTCCTTTTCAAAACTAATCATATTGTTGAATTATGCCATAAACACATGTTAAAACTAATCACATTGGTTTGTTACAACTCACAAATCCTAAAAATATATTTTTCGAATCATAAAAAAATGTTTTTGTTAAATATAAGAGAGTGTTTGGATTAGGAGCTAGAATAATCAAAATTTAATCAAATTAAGTTCATAACTACTTGTCAAGTTTACAAACATACAATTAGTTGTTTTAAGTCATCAAGATACATAATTCATATGTATATTGAAATTTTACTAGTTATTTTCTTATTTAAAGGAGCGTTTGGCACAACATTTTGAAAGAAGTTTTTGAGTCAAAATCTAAGTTACTTAACATAAACACTCGTAAGAAATAGCTAGATATACAATCCAATGTTTGTCTAGTCACATTTCAAAGTAGCTTATGACGTATAAAAGAACGTTCGGATACTTTTGATTCCTTATCATAATATCCCTATAACTATTCTTTAACATCATAATACACACTTTAAGCGAGTTAAAAATTAAAACTAATGAACATTGTAAACTACTTCTTAGGATTTATGTTTTAGAGTCGAAGTATGTTTACGTTCCACATAAGTAGCATATTTAATATATGCATGTCATTTTCTTATTTTTTTGTTGCTATCTTGTATAGGTGAAAATGCCCAAAGTGACAGTTGGCGATGTCTCAAGATCAAAAGCATACATTCCTAAAGTCTCTTCCACTCCGGGCATGGCTCCCTCTGTTGCTTGTTTCTATCGTCCCATTGAGGATAGGAACATTCACGAAGGAAGAATTGTCCATCCTTCGTTCTATGAATCCGACTACATAGAACGTATGTTTTCCAACGTAAGTCTTGATTGTCTCTACAAAATTAATGAGCCAATCATTCCGCGCTTTGTCCTTGACTTCTATAGTCAAGTGGTATTGCAAACCGATCCCTTTGGCACCATCCTCATATCCTTCATGATTCAACACCAACTCATCACTCTTACTCTTGCTCAATTCGGGCAAATTCTAGGAATTCCCTCCTCCGGTCAAGCTGTCTTCTCAAATGAGTGGGACCTTTCCACTCTTGAGCTTAATCGACCTCAAATGGGTCCTTACTACTCCGAGATTCCATCTTCTGAAGAGATTCGTCAATATCTTGGGCTAGTTCGTGGTACGACTAGTCGAAAGATCAAGTCAAAAGATGTTGAAATCTCTGAAAACCAAATCCTTCTCAAAGATCTACGTCGCGACATGAAGAGTTGGGAAGAACTCATTCGTGAGAATGTGTTCGGTACCAGTGGTCACCGTGATCATGTCGCGGCAAGCATAGTCCACATGTTATATTGTATCGTTGCTGAACAACCGTACAATTTGGCATATCTCTTTGTCTACCGTATCATGTCCGCCAAAAACACTCACAATGCAAATCTACCATATGGTATGTTTCTCACTCGTCTCTATAATCATGTCATGATACACTATCCACATCTTCGGAGTCCCATTTATGAGTCTGTGCAACCGACCCTCAATCCACTTGCTCAAATCCGTACTCGTCGCCCTCGTAGTGATAAGGGTAAATCTCGTAAGTTAGTCTCATTTCCACCTCGTGGTTCCACGTCTCATCAAGGTGATGATGATGATGATGATGATGATGCGGAGGAAGGCACATCACGTGCTAGTACCCCATCACCAAGGACTTTCGTTGAAAATCTCCCGGATCTTGATTACACCGAATATCAAGTTCCTCCTCATGCCGACATGACAGACGAACTACTCTTCGAAAGGCAAACCGAGATGCTCAACTCACAACGGCAGATGCACCATGAAGTACGAGGCGGCTTCAAGTCCATCGAAAAGTCACTTGGAAAGTTATTTGGGAAAAAGAAGAAATAAACATATTTGATGATTGTTTAGTTGATTCTTATTAGACACTTATATGTTGTACTATTATATTGACACTTGCTTGCCATGCTTTTATCATGTTAGTTGATAAACTTTTTAGAACCTAGCTACTAGTTTATTTAAAATTATATGACTATGTTTCTAATATAATTGTTTCATGATATTGTTTTAAATATGCAATTGATAATATTTAATCATTCTTGATATACATGATCCAAATGGAACTTGCTGCAAAGACACCCTAAAAATAACCTTTTTCTGGAAATTTTTCAAATTTGGTCGCCTGGAAATTCACCAGATGGGCGGCCCCCTTAATTCCTTAGGCGGTCCCCTTAATTTTTAAGGGGGCCGCCCAACAATTAAGGGGACCGGCCATCTGGACAGTAAATTTTACTGTTTCCTTTTGCATCTTGTGACCACTTTTACCTAGCCCCAGCTACCATTACCCTTAATGCACGAACTGGACTTGGAATATTACCACAATATCTCCACAATTTGCCTAAATCAACCACATTTTCACAATATAAAAACCCTCCTTACAATTACCTTTCACTTCATCAACCATCACCTTCATCAAACACCCATTGTCATCCACAATGCTATCACCTAAATCCTCCATCTCTAAGCCTTCAAGGAAACAAAGACTTGTTATCATACCACCAAAACAACCTTTCATTGACCTAACCCAAGATGACACCAAAACTCCATCACCACCACTAAAAATTCATCCCCAAGTGCACCTAATGCACCATCAAAAACACCATCCACCCATGGAGCTTCATCTTCCTCCATTCCATCTACCTCATCCATAAATGACTACATCCACACTCACCTAACATCATCACCAAGAGCATCATCACCACCATCCACTCAAGAACCTTCATACACCCAACTTGCCATTTCCCTATCACCCATCACACCTCTTGATGCTCATTTTTCACCATCACCAACTCCACCACCATTCTTTCCTATACCTTGGGCAATGCTTGAAGCCCATGGTGATAATTGTCTTTGTTGCGTCCATAACCGGACCTTAATCTTTGGTCTTAGAGATGAGATACACTACATGTTTTCATCTCTTGAAAACATGATTGCCAACCCACAACCACCACCTCCTCCACCTCCTTCACCCACTACACCACCACCACCTCCATTTTCACCCAATTAAGCATATGCAATGCTTAAAAATATTTTTCAAACCCTTCTTGCAAGCAAGCTCCATGGAAGACCATGTACCTTTAAGATGATTATGTAGTTTAAATTAGTAGTTTTTATTTGTATGCTTGCATGCTTCATGTTGTAATATTTTGGTTGTGTATTTATACACAACACCTTTATTGAATGAATGATTTTATATGCTTGCTTATTGTTGTTATATATACTTGTGCTTCTAACAATTTTTTTTTTTGCAAGCGTTCCATAGCTCGTTTCCTTGGTGCCCCCAAACGAGGGGGAGTACACATCAAGGGGGAGTTTTCGTTCCGACAAATTTAGTTACTAAAACTTGTCGGCTTAACCTTTTTGATTCTACAAAAAGGGGGTGAAATAGATGTAAACTCACTAAATACTTGTCTAAAAACTAATTTTTAGATTTAATGAGTTTAGATTTTGTAATCATCAAAAAGGGGGAGATTGTTGATATAAATAATGCCTAAACACGTTATTAATATTTTTCGATATCTCTACGTTTTGATAATCACAAAATGTAAAATCATTAATCGGAAAATTATGACGTAAACAAGTATTTAGTTGTAAATATCTATTTCTACAACTCAAATCACTTAAGGTATGAATGAACTAATGCTTAATGCATTATATGATCAAAGGAACATTTTCTTAATAACTAGATTTTTTATAAAACATCAAAAACATTTTATATATTTTTGAAAAACATTTTTGGCATTAAATAAAAATGTTTAATCTTTTATAAAAATATGAATTCAAATTTTTAACCAAAATCAGTTAAAATGTTCCAGAAAAACCTTCCCCACAAAAGGACAAAATTGGCCAACGGACAGAATGGGCGGCCCCCTTAATTTTACTAGGCGGTCCCCTTAATTATTAAGGGGACCGCCCCCTATTTAAGGGGACCGCCCCCGCTCCAGTAGACTTCCAGCTGTCCAATTTTTCTCCTATAAATACCAGTCTTCTCCTGGACTTTTACTCACCTTTTGCACACTAAAACTTTCTGTTCTAAATTCATTCTAAACATTGTAAATCCTTTGATCATATTTTCTTAAGCATTGGTTTCTAAGTGATCCAAGCTTCCACCACCAAAAGTGCAAAAGAAGAACTCTACTTCAACTAGTGAAGAAGTGTTATTACTTACCTCATTCAATTGTGTTGTTGTATAAAGTGTTGTGTAGTTGTGATAAGTAGATCTAAGTGTAACTACGTAGTTGTGTTGTAAATTTGTTGTGAAGTAGTTGTGAATAAGTAGTCGTGAAGAAGAAGTCGTGAAGAAGTCGTGAAGCCGTTGTGAAGAAGTCGTGAAGAAGTTGTGATTAAGTCGTGTAGAAGTTGTGTATAAGTTGTGAGATTGGTTCTAGCTACGATTAGGACTCGACATCTAGCTTTGTGTCGTTAAGCCGGTGTAAGCTAAAGTTGTGTAAGGTTTCTCCGCCATAAGGGAGTTTGTTGACATAGTGAAGAAAACTCTTGAGTAGGTGACTCGAGGAGTGGAGTAGGGCAAGGAAGGTGTCCTTGTAGCCGAACCACTATAAATCTCCGTGTTGTGGTTTGATCTTTCCAACTCTATCTCTTATTTCATTACATTTACATTACTTGCATTACTTATCTATATTTGTTTATATATGTTCATATTGATCAAGAGTTGAATTCACATAAGATAGAATCGAAGTTTTTAAAAAGTAAACAAAAGTTTTCATAAATTAAAAAGACGTAAAACTATTCAACCCCCTTCTAGTTTTCCACAGTATCCTTCTTGAAAGTACTCGAACCTAGCTTCAATATCACCAACAATCTTCAAAAACAACCTTTGGCTCATGCGAAAACGATGACGGAAAACTGACTCGTTGAATTTCGAGTCTTCAACAAAATAGTCACGCATTAGTGTTTCCCCCGCTTCGACCCGTTCCCGATCAATGTACCTACGGGTGTCGGTAGAGCTTCCGGTGTCTTGATACGCGTCTAAAACCGTTTGGAAAAAGTTAAAAGTGCTCCCCGTTGACGAGTCGAAAAGAGAAGGCGGATCACAATATGAAGAAGAGGAGGAAGATGAATCCATTTTGTGATAAAAGTGATGATTTTGGGGTGAAGATTTTAGTTGTTTGTGGTTAAATATGTGAAAGTTGTGTGTTTATAAAGAGGATTTTTTTTTTTTTTTTTTTTTTTTTTTTTTTTTTTTTTTTTGTCCGTTGCAATTTTAAAATATGGAGGTGCGTTTGCATTAAACACATCACATGGATCTAGTTCAACGGTCAATTCTTGGAAGAAATATGTGAGCCAGCAGCTGGTAGCCTTACCAGTTGAAACCAACCCGTTGGGCAACCCGCTGGGTCGGCGGCGGTGTTCCCCAGCGGGTTCATCCAACCCGTGTGCAGCCCTTCATCCACTCCGTGTGCTCTAAGATAGAATTAAATTTGCATGTGAGTACGTGAGCTTGCAACAAACAAGGGTTACGCGTAAAACACATGCTTTTGGTTGGTCCGTATGTTCCCTCATCCATTTAATTAGTCGCCAACATTCTTTCACATGCACTTTCTCTCCATTAGGAGATTATTAAAAAAAAAAAAAAAAAAAAAAAAAGACAGACAGACACATATACCGTAACTTTCATTATTGCTCATTTTACAGGTGCCCTTGAGCAATAATTTGTATGATTTAAAAAAATATATCATTAATAGATTTTCACATTTAAATTAATACTCGTAATTTGTAAATTTAATTAATGTGCATCAAATTTTTATTCCTTAACTAGAAAATAAGTTTGAGTTTAATCACCTTGATTAGTGTCATAAGAGAGATTGTTAGACTTACTGACTTGAATATGAGTGGTTCATTAGTATATCTGAATATAAAGCGTTAAAAGGAAAATTAGACCACATATCCGATTAAGGGAAGTTTTTTCTGATTTATAGGATATATAATAGTTTAATCTCGTTGAGTAGAAGCTCTTTTTTCCCGACCGCTTTAACGAGAAGGTTGATTTGTTTCTAGATCTCGAAATGTGTCGGATTGCGGTCAGCCAAGGTGATGACATTAAGAAGGTTTTGCCTTGAAACGTTAAGATTTCCACAATAGGACTTGGTTCCATATGTCAACGGCAATCATGCGCAAAACAAAAACATGATCATCCGTTTCCATGTTGTTGGGCCCTGGTTTGTTAATAAAACACAAAAATGTAACAAGCTATGACAACTAATCCATGTTTTAACTTTACAAAGATGTATCAACTTGTATGTAAAGATAACATAATAACATTTACTTAGTTTTCAATGTTTAATTCTTTATCATAAATGTATCAAAAGAATTATAAAGTGTGTTGCAGCACACTTTACTAAATGATAATAATACTCTCTGTGTTAGAAAAACTTAGACGTTAGCTAAAGTTTGTAAGTGAACTTTAAAAGTCTCTGACGGAGATTAGAGAGTAATGCTAGGTCAAACGATATAGCAAATGCTCTTCTTATATCGGCATAAACACGAGGTCTTCACGTGATGGTCTTTTTAATGTGTCAAGCATATATATTGTGCAGAATTCCGCATTACCTTTAATGATTCTATTATTGGGAAGAACCAAGAACCTCTTTTATGAAAAATATTAACAATTGTTCACTGCAACTTTACCAAAATTAAGTACTCGTTTTACACCGCTCTTTTGCCTTTGGAAAAGTCCCGCCTTAATAACTTATACATAATTTGAACTTCAAAATATCTTCTCATGTTTGTTCAGACGGACATTTGAATGTTCAAGTTATTTTCATGGCTTGTTGATTCGAGTTTTTAGCGTCTTGTTCAAGTGTTCCTTTCACTATGACACTGCATCAGGCAGAGAACATGCTTTCAAGTAGTTTTTAATTCCTTGACATGTCGTTGGTAGAACTTTGCTAAAGACACTTACTGATTTCTTGATCATCGAGTTAACTATATTTAAGCAAATTTATTTTAAATCCATTTAGAGACCATTCGGTACTGAATTGGCCAACACATGTCTTCATCACATAACAAACATCAAATCGTGTGAAGGTCTATACCACCATCATCAAGTTGACTCTCATTGGCAATCTTTTGTTAGAGACTCTCTAAGTATGAATATTAATATTCGAAAGAAGTGCGTTGTTCCATCTTGCGAGTTGTCCTAAAGCAAAGTATGTATGATAGGTGATGATCTAACACATACCTCTAATAGTGAATAATACCCTTGAAGCATCAATAGATCATTCCCAAATGTCTTGATGGCCAGATAGATGAAAATCTGATTAGCTGTTAGAAATTAGGGTTAGAATGTGATGATAATCTTGAATATCTTCTCAAATCGTGTATGGTCACTTTTCGTAAAAATTATTTTGACCCTATTGATGCATGGGTCTTACGAAATCCTTATCGTGATAATTTAAGAAGAACACTTAGTTTCTAGGCATAAGAAAACTAAGCAAAAACAAAGAGGAATTGCATGAATTTTCGTATGTTAAAATGAGACTAAATGAACCTATCAATAACAAATTATTATGACAATTAAAAGCGGTTAAAGTTGGTTAAAAATCAACAGTCACAACTATTTGGCCAACTGTGACAATGGTTGGGAAAAAGCGGTAAAAACGGGTAATCCACTTAGAGCATCAAATATACCGTTTGGGTCAGGAAGCTACCCCAAACCCCAGCAAGGGGCTGCCTCCCCTCGACCCCCGCCCGCTCACTTGGGAGTGGGACCTCAAGAAGGGGTACTGCCCCTTGACCCTGTAAGGGGGCGCAACTCCTTGACCCCTGCGTCTTTGTCGTTGTGGAAACATATTAGCTCAAACGAGTGTGCATTCCACACTTTCAAGACTTGCATCCGAGCCTTGTTGGAATTTAAATAACATGTAACACATCTAAATAAATAAACACATCAAGAGTACATAGCGGAAGCAAGATCGTATTTAACACGTATAAATAATTACATAAAAGTAAATTAGAATTACCTCAAGATCCCAGCAAGAACAGGGATCAATCTTCTCTTCTAATCACAAGATCTACAAAGATGGATTAACGTGGAACCCCTTACCGTTTTGTTCCACAATCCAAGATGAACAACTAAAGTAAGTTGTTACCGAACTCATGTACACACGTACTATAACCGATCAAGCAATGATGCTAGTGATTAGACACGTTATTAAACCAATATACAATTGTTTAATAAATAAAACAAATTGATCTACAATCAATTAAATAAAAGTCGATCTACTATTAAAGTCAATCAACTTTCAGTGATTGATAGGTCACTGTTTTAGAAGAAAGAAAAGACACACATTTATTGGTTATAGTAAACTTTGTACGGAGAGCTTCAAACTAAATAACCAATTGTATATTTATAGTGTATGTTAGTCTTGGGGCCAAAGCAATCGATAAGGGTTAAGAACCCATTATGCCGATCGGATCCAACCCAATGGGTGGGTTTCTAGATCCTTCCAATCCCAATTTTCACTAACGGTCCTTCCTTAATTCCCTAACGGTCGTTAGTCAACACCGTTAGTTTACATAACGTTCGTTATGTATTATTTCGTGTCCAAATAATTAATATACGTAATAAATATACATACATTAATTATTTACTTGATCATCATACGTAAAGTGTGCAATCCCTCGGTCCCGAGTTCGAATCTAGACATACACATTTAATATTTTTTTTCCATTAACTCTAACAAGCCTTATATGAAATCCATTAAATTTTAATAAATTGCAATTCCCTAAAATAGTCGATACCAACATTAGCTAATTCCTTTGTTTCATGGCCGCACGAATGACTCTCCTCTTTAATGGGATTAGTAAAATGAATCCAGTTTGGATCGATTATATATATGATCCATGATAGGCATGTTTAAATCTTTGTAACTCTGCTGCATTTGTTTCTTGCTGCTTGTTATTGTTATTTTAGTAGAAATTGCTAGAAGTATTTTATTGTACTATATATACAATCATGAATAAGAATTTACTGTTTATAACAGATACTCCCTCCGTCCCAAAATATAAGTTCATGTTTGACTTTTTAATTTTTTTTCCTTACTTTGACCGTAATTATTTTTTTTCGTGCTATATGATACTTAATGAAAAATATACCAATGAAAATACATTTGAAGCACAAATCTATTTATATATTTTGCATCAAGTATTATATAACACGAAAAAAATAATTACGGTCAAAATCTGAAGAAAAATACTTTGAAAAGTTAAAAGTGGATTTATATTTTAAGACGGAGGGAGTAATATTCTAAAAATTTATAGAAATTTAAAGTATTTTATTGTACTATACATACGTACAATCATGAATATGAATTTACTGTTCATAACAAATAATATTATAAAAATTTAACTACTAACTTTTTGAATATCAAGTGTTTATTGATCTAAAAGTTGAAGCTTCATGTAAACGAGATTACGTGCAACATCTAAAAGTGAAGCTTCCATATGTCTTGGTGTACGGAGTAACTTCACTAAACAGCCAAATGTTCCACATCGTGGTAAACGGTTGTCGTAACGTGAGAGTAGTGGGTGCGAATGTGGTTGCACCATGGAACAGTCCCAACACTGATGGCATTCATGTTCAGTTATCAACCGGTGTAACTATTTTGAACTCGAAAATTAGCACCGGGGATGATTGTGTCTCGATAGGCCCTGGTGCAAATAACTTATGGATCGAAGGTGTCTCGTGTAGACCAGGACATGGTATCAGGTATATTTGCTAAATCTTCGGAAATCATTTCATTATTTGTCACAAGTTATAAATGGTTGCAAAAATTTATTAGGTCCTAAATCCTTGGAAATATAAGGGAAGATTTATACTCATATGTCTATCTTCCATGTATTTCGTAATTCTACACTTTAAGTATGTGAAAACTTAAGAAAGGTTAAAAATTGACTAATTTAATTGTTGCAATAACTCAAATTGTTAGGTTTCATTGATTTCGAGTGGTTGTTATGAATACAATATTTGACTAATTACATGTATACTTAGCGGGGACATGTCCCACCGAAAGCTGTTTAAAAAAAAAAGAAAAAAAAAACCTCCTTTATATCATTTTAATTAACTTAAATCAATATTAAATCTTTTAAATTTAAATAAATTTTTTCTAAATCATCTTTAATTAATTTAATTTTTTTTTAATTATTTACATTACTTTTACCTAATAAAGTTAAATCATTTATATTTAATTTAAATCATTTAAGATTATTTTTAAAATATTTTAATTAAGTTAAATCACTATTAAATCATTTAAATTTAATTTAAATATTTTGTAAATCATCTTTAATTGATTTAAAACTTTTTAAAATTATTTACATCATTTTTAACTATGTTAAATCATTTATACTTAATTTACATCATTTTTAACTAAGTTAAACAAATGAGTCGAGATGGTATGGTTGTACACAAGATGTTAAACGAATGAGTCGAGATGATATAGTTGTACATAAGATGTTAAACAAATGAGTCGAGATGATATGGTTGTACACGACATGTTAAACGAATGAGTCGAGATGATATGGTTGTATACAAGATGTTAAACGAATGAGTCGAGATGATATTGTTGTACACGATATGTTAAACGAATGAGCCGAGATGATATGGTTGTACACGAGATATTAAACGAGTGAGTCGAGATGATATGGTTGTACACGAGATGTTAAACGAATGAGCCTATATGACATGGTTGTACACGAGATGTTAAACGAATGAGTCGAGATGATATGCTTGTACACGAGATGTTAAACGAATGAGCCGAGATGATATGGTTATACATTAGATGTTAAACGAATGAGTCGAGATGATATGGTTATACATAACATGTTAAACGGATGATCTTAGCAATCTTATCACTTTCAAAACATTCCCAAACACTTCCTGCCAAAACTTCCCACCAAACACTTCCCGCCAAAACACTTTCCCACCAAAATTTCTCACCAAAATATTGGCGCCAAAATTTTCCCACCAAAGCTAGCAGATCTGCTCTTATCCTCACAAACACATTATATACACTCTTATCCTCAAAACCACTCAACCTCACAACCTCTTATCTTCACACCAATTTCAAAACCTGAGATGCAGCGATATAATCCTTTTATGTGATCTTTTGAAACAGGAAATATAAAACTAAGAACATCACATCAAGAAGATGGCTTTGGATGGCAATATTATGCATGTCCTCTTTCGAAGGTGAACAATCATACATTTTTTATTTATGTAAATATATAAGTAGTTGGGTTGTAATATCTTATAATTTCCTTATTATGTAACAGCCAAGACAAAAATATCATGGTGTGTGGATATTTTATGCGGAAGAGTCAATTTGATGAATATTTAAGAGTAATCTCTTCTCCTTCAACATCTCAAGGTTCTGGATCTGCACCAACAGAGTGCTCAAACTGTAATGCCAAAGATCTTAGGATAAACATGATGGAATCACAAAAACAGGTGCTAGAGACAAGAGTAAGGATGCTGGAGGCAAGACTTGAAATGGCAAGGAATCCCGAAGACCACGACCACGCATGTCAGTCGGATGCAATACTCCGTGAGCTGTTAGGTGACATGGAAAATCTTCGTATGTAGTACTGTTATTGCTGTTGTTGTTGTTGTTGTTGTTGTTGTTGTTGTTGTTGTTGTTGTTGTTGTTGTTGTTGTTGTTGTTGTTGTTGTTTGTTGTGTTATTGTTGTTGTTTAATAAAATGTTATTGTTGTTGTGAAAACTTCGTATGTAGTAGTGTCGTGCACCTTCGTTAGCGGCGGTGATCTACCTATCTTTTGTTATTAAATATGGCATACACCCGTCTCTTGGTGGGTCGAACCACACCCAAAATTTTATACATCAAAGCACCTTCTGGATTTGTAAACATTGCATACACCCGTCTCTTGGTGGGTCGAACCAAACACCCCTTTAAACAAACAGGGTACTTCAAATATATAATTTTCTAATACTAAATTACATATGCATAAAGAATGGAACGGAAGGAACAATATCAAAATTAACAAACACGAAGGCAAACCTTTTATTTAAAACACGTAAGAGTTCTCAACCACATACATTTCATACAGACTCAAATGAAACAAAGTGACAAGCAAACGAAACAGATCAAACGAAACAACTCGACAAGCAAACGAAAAAACTCAAACGAAACAACTCGACAAGCAAACGAAACACACGACATATACCATAACAAACATCGCCCACTTTTTTTTTTTTTTTTTTTGCTGCTACTTCCCACTTTTCTAGAACCTGCACCACCTTTTCCTTTCCTAGCTTTCTTTTGCTTGATGAAATGTTCAAACAAAGCTTCAAGATTTATTATCCTATTTCCCAGATCATCAAGTTTGGTCTCCAACGTGCTTTCAGCTTCACCGTCCAACGTGCTTTCAGCTTCACCGTCCAACATCTCTCTGTAGTATGGCTTTTTCCTCAACCATTCCAGAATCTGGTCTCTCATCCACAGGCTAATGTTCTTATAAGAACCATATTCATCATAAATTTCGACGCCATATGTATTAAGAACTTCATTAAAGAGATAATATGACGATAAAACATTTGACCACTCCTCTTCCGACGTGTAACCATCCATTGTTATGTGTGTTTTGTGGGAATTGACGATTTGGTTATTTGTGTTTTGCCCAATTGAGGATGATCAGTTATGTTATATATAAGTAAAACTTTGGCGGGATAAAGTTGTAATTTGGCGGGATAAATTGGCGCCAACACTTTTAGCGGGGACAGGTCCCCGCCAAAAGCCATTATCACTAGCAGAAAATTTTGGCGGGATAAAGTAATTGCAAGGTGGGAAAAATATAAAAATTTGGTTAACACTTTTAGCGGGGACACGTCCCCGCCAAAAGGTCAGGTATACAGTATCACTCTTTTGGCGGGGACATGTCCCCGCTAAAAGATTTGGCGGGAACAATTAACACGTTATAATTTTGGTAAAAACTTGTCCAATAACAAAAATACTTTCGGTGGGGACATGTCCCCGCTAAAAGATAGCGTTGAAAATTTAGTAAACGTTCAGCGACTTTGTGTGCCAGCTCAGCATCGTTTTTGTCATTTTGCGACTTTCGGCGGAGACATGGGCGTCCCCGCCAAAGGCCTCCTCGCCCGTCCTCCTGATTATTGTAGTGTTGAGGAAAGTATACATGCATAGACTTACCTTTTTTAGGTTTTCACTTGTGACATATGAAACCTATACGTGTAAATGTATAATTTGAGGTAAATCTCGGTGATACAACTTTGGGAAACTAGTTGCCGAATCAGTTTATTAACAAATGAATAGGATTCTTCGTTTTCAACGACCATTTTAAGTTGAAAACTTGTGATGGGTATGTTGTCCCGAAAATACCTTAGTATAGTGCGGTCAATCAAGTGCGATATCCGTCGTTGTAAATTTTGAAGATCTATGGATTGACCAAACCTGAAGGTAGGGTTGGTAGACCAAGCATGTAGCCATGACTTGGACAAGACACACGTGTGGGCAGCTTCTTTAACAGGTAGTAATGATTGTATATGTTGGATCAACTCCGGAACAGCTTCCAACTGCGATGTGCGGGTCACTTTGATTCTCTTCACTTCCTCCATCTTTGGATACCACAAGAATTAATATATTAGTTGCAATAAAACCAATTGAGTATATTCTTTTAGCATGTAGATAAACTTTGGTGTTATCTTCAATTCTAGAGTGCAACCTAAAAGTATCATAATGATGTTAGATGCAAATTGACTCGTTATGTTTTAAATTAAGGGCTCGTTTGTTTGATGGTCTTGGAATGAAGCAATGAAATCATACCACAATTTAGTTGTTTGGTTTATTCCTGGTCCCACTATTAGGTATCAAATATTTAAATGAAACCCTTAGATTGACAGTAGGCAAGATTGAGTGGTATCACTTGATACCACTCATATATATATTTTAATTATATTTTTCTCTCTCCTCATTCAATTCAAACATATACTAAATTTCAAATCAAAATCCGAATCCGAATCATAAACCCACCTACAAACCAAACGGGCCCTAAACTATTTATTAGCCTCATTCATCAGACCAAAATCTACCCTACATACCAAAAGAAAAATTGGTCAATTCTGACCTATGATTCTAAATCAAAACCCGTATGGAAAAACAAACCTGTTAGCGCAGAAGCGAAGAAGGCGAAACTATCTGTGAGAGGATTATTTTTAGTTTTCAGAGCCGAAGAAGGTGTGTGTTTCATGGGCCCTACTTTTCTTTGTTTGTGTTTCGACTTTCGTGTTTATATATGTCTTGTAGTTGCCTTATAGCAAGTCAATTACCTTATGTTGAGTTTACACGTTTATATGTTCAAAAAAATAAAATAAAAAAATTACAAGTTTATAATGTGTTTTACGTAGAAGTTATTAAGTTAAAACCAGTGTTGCAAAAAAAGGTCTACAAGGCCGATTAATTGCCGATTAGGTGCTACAAGGCCACCGACCTTGCCGATTTATGTAATTGGGTCAAACAAATAGGTCAACCGTCGTCAACGGCGGTCAATGACACAAATTTGTCGTGTGGTCAACCGAGTCCACCCAAATTTGCCTAGAAGATGCATCTGTAAAGGGGGTGTAATGGGGAGGACGCTTCCTCTTGTTGGGTTGATCGAGCACAATGACTATCCATTACAGATGGTCTAAGGCTGGCGGTGATAGTGACCGCGATCACCATCGTCAATACAATGACACATCATTTTTTTCTCTCCAACCAACATCACCACCAACATAGTATAATAACACAACCATCATCATAAACAAAACATATCTCACTTAAACAGAAACATACTCCACAAAAACTAAAATATCACGTACACACAACAACTTCCACACCTCTCACAACTCGGTTGTCTAGACGACCGAGTTCTCCTTTTTCCCTACCCATCACGCGTCTTCCATGAGACAAGGTAATAGGTAGCATGCGTCTTTATGGTGCCAACCAGTACCATCTCTGAGTTTATTGAGGCCCAGTGCAGAATTCAGCTTAAAGACAAATATGGGGCCTAAAATAGAAAGTAAATAATTTAATTAAAATATAAAATGAGAAATAATCATTTTCAATGTGTCCGACCATCATTTTTTAATGCAACACACTAAATCAAATACATGAAGTCACTTTTATAGGATTTATATACATATTACATAAAAATTTGGAGGCCCTTAGAATTAGAGGCCCTGTGCGATAGCACACCTCGCACACCCTCATATACGGCTCTGGTGCCAACAAGGCAATGTGATGCTATCAAGTATCTTGGTAAATATGAAAATATATGAGACACTTCTGATAATATCAAGTGTATTTGTAAATGTGCATTAAATGATATCAGTTGTTTAGCTAATGAGTTTAATGTTTTTTTTTTTTTTTTTTTTTTTTTTTTTTTTTTTTTTTTTGTCACAAAAGAAAATGATGCTAACGATTTTAACACTAAAATAAAATATTTTCATTTAACTTTTGAATTAGGCTTATGTGCTCAACTAACATCATGTAGCTAAGGGAAATAAACTCAAATTAAGTAAATACATATTTAACATTGATGTCAAATGAAGGTATTGACAGATCACTTGTGACGTTGGAATCTATTCGTAATAGATCTTATTTTTTGTTATATCTTCTTAAATGCAATAAGTAAAATATGATGTATACGTTCAAAAAACATGGTATAAACTCATGTTTCTTTATGGTAACTAGAGAAGAAGAAGATCAACATGCAATATTTTATATTTATGAAGGGAGGTAAATGAACAATATTTTTAGCAAATGAAAAATGTGAAAGAATTCACAGAAATATGAAAGCCTTGGTGGTGGGGTTCATATTTGTTGCCTTTTTACTGGTATTAAAAGGCATATTTTTTGAAAAGAAATATAAATCAACCGTGTTTGCAAAGAGTCTTGTAAAAGGCGCCATTTAAAAAAAAAAATAAAATAAAATAAAAAATAAAATAAAAAAATAATAATCAACGTCAGCACCTTCAGTTTTAGTCATGCGAGCACGCATGTAGGGGTAAAATGCACGACAAATAAAGATTCTTAACAAGTACACCATTAGATTCTGGAAGTTTAAGGTTAATCATTTCGGATGTTTTAAGGATCATGTGGGATTCTTTAAGAAATCCATTCACGTAGTCTTTAAATATTACTCCGTATTTGTTTGTTGGTGATCATTTGTTGTTCCATGATGAAAATGTTTTTTAGTTTGGCTTGAAGGTGAAGAGATAGAAATAGTCAAATAGTGTTGTAGTGCGGTGCCATTAGGATGGTGGCAGTGGCATCGGCATCGCACGGCGGCATGGCCATACCGCCGGTGAACACCGCCGCCACCTCGGCGGTATGGCCAGCGGTATGTGTTCAACGACATATTTTGATTCCGCGGTTTGGGAAAAATCGAACGTTGGAATAGAGACGTTTGGTTTAGGTGACCGTTGGTAGAACAAACAAACAAAAAAAAATAAATAAATAAAAAAAAATAAATAAATAAATCCTTCTATATATACTAACTAACAAAATTCATATATCTATCCTAAAAAATCACTTACAATAACAAATTATTAACACAAACAATTCACATATTTTTACAATGGTTTCGTCTTCTTCTTCTTCGTCCGACTCGATATTTATTCCCGCCGAATCGTCCGAACTATTGGCATCCAGTAGCACCCTACAAACCTTATTAGCCGTGTACGATTCAATTGACGACACGGCAAGCTCTACCGAAACTCGGGAGTATATAACCCGTTTTCATGAAGAAGCTTTACAAACCCTTATAAATGACTACTCCCTCCGTCCCAAAATTATTGTCCCATAACAAAAAGCACATTCTTTTAGAAAAACATCACTATCACTACTTTATCTCTCTTACTTTTTTGCCAAATGACAAGTTTACCCTTAACCAATTAATTAATACTTCATTAAAGTTTGTAATATTAATTTCAACCAAGGGTAATATAGTAAACTTACCAAACTCCACTACCTATTCACTTTCCATTTTTGGTATGAGACAATAATTTTGGGACGCCCGAAATGAAAAAATGGGACTATAAAATTGGCACGGAGGGAGTATTTCGTTGAACATCCAAAGTTTTCCGACAATACTTTTCGTGATAGGTTTCGTATGAATAAAAGCTTGTTAATTATGTTTTTTTTTTTAAGTATTATGTAATTTTCTTTTAGTTATTAATGAAATATTATGTTTTTATTTAATTGTTTAATATAATTTATGAAAATAAAAAATAAAAAATAAAATTAGTTGGGAGGTATGAAAAAGGCATGGTTGCCACTAAAAAAAGAGTTGGGAGGTATGAAAAAAGTATGAATGAGGTGGAATGATATTATTGGTGGGTTTGGGAGGTATGAGTTTTTTGGGAAGCATGACTGCCACCATGCTTATGAATGTTTCAAACAATGTGTTGTACTATGATAGAGATGTGAGTGGATGTGATTGAGTTAACATGTTTGCATTATGACCATGCAATCTTTTTGATAGGGTTCTACTATAAAAGCCCCCTAGCATGTCTCATCAGGGGGTTTTTGTCTTTTTATTCCTTTTGTCCTTTTTGACTGACAGTATATCACAGTTTTTGTCAGTTTCTGCTCCGTATTTCTGACAGTTTTAAGCGTTTAACTTATTAAACTTTATATTTTATGTTCCGTACTTTCAGGTTTATATTTTTTTGATATAAATAAAATTATAAAAATAAAAATAAAAAATAATAAATAATAAAAAAAACACAAAAAATAGGGGAGTGTGGATAAGGTTTTTTTGGGCTTGGATAACTTGTCCCATCTTGATATTTAGATAGGATTTTAAGGAATTAAATTATTATGAAAAGAGTAAATTAAATTGCAAAAACCGTCCTTATGTCCAAATCAAATAGTGTTGTAGTGCGGTGCCATTATGGGTCATACTAACCGGACCCTTCCTACCATGGGTGGTCCACCTATTTTAGTCAAAAAGTACAAGCATTAAAGGAGACAGTACAAGCGGCGGCAGCAGTGTCGATCAACACACCCTCCCTACAGGGAGGGTCAGTATAACATCAGCCTGCCATTATATATATGAATGTTTCAAACATGTGTTGTACTATGATACAGATGTTAGTGGATGTGATTGAATTAACATGTTTGCATTATGACCATGCAATCTTGATATTTAGATAGGATTTTAAGGAATTAAATCTAACTATCTTATAATGCATAAAGGCCTACTATTAATAGAAATACTTAAAATTAAGCAATACAAGTTATAAAGCTAAAAGTACAAGTAATTAAAACACATTTTCTAACATTTACAAGTTCTTAAGCTCAAAGTACAACTAATTAAAATAGAAATACTAACATTAAATACAATAAATAAATCATTATGTACATTAAATACAATTAATTAACGGGTCAATAAATACAATTAATGCAGTTATTAAATAATTAAAACACCCTTTACATAAGAAATACAAATTATCAAGCATATTGTAAAACCAACTTAAACACAGTTCTTGCATTAAATGTCACTAATACAAATAATAAAGCACATGATACAAATATTCAAGCCCGAACAGGAAACGGGCCAAACGGGCTCGAGCCCGAACGGGCATGGGCCAAACGGGCTCGAGCCCGAACGGACACGAGCCAACGGGCTCAGGCCCGAACGGGCACGAGCTAAACGAAATTCTTGATATCCGTAAATGTATTGTAAAAAAAAACATAATAAACTAAAATACATGATTCACCAGAAAATTTTATTTCAGGGTACCCGCCGCCGCAACGCGCGGGTACCCTGCTAGTTATTATGAAAAGAGTAAATTAAATTGCAAAAACCGTCCTTATGTCCAAATCGCAGGTACAGTTTTAATAACTTTAAAAATGCATGAACAATCTTTGTGAGGAACTCCCGGTTAACTTTTTGTCACGCGCAAAAGTGAATGAATGAGTTGAAACTGAGATTAGTTCATACATATTTTAAGCACACTAAGGGTGCTTTTAGTTAAAGGAAAACACTCTTGCTTTCCACAAAATGTTTTGTGAAAAACAAAGAAAACAGAGATCGCGTTCAAATAATTATTTTCCAATAAAATTATCTACAAAACACAAAATTCTTATTTCCAACTTTAATACACAAAACTACAAAACATTTTTTTTTCACCTATTTTCCTTTAAAATACCCTCAATCCGTTTTCGTCGGTTTTTATCATTTTTAATACGTTTTTGTTCATTTTCGTCCGATTCTTTACGTTTAACATCCGATTTTTTACGTTTTCTTCTGTCTTTTTACGTTTTCATCCGTTCTTTTACGTTCTCGTCTGTTTTTTTACGTTCCGTCCGATTTTTTTACGTTTTTGTCTTTTTTTATATTTTCATCCGATTTTTTAGGTTTTCGTCCGATTCTTTATGTTTACGTATGATTTTTTAAGTTTTCGTCCGATTCGTTACGTTTTCATCCGATTTTTTACGTTTTCTTCCGATTCTTTACGTTTTCGTCTGAATTTTTACGTTTTCGTCCGATTTTTTACGTTGTCGTCCGATTCTTTACGTTTTCGTCCCATTTTTTACGTTTTCGTCCGAATCTTTACGTTTTCGTCCGAATCTTTACGTTTTCGTCCGATTCTTTACGTTTTCGTCTGATTCTTTATGTTTTTGTCTGATTTTTCACGTTTTCGTCCGATTCCATACATTTTCGTCTATTTTTAAGTTTTTGTCTCAATTCTTACGTTTTCGTCCGATTTTTTACGCTTTCGTCCGATTCTTGCGTTTTCGTCCGATTCTTTACGTTTTCGTCTGATTCTTTACGTTTTCGTCTTTTTTTTTTTACGTTCACTTCTGAACTTTTACGTTTTCGTCTGATTTTTTACGTTTTCGTCCGATTCCTTACGTTTTTGTCTGTTGTTTTACGTTTTCGTCTGAATTTTTACGTTTTTGTCCGATTTTTTACGTTTTCGTCCGATTCTTTATGATTTCGTCCGATTTATTACGTTTTCGTCCGATTCTTTACGTTTTCGTCCGATTCTTTACGTTTTCATCCGAATCTTTACGTTTTCGTCCGATTCTTTACGTTTTCGTCTGTTTTTTTACGTTTTCGTCTAAATTTTTTTGGTTTCATCTTTTTTTTTTTACGTTTTCGTCCATTTTTTCTTTACGTTTTCGTTTGGTTTTTTACGTTTTCATCCGTTTTTTACATTTTCGTCTGTTGTTATACGTTTCCGTCCATTTTATTATGCTTTCATCATTCTTTTATGTTTTTTTACGTTTTCGACTTTTTTTACATTTTTTTAGGTTTCGTCTGACGAAAACGTAAAAAACGGACGAACATGTAAAAATAGATGAAAACACAAAAAAATGAACGAAAATGTAAAAAAGCAGACGAAAACGTAAAAAAAGGTTGAAAAATACTATAATTTAGAAAACGTAAGAAAACGTAAAAAAAAACATAAAAGAGAGGACGAAAACATAATAAAACGGGCGAAAACGTAAAAAACGGACGAAAATGTATAAAAACAAACGAAAATGTAAAAAATAGACGAAAACGTAAAAAAAAACGTTGAAAACCTTAAAAACAGACGAAAACATAAAAAAAGGAACGAAAACGTAAAAAGACATACGAAAACGTAAAAATCAGACGAAAACGTAAAAAAACAGACGAAAACGTAAATAATCGGACGAAAACGTAAAGAATCGGACGAAAACGTAAGAAAAATCAGACGAAAATGTAAAAAAACAGACGAAAACGTAAATAATCAGACGAAAACGTAAAGAATCGGACGAAAACGTAAGAAAAATCGACAAAAACGTAAAAAACAGACGAAAACGTAAATTTTTTCATGTTATTTGATGTTATATTTTACTTTTTTAATTGTTTATTTTCTCGTATTAGTTTTTTTAGTTATTTTATAATTTAGTTGGTTAGTTTATAATATTTGTTTTTGTGTTTTGAAGATGTTTTTATAATATTACAAAGGTGAATAAAGAATTGAGATACTCTCCGTAGAAAACAACAAAACTTAAACATATTTTCTAGTTTTGCAAAATGGAAAACACAAATACATGTTTTTCAAACTAAACGCGTTTCCTAAAGTTTTCATTGTTTTGTGGAAATAAAACTCCCATCCCTTTTTCTACAAAACAAGAAATAGGAAATGAAAGAAAATGTTTTCCAACTAAACGCCACCTAAACATTTCCAGCCTAATTTTGAGTGGAAACATTTTATTTCAAAATCAACCAAATCACTCTTCTTTTTTTAGTCATTTTTATTTTTTTTTCACTTTATTTTTTTTTTGAGTGGAAACATTTCCAGCCTAAATGATACTCGGGAGCAAAACACTTTTTATTTCACTTTATTTTTTTTTTTTATTTACTTATTTAAGTGATGCTGGAGAAGATAGTGAAAACCATGAGTAACACTTTTGACAGGTGTGAAAACACATTAGCAGCAATTTTGCTTTTAAATAAAGACCATTGACTAATCATTCATACAAATTTCAACGGGTTGTGATCGATCAGATCCCATGGATGAATACCAATCCGCACCCTCTTCACTCATACAGCCACGTCCCTCTTCGTATATAAACAATAACGAAGAAAACCAAGCCTCCTATGTCAAGCCACCATCGTACTCAGATAATGTGCCAACACGACCAGTTTCACATGTTGAACACGAACAGCGTGATCTAGTTGCTGACGATGGTCATGCAAACGTAAAATCTCCCCCATCATACGAAGAAGTTGCTCCAAAAGAACCTTCGTATTATGAAGATGATGGAACCCGTGGTGTGAATCAAGACAATGATCATAAGGCGCCTTCGTTTCAAGATGTTGGTCCTGGCAGAGGCACTTCTATATATGAAGATTATTATGAAAATAGGGACGAAAAACCTCCAACATTTGGGGCTGTTCGTCCACCAAATGACAGTTCAAACGATGAAGATAGTTTTGTGATGAATCCGTCGCGTCCACTGAGTTACAGACGGTGAAATTGAATCTTTGATTAAGATTTACTATGTTGGTATTCTTCCTTTTTCAGTTGGTTAGATATGTTTGTGTAATGTGTCATCGCTTTTGTTTCAACGTATTGACTTTTCGAAGTATTAAATAAAATTCACGATTGCTTAAGTGTTATAATTGAAGCGATATTCAAATTTTATGAATGTTATTTGGTAATTTTAGTGTTATCAAATATAGATGATTGTGTTTTGTTTGAGATCAACGGGTCTTTGTTTTATTTGAGATCAACAATAAACACACACTCACACACAACAAAAGGGAGAAGACTTGGTAGTGCAGTTGACCGAGTCTTGCCTAAAATCACTTGAGGACACGCCCTTCAATTGGGGGCGTAATGAAGATGACCAAGTGTGACCGAGGGTGACCAAGTGAAGATGACCATTCATTACGGATGGTCTAATGGAAAGACGACGCATCTTTTGCCTCTTTGGCACATCAGTTAAGGACACGTGCTTCCTTATTACATACATCCCGGAAGATGCGTCTTGGGTGAAGAAAAGGAAGAAGTCAGCTTTGGGGACGACCGACTTCTTATCTCAGTTGTGTGTATGATATTGATTTTTGTGGATATATTTGCATTTAGTTGGGGTATGTTTTGGTAGTGATGTTGGTTGTCTTATACTCTTATTACACGATATTGTTGATGTTGAAAAGTTGATGTGACGCTAAATTGGCAATTATGTTTGCAAAAGTAGAACTACCAGTTGACGCTAGATGTTTAGTTGTCTAGTTGTATCGAAGATTATAAAGTGCGAAATGACGAAATTTAAAAAG
Source organism: Artemisia tridentata subsp. tridentata (assembly GCA_021014915.2). Lineage (NCBI taxonomy): Eukaryota > Viridiplantae > Streptophyta > Magnoliopsida > Asterales > Asteraceae > Artemisia > Artemisia tridentata. The sequence continues at coordinate 419,450,433 of CP139505.1, forward strand.
ATGAACAATAACGTTAAATGTTTTTTCAAGTAGCAGTTTAAAAATTAAACCCTTGTTAAACTAGCTTTTACTCCCTCCGTCTTAATTTAATTGTCATGAGAGAGAAACTATAAAGTTTAATAAAAGTGGGGTCATTTTAATTTTTAACCACTAAAATGGAATATTCCTCCACTAAATTCTCTAGTTTTTACTTAATAAGGAAAGTGGACAATTAATTTGAGACATCCATAAAAAAAAATATGGACAATTAAATTGAAACGGATGGAGTAATTAAAAAGGTTGAACAATCATAAATGCTCTTTATACATACTATACAAGCCCCCCTATGGTCAAAGGGGGGCTTCTGCAAATTAGGTCCCATTTGTACTTTGTCCCATACGCAAATGGGTGATTATAGTCAAACACCCCCTGTAGGGGGTGTGTTGACTTTAACCATGCTGCCGCCGCTTGTATTGTCAGCTTTGTCGGATTGTACATTTTTCAAAAGTAGGCGGGCCCCATCCCATAGGGGGTGTACCCATAGTAGTACCATATGCAAATATAACCCACGGGCTCCATCTGTCTTGTCTTGTCAAGTACTGGGTCCCAACTTCACGTTGGGTCAATAAATTTTCCATCATTTATTTTTCTTTTTATTTGTTTACTCACGCTTATGCTCTGTAGTTCTTTTCTTTTAAATAAAAAAAAATATTTAATTTTTGTTTCTACAAAAAATAAAAAAAAAAAAAAAAAAAATTAACTCACGCTTATGCTCTGTAGTTCTTTTCTTTTAAATAAAAAAAAATATTTAATTTTTGTTTCTAAAAAAAATAAAAAAATAATAATTTCTAAAAAAATTATTTCAGAAAAAATAAATGAAAAAAAATTTAATTTCGAAATAAAAAAAATATTTTTCTAAAAAAATTAAAAAAAAAATTCTATAAAAAAATTATTTTTCTAAAAAAGTTAAAAAAATTATTTTTCTAAAAAATTTATTTCAGAAAAAATAAATGGAAAAAAATTAATTTCGAAATAAAAAAATATTTTTCTTGTTTAATTGAATAATTACACTTGTTTTTGTAGTTGTTTAATATGTTAACGTTAACGTGTTATTGTTTAATGTGTTAATTAAATAGAAACACGTCTGACGAATACATTTTAATTGTTTAATGTGTTAACATTAACGTGTTATTTTTTAATGTGTAAAATAAATAGAAACACATCAGACGAATACATTTTAATTGTTTAATGTGTTAACGTTATCGTATACAAAAAAACGTTACATAAAATAAACATCACACAAAAAATAAACACTACACACAAAAAAATTTTGGATTGCGGGACTTATTGGTTTTTGTCGTCTACTATTATTAATTGATGTCGATTGGAGATATCATCAAGTCGAACTGGTTTATCGATTATTTAAAGGTAGTGCGTTTTTGCATGTGGACGTTTTATTATTCTGCTCGAATTAATTGGTCAAATGGAGTATTAGGCTGAAGGGAGTGGGGCTACCTAGAGAAGGGGCGGCTCACGCCATGTGGCGCCTAGTCAGCAGGTTGGGTAGCCTCAAAAAAAAGAGGGAGTGGTGTTCCCGGCGACCTAGCTTATATAATAAAGAGATGGTCCGTATTTCAATAGAAGAGATTCTTCTCTTTCCTATATAATAACTATATAATAACAATTGTGATAGGTAAGTAGTATTATTTAATGAGTATTATTCGATTCTTTCACTTGCAGAGTACAAATGAGCAGGCGACTCAAATATATCGCCCGGATGGTGTATCGCCTAGAAGGGGCAGTGTTTCCGGCGACTTAGAGGCGTTCCAGCCTTGGTTCGCCTGTTTAGACGCCTCACTCCGTTTAGCCTTAGTTGTCAATTGCATTGTGAAATCAATTCTGAGTATGGATCAATAGGAGGTGACGATGATAGATGCATTAATGGGTCTGACGTACTTGTCTTCATTAATTCTTGTCGCAAGTGGAAGTAAATTGATTCGTATGGTGAGATTTAATTTTGGACGTTGCTGCTGCTGTTAACTCTTTTTGGAGTATGGAATGCATTCTGTGAGGCTGGTTGCAACGGGTCGTAAAAATTCGGTCGAGCGACTAAGGCAACCGATATCCAAATCGGTTGTGGCCAATGTAGAGGTTGGGTCGAATGTCGGTTGCCAGCGACTAGAAATGTGAATCGGTTGTGTTTTCAACCGATATAAATGTTGTGTTGTATACTAATTCAAAAACAAACCGTTGCATATATAAAAAAAAAAAAAAAAAAAAAAAAAAAAAAAAAAAATTTTTTTTAAAAAAACTTTACCACTTTTCATCCTATAAATACCAACATCAAATACACTTCTAAACACAACATTTCAAAAAACTTCTCATCCATATTCACCATGTCGTCTTACGAGATATTGTTTGGTTCTTCGTCTTCCGACGATGATGAAGTTATGAGTGAGTTTATGGAGTTTGTGGAGTTTGCGGAGTTTGCTTGGAACGCTTATCAAGCATCCCAGCCGAGAGTTCCACGAAGGTACATACCTAGGGATCATGTGGGTGCTCATAATCGTTTAGTGGCGGCATACTTCTCCGAAAACCCGTTGTTCGACGAAAGAACATTCTGTCGGCGGTTCCGAATGAGCCGAGAACTATTCACACGAATTGTTTGAGATCTAACGGATTATTCTCCTTATTTTGAACAAACTCCTGATTGTAGGGGCGTACCTGGTATTAGCCCATTGGTCAAGTGTACAGCGGCCATTCGTCAATTGGGATACGCGTCCGTTCCTGATTCTCTTGATGAGAATCTTGCAGTGGCCGCAACAACAGCCCGTGACTGTCTCCGTAAGTTTTGCAATGTTATCATGGAGTTATATGGTGCCGAGTATTTGCGAAAACCCACGTATTCTGACCTTGAAAGATTATATGCTCATCACGAGCATAAGCATAGGTTTCCTGGGATGATGGGAAGCATTGATTGTACAAGTTGGGAGTGGGAGAATTGCCCAAATGGTTTGAGAGGTCAATATGCTAGGGGTGATCACGGGCCACATCCATTCATTTTATTGGAAGCGGTCGCCTCCCAAGATTTATGGATTTGGCATGCGTTCTTTGGTGTCTCCGGGATGAATAACGACGTTAATGTTTTACGTCGTTCCCCTGTCTTCAATGATATCAGATCTGGGAAAGCACCGGACCTTGAATTCGAGGCTAACGATGTACAATATAAAAGAGGATATTATCTTACTGACGGGATATATCCACGATGGTCCGTTCTTATTAAGTCCATTTCAAATCCTCCCACGGGTGATGAAAAAAGAATATTGTACAAGAGGAAGCACGAAGCAGCAAGGAAAGATGTGGAACGGGCTTTTGGTGTGTTGAAGAAGAAGTGAAAAATGCTTAAAGTTCCGGCTCGAGGGATGAATAAAAATGATCTCCGAGATATTATATATACATGTATCATATTACATAATATGATCATTCAACACAAGCAACGGGCGATAAGTCCTACATGGTTCGAAAATGAGGGCCATCAACCAGACGATCCCTTAAGAACATTTGAAGAATCTTTAGTCGTTACTCAGGAGATCCAGGACTCATCAACCCATCTACACTTAAAATCTGATTTGATCGAACACATTTGGAGAAATCGTAGAAATCATCAGCTCAATCAAGAAAATGAAGACGAAGATGAGGACGATGAGGAAGACGATGAAGAATTTCTATGATCTTTTTAATTTTATTTGAATAATTTACGTAATGTTTGTAACGTTTATTTGATTTAGTATTGTAATGTTTTTTATTTTTAATGAATTTTAAATTTGTGTTTTAAAATGTTGGAATTAAAAAAAAAAAAAAAAAAAAAAAAAAAAAAAAAAAAAAAGTCGTTCACCACTGTGGCACTTGGGTCATGTCTGGTCGCTGGAGAGAGAAAGCTGACGTGGCAGCCGGAAACTTGGGTCGTCCAGGGTCACCACTGTGTCTAGCCTAATGAATTATTGGTTTAACAGTTTCTCCTGCTCACTTCAAAAATTATAACTGCTCTTGATTCATACGTAGCAGTTGGTACTGCTGTGACTAACAGTTAGTACTGCTCGACAACAGTTAGTACTGTTCATTGGTTTATATGTAGCAGTTTATACTGCTGGCTTCACCAGTTAGTACTGCTTGGTCTTTGGAATTAGTACTGTTCGTTGAACAGTTTGTACTGCTAGCTTTGGAAGATGAACAGTTTATACTGCTGGTTGGTACTGCTAGCGCATGGGCTTCTCAAAGTGAGAGGAAGCATTGGTTATTGATTTGGAACTGGTGATTCCAAAACACACACACAGGGGATAACACACACACAGAAAAGGTTTTGGTTTGGATAAAGAACTGTTTTTCATTCTACTACTGCTTGGTTTCAAATATTATTGTAGTCATTTTTCGTAAGCTATTTAGTGATCTTCATGGTACTACATGGTATTTGTTTCTATGGTGGTTAGTTATTCGACAAGTTCTTTCAAATGGTTACCATATGGCTTGTTTTGGTGATTATTTGGAGAAGAAAATTGAATATGGTTTATTTGATGTTGTAGTTGAGTTTCACAGGTGCGTGTTCTTATCATAATTTAAACGGCCTGCAACGTTTAAAGATAACTTGTTTGGGCGTTAATGCGGTGACAATGACTTGTCAAATCTAGTTTTCATAGGTCAAGGGGTGGATGGACGAAGACCTAGTTAACTATCACTTAAAGGAGTTACATTGTAGTGCTCAGTATCTCATAGAAGATGAGGATTTTGTCAAGAGATTTCGGTCTACTTATATTTCTGGTTTTATATAAGTTTGGAGTCACGAGGATAGTGTAAGATATAAGACGCAAGTTTTGGAAATTCAACTTCTTCATCAAGTTCGTTATACTCGGTTTTCTTCATCAGTAATCAGTTCATAAGGCCTACGGAGTTCGTGATTCAAGAGATGGTAAACATGCTTAGTTTCAGGGGAAGCTTATTTAATTGTTTAACCATCTACATGCATCACTTAAGGGGAAGCGTTTGATTCAAGTTGCATTGAAGACCCCTATTTGATGATGACAAAAAGGGGAAGAAGGTTTATTTGCAGCTTGAAGATCATCTTTCATACTTGGTTTTGTCATATCAACTAGGGGAAGATTGTTAGGAATTAAATATGAGTTGATATTGACAAAAGATGAAAGATGGAGGAAACTTATGAAGACAAAGATGAAGGACCTTAATTGTAATATTTAGAGTCTTTGTAACCCTAAATCTCTATTATATAAAGAGATACAGAGAATACGTTTTATCAGGTCTTCCACAATGTAGTCAACTTAAAGGTGTGGGTGTGTACCTAGGCGTGAGTCTTTGTTTAGACGCCTAGGGTTAGGGTTTGTAATCGTTTGACAAACCTTGTGCAATGATAATGAATCATTTGATCTATTCCGCTGTGCATACTATATTGTTATTCATTATTATTGTGTCAATTCCTAGATGAGGTCTAACAAACCTCGAGCAAACGATCTCCACACTCCCAATAGATCTATTTATATCAAACGGCTTCCTAGACAGGAATTAACGGCAGATGATAGTGGGCACAAAATGGGATTCAGCAAACTTAGGTTTCTGCATATTAGAGTGTTCTCAAAAACAAAATTCATTTCTGGTTCATGAAAACAGTTTTGCATGTTTCTCACCACAAGCTTATAAAACAAAATCGTATAAAATATGGGGCTATAAACTCACCTTTCAATATCAACAATCTGCTAAGCGACAGAATAATGCAACCGCGCCGACAGACAACCTAGACCAGTACGGTAAGTCTTAGTAAAATATTCGTGTCTCACGTGTCTTATTTTATTTGAAAAGTTTACGCTTGAATAGTGCTCGTGTATTTCTTGCTTGCTGTGTGGTAAAATATATATGAAACAATTTATTGTTGTCATTCTTTATGGTGGTGGCTCATGGTGAAAGTGTACGGTGGGAATACGTAACGGAACATCCGTGTTAGTATTCACCGCTCAAAATGCGCAATTGATATATATATATATATATATATATATATATATATATATATATATATATATATATATATATATATACTTATATATATTAGATTAATTACTTTTGTATTTAATTAATTAAGGTTAAAATTAAGTAAATAAGCCTTTAGAAATAAATAAAATAATGAAGTTAATGGATTATTATTTTATTATAAATATTATTTGTTATTTATAATAAAACTATAGTTATAAGAATAATTAAAACATTGTTAAGAATTTATAAAGTTTACTTAAGTTAAGTATCTTCACAAAATACTCTAAGTGTTAAATTTTTAGAAAATTTGGGCATGACCCATTCGTTTATACAATGTTTCCGTATTTCTCAAGTGTTGCAAATTTTCCTCAATTATTTCACTAACTAGTTACAAGTGCAAAAATGTGTTTGTGACATATATTTTAATTGTTGCGAACGTTTTTATCGTCACATTATTCGTTATCGTCATATTTCATTATTAACAATAGATTTCGAAACGAAGTCAATAATTTGTCAAAAAGTCAACGAAAGTCAATGTCAATATTAGTTTGGTGAAAATGTCAATTTTTACCCTTTCGGGGACTAAACGTCTCAAAATAAGTCCAAAAATAGTTTTCGTTATATTTATCGTTTCGTTAAACATTAATAACCACGGCGAGTCGGAAAATAATCCAAAAATCAATTTCATCATTTTTGTTGCTCATTGGGCCGAAAACTAGAAAGATAGCCCAATAGCCAATTTTAGCCCAAAACACATTTTTAGTTATAACGTATATATCGACGCGTTTCTAAAATTCGTTTTACTCGCTCATTGGGTCCGTTTGGTCAAAAAGTTACCATGGGCTCGGCCCAACAGTCCATACGTGGGCTTTTTGGCCCAAAACTTAGTTTGGTCCATTTTGCTATTATTTAGTACTTATTAGTGATTATTATTTACCAAACAAACTTTATACTTATCAAATAAGCTCTAATAAATAAGCTACTTAGTCAAATAGTCAACTATGACCAAAATACATATTATTCAACCCATATTATTTATTTCAACTCATTTTCACCTTTTTACTAGTTATTTTCTATAACTTGTGGCTTATTAAATAAGCTAATCCAAATAAGCACTTAACTATATTTTTCCACCATTTCACCATTAGAGCCAAAATTTTATGTTTTTTAAAACCCCAATAATCATTTATTTTTATTATGGCCGAATAGTGTATATGTTCACAAAAGCTTATATATTGATTAATTCCGCGTAAAAACCGTAACTAGTGTTTGTATCATCAAACTAACACTATATGTAACAAGATTTACCACACAAGCAAGAAATTTATAAACTAGCTCATAAACCATAAAAATGTCAAGCACTATATGAAAGAACACAAGCCCTAAATTTTTCCATATCAACAAAATATATACTTTCAACACTTTTAATCATCATCATACATCAAATGAACAAGAGATTAACAAGATTTGAAATTTTTTATGAATTCTTACAATGGTTGTGTAGTTAATGAGCCAAGGAGGAACCAAGAACACCCAATGCTTCACCAAATTTACCCAAACCAAGTTCCAAATAACCCAAAAACCTTTAATATACACTTTGATCTATTTGAACTTCAAAGAAAATGTGTTGATCTTGTAGATTTTAGTTGAGCTGTGAGTTTAGGGAAGAAAGAAAGGAAATTTTGATCTAGGAAGGGTTTTGAGATGAAATGGATGTGTAGAAATGTAAGTAGCTAAATGGGGTATAAATACAAAATAAGCCTTGGCATATCCCACTATCATTATCTTAGCATATATTAATTTTTGTCATATTGTGTTGCTGTACTCGTGAGTTAGGAGGGAGTATGTGATGTATTTTTGATCCTCGTGAGTGTATCGTGTGTCGGTTTAAGCTTAAATAGTTACCGTAAAGTCTCGTTTTGACGTTTTTGGACATGTTTACGTAAAATAAAGTTTTTATCCACGTTTTTGTCATAAATGTAATAAAATATCATTACTGACTCAAAAATATATTTATTTGACTGTTACCATGTGTACTGTGCTGTCGGTACGCGCGTACAGTTATTTTTCAGAAAAATACGAGAAAGCTCTCAGTTAATTACAAGACTTGTCAGTAACTATCAGAAATGTGATAATTTAGGTTTACTGACAAAAATATACTTTTTCTGCGGTGACTGTAAGCTACAGTATGCGGGACAGCTCCCAAAAATGCTCAAAAATACTCAGAAACATGCAATTGTGCATAGAAATGCTTAGCTTAAAAATAGTTAATACTCAATTAACATTAATTAATAACGTGAAAATTTCCATTTTTCACAGTCTCCCCATCTAATCGGGAAATCCGTCCCGGATTTCAATTTACGTTACTCGTTGGTTTTGAAAAGAGATGAGGGTATTTTCGCTTGATTTCGTCCTCTCGCTCCCAAGTGTACTCGGGGCCTCTGCGAGAGTTCCAGCGGACCTTCACAATTGGGATACGACTCTGCTTTAGCCGTTTCACTTCCTGGTCCATGATTTCAATCGGCTCCTCAATAAAATTTAACCTCTCATCAAGCTGAATCTCATCCAAAGGAATGACGGCACTTTCATCAGATAAACACTTTTTCAAATTGCTGACGTGAAAAACGTCATGTACAGCGCTGAGCTCAGATGGCAGTTCGAGTCGGTAAGCTACCGGCCCGATCCTAGCAAGAATTTTGAAAGGTCCAATATAGCGAGGGTTCAGCTTACCACGCTTGCCAAATCTAATCACGCCTTTCCGGGCGAGACCTTTAACATCACTTTATCTCCCACATGAAACTCAAGGGGTTTCCGCCTCTTGTCGGCATAACTCTTTTGATGGTCACAAGCCGTCTGCATTCGGCTCTTGATCTGCACGATCTTTTCAGTAGTCTCGTGGACTAGTTCCGGTCCGGTAAGTTGACTTTCTCCTACTTCCGCCCTACAAACTGGCGATCTGCACTTATGACCATTAAGTGCTTCAGACAGTGCAGCTTTAATGCTGGTGTGATAACTGTTGTTATAAGAAAACTCGGCTAAAGGCAAATGCCTGTCCCATCCGTTCCCGAAACCAATCACATAGGCTCTCAACATGTCCTTTAATGTCTGAATGGTCCTCTTACTTTGTCCATCCGTCTGAGGATGGTAAGTTGTACTCATGTCAAGGTCGGTTCCCAATGCATCCTGAAGCGGCCTCCAAAAAATAGACGTGAATCGACTGTCTCGATCAGAGATAATAGAAACAGGCACACCATGCCTCGCGACAATTTCCTTCACATACAGTCGCGGGAGTTTATCCATGCTGATATTTTCCTTTATAGGAAGGAAATGTGCTGATTTAATGAGACGGTCAATGATTACCCAAATTGTGTCATAACCACTCAACGTCTTAGGCAACTTAGTAATAAAATCCATAGTGATACGTTCCCATTTCCATTCTGGGATCTCAGGTTGAACAAGCAGACCGGACGGTCTCTGGTGTTCAGCCTTGACCTTTGAGCATGTTAAACACTTGCTGACATATTCAGCTATATCGGCCTTCATGTTTGGCCACCAATACAACTTCTTCAAGTCTAAATACATCTTTGGTAGTTGAGCCTCAACTGAAATCTACTTAACCCCACAACTCATCAAACAAGAACTGTCATGAGATTAAGCTAAACTACAAGTTCAAGCCTTGTAACAGGATGTACCTAGATTTGACAAGATATACTTAGATTTGTGGAATTCGTGCATAATCAAATCACGAATTTTCTCCATGTAGCGGGATCCAACACCTGTTCACATAACACAGAACCCCATCAGCTCTCCTTACAATTCCATTTTTACTCTCTGGCATTCTGTGAATCTTCTCACGTGGTCGGTTTTCATCCTTGAGCGCCTCACCCTGAGCCTCAAGAATTTTCGCTGGAAGCGGCAAACTGATCGTCATCCCAAATGATCTGAATTTGAGGGGTTTGATTTGCTCCTTTCTGCTGAGGGCGTTGGCAACTACATTTGCCTTGCCTAGGTGGTAACGGATCTCTCAATCATAGTCGCTAAGCATTTCCAACCATCGGCACTGTCTCATGTTCAGCTCCTTCTGGTTCAAGATATGCTGTAGACTTTTGTGGTCGGTATACACTACGCACTTAGTTCCATAAAGGTAGTGTCTCCAAATCCTCAGTGCAAACATGACTGATCCTAATTCTAGGTCATGGGTTGTGTAGTTTTTCTCATGGGTTTTCAGCTGTCGAGAAGCGTATGCTATTACCTTCTCTCTCTGCATCAACACGGCTCCCAAACCTTTGTGTGAAGCGTCACAATACACAACAAAATCTTCGCTACCCTCGAGTAAAGCCAAAATAGGTGCACTACACAATATTTCCTTAAGGAGTTGAAAAGCTTCTTCCTCCTTATCTCCCCAGTCGTATTTCACATTCTTTTGTGTCAGTTTCGTCAATGGCTTAGCAATCTTAGAGAAACCTTCTATAAACCTTCGGTAATAACCGGCAAGTCCTAAAAATTGTCGTATTTTCGTCGGCGTTGTGGGCGTTGCCCAATCCTTAATGGCCTCAATCTTAGCAGGATCTACGTGAATTCCTTGCTTATCTATCACGTGACCAAGAAACTGCACAGTTGATATCCAGAATTCACATTTCGAAAACTTAGCATATAGCTCTTCCTTTTTCAATAATTCCAAAATTAGCTTGAGATGTTCCTCATGCTCTTGCTCATTCTTGGAATATATCAGGATATCATCAATGAATACTATCACGAATTTATCCAAATACGGCTTACACACACGATTCATGAGATCCATGAATACTGCTGGTGCATTTGTCAAGCCAAATGGCATAACTTGGAATTCGTAATGGCCATATCGAGTTCGGAATGCAGTCTTCGGGATGTCCTCTTCCCGGACTCGAAGCTGGTGATAACCCGATCTCAATTCTATCTTAGAGTAAACCGATGAACCTTGCAATTTATCAAACAAGTCGTCGATTCTCGGGAGTGGATATCTATTCTTAATGGTTAGCCTATTTCAGCTCCCTATAGTCAATACACACCTTGAAGGATCCATCCTTCTTCTTAACAAACCAGACAGGAGCTCCCCAAGGCGAAGAACTCGGTCTGATAAAACCTTTTCCAGATAGTTCAGCTAACTGATCAGACAACTCCTGTAATTCCGTAGGTGCTAAACGATAGGGTGCTCGCGCTACATGCGCAGCTCCTGGCACTAATTCGATTTGTCTGGCCGGTGGAAGTCCAGGTAAGTCTTTTGGAAAATCCCTTACGATTGGCACATCTTCCAACCTTTTCTCTCCAGGTTCCTTTTCTTTCTTTTCAGTAACACGAGCTAAAAAGAGATAGCCTCCCTTCTCGATGTACTTCTGCACCTTCGTACACGAAATGATGCTCAATCTTGACGAACGCGCACGATCGCTCTGATCTCCTTCAATGATCAGAACTTCGTTCCCATAGGGTACTCTGACGATCTTCTCATCACAGACGATGACGGCATGATATTTCGATAGCCAATCCATCCCTATGATGACGTCAAAACTACCCAACTCTACGGGCATAAGGTCAATGTTGAATGGACGGTTCAATAAATTTAGGATGCAACCCCTTATAATGGTACCTACTCCTTCTAGGTTTCCGTTTGCTAATTCTACGTCGAAGGCATTATCTAAGGTGGTTGGGGCTATATCGATTTGAGGACTAAAAGCGGTCGACACAAAACTTCTATCTATTCCTGTATCGAAAAGTACTGAAGCATAACGATTATTTAAAAGAAACGTACCCGTCACCACGTTCGGGTCGTCATGGGTTTCTCTTCTGCCCACAACATAAATTATTCCACGGGCTCCTCCTCTATTGCCCTGGTCTCCATTGTTGACTACTGCTAGCTGGTTACCACGACCACTAGCATTTCTCTGATTTCAGGGTTTGTTGCACTCATTGCTTAATTCCATATAGGGGTCCTTCTTGTATTGCTAGGATCTTATTACCATAATGTATGCGGACGAGTTTTCCATCGTGGGTGATTACAGCGTGGTATTTCGACATCCAGTCTATATTGGGAATGACGTAAGAGTCTCTAGGCTGTGTGGACCTAGGGTCGTTGTTGGTTGGTGTTAGGAAATTAAGCTTTAGCAGTTAAGACTGTTGAAGGTAACAGTTAGGACTGTTGGAGATAGAAGTTAAGACTGCTGAGGAGTTTTGAAGACATGAGCAGTTAAGACTGCTGAGTGAAGAAGTTAGTACGGTTTATGATTTATGTAATAGATAATTATGGAAAATATATTGTGTATATCGTATAAGAATAGAATGATAGTTATCTTGTAAAGGAATCCTTAGTCTATAAAAGGATTGCCTAGGTTATGGTTTAGATACACGATACAGATATAACAATACGATAAGAGTTCATACGTATTATAGAGATTCAAGGTTGTAAACCCTAGTGATAGGAGATCACTCGTATTATTATTCTAATAATATTGAATCGTTGAAGTTGAAGGTTATCATTCTGTGTTCATTCATTGTTTTATTCAAATCATACAAAACACATAAAGTCTTCTAAGTGCTAGCTAGTAAATTCCGCGTGCTAGACTACGTATAATTCTTAGTATCACATCTAACACAAGGAGTGTGTGTAGATCCGGTCAAGTGGTATCAGAGACAGGTTGCTGATACTTAGATTTAGAAGATCCGAGAAGAACAAAGATGGACATGGAAACAACACCATCCACAACCAACATTGCTGCTAAGCTTCCTATGCTTAAACCTAATGAGTTTGACATGTGGAGACTTCGTATTGAGCAGTTTTTCCAAGTGCAAGACTATGCACTATGGGAGATCATTGAAGATGGAAACTCTTTTACACCTGTAACAACAACAACTGTTGTTGATGGTAAATCTGAGAGTACAGTGCAGACAATGCCAACCACTAATGAAGAGAAGGCAAGGTACAAGAATGATATTAAGGCTAGAAGTTTGCTTCTGATGACTATTCCCAATGATCAGTTGCTGAATTTTAGTAAGTTCAAGTGTGCTAAATCTCTTTTTGAAGCTATTGTTGCAAGATATGGTGGGAATGAAGCCACCAAGAAAACCCAGAAGACCCTTCTCAAGCATCAGTTTGAGAACTTTACTGCAACAAGCAATGAGTCGTTGGATCATATGTTCAATAGGCTTCAAAAACTGGTGAGTCAATTGGCTGTTCTAGGAATTGAGATGCCTCAGGAAGATCTCAACTCCAAGTTTCTGAGAAGTCTACCTTCTGAATGGGCTATGCATGTGGTAGTATGGAAAAACAAGCCTGATATAGATTCCATGAGCTTAATGGATCTCTATAGAAACTTCAAGATAGTTGAACATGAGATTAAGAAGTCTGCTGGATCAAGTTCAAGCTCAAGCTCAAGCTCAGGAAATTTGGCCTTTGTAACAACTTCCAGTTCCTCAAGTCCTGATGAAGAAGTGCAAGTTGGTGGAGCAGTTGGTACTGCTAGTGCAAACCTTGGTACTGCTAGCACCTCAAGCAGTACTAGTGGACTTTTGAATGATGATACTTATTGTGCTTTCCTAACTACTCAGCACAATGAAAGTATGTTGACTCATTCAGATCTTCAAGAGATTGATGAAGATGATATTGAAGAGATGGATATTAAGTGGCAGCTCTCTCTTCTCAGTTTGAGAGCTAGGAGATTCTTGAAGAAGACTGGAAAGAAGATTGTCATAAACAGTAATGATGTTGCAGGGTATGACAAGTCCAAGATTGAGTGCTTCAACTGCCACAAGAAAGGTCATTACTCAAGGGAGTGCAGATTGCCAAGCCAACAAGATGGAAAGAGTAGAGCATATGGAAACAAGTCAAGAGTTGTGGAGGTTGCTGATTCAAGCTCGAAAGCCATGGTTGCCATTGATGGCTTAGGATTTGACTGGAGCTATATTGCAGAGGAGGAAGTAGAAGCATCTACAGAGGTTGCTCTCATGGCATTCTCAGATTCTGAGGTACAAGTTTCAAAATGTTATAAATCTTGTGAAGCTTTAAAAGATCTAGAAACACTTAAAACAAGATATGAGAGTCAGAGAAAAGAATTAGTTGAAACTGCTTTCAGCTTAGCAAATCATAACAGAGCTTTAGCTGTGTTAGAAGAAAAAATTATTCATTATCAAAACAATGAGTCTAAGTTTTCTGATGATATGATTATTGTTAAGATAGACTTAATGTTTAGAGAAAATGAGATTACTGTTTTAAAACATGAGCTAGAACAGGTTAAGAAAGCTAAGGAGAACATTCAGATGAGTGTAGACACACTTGAATACACATCAAAAGGTGTTCAAAAGATAATTGAGACTCAGATTCTTAATAAAGCTAAGTCAGGCCTAGGATATAAGTCGGTTCCACCTCCCTATAGAGGAATTCCATCACCCAAAGGTGTAGACTTAGAATACACAGGACTCCCTGAATTTCAATTACCTGTGCTTAACTATGGTCCTCAACCAAAGAAGGATGTAGTTGATAAACTTGTGTTTGAAAGTGCAAGTGATAAATCACTATCTGAGGACAAGGTGTCTTCTGATAGGTCCTCACCTAAGGACTCAGATGCTCCAACCATTGAGGAATGGACTTCTGATGATGAGGATGATCAGGCTGTGGTTAAGCCTGTTAGTGCTAAAGTGGAGGAACCAAAAGTTCCAAAGATGGTTAAACCTGAGACTGTTAGGCCTAGATCAAATGCCAAACCTTTTAGACCAACAGTTAGGTATGCAGAAATGTATAGAACCACAAACAAGCCAAGAGGTAACCAGAGGAATTGGAATGACCTCAAATCCCACCAATTAGGAAAGGATTTTGTTTGCTATAGGAAAGCTTGTTACTCTTGTGGTAGCTTTGACCATCTTGCAGTTTTTTATGATAAGTATGTTAGAGGGTATTCAAACAAAAGCATGTGTCTAGAAAGACCTAAATCTTTTCTTAGGAATGATAAGATGATACCCAGATCAGTTCTTTTAAGGTCTGGACCTAAAGCAGTTCCAACTGCTAGACCAGCAGTTCAGACTGTCAGACCTATGAGACCAATTCACCCAAGGCCAACAGTTCAAGGTGCAAAAATGTTTTCCAAATCAGCACCAAAAACTGTCAATAGACCCTTTCATCACAAAGCAGTTGTAAAAAATCAAGTTTGGAAACCTAAGGTAACAACTACCAAGCCAGCAGTTCCAACTGCTAGCAGGGTAATTGGTACTGGTGTGAATAAAAACACTGCTAAGGGAAACATTGGTAATGGAGTGAATGCTTCAGCATGTTGGGTATGGAGACCAATTAAACCCAATGGTGCTAAGACTGTTTTGAAAAGAATGAATTATGTTGATGCTAGAGGAAAGCCTAAGTTTGTTTTGGCTTGGGTTCCACAAGAAAATTAATTTTTCTTGTTATGTGCATTGTTAGTCATATGCTTGTATCTTGTTTCTTTGTTTTTGGACTAACAATTGCAGGATTGGAGAGAAAACACCAAGGGATTATGAATGCTTGATATTTTGGACTAAATGGTGTTCTGGAGATTAGTATGTGATCGTTGCATACAACAAATGGTAATTGGTTCACCATGTCTTATCCACATAAGAACCAACTAGTCTAGAGCAAACGGTTTCTGGTAAAGACTAATCAAATCCGTTGATGGTTGACAATTTACCGAAAATTGTATGGTTATCAGCTCACCATATCTAAGTGTGAAGAGTTGGCTAGTCCAAAGCAAACGGCTATTGGTAAAGACATATCAAATCCGTTGATAGCTGATAGTTTGCTAAAAACTATGTTTGAGCCATGGTATTTTAAAATTTTATCTCAAACAAATTAGTACGGCTCAACAAAATTTTTGCAACAGTTGGTACGGTTAGTACAAAGTTGGGACGGCTCAACTAGCCGTTGTAAAAATCTGTCAGTAATTAATTTTCTAGCCGTTGGAGTAAAACCGTTATTCTCAAGATACTTATAGGGATTTTTATGGACGATAATTATCTTTTTACTATAAATTTATTTATTCTCTTTCTAAAGATAATTTATCTCATACGCATATTTCGCAAAACCCTAAACAGTACCAATAAACCCCAAGCGACTGCATAAACTTAAATTCCAATTTACAAGATCATTGTATTGCTAAAATCTTTCATTTTTCATCATTAAGAATGGCTGGATTGGATTTTGTTAAGCGTCACAACCAGGTTGCGTTTTTAGAGAAAACAGAGCAAGGAGATGGGCCGAAGTTTTATGAGATTGTGGATTTTCTCAACCACTCTCACATAAGGTATGCTCTAACTGTTTCTCCTACTCTTTATGTTTCGCACATCACACAGTTCTGGCAGAATTCATCTGTCTTGACAAGTGATGACGGAGACTTAGAAATTCATACTGAAGTAGATGGCATTAAATTTGTTGTTACCGAGTCTATACTTAGGAGACATCTTAAATTAAATGACTCAGATGGTATCTACACTATGCTAAATACTGAAATTTGGGAAGAACTTACAAAAATGGGGTATAATACATCTGAACATAAATTAACTTTTCAAAAAGGATGTTTTTCACCTAAATGGAGATTTTTGATACATACTCTTCTATGTTGTTTAAGTCCTAAAAAGACTGCTTGGGAGCATTTCAGTAGCAATATTGCTATTGCTCTCATTTGCTTGTCTACAAACAGAGTTTTTAACTTTTCAAATTATATTTTTGAGGGTATGGCATCAAATGTTGACAGTAAAACAAAGTTTTTAATGTATGCCAGGTTTGTTCAAAAAATTTTAAATAAAAAGAAAAACCTGCTTACAAAACCAACTGAAACTTTTGCTACGCCTAGTCTACAATCAAAGGTTTTTCAAAATATGGCTATGGCTAGTAGGCTTTTTGAAGGGGAACCTGATGAAGCGAAAAGTGTACCGCTTTTAGGGGGTCATTTAAGCCCTAATCCGCGATTATATGATCAAATATTGCCCTAAATCATTTCTTTTCTCATTTTAGGTACTTGGGACGTGATTTCTGGAATATGAAGCATTTTAGAGCTTTTTGGACGTTTTTATGCTCAAGAATGAAGAAAACAAAAAGACCAAGGAAAGTCAGGATTTTACACCTGACGGCGTTAGGCTTTGGATGCTGACGCCGTCACTTGAAGATGAAAGTGGTGGAATTATACACGTGACGCGCCAGAAAGTTTTACATTGGAAGTCTGACGGCGTCACCCTTTAAGGTGATCAAGGCCGTCATGTGTTAAGACAAAGAGAGACGGGCCAGAGGATTTTTGAAGGTGACGGCGTCAGGATCATAGACATGACGACGTCAGATGATAAAGAGTGACGGCGTCAAAGTATTCTTACACGAGAAGGAACCTTAGTGAAACCGCCACAAGTTAATCAAGACAATCACAACTCGCGCGCGGAGTAGCTGTCACTGTTTTGGCCATAAAATCTTCATACGAACTCGGATTTAGGTGATTCAAGAGGCCACGGAATCGGGACGAAAAGATCTACAATTTGGTGAAAAAGGGGAGCTGACGCCGTCACGTGTAAGTCTGACGCCGTCAGATCGGGCCGACAGAAAAATGCCTATAAATATAACTTCACAACTTCATTATTTGTAAGCCCTAAACCCTAAGTCCGATTCTAGGGTTTAGGTAGGTGTTTTTCCAGCAACTTAGAGGGTCTTAATCACTCCATAAACATCTTGTAATGGTGTGTTGATTCTATCTTAATTATGTCTTCCATTATTATTGTTGCTTGTTCTTCATTGATTATGTTTTACTAAATCACCTAGTGTTTACCTATGATTGTGTGAAACTTGTGTATAACTAATTAGATCTTATTGATTTCTTGTTGATGTGTGTGTCCATCTCCATCAATTAGGGCGTGACAACTTCAATAGATCTAGTTGGTTTAGTTTATAATTCTTGCTTCCTATTGTCTCTTGTTTTGATTGGGTGATATCGATGTTAGGCTTAAGAAAACTGGCTAACCTCCTATACGGTAACTTGCTTGAACGTCTTAAGAAACATGAACCAATGCGTACTAAAGGTTATTATGGTTGTATTTAATGCATGAGCGAATTCAAGTGATCCCATGTTAGGAGCTTCTTAGCCGGCTCGACATAGGAGTGAAGTAGGAGCTTGTAGAGTTGGGAAAGTACGTACGCCACCCCACGATTGGTATTAAGGAATAAAACCCGTCAATTAAAACAAGGTGTGACAATTCAATAGGTATAATTGGATAGCTAGCAAGGAGTAACATATCATAGGTAGACATGCTTCACTTCCCTTGTAGAACCCTAGTTTACTTTTCTTGCACATTAGCTTAGTTAGTAGCTTTTGGGTTAGTTGATTAGCAACTAATTCCGCCTCTCCTTCCAAAACCCGAGATTTTTACTTGCTTTCCATAAAATAAAAAAAAAAAAAAAAAAAAGAATCATCCCTCGCCTCTAGACCTAGTAGATAAATTTCAATCCTAACGAACACTATTCTTTGAGTTGAACGATCAATCCCCCGATACTTGCCACTTCACTATACTACAACGGTCAGGTACACTGCCTGGTGGGGATTGCAAGCTTCTCGAGATCCCTCGAGAGGTAAAACCTGTTGTAAGGTCGCAAAACCACGCATCAAGTTTTTGGCGCCGCAGCCCGGGGAGTAGTTATTGCTTAGGTTGAAATTTATTTTTATTAGGTCTACTCACAAGATTCCTATCAAGTGAGATTTTTCTTTCTATTTTTGTAGCTTTCTCGTAGTCTATCTTTTCTTTGTGATTTTATTTGTAATTTGCTTCAAATGGACTTTTCACTTAGATTTCTAAGATTGCAAAATATGGTTGAGTGGCTAGAACACCAAGAAGTTCAAAATACCTCATTTAGAGACACTTATGAATCATATGAGCCTTCACCTAGGATAGATTCTTATGAACAACCTCCATGTTTAGGATCTTGTTTTAGTGAGGCTAATAGGAAAAGCGACCTAGTTTGCCAAGGAATTATGGATAGAGCCGTATCAATAAACCATAAGTTGGATGAAGCACTAGGTTTGTTATTATCACTACCTAAGAAAACAATTGATGAGGATATAGGCGATCTTGACACGTGGAATGATGAGGTAAATAACATAAGCCCACAAAATACTCAACCATCATTTGAGGCACCCACACCGCCCGTGACTTACCCGGAAGAAGTAGAAGAGACTTTAGGAATCCCGATGGAGGTAGAACCCTTGGACCAAGCACAACTAGAGAATATAGGTTTGAACACTTTTAGTGATGACCTTACTCTTAGTTCTAGGGAATTTCCTAGTGTTGATGAGCCGGAACCTCAACCTTTACACAACTTTTTCATCCTTAGATTTACATCTAGGAGACAAAAGAGGACCCGACCCACCCATAAACCAATATTATCCGGATAGTTTTAGGATGAAGGAAGCCATTCACTCACCCCCTTCACCTCACGTGGCATATTTCCACCCTAAGGGTGTGTATCGCTACTTCCACCCGCACTTAATCCTAAGTGTAGGGAAAACCTCCCCTATTTCCGTTAAATAAGGGTAGAGTCAGGCTCGTGACTCGAACAAAAACAAGCGCTTCTTGGGAGGCAACCCAAGCTTTATTTGTTTGTTTGTTTGTTTGTTTGATTTTATTTGTTTCCGTATGCAAGTTTAATTGTTATTGTTTGTGCTCATGTTTCAAAGTAAATTGTGAAAATGCTTTATTTTGTTTTTAACTTCGTCTTAACTACATATAAAGGTATTTTGCAAAAGATAAGTGTAAGGGAATCCAAATTTGTTTACAAGAACAAGATTGAACATGAATCACAACAATATTAAATGAGCATGCATACTAGTAATTGTTAGAGTCAAATGCTTGTATCGAGTCATAATGAATATTTTGCAGGATTACCAGGAAGTGAGGCATAAGTTTTTCCAGAAATTTTTCGGAAACTAACCATAAAATTTCTGCAGGTCACTTCTGACGGCGTCAAGGTTAACACCTGACGGCGTCAAGTGTAAAATTCTGGAAATTTTGCAAGTTTTGTTTTTCTACCGGAGTCATAAAGTTTTTGTTAAATCTTTAGTTTTATAAACTCCAGGAAATCTGCAAATATTCATTCTACAAGCATTATATCTTTAATCGTTTTGTTTTTATTTCTAAGTCTGGAATTACATCTAGTTGTGAGTTTTCTTTGTTCAGGTTGATGCTTTGGGTTTTTTGTGTTTGTTTTCTCAGGTTTAACAGGTTATATTGGACAAGAAGATGATTTATATTTCGGAAGGGAAGCTTTCAACGTTCATTTTCTTGGAGGAGGATTTAACCATGTTACCGGATTACCCACATCAAACGAATCAGGGGAGTATTTGTTTTCATTCTTTTACCTTATTTACTTTTACATCCTTTGAATGAACATTGGGGACAATGTTCAGCTTAAGTGTAAGGGGAGGGTAAATGATGATACCTTAGAGAATACAATTGCATTTGATTTTTGTTTGTTTGATGGTAGATGTGTAATAAAACTGAGATAAATACTTGTTAGGGCAATTTTAGTGCCAAATTTAAAATTTTTTACAACATTTAGGAGTGAAACTTTGGTCTTAATGAGCGTCTCATGGATAGGAAGTTATATGACTAGCACAAAACCGTACCACTAAAAAATTTTCCACCCCCAAATATGTGAGGTTCGCCCCTAGAATTGGTAGGAAAAGCATTTATGCTATGATGTGTGTACCGGTAGCACTTAGATTCTAGAACTTGCGTTAGGACCATTACGAGGCCACAAGTGAGACTACATTCGTGTAGTTAGATTTACTACATGATAAGAGGCATTAGGATTAACCCATTGTTTTACACCTGTGTTTTTGTTATAATTACGTTGGCTACATTGGTCAAGTAATTCTCCCACACCCTTTGCGTTGTACTCATTTTTAGTACACGATACCCCTAGTACATTCCTCAGAGCCTATCTTTTCGTTTCTAACTTTAAGCATTTTACTTAAAGGAAGAATTTGTTTACACCCCACTTAAATGTACACCCAAATCGCCTTAGCCTACCTTGTATGCACTCATTTTTAGTGCATTATTGTGACAACATTTGTTTAAAACCCCAAGTTAATTATCTAATTGATTACATGGTTGCTAAGTCGAGTCATATCCTTGTACATATTGTTTTGGGATGATTGGGACTCATGGGTAAAGTACTAGTGTAATGGAGTAATGGGGAAGAACAACATTATTACCCCCATATGTGCTAAATATTTTAAAAGTACTCCAAGTGTTTCGATTATCTTAATTCGAGTCATTAGAATAGTTATTTGTAAAGTTATGTAAAAGTTCAAGTGTAAGGAGAATGCAACGCACCTATGATGTATTATTTTGGATGGTAGGGCAAGAGTGTATGAAAAAAAAAAAAAAAAAAAAAAAAAAATCAAGAAAAATACAAAAAAAAAAAAAAAAAAGAGAAAAAGAAAAGTAGAAAAAAACATACGGACTACCATCCCGTTTCATTTTATGTTTTTGTTATTTTGTTCTTAGCTTAAGATTGAGTCGAGTCTTGGCTTAGCAACATTGTATTGTACTTGTAATCAACCAAGATCTTTAACTCGCCACCAGTAAAATATCCCTTATCCAACAAATTCGTGTTTATCATATCCCTACACCTAACGTTATAACCCGTTTAAAAGCCCTCTTTGATAGTTTATCTTAGGTGCTTACGCCTAGTGGAGGAGGTTTTTGATCCTTTCCCAAGCCTATGGTAATCTATTTGCTATGACAGGTAGTGAGAGATATTATCCATTTTCATTTATGAGATTTACGTTTATGACACCTGAGAGATGTGAGTATCTAAACACTACTTGTGAGGTGCTAGTCTGTAATCTCCGTGCTTATTATGATTAAAGGGGAACGACTATTTGTTGTAATTACTTTTATTTTAGCGTTAAATGACCCCTAACTTGTATTTCAATTGGTGGAAAAGCTCATTTGCTTGAGGACAAGCAAATCCCAAGTGTAGGGATATTTGATGAAGCGAAAAGTGTACCGCTTTTAGGGGGTCATTTAAGCCCTAATCCCCGATTATATGATCAAATATTGGCCTAAATCGTTTCTTTTCTCATTTTAGGTACTTGGGACGTGATTTCTGGAATATGAAGCATTTTGGAACTTTTTAGACGTTTTTATGCTCAAGAATGAAGAAAACAAAAAGACCAAGGAAAGTCAGGATTTTACACCTGACGGCGTTAGGCTTTGGATGCTGACGCCGTCACTTGAAGATGAAAGTGGTGGAATTATACACGTGACGCGCCATAAAGTTTTACATTGGAAGTCTGACGGCGTCACCCTTTAAGGTGATCAAGGCCGTCATGTGTTAAGACAAAGAGAGACGGGCCAGAGGATTTTTGAAGGTGACGGCGTCAGGATCATAGACATGACGACGTCAGATGATAAAGAGTGAAGGCGTCAAAGTATTCTTTCACGAGAAGGAACCTTAGTGAAACCGCCACAAGTTAATCAAGACAATCACAACTCGCGCGCGGAGTAGCTGTCACTGTTTTGGCCATAAAATCTTCATACGAACTCGGATTTAGGTGATTCAAGAGGCCACGGAATCGGGACGAAAAGATTTACAATTTGGTGAAAAAGGGGAGCTGACGCCGTCACGTGTAAGTCTGACGCCGTCAGATCAGGCCGACAGAAAAATGCCTATAAATATAACTTCACAACTTCATTATTTGCAAGCCCTAAACCCTAAGTCCGATTCTAGGGTTTAGGTAGGTGTTTTTCTAGCAACTTAGAGGGTTTCAATCACTTCATAAACATCTTGTAATGGTGTGTTGATTCTATCTTAATTATGTCTTCCATTATTATTGTTGCTTGTTCTTCATTGATTATGTTTTACTAAATCACCTAGTGTTTACCTATGATTGTGTGAAACTTGTGTATAACTAATTAGATCTTATTGATTTCTTGTTGATGTTTGTGTCCATCTCCATCAATTAGGGCGTGACAACTTCAATAGATCTAGTTGGTTTAGTTTATAATTCTTGCTTCCTATTGTTTCTTGTTTTGATTGGGTGATATCGATGTTAGGCTTAAGAAAACTGGCTAACTTCCTATACGGTAACTTGCTTGAACGTCTTAAGAAACATGAACCAATGCGTACTAAAGGTTATTATGGTTGTATTTAATGCATGAGCGAATTCTAGTGATCCCATGTTAGGAGCTTCTTAGCCGGCTCGACATAGGAGTGAAGTAGGAGCTTGTAGAGTTGGGGAAGTACGTACGCCACCCCACGATTGGTATTAAGGAATACAACCCGTCAATTAAAACAAGGTGTGACAATTCAATAGGTATAATTGGATAGCTAGCAAGGAGTAACATATCATAGGTAGACATGCTTCACTTCCCTTGTAGAACCCTAGCTTACTTTTCTTGCATATTAGTTTAGTTAGTAGCTTTTGGGTTAGTTGATTAGCAACTAATTCCGCCTCTCCTTCCAAAACCCGAGATTTTTACTTGCTTTCCATAAAATATAAAAATACAAAAAAGAATCATCCCTCGCCTCTAGACCTAGTAGATAAATTTCAATCCTAACGAACACTATTCTTTGAGTTGAACGATCAATCCCCCGGTACTTGCCACTTCACTATACTACAACGGTCAGGTACACTGCCTGGTGGGGATTGC
The DNA here is from genome assembly GCA_021014915.2 of Artemisia tridentata subsp. tridentata. NCBI lineage: Eukaryota > Viridiplantae > Streptophyta > Magnoliopsida > Asterales > Asteraceae > Artemisia > Artemisia tridentata. The sequence goes on from CP139505.1 coordinate 419,474,127, forward strand.
AAGCTTCTCGAGATCCCTCGAGAGATAAAACCTGTTGTAAGGTCGCAAAACCACGCATCAGAACCAGTTCCATTGTTTCCTCAAATGCTTCAAACTGAGTTGGGTGAAGGTTCAGCAGTTCCAACTGATCCCCATCACACATCCACTCAAGAATTTGAAACAACCCAACAACCACCCATCACTTATAGGAGAAGGTCTAAACCTAGTCTCACTAGGGTTGTGCCTAGATCCTTGCCCAAAGATTCACCTCACCTAGCAGGTAACACAGCTAGAAGTGATGAGGGTAGTTCTTCACAAAATGAATTGACGGAAATATGTACCAAGTTAGTAGCCAAGGTTGACACTTTGGAGAAGGAGCTAAAGAAAACCAAGGAGGAATTCAAAGCTCACAAGGAGAATTTTGCCAAAGTCTATACCAAGCTAACGAAAAGGGTGAAGAAGCTTGAAGAACAGTTGAAGCAGAAAAGGGCAAGAGTGATAATGGATGATGATTCTGATGATGATGATTCAGATGGTTCTGAAGGGGATGATGAAAATTCTTCCAAACAGGGGAGGAAATTTGGTAAAGACAAGGATAGATCAGGTTCTCAGGGGAGGTATGAAGAAGGTTCTGAACAAGATAAAGGTTTTGATATTGGTTCAGGTTCTGGTTATATTCAAGAAGAAACAGCTGAGACACATCAAGCAGTTCCAAATAAAGAAGCAGTTCAGACTGCTGAGACAGAGCAAGAAACAGTTCAAACTGCTGAGACAGAGCATCAAGCAGTTCCAACTAATGAAACTTCTGCAGAACAAGTTTATGAAAGGAGAAGAGCAGATAAAGGGAAAAAGCCTATGACATCTGAAGAAGTGGCTGCTGCTCAAGAACTTGAAAGGCTTAAAAGATTGAAACCAAAAACTCAAGAACAGATAGATCATGATGCAGAAGTTGCAAGGCAAATGTTAGAAGAAGATTTGGCTGGTGAGGAAGCTAAACAAGCTCAGATTGCTCAAGATGAAGAATTTGCAAGAAAAATGGCTGCTGATGATATAAGAAATATAGCTGAATTCATGGAAAGAAAAAGATCAAGAGAAGTAAATCAAGAGGAGTTCAATGAACAGTTACAATATTTGTTGGATTCTGATGTGATTGTAATAGCTCAAGCTTCAATGGTTATTAAAGATAAACAGTTGAATGAAGAAGAAAAGAAAGAGGAGCTTAAAGAATTTATACTCAAAAAGAATGGAGTTGCAACATGGGAAGATCTGATTCATAGAATAAGAGAAAGACAGAAGTCAGGGTACAAGACAAAGTTGCCAACAAAGAAGGAACTTGTTGAGTCTATGAAGCATTATTTGAAGAACTCAGCAAATTACACAATGAATGACTTCAAGGGAAAATCTTATGCTATAATTGAAAAAGAATTCTATGAAACTTATGCTATTTTGAATACTCCAAGAAGAAGTTTCAAAACAGGTGAGAAGAGGGAAGCAGAAACTATGGAATCAGAAGTTGCAAAGAAACAAAAGTCTGAAGAAGAAGGGTTAACTAATGAGAAGATCAGAAGCATGATGATGATTATTCCAGAGTCTTCTTACATTAAACCTTTGCAGGTAAAACATCCAATCATTGACTGGGAAGTGTTCACTGATGGAAGAATGAAAGGATGGAAGATTATCAAACTTGGAGATATTTCTGAAAGATATAAGTTGTTTGAAGATTTACTCAAAGGATTTGACAGAGAAGATCTAAATCAACTATGGAGCTTAGTGAAAGAGAAATTCAGAGATATTGATCCTATTAAAGATAAAGATAAAGAACTATGGGTTCAATTGAAGAGAATTTATGAACCAGATGGTGGAGAGTCGATATGGAGATTAAAAGCACAAGTCAAGGACATCACTTGGAAGTTATTTGGAACGTGTGGAGTACACAGAGTGTCTACCAAGGATGGAATAGAGATATATATGCTGGTTGAAAAAGATTATCCACTCAGACCAGGTGTTTTGACAATGATGGCATGTGTTAGACTGGAAGCTAATGAAGAATCTGAGATGGCTGATATGCTGGTGACAAAGATATTCAACCTTGCACAAGAAGTGAAAGCTAGATCTAAGAGATTTGTTTGATAGGTGTTTTGAAAGAATTTTCAGCATTAAGAAGAAGAAGCTTTATTTGAAGAAACTTAGTGATTTGGATAGAAATCATAAGTTTAGGGGAGGATTGTTAGGAAATTAAGCTTTAGCAGTTAAGACTGTTGAAGGTGACAGTTAGGACTGTTGAAGATGGAAGTTAAGACTGCTGAGGAGTTTTAAAGACATGAGCAGTTAAGACTGCTGAGTGAAGAAGTTAGTACGGTTTATGATTTATGTAATAGATAATTATGGAAAATATATTGTGTATATCGTATAAGATTAGAATGATAGTTATCTTGTAAAGGAATCCTTAGTCTATAAAAGGATTGCCTAGGTTAAGGTTTAGATACACGATACAGATATAACAATACGATAAGAGTTCATACGTATTATAGAGATTCAAGGTTGTAAGCCCTAGTGATAGGAGATCACTCGTATTATTATTCTAATAATATTGAATTGTTGAAGTTGAAGGTTATCATTCTGTGTTCATTCATTGTTTTATTCAAATCATAAAAAACACATAAAGTCTTCTAAGTGCTAGCTAGTAAATTCCGCGTGCTAGACTACGTATAATTCTTAGTATCACATCTAACACAAGGAGTGTGTGTAGATCCGGTCAGTTGGGGAGTCTTGCAGGTCTAGAGTATGACCTTGAAAGATGTTGTTGATTGCTACTAGCAGTCAGTTTTTTTTTGGCTCAGTAAGATTCGTTTGATAGACGATGCAGTGTCTCAGAATCGGAAAGGTAGTGTACCGCGAGATGTAAATTGGTGAGGTCATCTTATGTTGGCTAACAGTGTAGGTTACCCCTTTCAGTTTTGGACGTGGTATGAAGTAAAGGCTAGTCCTAGGTGATATCTTGGCGTCAAAGCCTATTTGATTACCGTGTTTCCTAATACGGATGCCCATGACTTGCACTACTTTTATGTGCTCACACACGCGAGTTTCTGATTTCTCGAAAAAAAGAATAAAGGATTCGACTTTCATAAAATTTAAGGCAACCATTCCTAGCATAGTATGGTTCTACCCGAATTATACAAAGGTGATCAGGCTTTGTATAATTGAGGTCCAACGATGCAATGCTGAGTTTAGTTACAAGAAAACATATCGGTTTTTCTGCTTGCAAGCTTGCAGCATAAAATACCTTTCAAAAAGTAAATAATTCGCCGAGCGGTGACAGAATAGTTTGTAAAATGGTTTGCAAACAATTTATAGAGTAATAGGAAAATGATTCATTGTTGGCAAAATAGTATCCAAGTTATAGTTTAGCTTATAAATTGTTAGTAAAACATTTGGTAAGGCAATATGAGGAAAGCTCCTTGTCTCAAGTATAGTAGTGAGGTTAAAACTTTGATTCTGAAATCTGGTAGTGAAACGATTCGTAGTATGACTACGAGATAGTCTGTAAAATACTTGCAAAAGTTCGAGTGTTGGTAGCAATTTCATTTATTATTTCAAGGAACGATAATAAGGTGGATAGCTGGTTTATAGTACGAGTTCAAATAGTTGAAAAATGATGGCAAGTGGTTTGTTAACTGATAGTAAAGATAAATAGTGCAACGGGCGGCGTTTGGTACACCTAGTTGGCATAGGGCCATTGATAGTCGGAGTCAAATAAGCTTACATTTCATACTAAAAGTTCACCAAATCCATACCATACTACGCGGTTCACAGAAAAATACTAATGAAGTCTTACAGAAACAAACTTAAAAGAGTCTAAACTTAGGTCCTATTACATAGGGTAGTCATTCTTATTTCATCACGTCTGAGTCCTGGTTTTCTCCCGCTCTAATTTTTCCTTGATTGTTCACTTTTCCTTGGTCCTTCGGTTCCTGACACTTTTCTCTGTAGTGACCCTTCTTTCTACACCTAAAGCAGATTATCTCAGCCTTTCGATTGTTCCCTGGTATTGTCTGTGCTACTGCAACAATATTAGACTTACAATATCTAGTTATATGCCCAACCTTCTGACATTTGTGGCACTTCACGGTGCAAGGTCCGTAGTGGTGTAGTTTGTAACGACTACACATTGGTAACTTTCTAGTATAAGCCTTTCTGTTACTAGGTCCAGCAATGAAAGTTTTGGCCAACTTTGGCTTTCTGAGGGGTTGTGGTACCCTTTTTTTTCCTAGGTTGTTATTCTGTTTCCTCTTTTTGTTAATGTTTTCAACTTCTTGAATTGCCCCTCGGTTCATTAAGTCGCAACCCATGCGAATTCCTAACTCGTAGGCAGCAATAGTCTCTGCTACTCGTTCAGATACGAGTTGTTTCATGGCTACGGAATTTATGTCTTGCCTCTCAGATGACATGGTCCTTCACAATGAGAAAAGAAGCGTGGGATCTAGCAAGGATGTGTCCTAAGAGTAGATGATTCCAGATGCGTTATAAGGCGGTAGGTTAGGATCGTGCTCACATAAGTTGGTGGGTTCCTTTACGATAATAATATAAGTGTTTCGAAAGAATAATACGGTAGTCCAAACTTGGAGTCGAATAGAAAATGAATTCGTGTGGTATGTAGCGAGTATTCAACTCGAAGTGAAATGATGATGTTACGTAGGGAGACGGTCTGTGAAAATTATGATGCGACACGTGTAAGTATATAGAAAATACTTATATCATATATGCTTAGTATAATACTCAAATAGCATATCATAACGCTAAATCAAATAGAGTAAATAATGCTCAAATCTTAGCAAGCTAAACTGGCAGGCATCCGGCGGTCATGATGGAAAGTTTTTCATAAATCGGTTATAGTTTAAGGTTTTTATAAACCACGTTCTCTATAACCTGGCTCTGATACCAATCTGTAACACCCCCAAAATCACAATATTCGCGGAAGCATACACTTTGGGGTGCTACTGAATGGATAATCACAACACAAGATATAGGGAACGGATTAAAAATCCGTTTTAAAATATATTACATAAGTCAAGTCATGTAGCGTTACATGAAATCCATTTCAGATGAAAATAAAGCCCATTTAAATAAAAGGTCCAGTTGTCAGAGTAAACGCATTAAAAACATTTCCATTATTTATTGTGACCGACGCCATGCTCTGCACTCGGCTAAACGCACCTCAGTTTCCTGAGAAAAACATGCTAAAAGTCAGCTAACGCTGGTGAGTTCATAGATTTAAAGTAAACTGCACATATGGACCAATGACAATATCATAAAAACAATTCAGCAGATACACACTACTCAGCTATGCAAACACTAAGCCTCATCCTACCGATCTATGACAGCGCAGAACGCCTGACTGGCGTTAGCAAATAATAATGGGTGCCCGCGAGTGTTAATCCCCAGACACTCGGACTATTATTCGATTTGGTATACGTTCGCCTTGGCTATGCCGAGCCAACCGAACGGGGACGTCACTCCCAATAGATATATTTATATCAAACGGCTTCCTAGACAGGAATTAACGGCAGATGATAGTGGGCACAAAATGGGATTCAGCAAACTTAGGTTTTCGCATATTAGTGTGTTCTCAAAAACAAAATTCATTTCTGGTCCATGAAAACAGTTTTGCATGTTTCTCACTCCAAGCTTATAAAACAAAATCGTATAAAATATGGGGCTATAAACTCACCTTTCAATATCAGCAATCTGCTAAGCAACAAAATAATGCAACCGCGCCGACAGACAACCTAGATCAGTACGGTAAGTCTTAGTAAAATATTCGTGTCTCACGTGTCTTATTTTATTTGAAAAGTTTACGCTTGAATAGTGCTCGTGTATTTCTTTCTTGCTGTGTGGTAAAATATATATGAAACAATTTATTGTTGTCATTCTTTATGGTGGTGGCTCATGGTGAAAGTGTACGGTGGGAATACGTAACGGAACATCCGTGCTAGTATTCACCGCTCAAAATGCGCAATTGATATATATATATATATATACTTTATATATATTAGATTAATTACTTTTGTATTTAATTAATTAAGGTTAAAATTAAGTAAATAAGCCTTTAGAAATAAATAAAATAATGAAGTTAATGGAGTATTATTTTATTATAAATATTATTTGTTATTTATAATAAAACTATAGTTATAAGAATAATTAAAACATTGTTAAGAATTTATAAAGTTTACTTAAGTTAAGTATCTTCACAAAATACTCTAAGTGTTAAATTTTTAGAAAATTTGGGCATGACCCATTCGTTTATACAATGTTTCCGTATTTCTCAAGTGTAGCAAATTTTCCTCAATTATTTCACTAACTAGTTACAAGGGCAAAAATGTGTTTGTGACATATATTTTAATTGTTGCGAACGTTTTTATCGTCACATTATTCGTTATCATCACATTTCATTATTAACAATAGATTTCGACACGAAGTTAATAATTTCTCAAAAAGTCAACAAAAGTCAATGTCAATATTAGTTTGGTGAAAATGTCAATTTTTACCCTTTCGGAGACTAAACGTCTCAAAATAAGTCAAAAAATAGTTTTCGTTATATTTATCGTTTCGTTAAACATTAACCACGGCGAGTCGGAAAATACTCCAAAAATCAATTTCATCATTTTTGTTGCTCATTGGGCCGAAAACTAGAAAGATAGCCCAATAGCCAATTTTAGCCCAAAACACATTTTTAGTTATAACGTATATATCGACGCGTTTCTAAAATTCATTTTACTCGCTCATTGGTTTCGTTTGGTCAAAAAGTCAAAACTACAAAAAGTTACCATGGGCTCGGCCCAACAGTCCATACGTGGGCTTTTTGGCCCAAAACTTAGTTTGGTCCATTTTGTTATTATTTAGTACTTATTAGTGATTATTAGTTACCAAACAAACTTTATACTTATCAAATAAGCTCTAATAAATAAGCTACTTAGTAAAATAGTCAACTATGACCAAAATACATATTATTCGACCCATATTATTTATTTCAACTCATTTTCACCTTTTTACTACTTATTTTGTATAACTTGTGGCTTATTAAATAAGTTAATCCAAATAAGCACTTAACTATATTTTTCCACCATTTCACCATTAGAGCCAAAATTTTATGTTTCTCAAAACCCCAATAATCATTTGTTTTTATTATGGCCGAATGGTGTATATGTTCACAAAAGCTTATATATTGATTAATTCCGCGTAAAAACCGTAACTAGTGTTTGTATCATCAAACTAACACTATATGTAACAAGATTTACCACACAAGCAAGAAATTTATAAACTAGCTCATAAACCATAAAAATGTCGAGCACTATATGAAAGAACACAAGCCCTAAATTTTTCAATATCAACAAAATATATACTTTCAACACTTTTAATCATCATCATACATCAAATGTACAAGAGATTAACAAGATTTGAAATTTTTTATGAATTCTTACAATGGTTGTGTAGTTAACGAGCCAAGGAGGAACCAAGAACACCCAATGCTTCACCAAATTTACCCAAACCAAGTTCCAAATAACCCAAAAACCTTTAATATACACTTTGATCTATTTGAACTTCAAAGAAAATGTGTTGATCTTGTAGATTTTAGTTGAGCCGTGAGTTTAGGGAAGAAAGAAAGGAAATTTTGATCTAGGAAGGGTTTTGAGATGAAATGGATGTGTAGAAATGTAAGTTGCTAAATGGGGTATAAATACAAAATAAGCCTTGGCATATCCCACTATCATTATCTTAGCATATATTAATTTTTGTCATATTGTGTTGCTGTACTCGTGAGTTAGGAGGGAGTATGTGATGTATTTTTTATCCTCGTGAGTGTATCGTGTGTCGGTTTAAGCTTAAATAGTTACCGTAAAGTCCCGTTTTGACGTTTTTGGACACGTTTACGTAAAATAAAGTTTTTATCCACATTTTTGTCAGTAATGTAATAAAATATCATTACTGACTCAAAAATATATTTATTTAACTGTTACCAGGTGTACTGTGCGGTCGGTACGCGCGTGCGGTTGTTTTTCAGAAAAATGCGAGAAAGCTCTCAGTTAATTACAAGACTTGTCAGTAACTATCAGAAATGTGATAATTTTGGCTTACTGACAAAAATATACTTTTTCTGCAATGACTGTAATCTACAGTATGCGGGACAGCTCCCAAAAATGCTCAAAAAAACTCAGAAACATGCAATTGTGCATAGAAATGCTTAGCTTAAAAATAGCTAATACTCAATTAACATTAATTAATAACGTGAAAATTTCCATTTGTCACACAAAGTACTTAGAATTGATCCTGTATTTATTTTTGCGGTATAGTAACCGCATCTGAAGTCTAAGCCCAAGAGTTACCCTTTCCCCCACCGTATACACACACTCCCCAACCGGCACTCGGCGCTCGTCGTTTAACCAAGGCGTGAGGTTGAAATAGCCCTGAAAGTAAATATACACATTTAAATAAACACACAATTTAAATATAACATGCATATCTAAACGGTCGATAACAATAAGAATAGAAATAAAATAAACAATTAATACATGTAGTGCGGGTAATATATGAGCCTTAAAAGGCTCTGGAATCTGCTCCCACTTGCAGTCAAGGGGAAGTGACCTAACTTGTTCCCCGATAAGACTACTCAACTGCGGTGCATACATGCCTACAGGTGAGAAGGTGCCTTGATCATCGTAATCAAAGCTGATCGGCAAAGGCTGATTATTATTCTCTTTAAACGCCCTCCTTAAGGCCCGATTTGAGGTCTCACCCGCAATCATCGAACCTACAAATATAAGTTATTGAGTCATGAAAGTACAAGTAAAAAAATTAGTTTTATCAATAAAAAATGTAAAATAAAAATCACAATTTCTTACCTGCGCAATAGCCCGGCGTAGTAAAATAGGGCTGATGTGGTGGATCACCACTAGCATCCCCGCCGTGTGATCTAGGAGCTACGCACGCCATCTGTAAAATTACAATTACAAGAACACACAATTTCGTGGGCCAATTAATACTAATACACACATTCATATAAATATACACATTTAAACATATCATAACAATTTCATTCAAATAAAAGTTACACGTTTAAACATATAGTAACAATTTCATTCAAATTACAAATTAAGAACAATTGTCATCATCTGAATCATCGCTAGATAAAACTTCTTCAACAACAGTCGTGGGGTTCACTTCATCATCATCAGACACGTCAACATCATCATCATCAAGGACATGAGCAACGACATCATCTTCATTATTAATAAAATCAGCATCTTCTTCAGCATCATCTGGTGGGGCGTCTACTTCTGTTGATTCTATAGGATGATTAATTTCAGAGGGGGTTGTTCGAAATTAATCACTAAAATCCTAAAAAAAGTCACATAAGTTTAACAATCACAATATGTAATGATCGAACCTTCCTTCTTTATCACACAAACACACGACAAGAGATGATGACACTCACAAGATCATATAGAACAATAAGAGTAGTATGTGGATCGTATGGTTAAACTTATGGTCGAATGATTATAACTTGTGAAAGAAATATTACAAGACACAATGGGAACACACACACAGACTCTCTTTACAATAGATAATGAGGCACCCTTTGAATGAGAGAGTGTGTGTGATATATATCGAAGCAGCCAACACCAAAAGGGCTTTGGTGGGCTTTTACTTGGACTTGGTGTGGGCTAATGTTAGCACTACACATATACACTTAAGTTACTAACAAAACTAATGCCATTAGCCCACATTCTAAACTAAACATTACACATGACACTTAAGTTCCAAATAAAAAATGACCATCACTTCACAATTAATAAATTAATTGCTAACAATCTCCCCTTAAAGGATGGTCATTTCAATGATGCTCCCGTGATTGGTCTTTTGCTTTCAATGTCTTGAACTTTGTGTGTCTATGTATAATAGTCTTCAATCAATGTTCCTTCATGCACTGTGATCTTCAAAGAATCGTCTTTTGGTCGTTCTTGCCTTTATCTACTTCTTCTGTCCAGATGCGTCGTCGTTGTAGATGATGATGGTAGATGGACTTTCGTTGGTACCTGCATAAGACAGTTAGCAATAAATCATCCAGCGCTTACAGGTTCAGATTTCGAGATCGTTATCAGCATAGTGTGAAAATTTTCTCTAATCTCAACCAAGGCCGTTGAGAGCCTCTGAAGTATACCGAAGTATTACTTCAAGACTCTAGACCGTTCAAAGCGAGTAACCATCATTACATAAGGCAAGATCCTTAGATCTCAATAAGACTCATACAACTTGTATCCTTTTTGATGAACACAAGTGTATTGCATTTGAAGTGTTCCTAAGAGATCTTTTGATGAATCTCATGTCTCAAGACTCAATTATGTGCGTTTCAGTTTTAGTCGCCGGAGGCATGGAGCAGAGTGCCACCTTTTCAATATCGACTCATCTCGGAGTGAGAGGTCGATAGATTATGCAGTGTTCTCCGTGAGAGATGAAAAAAATATCTTTTAAGAGATATCTGAGTGGCTAGGAGGGGTGGTGCAATGCGTCACTGGGTCCATGACGTCTTGTCTTCAATATCAGTATCACTTTAGTAAGTACCGATAGCAGATGTATTGACCCGGTTTCTGACCTAAGTTTTCATGGAGGGCTATTTCTTTTCACCCTTTCATTAAACTTTTCTTTTTCATTCTTCAACCCCTTCTTTCTCCTTTCTCATTTTGCTCCTTTTTTCAATCTTACCTAAGGACTTCTAATTCTAATCTATTGGAATTGTCCTTGGGTAGATCCCTCCGGTTCTGGCGGATCATTGGACATAACCTAACCATAATCACCTTATTACTCAATGATTATCCTAGATTATCGATCACATGCCATTAAACCTTGTGAAAATCTCTCAACGTGTTTATGAGAAAACACATTTTGTTAACACATTGAGAGTTTTGCATTTTTGAAACACTCCCCCTTCACATGTGCTCATGCATTTTTGAAATAAATTGCATATGTTGGGTAGAGTTCGCACATTTGAAATGATTGATTTTCAATGAACATGACCTTCGCGAGACACGCTTACATCACTAGTTAGACTAGCTTGAAATTATTACCGGTCCCGGTCATATTCAAAGATCATCTCTCGACTTGGTACATTCTACTCAGACAAGTCCTTTGCGAAACACGCTTACATCACTGGTAAACCAGCTTGAAATTATTACCCGTCCCGGACATGTCTTTTCGATAACTGACATTTAGTTTCGTCAATTCGAGGGTTCAACTGAGTCTTTTTGTAGAGCTCGTTTGAGATTCAAACCACAAAAACTTTTTGATCACAATTTAATCACGTCTTCTCCCCCTTATACCAAATTGCCACTTAATCTCCCCCTCAAAAATAGCATGAAGTGATATTTTTGAAAACAGTTGATTAAAATGAAACGTTTTGGAGAGACGGACTGATTGTAGCATGAAATCGGAACATTTTCTTTTTGAACTCCCCCTTAAACAAAGCATATGTTTAAACATTTGAGTTTAAAAGCAGTTAAGGGTTTTAGAGGAAGTTATCTTGAGCACAAAATTTATAGAAAGACTTTGAAAAATCTTTTTGAAACAATCTTGATTAAGTGCTCAAGGTTTTTGCTTTTTGCCATTAACATTGCGAGTCCTGATCGGAAATAATCAGAAGTCTTCAATGTAGCATTTATTTGAAATCTTTTCAGGTTGGCATACCCGGGCTACAATAAAAGATTTCTCGTTGAAGAACGGGTTTCGTACTGAAATATACGAAAGCCATCTGCTTAGAAATTTGAGAAACGACATGTTTTGGAAAAATTTTAAATGAACTCTCGCTTAAGCATCTGTACATGCCCGTATCATTGTTGAATGATATTTCTAGATACGTACAGAATATCGATTATACGAGAGACATGTCGTGAGAAGAATATTTTTGGATTTTTGTTTTTCTATTGTATTTGTATTTTTGAAAATTTTCTATTTTTATATTTTGTTTTTGTTGGTTTTACAATTTTTTGTTTTGTTTTTCAAAAATATTTACATGCGAAGCTTGTTGATATACATCAAAAAGATTCGAGAAGACTTTCTAACTCTTCGGGAGTTAGGCTTCGCATTCCAATTTGACGAACTAAGTTTTCAAACCGCTCTTTTGGGAGGGCTTTAGTAAATAGATCGGCGAGTTGATATTCAGTCTTCACGAAAAATAATTCAACAGTACCCTCTTTGACGTGTTCCTTTATGAAGTGGTAGCGGACTCTAATATGCTTGGTCTTGGAGTGTTGCACCGGGTTGCACGAGATGGCTATGGCACTTTTCGAATCGCAATACAAAGGTATGCAGTCGAAAGAGAAACAATAATCTGTGAGCTGTGTCCTCATCCATAGAACTTGGGCACAACACGCAGATAGAGACACATACTCGGCTTCTGCTATTGATAGCGCAGTGCAGTCTTGTTTCCTTGATGACCAGCCTACTAGCTTTTCTCCCAAAAATTGTGCTCCGCCTGATGTACTCTTTGCTGTAACTTGACATCCAGCATGATCGGCATCTGAAAAGGCTGTTAGTGTAAACTCCGAATCCTTTGGATACCAAAGTCCCATGTTAATGGTTCTTCGTAGGTATCTAAAGATCCGTTTAACCTCTTGGAGGTGAAGTTCGGTAGGCCTTGCCTGAAACCGTGCTAATAAACAAACAACAAAATGTATATCGGGGCGACTAGCAGTTAAGTACATGAGAGAACCAATCATGCTCCGATATTTCTTCGGATCCATGGGTTTCCCGTGTAAATCAGTGCCTATTTTGGGTGAAGTGACCATTGGTGTACCAACAGAGTCACAATTTTCCATTCCATGTTTTTTCAAAATCTCAATTGTATATTTAGCTTGATTTAGAAAAATACCACGTGGGGATTGATGAATTTGTAAACCGAAAAAGAATTTTAATTCTCCCATCATAGACATTTCAAATTTGCTTTTCATGAGATTCGCAAAATGTTTTGAATGGTTCGGATTAGTGGACCCAAAAATTATGTCGTCTACGTAAATCTGAACAATCAAAATGTCATTTTTGAATTTTCTTGTAAACAAGGTCGGGTCAATTGTTCCTTTGGTGAAATTATTATGAAGTAGGAAAGATGATAATTCGTCATACCACGCCCGTGGGGCTTGTTTCAAACCATAGATTGCTTTCTTTAGCTTGTAGACGTATTCTGGATGATCCTTGTCAACGAATCCGTCTGGCTGACTCACATACACTTCTTCTTTTAGAGTTCCATTCAAGAAGGTTGTCTTGATGTCCATCTGATAAACCGTGATGTTCTTGTGAGCTGCATATGCTAAGAAAATCCTGACTGCCTCAAGCCTTGCAACTGGCGCGAATGACTCTTCAAAATCTATCCCCTCTTCCTGTCTGTATCCCTTGGCCACTAGACGAGCTTTGTTGCGAATCACAGTCATTTCTTCATCCTTTTTGTTTTTCCATAACCACTTAAGATCAATGACGAGTTTGTCAATTGGTCTTGGAACTAAATCCCATGTGTCATGCAATTGAAATTGGAGAAGTTCTTCCTGCATCGCTTCAATCCAGGCATTATCTGCCATTGCTTCCCGAATGTTCTTAGGTTCTATGAGACTGACTGAGCAGACATAGATGCACATGTCACAATCGGTATTGAGTTGTTTTCTCATCTGAATTGGCCATGAAGGTTCACCAATAACCTGTTCGATCGGATGGTCTTCGTCCACTATAATGTTGAAGGGTACCTTGGTGTTGAAGAATGTGTGTTAGAAGGTTCATGTAACCTAGATGAAGATTCAGCCGAATCTGTTGCAAATGGGTTTTCAAATACTTCTTCTTCTAACACAGCATTGTTTTGTTCTTGCTCATCAATTCTTGGTAAGACAATCTCAATTACTGGAGTTGGTGGAGTAGATATTGATGACGTGGAGGGAGTTGGTGCGTCAGCTTTGAATGTGGTTGATGCATCTTGATTAGGTGGTGGTGGTGGTTGTTGAGGTTGAGCGGGTACAGCGGATCGTTGTTCAGATGCATTTATCGAAGCGCCACCAAAGTACTCATCATACATAAACTCGAAGAAATTTTCCAGTTCTTGAGTTGTTGGTTTATCCGTTGGAATTGATTGAGCTCCTTGGGGTACGAGTCCTGAACTGATATGTCCAGAAGTTTGACTTTGAGGTGCGGGTCCTAATCCGGTATGATTAGAAGCCATTGGGTTAAGCGCGGGTTCTAGAGCGAGTCTCTCAGAAGCCATTTGTGAAATTTCATCAAACTTCACATTCATCGTCTCCATGACCTTTTTCGTTCTTCTGTTATATACCCTGAATGCCCTCGAGTTTTTCTGAATAACCGATAAAGATTCCAATATCACCCTTAGCTTTCAGCTTCCCCAGATCCTCTTTGTCATTTGTTGGATAACACAAAGCACCAAATACATGAAGGTAAGAGATATCGGGTTTTCTGTTGTTGACAAGTTCATATGGGGTTTTATTGAATCGTGGATGGATTAGGGATCGGTTTTGAGTAAAACAAGCAGTGGAGACAGCATCAGCCCATAAGAATAACGGTGCATTGGAATAAATCAGCATTGTGCGAGCAGCTTCCACAAGAGTTCTGTTTCTTCTTTCAACTAACCCATTCTGCTGTGGAGTTCTAACAGCTGATGTCTGGTGAGTAATTCCAGTTTCTTCAAAATATGTTCTTAACTCCTGATTCGTGAATTCCGTGCTATTGTCCGTTCTTACAATCCTAACTGGAGCTTGAAGTAGAACTTGAATACGCTTCAGAAAGGTGATGATGATGCCTGGTGCTTCGTCTTTTGACCTCAAAAACTTTACCCATGTATATCTTGAATAGTCATCAACAATTACAAGAATATACTTTTTCCCATTTATGCTTTGAACTCTCATTGGCCACATAAGTCCATATGCAACAAATGTAACCTATCAACCGAACTGGGTACGGGTTTAGGTTTTTATGTTGCTCTTTTGCTCTTTCCTTGCTCACAAGATGGACATAAGTGTTCTTTGGTGTATTTGAACTTTGGGAGACCGTTGACGATGTTGTCTTTGGCAAGTTTGTTTATTGTGTCAAAGTTAAGATGGGACAAACGTCTATGCCACAACCAGGATTTTGTGTCACCTGCCCTGGTCATGAGACAAATTGGTGATGAAGAGGCCATTTGGTTTATGTCTATTGCATAGAGATTGGTGCCACGATTCCCAATTAAGAGATCATCCCCCACCAAATTCCTAACAAAGCAAGTGTTTCTCCTAAATGCAACCTCTAAATCTGCATCACAAAACTGTCCGACTGAGAACAGATTGTGTCCCAACCCTTCGACATAGTAAACCCAAGTGATCAAGTAATTTCCAAACCGAAGATCACCATAACCCAGAATAGCTGCAACATGATCATTCCCAAACCGTACAGTCCCCATGAACTACCATACAAAGTTGATCAGCAGCTTCAGATTCCCGGTCATGTGCTTGGAGCAACCCGAGTCTATGATCCAAAGACAAATTTCGATAACCTGCCATGAACAGATAACAATTGCATTTGGAAACCGTATATCATTTGGTTCCATGGGTTAGGGGGTATCAAATGAATCATACACAAAGATGGTTTAATTTTGTTCTAATGGAACAACTTTTTGTTTGCCATTCTTACGTGTAAACTTTTTACCCGTTGGTTTCCATGCACAAAGCTTAAGATAGTCCCTAGGCAATAGATTACTAGAGATTGTCCTAGATACAGCAATAAGACTGTTAAGGTATCTAGTCTTAGCACTAGTTCGTGTAGGAACATCTTTCTGCTCAGGCTTTTCATTCATAGTATCAGAAACAATATCATCACAAGCATTTTCAGACAAAGATTTCTTTTGCATTAAACAAACAGATTCATTACATGCATTCAAAACACTGGTCTTTTCATTACATCCATATGATATGTGTTTCTTATTTGAAAGCTTTAAATTCCTAAGGTGTTCTTCTACTTCCTTGCATTCACTTTCAGAGACAGGCGAGACTCTAGTGTTCTTGTTATTGCTCCTAGGCATTCGTCTGCTCCTAGTGGTGCTTTCTAATCCTGTAGAAGGTAAGGCACACTCATTAGAATTTATGATGTTGTCGTGAGATGTTGTTGTAGCATTCCTAGACTCATTTGGATTATCTTTCTTACTTTTTTCTATCGCCCTTGATGTTTTAGATGTAGAGGTAGACGCAGTAGTGGGACAAATCCTATAAAGGCCAGGCGCTATTACATTCGTTTTTTGGAAAACAGCTTTCTTATTTTCTTTCTCACTAGGTAAGGGGGTTAATGGTGCAATACCCTTTGTTTCCTCACCCTTCCCTTTTTGACTTTCGAGTTGAGACTTCAAAAGATTAATTTGATCTTGCATATTTTTGTAAGAACGCTCATACGATAATTTGTCATATTTGCATTCTTCCTTTTTCTGATCAAGTTGTTTAAAATATGTTACATTTCGTTTTCCAATCTTGGCAAATGCTTTTTCATATTTTAAAACAATTTCAGAAGTCTCAGCCCG
Organism: Artemisia tridentata subsp. tridentata; assembly: GCA_021014915.2. NCBI lineage: Eukaryota > Viridiplantae > Streptophyta > Magnoliopsida > Asterales > Asteraceae > Artemisia > Artemisia tridentata. Next base: position 419,490,688 of record CP139505.1, read on the forward strand.
AAGTCTTTCATCATCCTCAACAGAATATGTTTGGTAAATAATGGACATAATATCGGTCGATAGAGCTTCGAAGCAGAGATTATCATTATGTTTTTCCAATGCCTTGATGTGTTCAATGTTTTCATTTGCATCCTTTACTAAGGATTTGTGGTCCTTAACAAATTCTGCTGACTCTTTCAAAAGATTATGTTCCACATTTTGGACAACTGCATAGATTGCAGTAATATGTGGATTAATTTCTTTTTCAAAAATCCTTTTTAGTTCAGTATGAACACCTGAAAACCATTCCAGCTTTTGACTGTTTATTTTGGAAGCCACAATACGTTGAAGTGTTTCAATTCTCTGTTTAGGATCAACCAAATATAGTCTAGCTGCACTTGTTTCACAAGTGTTTTTAGAAGCCATTTGTTCGATGTTAGACAGATGTTTTGAAACAATTATTCGTTTTGCGACAGCCACTGGTCTTTTGAAAAACATTGGTGACTCTCTTTGAACAGGAGGAACATCAGAAATTGCATTAAGTTTATTATAATCAACTGGTTTAATTTCTGGGTTCCTTTGTCTCATTTTATTTCGACTCTCTTCGGCAAGCTCCATCGTTTCATCAGAATCACGAACCTCAGGAGGATCATGTTTATCATTTAGCATAGTACCATTATATAACACATTCTGTTCATTCTGAGCTTTCTTGAGATAATAAGGGTTTTCACAACCGATAGCCACTTTCTTTATTGTATGTAAAATCGGGTTTGGATCGTTAATTAACAAATTAATTGTTTGTGTAGAATGACCCGTTTTTACAAGTAAATCTTCCAACTTTGCAATGGTTTCCTTTTTGTCTGTAATCTCTTTAAGAAGATCCTTTTCACGTTTTGAAAACCTTTCATTCAACTCTTTCTTTTCCTTTTGAAGATTAGAATAAGTTGATTTTTGTTTTGAAAGCTGGTTGGTTAGTTCAGAAATTTCCTTGTTTAGAGATTTGATTTGTCCATTCAAATTAACATCTAGAGTGTCAAATTTGATTTGCAAACGTTTTTCTCTTAACTCAGAATCTCTTAAGCTGACCTCAAGTTCTGGCTGACGTTTGTTGTGAAGATCAAAAGCTCTTTCATTAACCTTATAACTCTTAAGCTCAGCGGTCAATTTTTCATTCGCGGCCTTAACCTCGCGATTGATCTTTTTGACCTTTTCTATTTCAACACTACAATTATGCGATAATGATTCAAATAAAGCACGTGTTTCCTCATCATTCTCAGTATGATGTGACTCAAAGTCTCCATTAGGATCCATGTCTGGAGTTACCAAATTAGTATTGCTACAACTTGGTTCGTCTATATATGTATCGTAAGTGAGATTAGGAGTTGTAGGATGCTGTTCATTTTGAGGTGACATATCAAACATTTCATTATTGTGACATGTAGCATATAGTTGTACCTCAGAAACCGCATTGGTGTTAAAAGCAGGAGGTGCTTCCGAGTCCGTGTCGTACTTAGCCTCCTGGAGATTTGCCATAAAAATGCAGTTTGCATCGATGTCCTCGAGATCTTCTGCATCGTCCATAAGAGCCATGAAGTCATTCTCTTCTGCACTCAACTGTAGCCCAGCCGATTCCTTATTTGCCAACATTAGTGCTTTCTGCAAGTAAGCTGGATCCCTCTTTTTCGGCTTGTCGGGACAGTTCCTAGCCATATGACCAATACCCTGACAGTTGAAGCACTTCATCACATTACCCTGATTCATATTCCCAGTTCCCTGGGCAGCAACATTCCCAAACTGATTCCCAGCATTCTGACGCCTTTGATTACCAACAGCTGTACCCATCTGATTCCCTGCATACTGACCCATCTGATTACCAACATACTGCCCTGCATTCTGATTACCCAACTGATATCGAGGAGCATATCCCTGCTGATTCCCATATCCCCCAACCATCTGTCCTTGCTGTCCCATGTTGAAACTCGGCTGTGCAATCTGCTTGTTGCGATTATTCGATGAGATTCTTTGGTTGTTGTTGGTAGGTGTGGAGTAGCGTCCTTGGAATGCTTTTGTTAGGTAAGCAAAAGCTTGAGTCAAAGCAGCAGTTGACTCATCCTGATCATCTTGATTTGGGTGTTGTGCGTTTTGTTGTTGTGGGATTACTTGTTGTTGTTGTGGGTAGAACGGTGTTTGAGGATTGTATTGTTGTTGCATGAAGTGTTGGGATGAAGATGAAGAGGGTTGTGTATTTACTGTTGCAGGTGTAGGTTTATGGACAATGAGTGCAAGAGGATCATGTTGTTTTGCCAGTTTCTCTTTTCTTACTTCATTTGCCTCTTCTTGGTTTTGTTTTAGAAAATCATAGAGTTGATCATAGTTCACCTCGTGAAGGTTCTTTGTTTGGTTGACAATAGTGACATATCGTCCCCATTCTTCTGGAAGGTTGTTGATCAACTTGATGTTTTAAACAATTTGAGCAGGTGCCAACTTGTTTCTGATCAACTCATTCATTAGAGTACAAAACTGTGTGTAGTAAGACTCAATATGTTTAGCTGGAGTGGATGTGAACTTCTCCCATTCCGCCAGAAGTTTGTTTTCTATGTCTTGTTTACCAATTTCGGTGCCATGACAGAGACGTCTAACTCGTTCCCACATATCATGAGCAATTTCACAACTGTCTACTGCATAGAATATATGTTGTGGTAAACCGAGTTGAATTAAGTGCATTGCCATGTCATCTGCTTCAATTTGCTTCCAATCTTCTAGCGTATAATCCGATTCCTCTTGGATTCAGTATGCTGGTTCGACGGGAGGTGTTGCAGTTGGATTTCCAGCTGTTACTTCAATCTCACGAGGCTTGAATGGACCTTTCTCGATGGAGTTAATTAAGAGTCTACCTTGACCGTGAGGCTTGGTTCACATGTATCTTAGCATACGACTCGTCCATGGAAGATAACCACCTTTTTCTAACATTGGAGGACGGTTTTCTGCACCGGCGGCATGAATGTCTTGTTGTGTAGTCATCTTTGAAATTTTGTATGATAAAGTGGATTGAGGATCGTTTCAACAAAGTAGGAGTTGTTATTGTTGAAGGTTGAACTTGGTTGTTGTTGTGAAGCCTTGGTTTGATGTTAATGATCGTTGAAGTTGCAGTTTAGATAAACGAAACAAATTAAATAAAGTTACAAACTTTGATTAGAGTATAATTAAGACCAAGTCAAAAGTTTACAACTTCGACAAAAGTTATGTAAATTACAATTTAGATAAAAATGACAATTTCTATAGAAATTTCAATTTGTCCAAAATTTATACAAATTGTGGCAAAATGTCAATTTAGATAGAAATATATCTAATTTATGTAAATTGGTAATTTATATAAAAATCTAACACTCTCATACAAGAGGGTAGATATCCATTTGTCAAAGTATTTTACACACTTATACAAGTATGAAAATACCAAGTTCACTTTTGAGTTGACGAAATTACGTTCGAATCAAATCCTTAAAAGTTATTTAACTTTGAAATCATTTAATCAAAAGTGCAAGGGCCAAAACTGACAATTCTGAAACTTCCCAAAAACTGCTGGAAAAAACAAGGACTGAATCTGCCAAATCTGAAAACTAGTGTAGTCCGATATCGCAATTGCTTAGTTGTCCGATATCTGAATTGCGAAAAGATGTCGGATAAAGGCTGATTTGCGATAAAACTGACTAAGCCCAATTTCGATAAAATTATCTAAATTTGATTTTCGATAAATTTGTCAGAAATCGATTTGCGATAAAGTCTGTCTGATTTGCGATAGAACTCAGTCTTTGAATTTCGACAAAGCTTACAGCTTTCAATTCCGATAATATTTTCGAATTGCGATAAAACGACTGCTGCTTGGAATTGCGATAATCTGCAGATTTACCAACTTTTTGTCCTTATCCTTACTAACCCACTAACTTGCCCATGCACCTTGTAAGACTTTCCTTCACCAACTTTTACAAACTCAACTCAATAATTCAAAAGCAATGATTATACACAATCAAAAATATCAAAGATTTGCCAAAAACAAATCGTATGAACTTTGATTGATTTGTGTCGAACTAAAAAATTAGAACACACAACAAATCCAACATGTAAACACTATATTCGAGTGAGTAGAATTTGCATCTTTACAACCCAAGTCGATTAAACATAAACAAACACAACTTTATCCTTGATTTTGCGTATGGATCGAATATTTTGCGTATGGATCGAATAGAGATAAAACACAAAGTGTAACTTTTCTAGTAAAAGAAAAATAACAATGGGTGTTTTAGTCTTTAAGATCAAACACAAAATACTCCTACCTTGAAGCCTTGCTCATTGATACCACTTGTAAGGACCGGTCTCCTTCTTTATCACACAAACACACGAAAAGAGATGATGACACTCACAAGATAATATAGAACAATAAGAGTAGTATGTGGATCGTATGGTTAAACTTATGGTCGAATGATTATAACTTGTGAAAAAAATAATACAAGACACAATGGGAACACACACACACTCCACAATAGATAATGAGGCACCCTTTGAATGAGAGAGTGTGTGTGATATATATCGAAGCAGCCAACACCAAAAGGGCTTTGGTGGGCTTTTACCTGGACTTGGTGTAGGCTAATGTTAGCACTACACATGTACACTTAAGTTACTAACAAAACTAACACTAGTACAAAATGGGATTTGGTCACACATGTTGTTTTTCGAATGGCCACACAGTAACTTTTTTATGTGACTAAATGTACCAGAATAAAAGAAACAACCACACTTGATCCGACTTGTGTGACCATTTCGTCTTTCCAACTGAGGCTACAGTCACACATTTGAATATTTTCGTGACTAGAGGTATCTTGTAATTTTTTTTTTGATTATTTAGTCACATATAATTTGGGACGTGTGACGGATACAAATAATTTGAAATATTAGTCACACTATATATATACATATGTGACAAATATATGTCACACAATCGAATAGTGTGACCAAAATCCATATATGGTCACATGAAGTAATTGTGTATGTGGCTAAATCATATACTCAAGTTTGTCACACATTATTTAAAAGTGACTAAATCATATAGTCAAATTTGTCACACATTATTTAAAAGTGACTAAATATGGTGCACTTAATTTTTCCCAAAATAAAATTTCCCTCTTCTCAACTTTTCACAACCCGCCTAAAATTTTCCCAAAAATCAATCTCCCAAATTCCCAAATATTTCATTAACCATCCCACTTCTCATCTTTTCACAGACCTGCCTAAATTTTTCCCAAAAATCAAACTCCCATATTCCCAAATATTTCATTAACCATCCCACTTTTCACATAGACCTGGGTCTTCTTCTTCTTCTACCAGACTCGCACCACACTCAAGAAGCCTGTAATTGTGGCCTCACAACTATTAGAGTCCATAATTGAATATCCTACTCCAACACGAGCCGAGGTAATTATCCTTAGGATATTATCAACCATTTGTCCTGTTTTTATCATTGCATTTCTTTGTATATCCAAATCATTAAAAGGTGCTTTGTGTAATGTTTTAGTCATTAAAATATGGCTATGAAATGACTCTAACTAGACATAAAGTCATTTTAGTGACTCGCATCTATAAAAAAAGTACAATGACGAAATCATGATAAACGGCCAAATATGTTGATAATTAATGTAAACTTTTCTGTATATTTTGTTAACTATTAACCATCCATTTGATGTTTTAGCAATCTCATTTGATGTTTATACATCTCTTCAAGCTATGTTTTTCTGTAGCACATTAGTGATTTGACTTGATTATTTTATTAAGGCCAACATGACATGGTTTTATGTTTATTTAGAAGATTAAAATTTGTGTTCTTGACTTCTTGGTAGTCTTGTTTCATCTGTATCCTGAATAAACAAATTTTGATTTTGAGTTATGTCAATCAGAGTAGTTTAAGACTTTGACACCTTTATAATCATTGACTTAGCAAGTTGGAATATTTGCGTTCTAAGTTCTTGGCACCTGGTACACGAACACAACAATATTAGATGAGATATTGGTTCAAAGTGCAAGGAATCGAATGTATACCATGTGACTTTTCATATTTATTTAATATTTCTTTCTTATTATATATTTTTCTTATGCAGGTTTTAATCTTTCATTAAGTTCTATATATGACTGCAAGATTTGATCACGGAAAAAGTAAGTTTAAATACTCTGCATGTGAAAATAAATATTTGTGTAGAATAGATGGATCCAGTGTTTCGCTAGGATTCAGGAAATATGGATTCTATGCACATAGAATAGGATTCCGAACTTGACTTAAAAAGACGCAAAGCGTTACATTTGAATCTTGGATTCACATGATCTCTAATCATAGTCTGTATACTCTTCACGTGTCCTTCCCTCTGCGCTTAAAGTTGGCTTGTTGCCCATAGAGTAGGAATTGTCGATGATTATAGGTGACTAAGCTGCAAATGAAAATGTCACAGGACCATGTAGACCAGCAATTGTGTTAAATGATGGCGTTTGAGGTCATGATTCCTGAAGTACACACATATCTTTACTTGTTAAGGTTTTGAGGAACTGTGAATGTATCTGTCAACTGTCGTGGTTGAAAACATGGTGTTCGATATGCTTACTTCAATTTTTGGTGGTTGATGTATAGCATTAAACTTGGATGTCTGCTGTTTACCTTATAAGCACTTATAAAATTTCATTATGTCAGAAAAAGGCATTTTATCCACACTTATTTTTGTAATTAGGGAATGAAGACCCAAGTATTGAATTTTTGTTTCATCGTGAAAACTAGGAACTAGTCTCTTTTTAGCTGGCGGAAAAAGATGGAAAAGCAAATGGTGGAAACCAAAGATAATATCATAATGGTCAATCTGAACAGGTCGGGATTTGAGTTGACGAAGTATGATATGTGCCAAAATGTTATCTCAGTTTTTAATTTATTTTTCTTTTTTTGTAATTAATGACAGACTGTGAGTTACATAGCAGAGCATGTGCTCGGGACTGGTTCTTTTGGTACTGTTTTTCAGGTAAGACTAACTTGTAGATGATTTGGTTTCCACGAAGTTGATTGAATATTGATGTACTTATACCATTATTGGTATGCCCTTAAATTTATCTTGTATAACTCGATCTCAAAGTCATCACTTCTAGAGTTTATCATGGTAATGATGTTCAGAGTAGTGATGATGAGGAGGTGACCTTCAGGAAAGGGTCACTGATCATACAATGTGGAGGGCACACAGCTCTTGAGGTGCTCAATTATGTACATGATTTTTTAAAAGTTTTTCATATAGATTTTCTCAAGAAACTCTGAATGTCAATTATTTATTAAAGATTGCAGCTTATATTAATCTCGTGACTTTCAGATCTTGGAGCTCCAGTTGCCAGGCAAGAAAGTAGTAAATGCAGTTGCATTTTGGAATGGTTTGAGAGGTCAGAAGCTAAAGAATTTGAAGTTGTAGAAGCAATGTCTCTAAAACCAAAGGTACATCTTAAGAATTTAGTACTCTCTAATTGAGAAACCAAGGGTCTCTGTCTCACTGATGTATTTTCCTGTGAGGAGTGTGTACCTATTTAAGTATTTATGTTTTAACACTTCAATTTCAAATAGTTTGTTTATGTTGGTATTTTTTAATGAAATTTCTATCTGTTTCTCTTTCGATATTAGATTTTCCAGCAGCGCGTCAGTTCTAGCTGTTTCTGTTTTAGGAATAGGCACACCAGGTTGTGCGTGCAAAGGTGCATGAAGTGAAGTTTGTCTTGCGCCTTATTTTTGGGTCCACGTTGAAGGTATAAAGCTAGCAATTTGGTATTCAGAAGCCTACAGTTGAAACTAGTTTGTATCGTTTATAGGAGCTAGTTATGAGGTATGAGTTTTTTAGGCTGCACCTTTTTCTTTGCTTCTACTTTGACAGTCTACGGCTATTTGAGATATCACAATGTGCTAATTGTTTCGCTAATTGTTTCACTGATTTGCAGGTTGCAGGTTGGCAGTCGTGTTCTACTTTGAAGATGTTAGGTAAATAAACAGCATTTTTTGTTCTAAAGATGTTAGTTTTGTTTATTAAATTCAAAAAGTCATTTACCCCCTGCCATACATTTTCGTTAAATGTTTCGTTTCTTAGCCATCGTAGGCCAAATATGGCAGTGCCTAATAATATTGTTCAGTGCATTCCACCCATCCAACATGATAGAAAAAGCACCTATATACAGAGCAGACCCTGGGAATTCACCTAGGGCATAAAAAAATTAGTCTAAAGTAAAACTATTCTCAAGTTCAATTAAGTGTTCTAAGTATGATTGGATAACCCAAGGACCCGCCATCAGTCTTGCCATTGCTAGCCCTGCCCCTTATATCCTTACAAAAATACTTGTTCGTGTAATTTAGACCTCTATGCATTCTTAATATTAACTTTTTCAGAAATGATTTTTTTAAAAGAAGTTATAACCGAGTATAAGTTGTTGCATTTCGTGTTCACAGTAGGGTTTAGACCAAGGAAAAATGTACACTTGAGCAACCAAAGTAAACTTGTATACATCAAAATATTGATGTTCTGTATAGTTTTTCAGCTCATGCTTTATAGCTAAGCTCCTCATGATATCCTAGATATGTATTTTTATGATAATAGCATGCAACTTAATACATTCCTGTTTATAGTTTTGTAATCTTTATATTTACTTTGTGCAGGGCATGCTCAAATGTAGCAGACAACTCACATAAGCATGAAACAAACGAGTCCCCAGACCTGCAGCTGCTATTGGGCTTATGGAGAGTTTGCTTGCAATAGATCCTGGGCAAAGAGGAACTGCTGCTCTTGCTCTCAAGAGTGAGGTAACTCCCTCCTTTTTATAGTCCTAAATGTTTATCTTGTTCAGTTTTATCAAAAGAAAATTTGAACATTTATTACTGAAAATGCAGATTTTGGTTCATTGGAATTATCACCAGTTGGTGGGCGAGAAACAACAGACACGAGAATCCTGATCGAGAGTTTGAGAGTTCACTGGAATTATCATGCAGTAATGGGCATTTTGAATACATTTGGAATATATAGGCAGAAGTCCAAGAGAATCCTGATCGAGTCTTCGGATAGTGAAGTTTTGAAATTATTCAAGGCAAGAAACAACAGACACGAGCTAGTGTATTTTTAATACCGCTAGATATTATAGTATGAGCAGGTGTATTAGTTCTGTTAGTTATAAGTTAGTACTGTTGGTTCATACAGTTAGTAGTGCTATTATATATTATTGTATTTGAAGTTGTTTTGATATATATTTGAATTTGTTTTGATATATATTGATTTCTTAAATGTGACTAAAAGATGTATATAGTTACACTTAATAACACTTTTGGTTACTGTTTGTTTAATTTGTTATGTGACTAAATATTACAAAAGGCCACACACACAAAAATTCATGTGGCAATTGGATGATCAATAGTCACACAAAATACAAATTTCTTCACTTTAAACAACATATAGTCACACTTATTAACACTTTTGATCACTTTATGCTTAATTGTATGTGACTAAATACCTAAAACAAACATGCTTTGTGTGACTAAATATTACAAAAGGCCACACACACAAAAAATTCATGTGACCATTGGATGATCAATAGTCACACAAAATACACATTTCTTTCACTTTAAACAGCATATGGTCACACTTATTGACACTTTTGGCCACTTTTTGCTTAATTGTATGTGACTAAATACCCAAAACAAACATGTTTTGTGTGACTAAATATTACAAAAGGCCACACAAACATAAAATTCAAGTGACCATTGGATGAACAATAGTCACACAAAATACACATTTCTTCACTTTAAACAACATATGGTCACACTTATTCACACTTTTGGCCACTATTTTTTAAATTGTATGTGACTAACTCGAAAAAAAGAACACACGTTGTGTGACTAAATCATCACATTTATTATATATTCATGTGGCCATAGGATGGGAAATAGTCACACATATTGATAAATCCAACAAAACTTGTGCCTAATTGGTCACACATATTCGGGTTTTGGTCACTCTTTTTCAATGAAAACGGTCACAAACTAAACAATGTGACCATATGAACCCTATGGTGGCGCGACTTTTCGTCACACACACCCAAAAAAAATGTGTGACTATATGCATATAGTCACACATTTTGTGGTGTGACGATATCCAGTTTTTGTACCAGTGTAATGCCATTAGCCCACATTCTAAACTAAACATTACACATGACACTTAAGTTCCAAATAACAAATGACCATCACTTCACAATTAATAAATTAATTGCTAACACAATATCATACTAACCAAACGGCATATTCACAATATCATACTAACCAAACACATATTACTAACCAAATAGCATATTCACAATATCGTACTAACCAAACGCATATTATTAACCAAACGACATATTCACAATATCATACTAACCAAATGCATATTACTAAAAAAACGTAACCATCAAAGTAATTAAATTATATACCTAGTTCACGGCTAAAATAAAGGAAGAGAAGAAAAGAGAAAAATAGGAAAAGAGGTGGAGCTGCTGTCCCGCGGATGTGGTGCTACTGCTGTCCCGACTCTCCCGGCTGTCCCGCGACAAACACATAAAAAAAACAACCTAAATTAAACAACCAAACTTAAATTAACCAAATTAATTAATAAAAAAATTTGACGACGACATTGTCGTCCCAAAACACATTAACACAATAAAAAAAATACCTTTAACAAACACAAACACAAACAATGCGGCTGTGATGCTAGCTGGCGCTGGTGGCTAATGCGGCTGCCGTGGTGGTTGTGGTGCCATCTAACAAACACAAACACAACAAACAACAAACAAATATTAACAAAGAAAAATTAAACAAAATAATATACAAATTAACACACACAAATTAAAAGAAAAAACATACCTTTAAAACAATGTGGCTGTGCACAGTGGTTTTGAAGGTGGTGGTGTTGCTACTGCTGCTGCCTTTGAATGTGGTGCTGAAGGTGGTGGTGTTGAAGGTGGTGGTATTTAGGGATGGTAACGGGGCGGGTTTGGGGCGGGGTGGCCATCCCCATCCCCAAACCCGATTACCAGAGTTCACCCCAAACCCGCCCCGATCCCCATCGGGGATCTAATCGGGGCGCCCCGTTGGGGCATGATGGTCCCCCAAACCCGCCCCGTAATAATCGGGGATCTTATCGGGATGTCCTCTTTGGGTGCAATTCTCAAAAAAAGCTGCACCATTTCACATTTATTGTTATTTTTAGACCGTTAGCAATAACAAATATATTAATAATCAATTATAAGCAATCCTTATTAAGTTTTCAACGATAGTATTATACATAAATAATGATAAATTATACCTTCAAAAATTAAAACTTAAAAATATGATACTAAACCAGTTTGTATAATCACAATTTTGCATTCTTACATATATAAAAAAACTAACAATATTAGAGTAATATTTTTTTTATTACGTAGATACTAACAAAATACTATATAAGTATAGATATATTTGTATATGTGTATATATTAATCAGGTGGGGCGGGGCGGGGCGAGGATTCCTCGGTCCCCTCCCCAAACCCAATTAAAATCCCCGGTTAATCCCCAAACCCACCCCGTAACCCGATTAGCATGCCCCGCCCTGCCCCAATTAGTTCGGGTTTTGGGTTTCCCCGTCGGGTTCGGGTTTTTTTGCCATCCCTACTGGTATTGAAGGTGGTGTCGATTGTAATAAAATATGGCGGGGGTGGTGGTTCACGGCAAATGTGGTGTTGAAGGTAGTGGTGGTGGTGTCGATCGATCTATTGAAGAAGAAGCGAGTGGGTGTTTTTTTTTCGGGTAAGACTTTGAAAAAGCAGATCGATCTGGTGGTATACATTGAGACAAATTAGGGACGACATTGTCGTCCCTAATTGTGGCGCGGTATTATAAAAATTGGCGGGGTGTTTAATTATTCGTGGAAAATTTTGGTGAAAAAAAAGGGACGACAATGTCGTCCCTTTCTGTTTTTTTTTTCTTTATCTTTATCTTATGTATATTAAAAATGATTTAAATTATTTTATTAATATTAAATAAATTAAAAATGATTTAAATTAGTTATAAATTATTAAAATAATTTAAAAATTATTTAAATTAGTTTTAAATTTTTTAAAATAATTCCGATCCCGAGAACCTGCTCCCGATTGGTTATACTAGCATGCACAACTGTACACATCTATTCCATCTTTCTGATTCATTCGTTTAACATCTCGTGTACAACCATATCATCTCGGCCAAGTTGATTTGCCACCAGTCCGATCAACATCCATTTCATCAATATTCAGATCTAAACCGTCTTCAAATACAGGTTTAGAACCGGATTCGAGCTCAGGAGATCCCGCTTCCATGTAATTATCCTCTAGTTCATAATAGTCGAGATCACCACCTTTACATAATTCTCAACACATTTAATGTACGAGAAGTCTTCTTCACGAATGAGTCGATATGATACCGTTATACATGAGATGTTAAACGAATGCGTCGAGATGATATCATTATGCATTAGATGTTAAACGAATGAGTCGGGATGATAACACAACAAACGACAACTACAACATTTTATTAAACAACAACAATAATACAACAAACAACAACATCAACAACAATAACACAACAAATGATGAAGCGAAAAGTGTACCGCTTTTAAGGGGTCATTTAAGCCCTAAATCGTATTTATTTGATCAAATATTGCCCTAAATCGTTCCTTTTGTCATTTTAGGTACTTTTGAGGAGAAATCTGGAAAAGGAAGCATTTTGGACGTTTTTGGAGCATTAAAGTGAAGAAAACGACAAAGTCTCAAAATCGGCTAAAAGTTACCTTTGACGGCGTCAGGATTATCCCTGGACGGCGTCACGGCTTGGCAAGAAAAGGTGGATGTGAAATTTACTCATGATAAGCCATTGAAATTTGCATGAAATTCTGACGGCGTCACGCTTTAATCTGATCAAGGTCGTCACGGCTTAATTTAAAGAGGGACGGCGTCACCCCTAATTCTGACGGCGTCAACCCCTGATAAGCCAGAACGGATTTTGGAGAGCTAAAGAGGGACGGCGTCAAGAAGGTCATTCGGGAACCCTAAAAGCGGCGAGGTGACGGCGTCACACTCCATAACGTGACGCCGTCAGATCTAAAAGTCTATATATAGTTTTGCAATTTTTTGTCATTAATGTGGAACTTATTGTGGAACTTATTGGGGAACTTTGTGTGTGAAAACCCTAGGACAAATTTGGCAGCTCTTTCAAGGCTTTTTGCCTTGAGATCTTCCATGTTACATTGAAGATAAGTTATCAATTAATCATTCAATATGTCTATGTGTTGTTTGATTCTATCTTGTTCTTGTCTTTTGTTTAACATGCTAGGCTAGATTTATCTTGTGTTTGCTTAGATCTAATGAAACCTAGCTATTGATTATTGGTTATTAGTGTGTTGTTAGTTGTATTGGATGATTGTTCATCTATGTTAGGCTTAAGAAAACTGGCTAACTTCCTATTCGGTAACTTGCTTGAACGTTTTAAGAAACATGAACCAATGCGTACTAAAGGTTTTTATGGTTGTATTTAATGCACAAGCGAATTCTAGTGATCCCATGTTAGGAGCTTCCTAGCCGGCTCGACATAGGAGTGAAGTAGGAGCTTGTAGAGTTGGGGAAGTACGTACGCCACCCCACGAATGGTATTAAGGAATACACCCGTCATCCACGCAACTAATACACACTAATCAACCGGTAAAAGATAGTTAGGGAGTAAGGAAATCTAAGTAAACACATTTTCCTCCACATAAGTTTTCACCAACCTTTTCATTTTCTGTTATTTTATTTTATTTGCATTTGTAGTAACTTGGGTTAGTTGACTAGCAACTAATTCCGCCCACTCTTTCAAACCCGATATTTTACTTGCTTTCATAAAAAAATATAAAAACATAAAAAGAATCTTCTCTCACCCTTAGACCTATTAGAGTAATTTTTCATACCTAACGAACACTATTCCCTGTGGAGAACGATCAATCCCCCGTACTTACCACTACACTATACTACATCGGTCAGGTACACTGCCTGGTGGGGTTGTAAGCCTCTTGAGATCCCTCGAGAGGTAAAACCTGTTGTAAGGTTGCAAAACCACGCATCAACAAACAACAAAAACAACAATAACACAACAAACAACAACAACAACAACAACAACAACAACACTACTACATACGAAGATTTTTCATGTCACCTAACAGCTCACAGAGTATTGCATCTGACTGACATGCGTGGTCGTGTTCGTCGGGATTCCTTGCCATTTCAAGTCTTGCCTCCAGCATCTTTACTTTTATCTCTAGCACCTGTTTTTGTGATTCCAACATGTTTATCCTAAGATCTTTGGCATTACAGTTTGAGCACTCTGTTGGTGCAGATCCAGAACCTTGAGATTTTGAAGTAGAAGAGATTACTCGCAATCGGTCATCAAATTCACTCTTCCACATAAAATATCCACATCCATGATCTTTTTCTCTTGGCTGTTACATAAATAAGGAAATGTTATGATTGTTTGTATATTTACATAAATAAGAAATGTATGATTGTTCACCTTCGAAAGAGGACATGCATAATATTCCCATCCAAATATATCTTTTTTATGTGATTTTCTTAGTTTTATATTTCCTGTTCCACAAGAACACATAAAAGGATTATATCGCTGCATCTCAGGTTTTGAAATTGGTATGAAGATAAGAGGTTGTGAGGTTGAGTGGTTTTGAGGATAAGAGTGTATATAATGTGTTTGTGAGGATAAAGCAGATATTTTATACAAACGTTTTGGTGGGAAAATTTGGCGCCAATATTTTGGTGGGAAGTTTTGGTGGGAAAATTTGGTGGGAAGTGTTTGGTGGGAAGTTTGATGCATAATCCTGCGGATAGACTGAATGATGGGATTAATTTCGTTAATAATCTCTTGCTCATCCATTTCATCAATATTCAGATCTAAACCGTCTTCAAATACAGGTTTAGAACCGGATTCGAGCTCAGGAGATCCCGCTTCCATGTAATTATCCTCTAGTTCATAATAGTCGAGATCACCACCTTTACATAATTCTCAACACATTTAATGTACGAGAAGTCTTCTTCACGGCCATCGGTTGATACAACAAAAAAGCAACGACTTTCTTGAAACTTTGTTTTCTGAACTTTATATGGATGGTGATTGAAGACGTTATCAAGAATATAAGTTTGATCATCGGCGGACAAAGGATCGCCATCATTGTACCTTCACCAATTACTCCCTTCATCAGTAGTCTGTTCATTTGACCCTTCAGTCCCGTCTTGATGTTTATTCTCGTCTTTTTTCTTACCCCATGAATCACCCCAACCACCTTGTGATTCAGTTTTTTCTTCAACTTTTTTACTCCAATCTGAACCCTGTGGTTTATCAGATTCCACAACACCCCATTTTAATTAATATTTTTAACAAAAAGAATATTTTTGATAAATAGTAAAGTATTAATTTTGCAAATTTTTTAATTTATGTAATTTTAAAAATTTATTTTTGCACTAACATATAATTTTAAAGCAAATAATTTTCTAAACTTAATTTATATACAATTATTTTTAAATAGGTTATTGGATTCAAAATGCCATTTTAAATATTTTAAAAATGTCGTCCCATTTTGTTTTTAAAAAAGTTTTTATATTGATTTAAGAAATAAAAATTTATTTAAAAAGCTTTTAAATATTAAAAAAACCAATAATTCTAGTTTGGGACAACATTGTCGTCCTATTTTGTTTGGCGGGATTTTTTTTTTTTTTTTTTTTTTTTTATTTTTTTTTTATTTTTTTTTTTTTTTTTGCGAAATTTTATTTTTAAAGCTTTAAAATTTCAAAAATCAAATATACATAGATTTGGGACAACATTGTCGTACCATTTAGTTCAACTAGAAAAATTCCTTGACTGCCAATTTTTGTTGAAAAAAATGTGGGCCATGGCCAAAATTTGGGACGAAAATGTCGACCCAAATTTTTAGCTGGTCCCAAAACATTTATTTTGGTGTAGTGGTAAAGATAACATAATAACATTTACTTAGTTTTCAATGTTTAATTCTTTATCATAAATGGATCAAAAGAATTATAAAGTGTGTTGCAGCACACTTTACTAAATGATAATAATACTCTCTGTGTTAGAAAAACTTAGACGTTAGCTAAAGTTTGTAAGTGAACTATAAAAGTCCCTGACGGAGATTAGAGAGTAATGCTAGGTCAAACGATATAGTGCATGCTCTTCTTGTATCGGCATAACACGAGTTCTTCACGTGATGGTCTTTTTAATGTGTCAAGCATATATATAGTGGAGAATTCCGCATTACCTTTAATGATTCTATTATTGGGAAGAACCAAGAACCTCTTTTATGAAAAATATAAACAACTGTTCACTACGAAAAAACTAAATAAATAAAATAAATAAATAAATAAATAAATAAAAATAAAGTAACTCCCAATAGCGTCTTTCACGGGTTATGGGTCCCAATACCGTCTTTCACGGTGTATGGAGGAGGTTGAGACGTAGACAGCCTTACCCCTAACTAAGGTAGAGAGGCTACTTCCGGCAACTTTACCAAAATTAAGTACTCGTTTTGACTTTGCTTGCAGTTGCTTTACACCGCTCTTTTACCTTCGGAAAAGTCCCGCCTCAATAACCTATACATAATTTGAACTTCAAAATATCTTCTCATGTTTGTTGACACGGACATTTGAATGTTCAAGTTATTTACATGGCTTTGTTGATTCGAGTTTTTAGCGTCTTGTTCAAGTGTTCCACTGCATCACACAGAGTACATGTTTTTAAATAGTTTTTAATTCCTTGAAGTGTCGTTGGTAGAACTTTGCCAAAGACACTTACTGATTTCTTGATCAACGAGTTAATTATATCTAAGCAAATTTATTTTAAATCCATTTAGTAACCATTGGGTACTAAATTGGCCAACACATGTCTTCATCACATAACAAACATCAAATCGTGTGAAGGTCTATACCACCATCATCAAGTTGACTCTCATTGGCAATCTTTTGTTAGAGACTCTCTAAGTATGAATATTAATCTTCGAAAGAAGTGCGTTGTTCCATCTTGCGAGTTGTCCTAAAGCAAAGTATGTATGATAGGTGATGATTTAACACATATCTCTAATAGTGAATAATACCCTTGAAGCATCAATAGATCATTCCCAAGTGTCTTGATGGCCAGATAGATGAAGATGAGATTAGCTGTTAGAAATTAGGGTTAGAATGTGATGATAATCTTGAATATCTTCTAAAATCGTGTATGGTCACTTTTCGTAAAAATTATTCTGACATTATTGATGCATGGGTGTTACGAAATCCTTATTGTGATAATTTAAGAAGAACACTTAGTTTCTAGGCATAAAAAAACTAAGCAAAAACAAAGAGGAATTGTATGAATTTTCGTATGTTAAAATGAGACTAAATGAACCTATCAATAACAAATTATTCTGACAATTAAAAGCAGTTAAAAACCAAAAGTCATAACTATTTGACCAGCAGTCACAATGGTTGGGAAAAGGCGGGACAATCGGGTAATCCACTTAGAGCATCAAATATACCGTTTGGATCGGGAAGCTGCCCCAAACCCCAGCAAGGTGCTGCCTCCCCTCGACCCCTGCCCGCTCACTTGGGAGTGAGACCTCAAGAATTGGCACTGCCCCTTGACCCTGGAAGGGGGCGTGTTGTAGCTCGATATCACTCTTTATCACACTTATATGTAACTCGTTAAACACAAGAGGGATGGGACAAAGGTGTATATATGGATCGTATAATTAGAGAGAATGAAAGAGATGTTAAGTTTTCTTCTATTAAGTACACTCTTTTACACACTTGAACCACCACACAAATGAGGTGTTGTGTGGTTTATATATTACAAGGGATAATACCCTAGTGGGCTTTGTGTGGGCTTTGTTGGACTTTACATGGATTGGACTTTGTTACATATTAAATGAACTAGACTAAGTTAGTCCAACCAAATGCCCTTTCAATATATTCTATTATACATCGCTTGACACATTACGAAGTTTGATGATATGAAATGACCATCACTTTAAATCAATGCTAACAATCTCCCCCTAAGGGATGGTCATTTCAATGATGCACCATGTGATTAGGTCTTTAGACTTCTGGTTCTTGAACTTTGTGTGTCGTTGCAGAATAGACTTTTATTCTTTGTTCCTTCATGCATTGTGATCTTCATCGTATCATCTTTTTATTGTTCTTTGCCTTGATCAACATCTTCATGTATACACAGCGTCGTTTCTTCCAATGTAGATGTTGAGACATATGATGATTGATGGACTTTCTTCAGTACCTGCATTAAACAGTTAGCAATAAATCGTCCAGTGCTTCCATGTTCAGATCTCATTAAGACTCTTACAACTTATGTCCTTTATGGTGAACACAAGTGTACTGTATTGGAAGTGTTCCTAAGAGATCTTTGATGAATCTCATGGACCTAGACTCAATTATGTGCGTTTAGGTTTTAGTCGACGGAGGCATGGAGCAGAGTGCCACCTTTTCAATATCAACTCATCTCGGAGTGAGAGGTCGATAGATTATGCATTGATCTCTGTGAGAAATGAAACAAATATCTTTTAAGAGATATCTGAGTGGCTAGGAGGGGTTTGTGCAACGCGTCACTGGGTCCATGACGTCTTGTCTTCAATATCAGTATCACCTTAGTGAGTACCGATAGCAGATGTATTGAACCGGTTTCTGACCTAAGTTTTCATGGAGGGCTATTTCTTTTCACCCTTTCATTAAACTTTTCTTTTTCATTATTCAACCCCTTCTTTCTCCTTTCTCATTTTGCTCCTTTTTTTCAATCTTACCTAAGGACTTGTAATTCTAAGCTATTGGAATTGTCCTTGGGTAGATCCCTCCGGTTCTGGCGGATCATTGGACATAACCTAACCATAATCACCTTATTACTCCATGATTATCCTAGATTATCGATCACATGCCATTAAACCTTGTGAAAATCTCTCAACGTGTTTATGAGAAAACACATTTTGTTAACACAATGAGAGTTTTGCATTTTTGAAACACTCCCCCTTCACATGTGCTCATTCATTTTTGAAATAAATTGCACATGTTGGGTAGAGTTCGCACATTTGAAATGATCGATTTTCAATGAACATGACCTTCGCGAGACACGCTTACATCACTAGTTAGACTAGCTTGAAATTATTACCCGTCCCGATCATATTCAAAGATCATCTCTCGAATTGGTACATTCTACTCAGACAAGTCCTTTGCGAGACACGCTTACATCACTGGAAGACCAGCTTGAAATTATTACCCGTCCCGGACAAGTCTTTCCGATTACTGACATTTAAGCTTCGTCAATTCGTTGGTACTTTCTGAGTTTTTTTGTAGAGCTCGACCCACGATTCCATTTTAATCACATTTCTGAAAGCTAATAGGGAGAAACGGATTTGCATGAACTTTTTGGAACAAAATTGTTTCTGAAATACTCCCCCTCAAAACTTGCATTGGTTTTGATATTTTGAAACTTTGGAGCGGATGGGGAGTAAAGATTTGAAAATCTTAAGAAGTTTGTTTTGAAAAGCTTTGCATGATAACTTCTTTTCTTTTTGGATTGTTGCGATAAAGTGTACAACAGGGTCCTTTCTTTGAAAAACGGGTTATGCACTGTTATGTGTGCATAAGCCAAAACGTTGAAGCCCGGATTGCAAGCTGAAATACTTACAAGCCATTTAGATTTTTAGGATAAGTGCTCAAAATTTTTGATGAAGCACTTTCCTTTCTTTGAAGCTCGGGTCCGAAACTGAGTTGTTCCGAAGCCATTGAGATTTTTAGGATAAGTGCTCGAAAAAAAAATATTTAGAACCTTTGTTTTGATTAAGCACTTTCCTTTTGTGGAAAACTAGAAGGGGGGTTGAATAGTTTTACGTCTTTATAATTTATGAAAAACTTTTGTTTACTTTTTAAAAACTTCGATTCTATCTTATGTGAATTCAACTCTTGATCAATATGAATATATATATGCAAATATAGATAAGTAATGCAAGTAAGATAAATATAATGAAATAAGAGAGAGAGATGGAAAGATCAAACCACAACACGGAGATTTATAGTGGTTCGGCTACAAGGACACCTTCCTTGCCCTACTCCACTCCTCGAGTCACCTACTCGAGAGTTTTCTTCACTATGTCAACAAACTCCCTTATGGCGGAGAAACCTTACACAACTTTAGCTTACACCGGCTTAATGACACAAAGCTAGATGTCGAGTCCTAATCGTAGCTAGAACCAATCTCACAACTTATACACAACTTCTACACGACTTTATCACGACTTCTTCACAACGGCTTCACGACTTCTTCACGACTTCTTCTTCACGACTACTTCTTCACAACTACTTATTCACAACTACTTCACAACAAATTTACAACACTACTACGTAGTTACACTTAGATCTACTTATCACAACTACACAACACTTTACACAACAACACAATTGAATAAGGTAAGTAATAACACTTCTTCACTAGTTGAAGTAGAGTTCTTCTTTTGCACTTTTGGTGGTGGAAGCTTGGATCACTTAGAAACCAATGCTTAAGAAAATATGATCAAAGGATTTACAATGTTTAGAATGAATTTAGAACAGAAAGTTTTAGTGTGCAAAAGGTGAGTAAAAGTCCAGGAGAAGGCTGGTATTTATAGGAGAAAAATTGGACAGCTGGAAGTCTACTGGAGCGGGGGCGGTCCCCTTAAATAGGGGGCGGTCCCCTTAATAATTAAGGGGGCCGCCTAGTAAAATTAAGGGGGCCGCCCCTTCTGTCCGTTGGCCAATTTTGTCCTTTTGTGGGGAAGGTTTTTCTGGAACATTTTAACTGATTTTGGTTAAAAATTTGAATTCATATTTTTATAAAAGATTAAACATTTTTATTTAATGCCAAAAATGTTTTTCAAAAATATATAAAATGTTTTTGATGTTTTATAAAAAATCTAGTTATTAAGAAAATGTTCCTTTGATCATATAATGCATTAAGCATTAGTTCATTCATACCTTAAGTGATTTGAGTTGTAGAAATAGATATTTACAACTAAATACTTGTTTACGTCATAATTTTCCGATTAATGATTTTACATTTTGTGATTATCAAAACGTAGAGATATCGAAAAATATTAATAACGTGTTTAGGCATTATTTATATCAACAATCTCCCCCTTTTTGATGATTACAAAATCTAAACTCATTAAATCTAAAAATTAGTTTTTAGACAAGTATTTAGTGAGTTTACATCTATTTCTCCCCCTTTTTGTAGAATCAAAAAGGTTAAGCCGACAAGTTTTAGTAACTAAATTTGTCGGGACGAAAACTCCCCCTTGATGTGTACTCCCCCTCGTTTGGGGGCACCAAGGAAACGAGCTATGGAACGCTTGCAAAAAAAAATGTTAGAAGCACAAGTATATGTAACAACAATAAGCAAGCATATAAGATCATTCATTTAATAAAGGTGTTGTGAATAAGTACACAACCAAAAGATTACAACATGAAGCATGCAAGCATACAAACAAAAACTACTAATGAAACTACATAATCATCTTAGAGGTACATGGTCTTCCATGGAGCTTGCTTACAAGAAGGGTTTGAAAAATTATTTTTAAGCATTGCATATGCTTAATTTGGTGAAAATGGAGGTGGTGGTGGTGTAGTGGGTGAAGGAGGTGGAGGAGGTGGTGGTTGTTGGTTGGCAATCATGTGTTCAAGAGATGAAAACATGTAGTGTATCTCATCTCTAAGACCAAAGATTAAGGTCCGGTTGTGGACGCAACAAAGACAATTATCACCATGGGCTTCAAGCATTGCCCAAGGTATAGGAAAGAATGGTGGTGGGGTTGGTGATGGTGAAAAGTGAGCATCAGAGAGTGTGATGGGTGATAGAGAAATGGCAAGTTGGGTGTATGAAGGTTCTTGAGTGGATGGTGGTGATGATGCTCTTGGTGATGATGTTAGGTGAGTGTGGATGTAGTCATTTATGGATGAGGTGGAGGGAATGGAGGAAGATGAAGCTCCATGGGTGGAAGGTGTTTTTTGATGGTGCATTTGGTGCACTTGGGGATGAATTTTGAGGTGGTGGTGATGGAGTTTTGATGTCATCTTGGGTTAGGTCTATGAAAGGTTGTTTTGGTGGTATGATAACAAGTCTTTGTTTCCTTGAGGTCTTAGAGATGGAGGATTTTGGTGATAGCATTGTGGATGAAAATGGGTGTTTGATGAAGGTGATGGTTGATGAAGTGAAAGGTAATTGTAAGGAGGGTTTTTATATTATGAGAATGTGGTTGATTTAGGCAAATTGTGGAGGTTTTGTGGTAATATTCCAAGTCCAGTTCGTGCATTAAGGGTAATGGTAGCTGGGGCTAGGTAAAAGTGGTCACAAGATGCAAAAGGAAATAGTAAAATTTACTGTCCAGATGACCGGTCCCCTTAATTGTTGGGCGGCCCCCTTAAAAATTAAGGGGACCGCCTAAGGAATTAAGGGGGCCGCCCATCTGGTGAATTCCCAGGCGACCAAATTTGAAAAATTTCCAGAAAAAGGTCATTTTTAGGGTGTCTTTGCAGCAAGTTCCATTTGGATCATGTACATCAAGAATGATTAAATATTATCAATTGCACATTTAAAACAATGTCATAAAACAATTATATTAGAAGCATAGTCATATAATTTCAAATAAGCTAGTAGCTAGGTTCTAATAAGTTTATCAACTAACAAGATAAAAGTCATAGCAAGCAAGTGTCAATATAATAGTACTACATATAAGTGTCTAATAAAAAATCAACTAAACATTCATCAAATATGTTTATTTCTTCTTTTTCCCAAACAACTTTCCAAGTGACTTTCCAATGGACTTGAAGCCGCCTCGTACTTCATGGTGCATTTGCCGTTGTGAGTTGAGCATCTTGGTTTGCCTTTCGAAGAGTAGTTCGTCTGTCATTTCGGCATGAGGAGGAACTTGATACTCGGTGTAATCAAGATCCGGGAGATTTTCAACGAAAGTCCTTGGTGATGGGGTACTAGCACGTGATGTGCCTTCCTCCGCATCATCATCATCATCATCATCATCACCTTGATGAGACGTGGAACCACGAGGTGGAAACGAGACTGACTTACGAGATTTACCCTTGTCACTACGGGGGCGACGGGTACGGACTTGAGCAAGTGGATTGAGGGTTGGTTGAACAGACTCATAAATTGGACTCCGAAGATGTGGATAGTGTACCATGACATGATTGTAGAGACGAGTGAGAAACATACCATATGGTAGATTTGCATTATGAGTGTTTTTGGCGGACATGATACGGTAGACAAAGAGATATGCCAAATTGTACGGTTGTTCAGCAACGATACAATATAACATGTGGACTATGCTTGCCGCGACGTGATCACGATGACCACTGGTACCAAACGCATTCTCACGAATGAGTTCTTCCCAACTCTTCATGTCGCGGCGTAGATCTTTGAGAAGGATTTGGTTTTCAGAGATTTCAACATCTTTTGACTTGATCTTTCGACTAGTCGTACCACGAGCTAGCCCAAGATATTGACGAATCTCTTCAGGAGATGGAATCTCGGAGTAGTAAGGACCCTCTTGAGGTCGATTAAGCTCAAGAGAAGAAAGGTCCCACTCATTTGAGAAGACAGCTTGACCGGAGGAGGGAATTCCTAGAATTTGCCCGAATTGAGCAAGAGTAAGAGTGATGAGTTGGTGTTGAATCATGAAGGATATGAGGATAGTGCCAAAGGGATCGGTTTGCAATACCACTTGACTATAGAAGTCAAGGACAAAGCGCGGAATGATTGGCTCATTAATTCTGTAGAGACAATCAAGACTTACGTTGGAAAACATACGTTCTATGTAGTCGGATTCATAGAACGATGGATGGACAATTCTCCCCTCATGAATGTTTCTATCCTCAATGTGACGATAGAGACAAGCAACAGAGGGAGCTATCCCTGGAATAGCGGAAACCTTTGGAATGCATGATTTTGATCTTGAGATATCGCCAACTGTCACTTTGGGCATTTTCACCTATACAGGATGGCAACAAACAAACAAAATAAGAAAATGACATGCATATATTAAATATGCTACTTATGTGGAACGTAAACATACTTCGACTCTAAAACTTAAATCCTAAGAAGTAGTTTACAATGTTCCTTAGTTTTAATTTTTAACTCGCTTGAAATGTATTTTATGATGTTAAAGAATAGTTATAGGGACATTATGACAAGAAATCAACAATGTCCTAACGTTCTTTTATACGTCATAAGCTACCTTGAAATGTGGCTAGACAAACATTGGATTGTATATCTAGCTATTTCTTACGAGTGTTTATGTTAAGTAACTTAGATTTTGACTCAAAAATTTCTTTCAAAATGTTGTGCCAAACGCTCCTTTAAATAAGAAAATAACTAGTGAAATTTCAATATACATATGAATTATGTATCTTGATGACTTAAAACAACTAATTGCATGTTTATAAACTTGACAAGTAGTTATGAACTTAATTTTGATTAAATTTTGATGATTCTAGCTCTTAATCCAAACACTCTCTTATATTTAACAAAAACATTTTTTTTTATGATTCGAAAAATATATTTTTAGGATTTGTGAGTTGTAATAAACCAATGTGATTGGTTTAATCATGTGTTTATGGCATAATTCAACAATATGATTAGTTTTGAAAAGGAGTGATTAGTTTGACATAATGGTTTTTTTTAATTACTTAGTTTCTAGGTTGTTTAAGCATTCTAATCCTATGGGGAGCATTTGATTACAACATTCTTAGACTTAATTTCAATAAAAATTTAAGTTTGGAAAAGTTTAGCAAAAGACCTAATTAAGATTAGACTCAAAATTGAATGAAATTAGATGAAATGTATAATGAAAAACTTACTAAACGTGTTGCTAATCGATGTATAGATGTTTGCCCTTTGTGAAATTGACTCGAAGAAGTGATTTGATGATGGATTTGTGATGGCAGTTCGTATACAGCAGAGTGGGAGTGAAATGTGTTTGAAGAATGGGGTGTTTGGCAAAGTTTTCAAGGAGAAAATTCGTTTTGGCAGCAACAGTAGGCCGGCCCCCTTAAACATTAAGGGGACCGCCCCCGTTTACTAGCCGGTCCCCTTAAACATTATGGGGGCCGCCTGCCAAATTTCTGAATTTCTTGATTTTTGTTTCTGACGGCAAAATATTTATATGTATATATTTATAATATATCAAAAATACGTTTATTGGCACGAAGAAGGAATACTTGACACATTTTATTAACATTTTGTTAATAAACTTAATCTTGATAATTTTGGACAAAATGCTCAAGACGTCAAGTCGACAGGAGGTTTAAGGATTGGGAAGAAATGTGTGTGTATATATATATATATATATATATATATATATATATTATATATATATATATATATATATATATATATATATATTAGTATTATGTGTAAGTGTGGGATGTTAAGTAGATTTTGAGGAATAATGAGGTAATGACGAAAATAGGTGCTGGCGGTGACGGGAGTTTGTTTCATCCATAGTTTTCTTGACTCGACGGTCAAAGGCTACTTCTACGTTAATCCACTTAACTCACTTCTCTTCATCACCATGAGTTATGTAACAGTGGACACGGAAGATTTTCGTGTTGAACGTTAGAGTTCAAAAGAGGCAAAGGGGGAAGAAAAGGTTCGAGGACGAACAATTTCTTTTAGTTCTAGATAGTCAACAAATGACGTATCTAGGTTATGTGCGTATATATTTATATGTGTATATATATATATATATATATATATATATATATATATATATATATATATATATATATATATATATATATATATATATAGTATGTATAAATAGTAGTATAGGTATATATATGTATATATGTATAAGAAAAAATCTACTAACTAACATACTAAGCATAAAAGATTAATGGGGCATGCAATTGGCTAGTTCATTTATCTACGCATATAATGGTGAGCATGAAAGAGTGGCGTACCTTTTGGTCTTCAACATGTGGTCTTCAAGTTCTTCAAAGCGTATTTAACTTATAAAAGTCAATTACGAAAGAGAAAGTGCCTTTCCCGATGAGTATGCAATCTAGCCACTTGGTCCCCATTATCTCATTTGTCCATAGTTGTTTGGCCCAAACATGGTTTGTAATTGACTCGGATGCATATATGGTGGAAGTATTCCCCAAGGATTGTAGCTTGGTGGATTTGGGTAATTCCACATTGGGTAACTATTATTATGACGATTTGGTATATTTTGGTTTCTTTTAGGTTGAGGAGTTTTAGGCCGAGGGTGAAGACTAGGTGGTCTTCTAGGTGGAGGTGTTTTTTACCTTAACCCTGGTTTAGAGTATTTTACTTCATTTTTTAAGGATGGTTTATAAAAGGTTTTTACTTCCTCATCACTAGCTATGGGTATTTTTCTATCTTTTATAAGTATATACTTAGGTTTTGACTCTAAAGGTTTTTGCTCACTAGTTTCACATTCAAACTTTACATTTTTAGTTTGACTATTTGAATCCTTAGTTGAATTAAATCCTAATCCGGTTTTATCACTTGATACTCTTTGAATACTTATTATTTCCCTAAGAGAATTACTACTATTTTCGAATTTGTTAAGCCTACAAATTTCTTCCTTAAGTATTTCATTTTCATTTTTTGTTTCTTGACATGTTTTACATTCAAGAATTTCTTTTCCCTTTTCTAAGTTATGTAGTTTAATTTTTAATTCTAGTATTTCTTTTTCTAATTGATTATTAATGTGTTTTAGTGATTTATTTTTAGTCATTACTTTTTGGCCTAATATACATAACCTATTATATTCGTTATCTAGGTCTTTTTCGTCTAATGATAAATTTTCATCACTAAAGTATTCGGTTTCGGAACGTACCTCACTTGATGTCTTAGCCATGAGACACTTCTCTTATTTTGTGGTTTCTTTCTCGTCTTCTTCACTGTCACTCCATGCTCCTCCAATAAACGCCTTTTGGTTTTGCTCCTTTGACATCATAGGGCATTTTCCAATGAGATGATTTGGATCACCGCATTTGAAGCACTTCCTCTCGCTCTTGCTACCTTTGTCGTCTTCGTTTCTTTGGAGTGTTTTCCTTTCGTCATGTGGTTGTCTAACGAATCTTCCTCGTCTTTTGAAAAACTTCTTGAAGTCTCTTACGGCCATGGCATATTCTTCATCATCACTTTCGGAGGTTGAGCTATCCTCGTCACTTGATGCTTTCCTAGCTTTCAACGCGATTGACTTGCTTTGCTCTTTCTTTCCTTTGACCATCTCGAAGTCTTTCTTGATTATTGCTTCGTACACTTTCAAGTTGCCAATCAACTCGTCAAGTTGAAGAGTTGACAAGTTCTTTGATTCTTCAATTGCCGTAACTTTAGCCCGCCATTTTGGATGAAGAGCCCTAAGAAATTTCCTGACAAAATTCTTACTAAAAAAACTCTCATCAAGTGCCTTTAAACTTGTGATGATTGTGTTAAACCTAGCAAATGCATTATCAATTGATTCCTCTTCCGGAATCGTGAATCGTTCATATTGTTGAACAAGAAGATCTATTTTATTATCTTTGACATGACTATTACCTTGGTGAGTTATTAGTAAAGAATTCCAAATTTCTTTTGCGGTTTCGCACATAAAGATACTTTCATATTCTTTATGTGGTAGCGCATTATAAATAACCATTTTAGCCTCATTATTTTTAGAAAGTTTTCTTTTTAAATCATCACTTTGTTTTTCAAAAGGTACAATTTCATCCTTTTAGTTTCAAGATTATGTTGAATAGGTAAAAAATCACCATTAGTAATAACATGCCAAAGATCTAGATCTTTTGACTTCACATAAGTTTCGAATCGATTTTTCCAATATAAAAATCCATCACTTTCAAATAGTGGTGGTCTTTGCATAGATTGCCCTTCTAAATATTTTTCAGATTCCATAGATCGTTTCAAGTTTTAAAATACAGTTAATTTTAAAAATCTTGTTTGACGTGGCTCTTGATACCAATTGTGGAAAACTAGAAGGGGGGTTGAATAGTTTTACGTCTTTTTAATTTATGAAAAACTTTTGTTTACTTTTTAAAAACTTCGATTCTATCTTATGTGAATTCAACTCTTGATCAATATGAACATATATAAGCAAATATAGATAAGTAATGCAAGTAAGATAAATATAATGAAATAAAAGAGAGAGATGGAAAGATCAAACCACAACACGGAGATTTATAGTGGTTCGGCTACAAGGACACCTTCCTTGCCCTACTCCACTCCTCGAGTCACCTTGTAAAACCCTAAATTTTCATTCAATTAAACTTCCCATCTTGCCCCTCAATTTTTTTTTTTTTTTTTTTTTTTTTTTTTTTTTTTTTTTTTGAAGAAGAATTATAACACCCTAAAATTTTAAACTAACATTTTGGTAATTATATCAATTATATCACAAGTATAAGTAAATGAATAATTACATTTTTTTTTAGAAATGAATGATATTGAAATAAGAAGATACGTTTTCATTTATTTATTATTAAGGCACGATCACATCCTTGTTCTAATATTAAATTATAATGATACACTCCATTTAGATACACACTCATTCTTGCCTTATCCTAACGAAAGGACGCCACGGCTGACATTGTTCCCTTTCTCGTCACACATTTTCTTATTTTATTTTTTTAAGAGATATGATTCCGTCTATAACCTAAGTAAAGTAAGAATACTGTTTTCTCTTTTGAATATATCACCCACATCTAAAATTTTGGGAGTCACGCCTACAATTTTGGGAAATATAAGCTAGTCACACGTCTAATTGATTTAAAGAATCCCATCTGTTACGCTTTGACTATTTCACTCATTAAACTAAATTAAATAGGGTATACCTAACTGATATAAACGCCTACTGTTTCTCTTTTTCTCTTCCAAACCAAAAACAAAACAAAGCAACTCTCACCTTTTGTCTTTCGTATTCCCATTTGAACGTGGAAGAAACAACTCACACCCTCACCTCTCCCATTTTCCATGCGTACCAAAACACACACAACAACAGTTAACATCGGATCCATCGAGTGTCTTGGCGACAAGAAACTAGTGAAGGAGGGTGTTCTTAATCTGGGTGCATGTGGTTCGAAAAGGCTGACTTGGTTTCCTAGGGTTGTTACGATCTTTGTTCTTGATCTAGTCGTGCATACGATCATAAGGTACCCCCCAATCCGTTTCGATAATGAAGAGATACGTCTAACCTATTTTCACTCGTATGTAAGATTCACTTATACGTTTTTAATTATTTAATAACAAGTTATACGAAGTACTAAACCATGTCACGTAATAGAATAATCATAACCCATATAAAAACCTAACCTATATTTTGAACTAATGAATGTGAAACATTAAACAAACTTGTGTCTGGTTAAAGATTTCGTTGAGTGAGTCGCTTGTTGTGGTTGTGTTGATTTTGCTGTTTAGAAAAGGGTTTAAAAGGGGGTCGTATAGGAGGTTCATAGGTGTGTTTATGTTGGGTTTAAATGGGTAAACAGTTGGGTCGCATGGGTTTCAAAGGTGTGTGATTTTATGTAAAGTGGTGAAGTTAAATGGGTTAAACTAGGCTGTTTTGTGTCGCATGAAAGTTTATAAACGTGGAAGTCATGGTGGGTTGTGTCGTGTACAATGAGTACAAAGAAAAGGACATGGGTCGAATGCATGGGTTAAAAAGGTAGGCGCGAATGGTCGCTGTTTGTTGTGTCGATGTGGCTGGGAACAAAGAGTTTTAGAGTGTGTTAAAATGAGTCGAGTTTCATGCAAGAAAAATGGGTCGTTAGGGTGGCAATGATTAAGTCTTGGGTCGATAAGGGTATGATTGGGTGATGGTTTTTGCCACGTTAAAATGAATAAAAGGGCAACACTTTTGAGTCAAAAGATTGTTTCATGCATGGTTTAGTTATAGCAAATATTAGTTACTTGTAAGATAAGAATGGAATATGATACTGGGTTGTCAGTAGAATGAAGGGTTTTAAGTCACATAAAATAAATAAATAAATAGCATGAAATGAGGAAGGTTTGTCTATTTACGTCTAGGGGTATTATTAAAGGCAAGCTTTAGAATATAATATGGAAGCATGCAATTGATCGCTAGTAACAATGGGAACTAAATTAATTAAGACACCTATTAATAAACGTATTAAATGGACTCTTTAATAATAAGCACTTTTAACTCAGGAGGGCCATGTGAAGAAAGAATGATTGTATTTTCCGAGTGTTCCTTCTTTCGCGATAAGGTACAGATATTCTGACCTTCCTTGTAAGGTTTCTCATGATCTCTCTCATATTCTGATCCGTTTGGCCTTTGCTCTGAACCTTTGCTATGTTTCCTTTCGTTATGATCTCTGATATGAACCTAGGCTGTGAAAACCATTTTAATTATGACAGGGAAATGTTTTGAGAAAAAGCTATTTTAAAATGATGTTTACGAGCATGATACGATATTCCTTATATTTGGGATTTTATTAACTTTTATGAAAACTATTTTAAAGACTCTTTATGAGAAACTGTTTTGAAAGATCATTTCATGAAAAACTAATTTGAAGGATCATTTTTATGAAAACCATTATTAAAAGATTGTTTTAAATGAACTTTGATAGAAACCTCTGAAAAGTACTTTTGCTATAACCCTTTGATATGGACTTGTGATTACGAACCTTTCATTTATGAACCTTTGCTTATGAACCTTTGCCTATCAACCTTTGATTATGGACCTTTGCTTATGAACCATGCTTATGAACCATGATTATGAACCACGATTATGAACTTATGAAACATGATATTGACCTATGCAAGTAAACTTAAAACATGATTCATGATACTTGACCTTTACCCTCAGTTTGATACTACGAGCCACTCACTAGGCATGAGGGTTTCATGTCCATGTCAGTCGATGCACCGATGGCATGACTCTAGGGCAGGAGAGTGATGACCTGTCCCGTCCCTGCATGTTATGTTTACGTAGAGGCAGATTATGGCCACCTGGGGCGTATGGATGCATCCTAGATTTGTTCATGTACATGTTATGTTATGTTATGTTATTCATGGTGACTGATGGTGTGTGCGATACACGTCTTTCACACTCTGGGAGCTAGCTACTCCAACCCATGATGAGGACACCCCTCATATTTACAGGAAACCCATGATGAGGACACCCCTCATATTTACAGGATACTAAGAGGTCGCCCCTCTTCATGTTTATGGCTATGATTATGATTATGATTTCATGTTATGGGCTCGTAGTGGATTACTGACCTTTCTTTACCATGCACCTTTATCCTTTCCCTATTGACACCAGGTATTCTCACCATGTATTCTCACCATGTATTCTCACCATGTATTCTCACCATGTATTCTTACCATGTATTCTTACCATGTATTCATGTTTCCATTCTCATTTACTCATGTATTATTCATTATGCTACTGCTTGTTACGTTATATCTGTTCACTGAGCTCTAGTAGCTCAGCCGCGTTTCTTTTCCCGCGGCAGGTTTTAGTTGGAAGCTGGGTAAGAGTGAAGAGACTTTGGACCTAGAAGAC
This sequence comes from Artemisia tridentata subsp. tridentata, assembly GCA_021014915.2. NCBI lineage: Eukaryota > Viridiplantae > Streptophyta > Magnoliopsida > Asterales > Asteraceae > Artemisia > Artemisia tridentata. The sequence continues at coordinate 419,522,376 of CP139505.1, forward strand.
TTTGAGTAGAAGTTATTAGAAGAGATGTACTTATGGATTTGATAGGCAGCTTTTATTTTCCTTTGTAACCCTTTGTATTGCAAGATTTCATTTGTAACCTTTGAGAACCATTGTATTACTTGATTGTATGCTATGTTTATCTGATATGAAACCATTATCGTGACATCTTTTCCCTTGCCGGGTTGGGGTGTTACAATTATGGTATCAAAGCCAGGTTGACGACTTGTAATACATTTACCCTGTCCTGTGCGTTTAGGACCACTAAGTTTCCCTGTAAGCGCTCATAAGATAACCTATAAGAATTTGCTTTAAGATTTCCCTATAGGAACTTAAGTTTGACCAGTGAGGAATGGGTAGACTATAAGGCTTTTGTTTAAGTATCATTGCTTCCGCATCACTCTGATTTATACCCTGTTTGTTGAGATCACTTTTGGAGATTGAAAGCTCACGCTTTGCACCACCTAAGATTCCGACTCCGACCTCTGATTCTTTTGTTAATCATTTTGATGTCTTTTCGGGTATTCTGAGAATCTCTATGACGATGACTTACTTGATGCATTCTGTTATATGCTTTTGATAATCTATGAATCTTCTGACCCTATCTGAGTTTGTCTTAAACATCTCTATTCCCATGAGTATAAGAATGCTTTCCTCTCACTTTTGAACGATAAGACTTGCGTTGCCGATATGTTTTCATTGAATAGTTAGCTTTGATTTGTATTCTGATAAAGGATAGGTTGATTGATCGTTGAAGATTACCCTCCTATGTTCCACCTTCGGTGTTTGAAACCATTTGAACTCCCTACCATGATTTCCGATTGTTAAACTTTTGCTATTACTACCTAACTTTGTTTTTACTTCCGACCTGTTGATAAGCAGTTTGATATTCCTTTGACCATCCCGAAGGTCATTTGACCTTAATGTGTTTTGACCCATTCTGTAAATTAAATTACCTGTACTGGATATAAATGTATCATCTAATATTACTCTGTCCTTGCGAAGTCCATTTCTACTCATATGAGAACTCTGGTGATTATTAGCCATGGATATGACGATAATCTTGTCTCGATGTGAAATTGTTAACTGAGCATGATGATGCTGATAACTGATATTCGATATGCCTCACTTTTGACAGTTATGCGATGTTCGTATTACCGATAACTCAGAACCTACCACTTATGCTAAATAACTAATCAAGACTCCAACACTTTGAACTGTTCGCTTATCTATTTCCACACTTTGATGAACCATGTACTTGACCTTGATATATGAATTATCCGTCTGGCTTGGCGACCGTACTCATCCTACGAATCCGTTTACTTTTGACATATTCGATTTTGAGGTCTTTAAGTTATGGATTGGCTGGCTCTCATACGCTGCCAGGGATTACCGTATCTGATATGTAACTTTTGGAAATCTGTTTCATCCTACCTTTGTTATGATAACCTTTAACCGCTCGAATCTGTTAAGCTCAACGCCGCTATGGAAGCTTATACCTTGATCTCATTTGATTTTGATTCCCTCCTGACACCTGTTATCCACACCTAGAAAACCTTGGCACTGGAAGTTTTGTTGTACAAATTTCTGGTGTTTCTGATGAAAATTTTGTTGTTTGAGAAGTAGAAAAAAATTTGAACCAATCCCGGTTGACGGACCATGATGCCATAGAAGTTGAGAAATTGGATGAGATGATGGAATATGATTTTGTTCACCTCAGTGTTTCATTTTGAATACCCTGTTAGCTTGTGAAGAAGAAAGAGAAAACTTTGGAGTATTGACTATCGTAAACCTAATCGTATCACTACCATGACCACCTTTCAAATCAGCGTATCAATGATTGATTCTATTTCTGTAAACTCCGTTCCAGACGGCCTCTTTTAAATGATTGAAGGATCGAAGAAGCAACACCAAGGACTTCTAAAGAAAAGAGATGACAAACTGAGAGTAACCTCTGAGAAGTATTTCAGTTGTATGCACGAAGGGGAACATGTAGACCATCTTGTAGAATGACCCTTTATTCTGAAAGAAGTAGATTTGATCGGCGTCCAGAGATTGTAGCAGACAACACTACCATGCATCTGGCGATGACGGCAGTTGAGTGGGCGAATTTTGAGCTATGCTGAAGACATGTCTTAAACCGCAGTCTTGCTTCTCTATCCATTTTAGTTGTACTAAGATGAATTGAAGGCAGAAGCAGACTCGCGGATGGAAGAATGCACAAGTGACCATACTGGAGATTCACGTTACTACACCACAGTTCCAAGAGGAGGTGCCGAAGGCTTGAGGGACCAGACTCGAGTTATATTTTCCTTTCCACCCTATGATCATGCGATAGACTGCATGGACTTGGAAGAAGTTTAAGATCATGTATTTGAATGGACGATAATTCTGAAGTGAACGTTTGTGTTTGGAAGAGTTGATTTTGGTGAAGAATGAAGCTATGGATGACGTAATTCATTTCCTCTTGACCTACTCAAATTTCCGTTACTTAAGATAGGATTCCCTGAATGATTTATATTCCTTGTTAGTAATTCCGCTCTGAGTTCAGTCTGCGTTTGTTGGACGATAGTTTCGTTATGTGAAATTTGATGAATGATGGACGACCCGATGCTTTTAGCGATGTACCAAATTCTGATAGACATTCTGAGACTTCCGTTAACTCTTTCGAGTAGTTCGTTCTCCTCTTAGTTATGGTGTTTGATTTTGATGACATATGAGACTGTAGAAGTACTAAGTTGATTAAGATAAGTGGTTTTGATTACGACTTGAGATAAAGTATGATCATCATGAAGGCATATTTATGTGGTGCTAGTATTATGACGCCTGATCAACGTGATAATACTTACACCATATAATGTGCACTCATTGTGGCCATAGGATATCTTGGGGGAGTACCTAAGAAGTTTAGAATATGATCTCCGTTGGTTTATCCATGATTAGTGAGACACTAGGTTCATTCTACCTATGCGTATACTCTGTTTCCATTCACTAGATATCTGGATGAGTTTTGACTCTCGTTTTGCATTCTGTTGACCTCAGTTATAAATCTGGAAAACTCTGTGAAGAGCTCTCTACTGTTGACACAGTCAATTTGATTTGAAATCTTGTTCGTATTCCATGTGAGCTTTCTGGAGATTCACCTATCGTCCATTTTATGTTGCATGGACCTTTTGTTCTGAATCAACCTAATTTGTCTCCTTCTGAGGATTCTGAACCCATCTTGTTATGATCGAGTCATGAGAAACCATTTGTTTTGAAGATCCTTCTGGAAGAACCTCCCCGGGCGTGAGAATTGTTCGCAACGACCTTTTACGATTTGCTACGACATTGTCTAACCTTGCGACTTCAAATTTCGAGGACGAAATTTTTCTTTTAGAGGGGAAGAGTTGTAAAACCCTAAATTTTCATTCAATTAAAATTCCCATCTTGCCCCTCAATTTTTTTTTTTTTTTTTTTTTTTTTTTTTTTTTTTTTTTGAAGAAGAATTATAACACCCTAAAATTTTAAACTAACATTTTGGTAATTATATCAATTATATCACAAGTATAAGTAAATGAATAATTACATTTTTTTTTAGAAATGAATGATATTGAAATAAGATACGTTTTCATTTATTTATTATTAAGGCACGATCACATCCTTGTTCTAATATTAAATTATAATGATACACTCCATTTAGATACACACTCATTCTTGCCTTATCCTAACGAAAGGACGCCACGGCTGACATTGTTCCCTTTCTCGTCACACATTTTCTTATTTTATTTTTTTAAGAGATATGATTCCGTCTATAACCTAAGTAAAGTAAGAATACTGTTTTCTCTTTTGAATATATCACCCACATCTAAAATTTTAGGAGTCACGCCTACAATTTTGGGAAATATAAGCTAGTCACACGTCTAATTGATTTAAAGAATCCCATCTGTTACGCTTTGACTATTTCACTCATTAAACTAAATTAAATAGGGTATACCTAACTGATATAAACGCCTACTGTTTCTCTTTTTCTCTTCCAAACCAAAAACAAAACAAAGCAACTCTCGCCTTTTGTCTTTCGTATTCCCATTTGAACGTGGAAGAAACAACTCACACCCTCACCTCTCCCATTTTCCATGCGTACCAAAACACACACAACAACAGTTAACATCGGATCCATCGAGTGTCTTGGCGACAAGAAACTAGTGAAGGAGGGTGTTCTTAATCTGGGTGCATGTGGTTCGAAAAGGCTGACTTGGTTTCCTAGGGTTGTTACGATCTTTGTTCTTGATCTAGTCGTGCATACGATCATAAGGTACCCCCCAATCCGTTTCGATAATGAAGAGATACGTCTAACCTATTTTCACTCGTATGTAAGATTCACTTATACGTTTTTAATTATTTAATAACAAGTTATACGAAGTACTAAACCATGTCACGTAATAGAATAATCATAACCCATATAAAAACCTAACCTATATTTTGAACTAATGAATGTGAAACATTAAACAAACTTGTGTCTGGTTAAAGATTTCGTTGAGTGAGTCGCTTGTTGTGGTTGTGTTGATTTTGCTGTTTAGAAAAGGGTTTAAAAGGGGGTCGTATAGGAGGTTCATAGGTGTGTTTATGTTGGGTTTAAATGGGTAAACAGTTGGGTCGCATGGGTTTCAAAGGTGTGTGATTTTATGTAAAGTGGTGAAGTTAAATGGGTTAAACTAGGCTGTTTTGTGTCGCATGAAAGTTTATAAACGTGGAAGTCATGGTGGGTTGTGTCGTGTACAATGAGTACAAAGAAAAGGACATGGGTCGAATGCATGGGTTAAAAAGGTAGGGCGGAATGGTCGCTGTTTGTTGTGTCGATGTGGCTGGGAACAAAGAGTTTTAGAGTGTGTTAAAATGAGTCGAGTTTCATGCAAGAAAAATGGGTCGTTAGGGTGGCAATGATTAAGTCTTGGGTCGATAAGGGTATGATTGGGTGATGGTTTTTGCCACGTTAAAATGAATAAAAGGGCAACACTTTTGAGTCAAAAGATTGTTTCATGCATGGTTTAGTTATAGCAAATATTAGTTACTTGTAAGATAAGAATGGAATATGATACTGGGTTGTCAGTAGAATGAAGGGTTTTAAGTCACATAAAATAAATAAATAAATAGCATGAAATGAGGAAGGTTTGTCTATTTACGTCTAGGGGTATTATTAAAGGCAAGCTTTAGAATATAATATGGAAGCATGCAATTGATCGCTAGTAACAATGGGAACTAAATTAATTAAGACACCTATTAATAAACGTATTAAATGGACTCTTTAATAATAAGCACTTTTAACTCAGGAGGGCCATGTGAAGAAAGAATGATTGTATTTTCCGAGTGTTCCTTCTTTCGCGATAAGGTACAGATATTCTGACCTTCCTTGTAAGGTTTCTCATGATCTCTCTCATATTCTGATCCGTTTGGCCTTTGCTCTGAACCTTTGCTATGTTTCCTTTCGTTATGATCTCTGATATGAACCTAGGCTGTGAAAACCATTTTAATTATGACAGGGAAATGTTTTGAGAAAAAGCTATTTTAAAATGATGTTTACGAGCATGATACGATATTCCTTATATTTGGGATTTTATTAACTTTTATGAAAACTATTTTAAAGACTCTTTATGAGAAACTATTTTGAAAGATCATTTCATGAAAAACTAATTTGAAGGATCATTTTTATGAAAACCATTATTAAAAGATTGTTTTAAATGAACTTTGATAGAAACCTCTGAAAAGTACTTTTGCTATAACCCTTTGATATGGACTTGTGATTATGAACCTTTCATTTATGAACCTTTGCTTATGAACCTTTGCCTATCAACCTTTGATTATGGACCTTTGCTTATGAACCATGCTTATGAACCATGATTATGAACCACGATTATGAACTTATGAAACATGATATTGACCTATGCAAGTAAACTTAAAACATGATTCATGATACTTGACCTTTACCCTCAGTTTGATACTACGAGCCACTCACTAGGCATGAGGGTTTCATGTCCATGTCAGTCGATGCACCGATGGCATGACTCTAGGGCAGGAGAGTGATGACCTGTCCCGTCCCTGCATGTTATGTTTACGTAGAGGCAGATTATGGCCACCTGGGGCATATGGATGCATCCTAGATTTGTTCATGTACATGTTATGTTATGTTATGTTATTCATGGTGACTGATGGTGTGTGCGATACACGTCTTTCACACTCTGGGAGCTAGCTACTCCAACCCATGATGAGGACACCCCTCATATTTACAGGAAACCCATGATGAGGACACCCCTCATATTTACAGGATACTAAGAGGTCGCCCCTCTTCATGTTTATGGCTATGATTATGATTATGATTTCATGTTATGGGCTCGTAGTGGATTACTGACCTTTCTTTACCATGCACCTTTATCCTTTCCCTATTGACACCAGGTATTCTCACCATGTATTCTCACCATGTATTCTCACCATGTATTCTCACCATGTATTCTTACCATGTATTCTTACCATGTATTCATGTTTCCATTCTCATTTACTCTTGTATTATTCATTATGCTACTGCTTGTTACGTTATATCTGTTCACTGAGCTCTAGTAGCTCAGCCGCGTTTCTTTTCCCGCGGCAGGTTTTAGTTGGAAGCTGGGTAAGAGTGAAGAGACTTTGGACCTAGAAGACTTTGAGTAGAAGTTATTAGAAGAGATGTACTTATGGATTTGATAGGCAGCTTTTATTTTCCTTTGTAACCCTTTGTATTGCAAGATTTCATTTGTAACCTTTGAGAACCATTGTATTACTTGATTGTATGCTATGTTTATCTGATATGAAACCATTATCGTGACATCTTTTCCCTTGCCGGGTTGGGGTGACTCGAGAGTTTTCTTCACTATGTCAACAAACTCCCTTATGGCGGAGAAACCTTACACAACTTTAGCTTACACCGGCTTAACGACACAAAGCTAGATGTCGAGTCCTAATCGTAGCTAGAACCAATCTCACAACTTATACACAACTTCTACACGACTTTATCACGACTTCTTCACAACGGCTTCACGACTTCTTCACGACTTCTTCTTCACGACTGCTTCACGAATACTTCTTCACAACTACTTATTCACAACTACTTCACAACAAATTTACAACACTACTACGTAGTTACACTTAGATCTACTTATCACAACTACACAACACTTTACACAACAACACAATTGAATGAGGTAAGTAATAACACTTCTTCACTAGTTGAAGTAGAGTTCTTTTTTTGCACTTTTGGTGGTGGAAGCTTGGATCACTTAGAAACCAATGCTTAAGAAAATATGATCAAAGGATTTACAATGTTTAGAATGAATTTAGAACAGAAAGTTTTAGTGTGCAAAAGGTGAGTAAAAGTCCAGGAGAAGGCTGGTATTTATAGGAGAAAAATTGGACAGCTGGAAGTCTACTGGAGCAGGGGCGGTCCCCTTAAATAGGGGGCGGTCCCCTTAATAATTAAGGGGCCGCCTAGTAAAATTAAGGGGGCCGCCCCTTCTGTCCGTTGGCCAATTTTGTCCTTTTGTGAGGAAGGTTTTTCTGGAACATTTTAACTGATTTTGGTTAAAAATTTGAATTCATATATTTATAAAAGATTAAACATTTTTATTTAATGCCAAAAATGTTTTTCAAAAATATATAAAATTTTTTGATGTTTTATAAAAAATCTAGTTATTAAGAAAATGTTCCTTTGATCATATAATGCATTAAGCATTAGTTCATCCATACCTTAAGTGATTTGAGTTGTAGAAATAGATATTTACAACTAAATACTTGTTTACGTCATAATTTTCCGATTAATGATTTTACATTTTGTGATTATCAAAACGTAGAGATATCGAAAAATATTAATAACGTGTTTAGGCATTATTTATATCAACACCTTTCTTAGAGGCGCGGGTCCTGAACTGACGTGTCCAAGAGCCATTATGGGATCAGATTAGACAGCAACCTTTGGAACCCATTTAAGCACTGCGCCAACGTGTTTAGCAAATTTTGAAATCCATTTGTAAGTTGTGTCAATTTGATTCAAAGAAGTTGAATTCCAACGAGGACTGAAAAACGGTGTTTTATTTGGAAATAACACTCGTGGAATCAACGGTGATTTAAAATCCTTTTTCAAAGCAGAGTCATTCTTGTGTTGCAGCGAAAGCATTTCAGAGTTTGAATATTTCAAAGGTTTTGAAGGACTTTGCTTTGGTTTCCACACTTGCTTTACCCGTGTAAAGCGAGAGCGTGGAGTTTGAAATCTTGGAGTCTCTTCATGAGACATATTTGACCTTGAAAGCTTTTGAGGAGTAAGTGTTTCAGAAAATCTTGGTTTCTTCGAAAACTTCCTTCCTTTTTGCAAAGAATAGGTTGTAAACTGGGAAACCTTTTTCGAAAATGGTTTTGAAGATTCACCCGTGTAAACCTTCTTTGAAACACTCACTTTAGGTGTTGAAAGATTTGAAATGGGAGCTTTTCCTTTTGAAAGGTTAAGAGACTCAAACTTCACTCTTAAAGCATTGTATGAAGTTCTCAAATCACTGTATTCTTTTTGAAGATGATCTTGAGATACCAATTTAGATTCCAAGGAAGCAATTTGTTTCAAAAATTGATCTTTTTCAGCTTTTGAATCATCCGTTTACGAGCCAATTTCCGTTCGAACACAATATTTTCTTTTTCAAGTCTTTCAAAATATGTTTCGAATTTGTTCGTTTTGTTGAAAAGATCGGTTTTGGCATCCTCAAGATCGTTTGTTCGTTGAGCTAAAAGCGTTTCAAGCTCAAGTACTTTTGTTTGAAGCACGTGATTTGCATTTTCCGTTTCAAAATCTGAAGGATTAGAATCAAACAAGGGATTTGGAATGGAGACTTTTGTGATTTGAGACTCATCCTTTGTCTTCTTCACTGACTCAGTCTTTTGCAAAACCTTTTCAAACTTTTTATCCGCGGATTCAGACATTTGAGGCTTCAAAACTTCAGTCTCTTTTTGTTTCGTGATTGATTTTTGAGTCTGAACTCGTGAACGTTTTGTTAGGAAATTAAGCTTTAGCAGTTAAGACTGTTGAAGGTAACAGTTAGGACTGTTGAAGATGGAAGTTAAGACTGCTGAAGAGTTTTGAAGACATAAGCAGTTAAGACTGCTGAGTGAAGAAGTTAGTACGGTTTATTATTTATGTAATAGATAAATATGGAAAAGATATTGTGTATATCGTATAAGATTAGAATGATAGTTATCTTGTAAAGGAATCCTTAGTCTATAAAAGGATTGCCTAGGTTAAGGTTTAGATATATAATACATAATACAATACGATAGAAGTACGAATTAATTGATAGAGATTCAAGGTTGTAAACCCTAGTGATAGGAGATCACTCGTATTATTATTCTAATAATATTGAATCATTGAAGTTGAAGTTTATCATTCTGTGTTCATTGTTTCATTCAAATCATACAAAACACATAAAGTCTTCTAAGTGCTAGCTAGTAAATTCCGCGTGCTAGACTACGTATAATTCTTAGTATCACATCTAACACAAGGAGTGTGTGTAGATCCGGTCACGTTTGATTGAATCAAACAGGTTTTTGTAATTCTGTTTCAAATGCTCATTTTCTTTTTGTAATGATGCCACAGCATGTTCCAATTCAATATTTTTTGTATCAAGTTCGTCCCAATCAAACTTGATTTTGGCATCATCACAATTTTCTTCAAAAATCTTTTCCTTTTCTTTGAGTACTGTTGTCAAAGGGTTTTCAGAAGAATCAATTCTTTTTGACAATTCTTCTTTGACTTCAGCTAATTCTTTTGAAAGTTCAGTGATTTTCTTTTTGAGACAAAGATTTTCAGATTTCAAAGAAGATGTTTGTTCAAAATCCACATTCTCATACTCATGGCTGACAGACACCGACTTGAGTGACTCAATTTGATTTGTGAAAAAGGCTTTTTGAATATCAAGTGTTAGGCATTTTTCATCAAATTCATCTTCAAGAGAATGTATGTACCTTAAATCTTCCCTCATTTCATTGACAAGATATCTTTCAAAGTATTCAAAACTTAAGTTGATATTTTTCACACGAGGTTCAATCTCTTCTTTGAAAATCTTATGAACTTCCCTTCTAAAGTACATGTTTGTTGCAAGAAGATTATTATGATCACTATGGATGTTTTGTTGTTTAGACCGAATGACCTCTAACGTAAGCTCAATGTGATGTTTATGAGTACAAAACTGTTTTCTCGCTTTATTTTGCCATAAATTAGCATCATAAGTAGCAAGTTGAGCTTCTTTGAAAAATCTTTTCACATTTGTGTCTTTTATTTTCAAAGGTTGTTTTGGTATATCAGTCAATTATGTACAACCATACACAAAGCCTTGGTACGAGAATGGGCTTTTTCTTTGTTTGACTTTTAAACGTTTTTCCTTTTCCGATTTGTCTTCATCTTCTGAAGTGAACAGAACATCCATTTTGTTTAGAAAACATTGATGTTCATTTTGCAAGTTATTTTCAAAACCAAGTCCGGATTTTCCTTGATGGGCATTCTTATCTTTAGGAAGCATCATTTGAAGAGTTTGAGCACTTTGTTCTGTTTTTCGAAGTTTTGTTTCATGATTGTTTGCTTGTTTCAAAAGCTGTTTATTCTCATTCTCAAGTTTTGAGTTAACAATCTTAAAATTTGAAGTGGTTTCCTGAAGCGTTGAGTATTTAACTTTTAAATCAGTGTTCTCTTTTAAAAGTTCTTAGACCTTTCTGTTGTTGGGGCCCATTTGTTCATCCAGTTTTTGAATGGAACGTTTTTCACGTGAAAGAGCTTTGCTACACTCAACTTCAAGTTCTTTATTTCGTTTTAAGATTGGTGTGAGAACATCTTCGTTTATTTCAAATTTTCGAGCTTGAGATTTAAGGTTTGAGATTTCAATGTCTTTGCTTTTTGTTATTTTTTCAAAATCTTTTTCCATTTCTTTAAATCCCTCAAGTTCTTTGGACAATAAGACATTCGCTTGCTTAGCTTTGCGATTGTCCTCTTTGCACTTTTCAAGTTCATGTTTGAAATTATCTATTAAAGAAGCAAATAAGGCATGATCTTGTTCATGAGAAGATCCATCCTGGGCAGGCTCACCTCCATTAGGATCCATATATGGAGTTGTAGGAGTGATATTACTATCAAACCGATTCACCACACATGTGTCACTGATGGACTCAGGGATGCGCAGGATGTGTCTTATCATGAGCAAACACATTATCGAACAAAACAACATTATCATGATCGTGTGAATGTTGTACCGTAGCCAATATTTCCGTGTCAGATGAAGGTCTGATATGGTCAGCCTCAGTATCCCAAACAGCTTCATTCCTGTGTGTACCATCAGCATCCGAATCGTACCTTGGACTACTGTTGTCAACCTGCTGTTCTGACGATGTGTCACTTCCCGTTAAAACCAAGCTAGCATCAGATGTTGTACCCTCATCGACTGTTTCTTCATCTTTGTTTGTCTCTTTCTCATTCACCACTGTTTCCTTTAATAGCATTTCTTTTTCAATCTGCTCTTTTTCCCGTTTCTGCTTCTCCATTTCAATTCTTTCCTGTTCTATCACTTTCTTCTCTTCCCGCATCTCTCTCAGATGAAGTGATCTTTTATTAAGCACCAATTCCAATGTGTTCATTTTACAAAGCAGCTAATCTCTATACGTTTCAGCTTCCAGGTATCCAGTGACGCATTCACTCCATATTTAGCTTGTTGAATCATAACCTGGAGATCTTTCGACCATTCTGAAATCTAAGTCGATAAACCATTTAAACTGCGTCTTGAGTGCTTGATATGCTACAGTGCACTCAAATCCATGTACAATTCGGTACTCCATCTGAGATAGGTTATGCAACAGTTTTTTCTCTGAAGGTATCAAATTCCATTTCAGATCCGAAGAGTCTAGCAAACATTCGATGAAATGAATATGGATTCCACATTGGTAACTTTGCCTGAGTGAGTGCTGCACATTGAATTTTTACTGCTTTAACGTGTATCAGACAACATTCATTCAAATGATTAGCGTTGTGCACAACTGTAGACATCTGTCCCTCTTGAGAGCTTGATTCCATTTACTTGTGGTGTGCGATAAAGTTGATTCAGGATCGTTGCAACGAAATAGGAGTTGAGGTTGTTGAAGGTTAAACTTGGTTGTTGTTGCGAAGTCTTGTTGTGTTGTTGATGATGGTTGAAGTTGCAGTTTAGATAAACGAAACAAATTTAAATAAAGTTACAAAATTTGATTAGAGTATAATTAAGACAAAGTCAAAAGTTTACAAATTCGACAAGGGTTATGTAAATTATAATTTAGATAAAATGACAATTTCTATAGAAATTTCAATTTGACCAAAATTTATATAAATTATGGCAAAATGTCAATTTAGATAGAAATATATCTAATTTATATAAATTGGTAATTTATATAAAATCTAACACTCTTATACAAAATGGTAGATATCCATTTGTCGAAGTATTTTACACTCTTATACAAGGGTGAAAATACCGAGTTCACTTTTGAGTTGACGAAATTACGTTCGAATCAAATCCTTAAAAGTTATTTAACTTTGAAATCGTTTCACAGAAGTACGAGGGCCAAAACTGTCAATTCTAAAACTTCTCAAAGGCTGCTGGAAAAGACAAGGACTGATTCTGTCAATTCTGAAATCTAGTTCTGTCCGATATCGCAATTGCCTTCACTGTCCGATATCTGAATTGCGAAAAGATATCGGATAACACTGATTTGCGATATCTGTCAAAAGCCCAATTGCGATAGAAATATCGGAAATCAAATTGCGATAAAACCCGATTTGCGATAAAACCCGAATTGCGATAAAACTTAGACTTTTGAATTTCGACAGAATAGCTTCCAATTCCGATAGAACTAGCGAATTTCGATAAAACGACTGAAGCCCAATTTCGATAACCTGCAGTTTTTTACCAACTCTTTGTCCTTTTGCCTAACTAACCCACTGACATACTTCTTACACTCTCTTTGTCAACCTTACCAACTTCTACCAACTTTTACTAACTTCTACTAACTCTAATCAATCTAATCTATCACACCTTTTTCCAAAAACAAATCTTATACAAGATTTTTGGATAATGTCGATCTAAGAACTAAGAACAAACCAAAAATTTGATCTTCCAAACCAAGATTTGAGTGATAAGCTAGTGAACCTTCATATACCAAGTCGATTCAACATAAAACAAACAAAACTTAACTCCTTTGATTTTTGTATGGATCGAATAGAAGAAAAACACAAAGTGTAATTTTTCTAGTGAAAGAAAAATAACAATGGGTGTTTTAATCTTTAGGATCAAGCACAAAAATATAACCTTTGGTCTTTGATCTTGCGTTCAATATCCACAGAAAACACAAATGGCCGCGTTTCACAGAAAACAAAACACAAGAATATGTATTTTTAACAAGAACCGAACACAAGAACTCCTACCTCGAAGTATGGCTGTTGATACCACTTGTTGTAGCTCGATATCACTCTTTATCACACTTATATGTAACTCGTTAAGCACAAGAGGGATGGGACAAAGGTGTATATATGGATCGTATAATTAGAGAGAATGAAAGAGATGTTAAGTTTTCTTCTATTAAGCACACTCTTTTACACACTTGAACCACCACACAAATGAGGTGTTGTGTGGTTTATATATTACAAGGGATAATACCCTAGTGGGCTTTGTGTGGGCTTTGTTGGACTTTACATGGATTGGACTTTGTTACATATTACATGAACTAGACTAAGTTAGTCCAACCAAATGCCCTTTCAATCTATTCTATTATACATCACTCGACACATTACGAAGTTTGATGATATGAAATGACCATCACTTTAAATTAATGCTAACAGGGCGCAACTCCTTGACCCCTGCGTCTTTGTCTTGGTAGAAACATATTAGCTCAAACGAGCGTGCATTCCACATTTCCCTAACTCGCATCCGAGCATGATATAAAATCCATTCGTTTTTAATAAACTTCAATTACCTAAAATAGTCGATGACACTAAAATCACCAACATTAGCTAGTTCTTTTGTTTCATGGGCCGCACGAATGACTCTTCTCTTTAATAGGATTAGTAAAATGAATCCAGTTAGGATCGATTATATATATGATCCTAGATAGACATGTTTAAATGTTTGTAACTCTACTGCATTTTTTTTCTTGCTGCTTGTTATTTTAGTAGAAATTGCTGAAAGTATTTTATTGTACTATATATACAATCATGAAGAAGAATTTACTGTTCATAATAAATACTACCTTCGTCCCAAAATATAAGTCCATGTTTGACTTTTCAGAGTTTTTTTTTTTTTTTTTTTTTTTTCTTACTTTGACCGTAATTATTTTTTTTTCGTGCTATATGATACTTAATGAAAAGTATACCAATAAAAATACATTTGGAGCACAAATCCATTTATATATTTTGCATCAAGTATTATATAACACGAAAAAAATAATTACGGTCAAAATTTGAAGGAAAATACTTTGAAAAGTCAAAAGTGGACTTATATTTTAGGACGGAGGGAGTAATATTCTAAAAATTTGTAGAAAATTGCCTAAAGTATTTTATTGTACTATATATACGTACAATCATGAATATGAATTTACTGTTCATAACAAATAATATTATAAAAATTTAACTACTAACTTTTTGAATATCAAGTGTTTATTGTTCTAAAAGTTGAAGCTTCATGTAAACGAGAATACGTGCAACATCTAAAAGTGAAGCTTCCATATGGATTTAAGCCATGCATGCCGCAGCGCACGTGCAACTGATGAATCGGGTGTGGGGCTGCTATGATGATGGACCGTACAAATTAGCTGATCCTAATCTGCGAGGAAATTTTAGTCATCGTTCTCCATATTTTTGCAACACTAGCGTATAAATGTATTAGTTTCGACATTAAGGAACGCCCTAGGATGGATGAGATCATCAAGACGATTGAGAAAGCCTTGGATGTTCAAGTAAGTCTATTCATTTACTTCGTAATTGTTAAACACTATAGAAGTAAATTGGCATTGCGTGACAGATGCACATCAAACAATGATGAAAAATATGTTAGACGATCACCAAATCCATCTACTAAAGAAGATAAGATTTTGAATTTGGAATTAATAATTAGCTAGTAGTATTAAATACTTTTTCCAAAATTAATAAATAGTAGCTAGTTTTTGGGTGTATCAATTTTAAGAGATCAAAAAAAAAAAAAAAAAAGAAAAAAAAAAAATCTTATCTTCTTGATTTGTATTGGAAAAAGTGTATATGTAAGTAGATATTATAAACTAGTTTTAAACCACCGTACGCGCACGATGTATTGACATAAGTCGTGTTAACATGAATATAGTGTTTAATCGAAGGGTTAAGCTTTTTTACGCTTCATCTCAACTTACAAAAAGTACGCTTAAGACAGGTTAATTAACACAAAGTTCCGGATATCCTCTAACTCTAAAGAGGAATTACATGGGTCGTTTATATAATCTCTTATATTTTTTAACATATCACAGTAACTCGTTGTTTCATTTCGATATTTATATTCCTGTCCATATAAATTAATTTAATCTTATAATTATAATAATATTTATAAATATAAAGTCTACGGTGTGTTTATCATATTAATTATGTTATTATAAAGTTTTAGACATAAATGAAAATTCTATTTGTTAATCTAATATAATGTTATTTTACATTCAACTCTTTAAGTTTAATTAATAACCTTCTCTATTTTTTAAAAGTTTTTTAATTGTCAATTTACACCTAATTTTTATAGCTATTTTTTCTCTATCAAATTACAAAATCGAATTTATTACTCCATTCGCTCCAAAATAAATTTAGACAAAGGTGCTATTGAGATATTGGGCCCTTATGGTATCTTGTACACATTCCGACGATTAACCGAGCGAATAAGTCAACTTCAAAGTGGATTTGTTGTGCGAAGAGTGCGTTATGACTCGTAGCTGCCTGCCTGGTGGGGGCGGCTGCTCCGTTGTGGGTAAACAATCCACCTTTTATTTTATGTTGTCTCAAAATAAATGTCAACTTTATGTTTCAATCAATCAAAAGAGATTTTAGTAGGTAAATGTGATATTTGATTGGTGTAAAGTGTGGTTAATGAGAATTCCTAAAACTTTGTACAATGGACATTTATTTTTTAACCGGGGAGTATATAGTGTGACCAAACCAATTCAATTTTGATTTTCAATTAGCTAATATAAAAAGACTCGATTTTGAAATAGAGCTATCTTATTGGTCCAATTTGCTTGTGCCAAATGACCTATTTTCAATTTTTTTTTTTTTTTTTTTTTTGCTATATAAGATATTCGTATTTTTAAATTGTAATTAACAAGAAATAGTAACCCACGCGTTGCGGCGGGTTGTTTTAATATTACCACTATGTACAATTATATGCTATTATGCACTATGAATAATAAACTTGCTAACATGCACCTACACATTAAATAAACATAATTAAAGCTTTTTAGAGTTAAATAAAAATTATATTTTCTTAGTTGTTCAAGCTTTATACCAATGTGTAATTTAACCTATGTCTAAGTCCTGTAAATCATGTGCTCAACTTTTTTCTGAAACAAACATTTCTTAGTTTATAAAAGTTTTAAATTGGTTTTGTAAAATAAAAATCTACTGTACAATTTTTCTTTTTAGTTTCTAAACTTTTAGAGTATTGAATATCATGGGTTAAGCTATTTTGTCACATCACCGCCACTTCAACATTCTCCCTTTTCACACCACGCACAAAAATATCCCTCACTTATAACTCAAGTTAAAACACCCATTTTGAGACCCACTATTTGGAGACCTTGCTACTTTGTGTCATCAACTTCCCCTTCTTTGTATGGTGATTAATAGGATGGCGGCAAGGTAATATATACAATCACCATTGGAGACCTTGTCACTTTGTGTCATCAACTTCCCTTTCTTTTCATTTCAATAAAAATAAGTTAACTTATACAAGAACCCAAACATAACAACTTTAAGAGACTAACAAACATAACAACTTTAAGGGACTAAGGGGGTGTTTGATTTTGAATTAATTGACTTAATATGAAAAAAACTGAATTAATTAAGTCATATAAAAACTGTTTGTTTGTGACTTAATAGAGAAAGATGACTGAAAATATTAAGTAATAAAACTGAGGTTGTCTGCATTAAGTCATCTCTTAATTAAACATGACTTAATAAAAAAATTTAACAAATAATTGACATAGATCATCAAATGGAGCGACCAACTTTAAAAAAGAGTTTTAATCAGATGATATGTACATCATCAAATTGAAAATTGTGATAGGCTCAACGCATAAAAAGGAAGATACGAGGGTGAGAATAGTATATTCATAAGTAACGGATCATAACACCTTTGGATCAAGTACCCTTTGTGATTCATTCTTTTGTTGTAGTAACAAACTAATTAACTAAAAAAATCAAAATTTTTAACATACTTTCAAAAGATTCTTACAAAATAAATAGATACGAAAACAAAAGGGTGTTTGAAGATATGTGAGAGAGAGAGATAGAAGATGAAGTCAAGAGTTGAAGATCAAGTGTGTGAGAAATGTGAGGAAAAGAAGATAAATGACTTTATATATGGGCAAAATAGTCATTTAATAGGAATAACGGGATTTGACAACAGATAACGGGACGTTGACTTTAGGAAAACGGGTCAAAGGACGCAATCGGCCTCAAAAACCCAAGTTTTGGACTCACGGCGATGATTTTCTCAAGTTTGGGGCCCTGGCGATGCTTTCTGGAAAGTTTAGGGACCAACGGTGTATTTTTGTCTTTTAACTATTTGTTTTTGTACCTTTTTGACTTTCTAGCACAAGCTTTTAGATTTATCTTCCCAATGTAGTTTTGTCTTCCCTATCTTCTTAATCAACCACTTTTGTCCATGTTTGTATAAAAAGAAAAAGTACTTTTACTTTTTCATTCTCAGTGGGTTGATCTTTCAACAAATAATTCATGTTTATTTCCTCAAAGATAGGATTATGGAGTCAGTGAGTTATTGTCATTACTCACTGACTCCATCATCCAAGTCTTGGATCTTGATCTTCACTCACTGAGTACTGCCTTAGGTTGTGATGAGTATTTTCTTTTCAGACTCTGAAGAACATCTTGTGGATGACTCCCTAATGACTGTGGATCACTTCATCAGAGACAGAATAAATACTTAGGGTATTTTTCATTCAAAATACTATACAAGGTACAATTAGGTACTGAATTGACCCAACAAGCAAAGCTAATCCTACTAAACTTTCAGATTCGCTTTAGTAAGGTTATCGCATCATTCTCAAGTTCCCCCAAAGAGAGAATAATATCCATTATTATTATTATTATTATTATTATTATTATTATTATTATTATTATTATTATTATTATTATTATTATTATTATTATTATTATTATTATTATTATTATTATTATTATTATTATTATTATTTATTTTATTTATTTATTTTTTTTTTATTTTTTTTTAATAATAATAATTTTCATTAAACATAATAAATTTTACATAAGGTTGGATAGGAGTCTAGAGACAAGTTGTGCTCCCACTCTTTTCTGAATACAGAAACTAACTCTATGACAGATAAAAACACCACTTTTAGAATTATTTGAGTGACTAATGGCAATAGACTTAATACGTGAAAGTGTGTCCAGAGCCTCTGTATCGAATTCCCCGAACGTAGAAAAAGCAAAAGGTACGAACTTGTATCCATTGTCCTCACATTTGGATGCATACTTTCTATTTTTCTTCTCCACAGCATTGTATCCATTGTCCTCACATTTGGATGCTTATTATTATTATTATTATTATTATTATTATTATTATTATTATTATTATTATTATTATTATTATTATTATTATTATTATTATTATTATTATTATTATTATTATTATTATTATTATTATTATTATTATTATTGTATTTTTTTATTTATTTATTATAAATATCACTTTATTAGAAACTCATAGGATCTACAAAAAATTAGAGGGGAGCCGAGATAATAATTGGGCTTCCACTCCTCTAGCTATTGCAAAGCTGATCCTACTAAAAATATGAGCAGCGGCACGCGCTCCAATGTCTTGAGTCACAGAGAACTTACGGATCCGTTTCAGTAAGGCCACCGCATCCTTCCCAAGTTCCCCAAAGGAGGAGAACGAGAAGGAGAGAAACTCATATCCAATATCAGCACACTTGGTCCCATACTTGACGCGCTTGCGTTGTGCTGCATCAAACACCACTCGCCCTGGCTCAAAATCAACCATACCTGTTTGCGTCAAGGGAGACGACCCTGTTAAATCGACAAAAACATCCTGTTCGCCGTCCCAAGAATAAAGCAGTATATCGGCTGGGCGTAAGCTTTGGTCCCTTTCACCACAAAGGCCGATGTCAACTTCTTTACGAGCTGAGATCCCAGACCGAGAACAAATGTCAGTGAGAGTGTCACGTACCATGTTGTGTCGGTACTTAATACCAATAATACCAGCACACGACACTGCATGGTCCCCATAAATGTCCCCCGCAAATACCCTGGAGCAAGCTGAGCACGGCATCAGGATTGAAAATAGGGGGACACCTAGGCGGTAACATAAAACATATCGGTAAGTTCTAGCATTCATAGTCTGTCCCAGCCCAGAAATCGCCTTTCTGGTTTGTTCAAATTGCAAATTTCGTTAACGTGGTTTGGAAATTAATATTCAAATTAGTTTTCTTAATTTAAAAATTGTCGAAAATATTCAAAAGAAATGTATATTTTTGTAAATTTTCAAGATATAATTCTAAATATTCAAAAATATAGAAAAAACATTCAAAGTTATTTTTGACAGAAGTTTTTTACAAAATTCTTTTTAATATATTTTGACAAATTTTTTGTAAACTCTTTATTAATTTTTTGACAGAAAATTAATTTTCAAAATATAATTTTCTTAATTCAAATTATATATTTAAAAATATTTTGAAAGAAATTTTTGTAAATTTTCAGGATATAATTTTTTGAATTTTTTTTTTTTTTTTTTTTTTTTTTTTTGTAAATTTTCAAGATATAATTCAAAAAAATTTGTAAAATTTTTTGTCAAAAAATTTAATATTCATTACAAAGTATTTACAAATTAAAATTTACATAAATTCAAAAAAAATTAAAAAAATACTAATTAATTATTTCTTAAAAAAAAATATACTAAATCTGTGATACCCAACAAACTACAAGGATCATCCTTTTAGACATAAGAGGTTATTTATGTCATTTTAACCATATAAACATTCACTTGATGGCTAAACTAACAGAATTATTGGTTGAAGGACCAAACCTATAACGGGTCAAAACCATATAAAGAGGACCGCAAAAAAAAAAGTGTTGGAACTCGTGAAACCCGACACACCACAAGGACCATTTATATAATTAACATAACAAAGTATCTACTTCTAAAAGTATTTAATATATATTATTATTTTATTTATTTTATTAACAAAAGCGTAAAGCTCAGGATATAGGTAAAACTAAACAAACTTAAGCATCCATCATCCATACGCAGCGCGTGTCTTCTATTTCATCTTTGATCGCCTCCCTCATCGTAGACTTTGCCTTATTCAATTCTTCGCCTACTAAACATTCATGAGACAGCAAAACTCCATAATCAATCTACTTCTGATATTATATTGATGACAACGTACGCCTATTCCTCGACTTTATTGTATCCGAAGGAACAAACTATCTTATGTAAAAGAACACATAAAGCATGATTACATACATGACACGCATGGTGTATGGAACTGATTCTAGTCATTGTTTGATGGCTTCGAGCTCCCAAAAACAACATTTTTGATGAGTTCTAACGAATTAAAATTATGTTTGAACGGTACAACTATTATGGTTCTAATTTTTTCATGGCATCCTAGTTGTTCGTTTACTTGGTCCTTGACAACTAAGAAGCATCGAGTGAAATCGTCTTCCTCACAAATAAAGCAATTGTCCTTCTAATATCGAAAAAGGAAATAGCATTTTTCGAGTTAATGTTTAAAGGAATATTAAGCAAAAACAATTGGTGGTATATTAAAGAATTGAGGTCATCTTAAGTTGATATAAAAGTGACCGGTAATGTTTTCTCACAAACACAACAGTGGAGCCTAGTGAGAAACCCATGTGTTTTTCTTTTTTTTAATTGTGAGTGAACATAAACTTAAGAGGTTCTCAATCCTATATTAAATTACTTTTTTGCAAATTTAATTTCCATCTAATTTAAAAGAGCATATTGATGATTGAAATTTTAAATATGCGAGTTTTAATTTGCATTCATATCTATTATATCTAAATTTTGAGTACCTTAATTTAATGTGCAAGGGGGGTTGTGCACAAACATAAGTACGGTACAACCATGCTAAAGCTTGAGTCATAAAGAAGTGAAAATAAGAAAACGAAAAGCTTATAAAATTATCTTTTAGTTTAACCATTAATAGAAGAAAACCAAAAGGTTATAAACCCTCAATCTTTTTGACTCCCATGAGTTACAACTTACAAGCAAACCATACTAAACCATTATATAAAGAGTTGTGTGGGAATGTGAGTTGGATGCTAGACCTGTGTTTCATCAGTTAGTTTCTCAAGATGGGATTCCACATATTTGTGGAACTTCATCAACTCATTCATGTCTGCTGTACGTTTTGAATGATACCAAGGCAGCTTTAACCTCTTTGATGGCATCCGTGTAGTTTTTGAGTTCCTCTTCGATTTTAAGTCTTCTAAACATTTGTTCATTTCATGTTAACGTACAAAAAAATAATGATTGACATGCATATGTTAGTTTTATAATGATAATATTAAAATGACATCAACTATAATGGCTTTTTAAAATTAGTTGTGGTAAAAATTGTGTGTTGCTTTTCTCTTTTTATAATGAATGTATATAGTTTCTGCAAATTTAATGTATTGATATATATTAATTGCTATTTGTATTAAGCACCTGCTATATAACATGGCGTAAAAACATATGTTGATATGTATAATCAATTGTGTTGTATGGTTATACTATTAGTTTACTGTGTATGCTATACAAAACACTGAGTATATGACATATAGAAGTTGAAATCAAATAACTTTATATTGAATGTATAATATACGTGTACCTATTTGTCAACAATATATTATTGTTAATGTACAGATACTTGGATTAATGTCTAGAAAAATTTAAATGTTTGGTTCACCTTTTTGTCATATCTGCTACCCACCAACTTTGCTGCCTTTCTTTTGTAAAATTTTTTTTGTTCCTATTATCAGAAAATATATAAATACTTATGACTATGATAAGTTTCTTTATATGCAAGAACTAACTTTTGATAACACAGATATAAAAGTGGAACAGCAAGACTCAGAAGATGAAGGACCTCCCGCCCGGATGGGATTCCAAATGTCAGCCCGGATCTAATCCTACAACTCCACGATCAGGTAATTTGGGAACTTTGATATTTCATTAATTCTACCTTGAAATTGGTGCTTCAAAGTTATCATTAATTTTTGATGATTGACTCAAGTGTGATTTAGTCATTTGTACCTAGCATGTATATCTATAAGAGTGTTATGTAAACCAATACAAAGGCATGTGTCGTGAGTTCTAACAAGTAGATGTGTCAGATACAAAGACTGAAGCTATACAACACTCCCAAAATGAAGATGGTCGTCAACCACAATCACTTGCATATCCAACTGTAGCACCAGAAGCAGTTCCATTAGGTGATTTTTTTTCCCCATTATACTATATATTTAAAAGGCATGCGTCATACTCTTATTCTTACTGGATTTGTTTTTTAACACAGATAAACATATTTAATAAAGGTTTTTGATGTAGATATACCAAAAGGTTATTTAGCTGTCTACGTTGGAGAAATTCAAAAGACTCGATTTGTGGTACCATTATCTTTTCTCGAACATCCTTTATTTCAAGATTTGCTTCGTCAGTCCGAAGAAGAATTTGGGTTTGAGCATCCTATGGGAGGTCTAACAATTCGTTGCCAAGAAGATGTGTTCAATGCTCTCATCTCTAGACTGTCTGTTTCATGATGCAATTGTCATAGGTTGAAAAAGTTATGAGTAAATTGATGAAAGTTTTTTACACCATCTTAGACAGAAATAGCTTCAATACCATGATACCTGCAAACTTTTTTTTTGTCATAAGGGGCATTGCCATTTGGAATAATCATGTATGCAGTTGTCATAATATAAATTGTAGAAAGAATATAGTTGGAATTCTTTGTGTCCAATGCACTTTTCTGATATGTTACTTACAATATTATACATAGTGTTCATGCAGCGTAAGCCATATATAAATAATATATGTGTTGTCACAATGCGACATTTTATCTTACCACTAATTGATAAAGCTGTTCATTTACAGCAACTATGAAAAGATTTTAAAAGATATCTTTTGTTTATTAATAGGTACATAACGTACTGACTATTATTTGCTTGCACCGCTTGCTCTAAGGTTTATTGGTTAGCAAAAGAAGCGATTCTTTTGATGAAAAGCACAAACATTTGCTTTTCAAATCAATATCGTGTTAATGTAATTTTGTCGATTGCAACTATGTTTGTCTTTCAAAATTTGTTTTGATTGGGTTGTATATTTGTTGTGGTATCATTGATTTGAAAATTTTCTCATATGATATGTAGTTTATTTAATTCATGTGTGTTTTTTGCAGATACTTTGATGTATGAAATGTAATAGAGCTTTACATATCTTACCGTAAGCATTTCTTTTACTTTGTTGGCAAGTCAAGTACTAAAGAACTACTTGAAACTTGCATGTAATATTGAGTTGCAAATCTTTATCTCGAAATATTTTAGTACGATAATGCTATATGCATCACATCGTCCAAAATCCAAGGGCGTCTGAGGACCTACTATATTAAATATAACGAAATAAAATATATCGAAACCAGCACAAACTGAATCCACCAGCAGGAACCAATCAGCAGAAACCAAACAACTACCAGTAGAATACCATTCCAAAACATGATCCACAAACCGACACACATATTGAGAAGTTCCACATGTGCCCACCAATCACACTACTTCACTACCGATTCTCAATTAAAATAAATCAATAGTAGCAGCAGTTACACGAACCAATAACATCACAAAACATTACTAGGCATCTAAATATCAATTATACTAAAATAAATACAATACAACTTCTCTAATAGGCATCTAAATACCGTCATGTTTACCCCGACCCGACAAAGATAAAGATGCATCAACGTTACGGAAAACAATTTGATTAGTCAGCAAACAAGCCTGTGCATCGCACGGGTTGTATCATGCCTCGTATGTGTTAACGTTTGATAATGGATGCGTGTTTGAATGATTGTAATAATAAAAATTATTTTTGTATAAATATTTTAAAAGTACAAATTTTATTAAATTAATTTTAAAAGTACTATGGTCAGTTTTAAAGCTAATTTGCGTGTGTTTATTTCCACAGAACAACGAAGGCAGTGCTTTAGAAACTGTCCAACGATTCGTAGAGAAGTTTAGAATTCCAAAAGAAGTGATCGGGAAGGTCATCTTTGCCGAAGCCCTTGATAGAAGAATATCCTCCAGAACTCCCCATATGACCTACGGAGGAAAACTCGTTGATCGCTGTAACGGCCACGAAGCTTTCTTCGAACACTGGACTCCTGAAGAGAGTGATGAAGGAACGAATGACTCGACTTCTATGCTTCTGCTGATTTCCAACTTTCACCATGAAAATATCACCCCTGCCATTGGTGTCCATAGCCGTGACGATGGCTTGATTATAGCTTGGGAGTATGCACTTAATGGAAGTCTTTACTCAAAACTCGAAACCCAGTGTGAGAATAGTTACCTAACATGGGCAGAGCGCCTAAAGATTTGTTTAGGCGCTGCCAGGGGACTCAATTACTTTCATGCAGGTGTTGGGGAGCACAAAGTAATACACGGAGACTTTAAGAGCAAGAATATATTATTATATGACAATCTAGAAGCCAAAATATGTGGTTTTGGTAAGTCATTTCTGGTCCCCAGAAGTCATCCAGATACCAATGTCTACAAAGAGGCACATGGTAGTAAATATTATATGGATCCCATTTACCGTGAAAGCCGCATCCCCAGGGTAGAATCAAACGTGTACTCCTTCGGTGTGGTACTTTTTGAAACATTGACAGGTCTTCTGGCATGCCACCACCCTGTAGAAAATGAGGGAATAAGCATGATAAATTGGGTCCGACGCTACAATGACGAAATAGACAAGTTAATCGATTATCAAATAAGGGATGAAATTGATGCTCGTTCTTTACATACTTTTAAGGATGTTGCATATAAATGCATTAGTTTCAACATGAAGGATCGCCCATCGATGAATCAGGTCGTCAAGAGATTGGAGGAAGCATTGTATATTCAAGTAAGTGTTATCATTAGTTATGTTCAAAGATAATATATCTAGCTAGTTTCATAGGCCACAATGGAAACTATCTAATATTAATCAATTTAAATAATTAACTAAAAGTTAACTATGATTTTAACTTTACCAAAAGCTTAAAGGCCAATCAAGTTTTTATAGATTCTGTAATTACAGTGGTGGCTCAAGTGTAAAGCTACTAAAGCCATTGCTTTAAGCCCCCGAATATTTAAGGCCCCCAATTTTATAACGCACATTATGAATATATTGTCGGTCATATATTTTCTTGAACATCATCTTGAGGTCTCGATATATAAAAGGCCGCTATCACTAAAATTGCTAAAATTATCAAGGATGTTTTACGTATTTATTGTTTATTTTTTAAATCCATACCACTAAATCTTTATTTGATTTTAAGAAACACGACCAAGTCAATCTTTTTATTATTACAAAATGATGAATTAAGCTCATTTAGTGTTACAAATTCTGATTACTTTTAGCCGATACTGTAAACAAATTAAACGTTTCAAGAATCACACATGAATAGTATCTTAATGAATGGACAAGATTAACCTATTTTTCAGTGAACAAACATGAACACCAATATCTGTTTTTTAAGTGTTCATATTAGTTTGTTTGTTCGGTTAACCAAAACTAACAAACACGAACAAGCCTCATTCGTGTTGGTTTGGTTTTTTAGCCCTACTTATAGATTATCATAAAGCAAAGTTTGTGTTCTTTTTGATAATTGGATGTTCTCTAAATCCAATGAATCGAAAAGCTAATATTAAGCAAAAAAAATGAAAAATTCGAAAGGCCTCATATTTAAATTTCGCTTTAGGCCTCCACAAAGCTTGAGCCGCCCTGCCCGTAAACTATCATAAAAATGATTGTCAAGTGCTGATTGCTTTAATATTTCATTTTCTTCCCACTTGAGGGGTAGATAATGAAATATTACCAGAAATCATGAAATTTATCCGAACTCTTGCATCTATATAATGTACGTCTTGTTAATATATACATACAAAAGTACTACGTATTAAACATGTGAAGTAGAGGGATTTAATTATTGCATCTTAACAGACCCATGGAGCTGCTTCTACCACTGCCAGAAAAAAATCAAAAACTAGAAGATTTCCGAATTCCATTGAAAGACATCAACTTAGCTATCGGAGAAAAAGGTCCAAAAACTCAGATTGGAGATGGTGGATTTGGTTTCGTGTACAAAGGTCAACCCTCTGAACACTGGCAAAACCGCACAGTTGCCATCAAATGCCTACGTCCAGATAGTTACCAAGGAGAACATGAGTTCCGCAATGAGCTGAATATTATTTTCAATTTCAATCATGAAAACATTATCCCTTTCATTGGATATTGTGATGAAGAAAATGAGAAGATTATAGTTTATGAGTATGCTAGTAATGGTAGCCTAGACTGTCATCTCAAAGACAAGGAAAAGAGACGTTTCTTGACATGGAAGCATCGCCTGAAGATTTGCTTAGGTGCAGCAAAAGGAATCGACTATCTTCACTCAGGTCTTGGTCAGGAGAACAGAGTAATCCACAGAGACGTCAAGAGCGGGAACATCTTATTGGATCACAATTTTGTAGCAAAAGTTTGTGATTTTGGATTGTCAAGATCTGGCGCCATAAATCAGCAACATACCCATGTCTACACAAACGCTGCCGGTACCAACTTTTACACGGATCCAGTTTACCATGAAGGTGGCGTCCTCCGGAAAGAGTCTGACGTTTATTCATTTGGAGTGGTAATGTTTGAGTTGTTGAGTGGGTTGTTAGCCTATCATCAAAGAAAGTTAGAAGGTGGTAAACACATACCCCTCATAAATCTAGTCCGACGCTACTACGATTACAAACCAGAGTTGATAATTGATCCCCTGATAAGAAATGAAATTGATAATCGTTCTTTTAATACGTTTAGAGAAGTTGCACTTCAGTGCATTAGTTTCAATTCAAAGGAACGTCCGACCATGGAAATGATCGTGGAACAGGTTGAGGAAGCATTGGAACTTCAAGTAAGTAATTTATTTCAGTTATCTTTTTAGAAATTCTTGTTTCTTAAGCAATTATAAACCGATCCCAATTACCATATTACCAAGTCAATTTATATGATCATGTTCATGATGTGAAAATTGTTTGCTTCTTCCTGAAAAAGAAATCGTGGAATCTTGCATCATGAACCTTCAATTATTTATTAAGGCTGTTGGTTAGCCATGTATCTTTCAAAGAATTATTAAAGTATGTTCTGTGTATGTGTCTTACCATTCTTCCGGTTCAACTAAATTTTGTGGTAGGTAACTAATCAAGGGGATCTTAAGCAAAAGGTGACTGAGAGCTAACTCATCCCGGGATCGTTGGAGCAAAGCGTTGCATCTCCAGTTTCTTGAGAGGTTTATTTTATGTTATGATTCAAAAGATCGATCAGTAAGTGTGGAGCTTTTGTAATTTTGAGTTGTATGAATTGTTGGTTTTGTGTCTGTATCCAAGAAAGCATTTCATTTAACAAGATCTATGTAATTTACAGTGCTAATCAATCAGTATGTTTAGATGAATACCTAGAGTAGAGATCACAGCCGTCGAATAGATGTCGGAAGCCCTTGCCTTACCTAATAAACATGCCTCCTTGAAAACCAAAATATATAAAAAAAAAAAAAGTGTTATTCTACACACTTATTTTGCCTAGGTCAACTGTGGATTTTTTTATTTATTTGGATAATAATTTTGCTACATTTATAAGTGTCACAAATATTTAAGAAAAACAATCCACATATATAAGTGTGTACAATTATAATAAAGCTACACTTATATGTGTAGCAAATGTTTTCATACTTTTTATTATAAACGTTTTTTGCAATTTTGCCACACTTTTATGTGTGGACATTCAAAATATATTTCCACAATTTTAAATATAGAAATTTGAATAATATCTCCACACTTATATGTGTAAAAAAATTTGTCACACCAATTATTACCACACATGAGAAAGTGTGGACTCAATAATTTTACATATTTTTAAACGTGGCCATTTGGCCTTTAAAATATAGAGAATTCAACTAGTTTTTTGTAGTGTCAGCACCATTAAGAATTTGAGGTACTAGAAGACTTGGTTGAACAATTTGAGCGTACTGTAACACATTTTGGCCTTTAAAGATAGAGGACAATAAGAGGAAAGAGGCATTACTTAACGAAAGGTTTATCAAAAACGGAAAATATTGCCAATTTTTTATTGAGTTTTAATCATCATATAACGTGTGGCTTTAATTTGATCGATAAAAGTAATTATGAGTTCTCTAGAATTATTTAGTTCTAACGAGGCTTCATTCAACCCGTGCGATGCACGGGCTTTTTGTTGATTAATTATGTTGTTTTTCGTAATGTTGATGAAGTTGCTTGTATAAGCACATGACGGTATTTAGATGCCTATTAGAGAAGTTGTATTGTATTTATTTTAGTGGAATTGATATTTAGATGCCTAGTAATGTTATAATAACTTGTTGCATTTAAATTAGTTTATTTTCATTAAAAGTTTCAATTAACATATAAACTATAAAGATAAATTATAAGCATTTTTTTTAAAGTTTAGGATGTTAATGGTAATACATTGTGCATGGAGGGGTTGTTTTATATCCAATGTATCTGGTTTCGATGTTGTTAAACTGTATGGCAGCGTAATAATTTTTTAAAATGTGAACTTGTAATTGCGCGTTGCAACTCAGAATATGGTCTTTGCGTGTAATGTATTCTTCGAAGGAATTTTTTTTTATAATTATTTTATTTGAAGGACTTGTCCGTCATTCTTCTTAATGTGAGGGGGCTTTTGTTACTAAATGTTGAGTTTTTTGGTTTCTTCTTCATGCATGGCCTGAACCCAACTTGGATGTAATTTTCCAGAGGATGCAAAGGCTGCATTAACACCCAAATAAAATGTTGAAATGCCTCTTGGGTGTCTTTTGTGGTTAATTTTGCAACGTATTAACTGTACACAATGTACTTTGCTAATCGTATTCTCATTATATATACGCTAAATATTTTTAATCCTAATTTTAACACACAACTATCAACATTTTAACCCTAATTTAACACACAACTATCAACATTTTAACCCTAATCTTGAGATGGCAGACACACCAAATCTTGATGAGATGAAAAAAGCAACTGAATCCGGTAAGCTTGCTGATGGATTCAAGCTACTGATAAGTCATGAGAAGGCAGAAGAGGAAAGTTTTATCGCTCGTATTGGAGAGGAGAGCAGCCAGTTGAGGGCAGTGATTGAGAAAAAGGAGCAAACAATCACTGAGGCAGCTACGGCATATTCTCGTTTCCATGCTGTGGCTGCAACTGGGCATGATTGTCTGCTTGAAATACAACTGAAGGACCGCAGAAAAATTGATCTGTTGGCTCAACTACTGGTGCTGTCTCGTCAAAGCTTGGAGGAGAAGGATGAACTTTTGGAAAGGGTGGAAGACGCCGAAGATTCTGATGATGAAGATTAGGATCTATTGGGCATTTTCTTTTGTGTTTTGATGTATGTACTTGTTTTGGGTGTATCTACGTTTTATCTGAATGCTAATGTTGTAAAAAAATTATCTATGAATGGAAAAACTGATCAATGATCAGTTATGTTTTTAGTATTAATTGTTTATTACGTTTAAGAATTTATTAATTTTTATTTTTTTATTAATTATAAAGGGTTAAAATATATAGAATACGAGGCATGATACAACCCGTGCGATGCACAGGCTTGTTTGCTGACTAATTAAATTGTTTTCCGTAACGTTGATGCATCTTTATTTTTGTCGGGTCGGGGTAAACATGACGGTATTTAGATGCCTATTAGAGAAGTTGTATTGTATTTATTTTAGTATAATTGATATTTAGATGCCTAGTAATGTTTTGTGATGTTATTGGTTCGTGTAACTGCTGCTACTATTGATTTATTTTAATTGAGAATCGGTAGTGAAGTAGTGTGATTGGTGGGCACATGTGGAACTTCTCAATATGTGTGTCGGTTTGTGGATCATGTTTTGGAATGGTATTCAATTGGTCAATGCATTGCATGTGAATGTGGAGGTAAACGTGGGCTCATTGGTGGGCTTATTGATGGTGTAATACTGCTGCTACGCTTGAATTGTTTCTGCTGGTAGTATTGTTTCTGCTGTTCGGATTCTGCTGGTCTTGGAAAAAAAAAATCGATTCCTGCTGGTTGCTTTTGTTTCTGCTGGTTGGTTCCTACTGGTAGTTGTTTGGTTTCTGCTTATCGGTTCCTGCTGGTGGATTCAGTTTGTGCTGGTTTCGATATATTTTATTTCGTTATATTTAATATAGTAGGTCCTCAGACGCCCTTGGATTTTGGACGATGTGATGCATATAGCATTATCGTACTAAAATATTTCGAGATAAAGATTTGCAACTCAATATTACATGCAAGTTTCAAGTAGTTCTTTAGTACTTGACTTGCCAACAAAGTAAAAGAAATGCTTACGGTAAGATATGTAAAGCTCTATTACATTTCATACATCAAAGTATCTGCAAAAAACACACATGAATTAAATAAACTACATATCATATGAGAAAATTTTCAACTCAATGATACCACAACGAATATACAACCCAATCAAAACAAATTTTGAAAGACAAACATAGTTGCAATCGACAAAATTACATTAACACGATATTGATTTGAAAAGCAAATGTTTGTGCTTTTCATCAAAAGAATCACTTCTTTTGCTAACCAATAAACCTTAGAGCAAGCGGTGCAAGCAAATAATAGTCAGTACGTTATGTACCTATTAATAAACAAAAGATATCTTTTAAAATCTTTTCATAGTTGCTGTAAATGAACAGCTTTATCAATTAGTGGTAAGATAAAATGTCGCATTGTGACAACACATATATTATTTATATATGGCTTACGCTGCATGAACACTATGTATAATATTGTAAGTAACATATCAGAAAAGTGCATTGGACACAAAGAATTCCAACTATATTCTTTCTACAATTTATATTATGACAACTGCATACATGATTATTCCAAATGGCAATGCCCCTTATGACAAAAAAAAAGTTTGCAGGTATCATGGTATTGAAGCTATTTCTGTCTAAGATGGTGTAAAAAACTTTCATCAATTTACTCATAACTTTTTCAACCTATGACAATTGCATCATGAAACAGACAGTCTAGAGATGAGAGCATTGAACACATCTTCTTGGCAACGAATTGTTAGACCTCCCATAGGATGCTCAAACCCAAATTCTTCTTCGGACTGACGAAGCAAATCTTGAAATAAAGGATGTTCGAGAAAAGATAATGGTACCACAAATCGAGTCTTTTGAATTTCTCCAACGTAGACAGCTAAATATCCTTTTGGTATATCTACATCAAAAACCTTTATTAAATATGTTTATCTGTGTTAAAAAACAAATCCAGTAAGAATAAGAGTATGACGCATGCCTTTTAAATATATAGTATAATGGGGAAAAAAATCACCTAATGGAACTGCTTCTGGTGCTACAGTTGGATATGCAAGTGATTGTGGTTGACGACCATCTTCATTTTGGGAGTGTTGTATAGCTTCAGTCTTTGTATCTGACACATCTACTTGTTAGAACTTACGACACATGCCTTTGTATTGGTTTACATAACACTCTTATAGATATACATGCTAGGTACAAATGACTAAATCACACTTGAGTCAATCATCAAAAATTAATGATAACTTTGAAGCACCAATTTCAAGGTAGAATTAATGAAATATCAAAGTTCCCAAATTACCTGATCGTGGAGTTGTAGGATTAGATCCGGGCTGACATTTGGAATCCCATCCGGGCGGGAGGTCCTTCATCTTCTGAGTCTTGCTGTTCCACTTTTATATCTGTGTTATCAAAAGTTAGTTCTTGCATATAAAGAAACTTATCATGGTCATAAGTATTTATATATTTTCTGATAATAAGAACAAAAAAAATTTTACAAAAGAAAGGCAGCAAAGTTGGTGGGTAGCAGATATGACAAAAAGGTGAACCAAACATTTAATTTTTTCTAGACATTAATCCAAGTATCTGTACATTAACAATAATATATTGTTGACAAATAGGTACACGTATATTATACATTCAATATAAAGTTATTTGATTTCAACTTCTATATGTCATATACTCAGTGTTTTGTATAGCATACACAGTAAACTAATAGTATAACCATACAACACAATTGATTATACATATCAACATATGTTTTTACGCCATGTTATATAGCAAGTGCTTAATACAAATAGCAATTAATATATATCAATACATTAAATTTGCAGAAACTATATAAATTCATTATAAAAAGAGAAAAGCAACACACAATTTTTACCACAACTAATTTTAAAAAGCCATTATAGTTGATGTCATTTTAATATTATCATTAGAAAACTAACATATGCATGTCAATCATTATTTTTTTGTACGTTAACATGAAATGAACAAATGTTTAGAAGACTTAAAATCGAAGAGGAAGTCAAAAACTACACGGATGCCATCAAAGAGGTTAAAGCTGCCTTGGTATCATTCAAAACAGCAGACATGAATGAGTTGATGAAGTTCCACAAATATGTGGAATCCCATCTTGAGAAACTAACTGATGAAACACAGGTCTAGCATCCAACTCACATTCCCACACAACTCTTTATATAATGGTTTAGTATGGTTTGCTTGTAAGTTGTAACTCATGGGAGTCAAAAAGATTGAGGGTTTATAACCTTTTGGTTTTCTTCTATTAATGGTTAAACTAAAAGATAATTTTATAAGCTTTTCGTTTTCTTATTTTCACTTCTTTATGACTCAAGCTTTAGCATGGTTGTAACGTACTTATGTTTGTGCACAACCCCCCTTGCACATTGAATTAAGGTACTCAACATTTAGGTATAATAGATTAGGTAGCGTGTGTTGACTTTCTTCTCTCACACATGTTTCTCTCACACTCGTTAAAAATACACAGTTACATTTAGACAGCAGATTTAGGGTTTTTATTTTTAGGTAAAATTAAGCAAATTGAATATTAAACAATCAAATGTTTATGAGGGCTATGTTAAAGGATTTGAAGATTTGATGTATGAGCCAAATATTTCAGGTATTGGACTTGAATCTGATCAAATGAATGGTTGGTTTATATGTAAATGATGTGATTTTTGATATGGGTTTTTGATTTTTAGTGAAATTAGTGTGTACCCTTTTTGAGATCTTGTGTTTTTTCTATAAAAGTTGGGATTTTTATATGGTTTGTTGATCGTTAGTATAGAAATGTGGAATTTTTTGGACCCTTTTAAGATCTTAAAGTTGGAATTTTGATATTGGGTTTTGATATTTAGTGGAATTCTGTATACCCTTGTGATTGATTGTTTTGTTGTTTATGTTAATTTGATTTAGTTGGGATGAAATCCATCTTTATCCCCAAATCTGCCCTGCACCTAAGTGCATCAGCAGACCCTAGTACTTCTTTTGGCTTATTAAGATATATCTCAGTGCTTATTTCTGCATTCTTGTGGCTTAGTTTAGCTTATTTGTTAGTTACTTTGCTCATTCTGAGTTTTGCCTAGCTTATTTCATAGCTTATTCAGCTTTTTGTTCTAACTTAGCTTAATCCCCACTTTACCTACTAAACTGATCTGATAAGCTCAGTTTAAAAACTAAAAGGCAAAACCAAACATGAATTATTTCATGAATAAAGTATAAAGTCACACACACGTAACAATATATGTGATTCACTATTAGATTTCATGTTTGAACATTACATAGATGTGCTACGATAGGTTGGTGAAAGTTTCTTTGAAAACAATGTTACGCGTGCAGTGCTTAAGTTTCGGGTCCTTGTCTTCAATCATTAGTATTTTAAGGCCGTCAGGACTGGTAACTCTAGATAGCGCAACATAAAGCTGACCATGGGTGAATACGGGAGTAGGCAAATAGAGGCCAACGTAATTAAGTGATTGGCCCTGACTTTTGTTAATTGTCATTGCATAACATGGTCTTACATGAAATTGTCGCCGTTTTAGGACAAATGGCCACTTGGATTGCGTTGATGTGAGTATAATCTTGTGTATAATGACATTCTCCCCTATATTTGAACCTGTTAATACCTTGGCGTGAATAACAAACTGGCCTAGATCTGTGATAAGCAACCTTGTTCCATTACACAGGCCTTTGCTTGGATTGATGTTCCGCAGTAGCATAATTGGTAATTCCTTTTTTAAGTGAAAAGCATGTGGGGGCATCCCGGGGAAATTCAAGGAATTTAGAAATTCAATCGGATAGTGT
This sequence comes from Artemisia tridentata subsp. tridentata, assembly GCA_021014915.2. NCBI lineage: Eukaryota > Viridiplantae > Streptophyta > Magnoliopsida > Asterales > Asteraceae > Artemisia > Artemisia tridentata. Next base: position 419,557,153 of record CP139505.1, read on the forward strand.
TCGTGCTGTTCTAGGCTGTCCGTAGATGCCTTGCAAATCTCATCTGCGCTGTTGTATGTAACAGATTCCCCTGCTAACTGTTTGAACATGTACTCATTGATGGCATCAGCATCATCATTCCGAGGAGTTAGTATTGCCCGTTCTTTGAGATACACATCGTCCGTTTGTCTCCTTGTAAAATCAGGGTATGTCTCTGCGACAATCTGCTTGATAGGAGAATCCCATGATTTAATTAGGAAGATTTCAGGAATGTCAATCCAACTTGGGTCATCCTCCCCTTCTTTGCATTTCGCAGGCACTTTGCCATCCCCCACAGCCAAAACCCATCTATTGAAATCCTGTTTTCGAGTATCAAGCTCCCCATTTTTACTATACTCGTTGACACGCATGCTGCGTGTAAGGCTGAATACCTTGCAATGCTTCCATAATTCAGATTGGTTTATGCATGATTGAACAATGTCTGCCCTGCTCGCTTTCGGTATAACTGGCAGAACTTGTCGAAAGTCACCGCCGAGCAAGACCGTCACGCCTCTAAATATTCGATCCCTACTGTCCTGGTCATGATATCCTAAAATATCCCTTAACGTCCTGTCCAATGCCTCAAAAGCTTATTTTTGAGTCATTGGAGCTTCATCCCATATAATAAGCTTAACTTGCTGCATGAGTTCCGCCATATGTGTGTTTTGTTTTATGCCGCATGTACTGTTCTCTAATAATTCAAGCGGTATAACAAAACGGCTATGCGCGGTTCTCCCACCTGGTAGCAACAATGAAGCTATTCCACAAAAAATTTGAGAGTGTTAATTAGTCGTCTATTTTTATTAATTTCCAAATAGTTGATTGTTTAAATTTAGTATAAATTTGTACCTGAAGATCCAACAGCAAGCACTATCATACGTTCTGATCTTAACCTTGATATGATAGTTTTGCTTAAAAATATCTTTCCGGTTCCGCCTGGACCATACACAAAGTAAAAGTTCCCTTTTTTACCATGGACAGATTCAATCACCTGTTCATAGATAAAACGTTGTTCGGGATTTAACAATGTATGAAGTTGTTGATGTTCAATCTTACTCTTTTGCATATCATAAGCCAACGCTTCTCTTATGAGACGATTGTCCATGTTGGTTAGTAACCTTGGGTCAGGCAGTGGTAGGTCTTGAAAATCCGATAAAGATCTCCCATTTCTGTTTAACAACTCTTGGATCTCTAAAAAACAATAGTTCTTGAGTTGTTCTTCTGTCAGCTCCAAGTCAGGATAATCGAAAAGTTTCCTTTTCTTGTGTAGAATATCTTCTGATAAAAACTTCCAGTTTTCTTCCCACAATTTTAAAGGTCTGCTGACATCACAAAAAATTAAAATTGTCATGAATATGTCACGTAACTGTGGGCCAAACATCCATACACTTGCTTCTGATATAGCATGTGTCCATTCTGTGTCATCATTCAAAAGGTCATATGCAAAACATGCTTCCTTGAATGTGGAACATAGTTTATCATGAACAGTCATTAGTTTTTCAAAACACTCAGGACCTCTCACGATATTCAACAACATTCTAAGATAATATCGTTCTCCAGACGCCGGGTGCGAGTAAACAATCCTCCCAATGCATTTTTGCAACTTGCGTTTTTTCCACATTTTGGTTTTCTCATGCCATACATAATGTGTAGGTATCTCAGCATACGTGTATTGATTCGCTTCCGTATCACGCTTGTTTAATTCAAACCAATCAGTGAACATGGTCATGTCGATACCTTCCCTTTGAATTAGGGCGGGTAAGCTTTCTGAGTCACGAAGTGTGATTGCATGCTGATTTGGCAAGTGGTAATTGAGCTTCATAACAGATGGATATGAGTAATGGATGTCGTAGGAAAACAGACGCCACACTGCCTCACATGGAGCTAAAAAACGACAATTCAAATAGTTCTTTATGTTAGGAACATGTTTTTAACTAAATACAAGTCTTGTTCATTTATAATATATGTTGCACGTATAGACTATTAAGTTTGTAATTTTGGACCGGTCCATTAGTAGTCCATGGACCGGTCACATTATCTAGTTTATCCTTATCACATGTAAGGGAATATTCCTAGAATATTTCCCCTCCCATTGCCTATAAATACAAGGCATGGGATTCATTTTCATTTGTTGGTTTTCATGTCATATGCGTAAGCGCTGCTTGAGTAATATTTGATTAATTGAAAGTCGACCATTCTTCTTATTCTTCTTCTCATTCTTATTCTCTTATCTTATTTAGTAGTGCTTATTAGCTTATTTCTCTCTTCATACGTAGCTTAATATAGTAGTAGTACGAGTTCTTATTTGTCCTATCGAGTGTGTGTTTGAGATATTATACGTGACCTACAAGTGGTATCATACGCCAAGGGATAATTAGGATTACGTGTTTGAGTCATTAAGTATTGTTAATTACGTTGGTTTTATAGATCTAGTAAGGTTTTTGTTCAAATATTCACGTTAAACTCTTGTTTTGGGTCGCAAAGTTACTTTGATATCGTTGAAATTTCAATAATCTTCATCGAATTTCATTTTCTAAACGTTCACAATCTTAATCTTCATTAAATCTAGTGGTTACTAATCGTTTAAAGTAAAAAACAATCGGGATTTTTTGGTTATTTGGACGATTTGGGATAATCCGTATTTTTAGCGATTCGAAAAAGTTGATGAAAAGTGAGATTTCTGGTTTCTGAGTGAACTTCGACAAAAAGGGGTTTCATCGCATTTGGCAATCAAGACAAAAAGGGGTTTCATCGCAGTTGCAAGAAAACTAAGGGTTTTATCGCAGTTCGAATCAAGAAAGATTAGGGTTTCATCGCATTTGGGAGATCTTCAATTATCGCATTTGGGACTCAGTATTGGACTTTCTTGTATTAGAAAGTAGTAATACTTCGACTTAATTGTTTCTCTTCTCTTGTACAAGAGTTGAGAATTATCGAATTTGGATTTGTGATAAATCTATCGCATTTGCCATAAATCATCGCAGTTGGATATCTTATCTTATCGCTGTTTGATATCTTATCGCATTTAGCAATAACTTATCGCACTTTAAGATAACATATTTAAATTGTCATCATTTATCGCACTTTATAGCTTTATCGCATTTTCTACTTTCGTTATCGCTATTGAAGGATATCGCACTTGGTGTAGCGTCCTTATCGCACTTGGTGAACTGTCATTATCGCACTTGGTTATCGCACTTGGTGAACTGACTTATCGCACTTGGTGAACTGACCTATCGCATTTGGTGAACAGTACTTTATCGCATTTGGACAAAACCTTTGGATTTCTGAACCAACTTAACTTACATCATCAACACATATCTTAATTATCTTAAAAGATCCAGATATGTCTCAACCACCTCATTTCAATTACTACTACCAGCTACAGCAACATCCACAACAACAACAGCAATTTCAACATCTTATAGCATCTTTATCATTTCAAAACAGTCATGTTCCTGAAAAGTTTAAGGAAACAAAAGCTTTCTTAAGAATTAAATTGTTTGAAAATGAAAAAGAACTTGATGAAATTCTTCAAAACAGAAATGACACAGTCCGCCTAAATCGAAAATTAGATTCACAAAATCAAGAGTTCCAACACATCATTATTGATTTGAAGAAGAAAATCAGAGTTTTAGACACCGGCAAAACAAACACTCATAAGATTGCCCCAGGGATGTATGTAGTGGACAAAGAACATACCCAAGCATCTGATGTAACCACTAATTCAGCTACTTGTACTTCCACAAGACTAGAAACCACACCTAAGGTCAGCCATTCCAAGACTCACAAGAAACAGAGGAAGAATAGAGTCAAGAAACCTAGGAAGAAGTTATCTCAGTCTGAAGAAGTTCCAGCTAGTAGTTTGAATAAGACAAATGTAACATCAGGAATAGAATTGCACTTATCTGAGTCTAGTTCTAAGATTGATGTAACAAATGTTGAATCTTTAAATGTTAATGAAGATGTTTTGGTTGATGCTACTTGTGTTTTTTGTCATAATAGCATACTATCTGGTGATCATACAAAATGTGTTGCTAAAACTTTGCTGACTAAGAAAAAGAAACGAACTAGTGGCGCTTCCTCTAGGCTTAAAACCAGTGAAAAGTCCATTTTAGGAATGCCCCCACTAGATGTTTCTGAGGAGAGAATAGAAAAGCCCAAATCCAAGACTAAGAAATCACCTAGTGCATACCTTAGGAAAAAGGCAGAGACTAGTTGGACCTGGCAACGTTGGTTACAGAACACTTTTGATTTTAAATGGTTACCTAAAGTACTAACCTCTTGTGTAACTAACCCAGCGGATCCAACCGTTATCAAATCTCCACCTGTTTCCTATGTCTGTGATGCAGGTGATTCAAATCGTCCTTTGGATTGTTGATAGCGGGTGCTCCCGACACATGACCGGCAATCTCAAACTTCTTCAAAACTTTATTGCTAAGTTTATCGGAACGGTCAGATTCGGGAATGATCACTTCGCTGCAATCATGGGCTATGGGGATTACATTAATGGGAACATCGAAATCAGCCGTGTGTATTATGTTGAAGGCCTTGGTCATAATTTGTTCTCCGTGGGACAATTCTGCGATGGAGACTTGGAAGTAGCATTCAGGGAGAAAACTTGCTTTATTCGTGATCTTCAAGGCAACGACCTCATGAAAGGGAAACGCGGAACCAGTCTGTATACTATCTCCCTTGAAGGCATGACTGCGTCTACTCCTATTTGTTTACTCTCCAAGGCTCATCCCACAAAGGCTTGGTTATGGCACAAAAGACTGTCTCATCTCAATTTTAAAACCATCACTGACCTTGCCAAGAAGAAATTAGTTGACGGTCTTCCAAAATTCAGATATGCCAAGGATCACTTGTGTTCTGCTTGTGAACAAGGGAAAAGTCATCGTGCTCATTTTCCTCCCAAAACAGAACACAACACAGACCATGTCCTACAACTGCTTCATATGGATTTGTGTGGTCCGATGCGAGTTCAGAGTATTAACGGGAAGAAGTATATTCTGGTAATAGTTGATGACTACTCAAGATGGACTTGGGTCTATTTTCTGCGGACTAAAGATCAAGTTCCTTCTATCCTCATCACGTTTCTCACGAAGATTCAAGTTCAAGTCCGCAACACCGTCCGCATCATCAGAACAGACAACGGGACTGAATTTAAGAATCAAATCATTCGGGAATTCATTGAGAAACATGGAATTGTTCATCAGACTTCAATAGCTCGCACTCCAGAACAAAATGGTGTAGTTGAAAGACGAAACCGTACGCTCGTGGAAGCAGCTCGAACTATGTTGATCAATGCTCAATTACCGGATTATCTTTGGGCTGAAGCTGTCAATACTGCTTGTTATACTCAGAATCGTGCCATGATCACCAAAAGACACAGCAAAACACCATATGAGCTTATACAAGGAAGAAAACCAAACATCAACTATTTTCACGTCTTTGGAGCATTGTGTTATCCGAAGAATGATAAAGATGATCTTGGTAAACTTAAGGCTAAAGCAGATATTGGGATTTTTGTTGGATACTGTGAAAACTCCAAGGGATATCGAATTTGGAATCGTCGGACTGGGGATATTCAAGAAACCATACACGCTAATTTTGATGAACTCACCGAAATGGCTTCTGAGCAAGACCGCTTAGAACCCGCACATAACCGTCTGAACTTTCCTGAATCTTCATCTGCACCCCTACCTTTCAACAGGAAGGATCTGGAAGATTTGTTTGCACCTATGTTTGATGACGTTCGTGTTACCAGTGCATCAGATGCTTCCACCAGTTCCGCTGCTCAACAAATTCTACATCAAGCACCTGATCCATCAGCATCTACCTCTACAGTAGTTGCTACCGATGCACCACAACCTGAACCATCATCATCAATGGAGAAAACACCTCAACCAGCAGTTGAAGATTCATCCCCCATTTCTAACAATGTTCCAACACCATCAGGATATGACGGGAACGCCTTCTTTAATCCATTTGCTCCACCACCAACCATTCCAGATACCGTAGAATCATCTTCGAGCAATATGGACCCGTCATATCATCATCACAACATTCAACACTACCCATCGACTCATAAATGGACAAGGGATCATCCGTTAGTTAATGTAATTGGCAATCCGGATAAACCAGTTATGACACGACAGAAACTCCACACAGATGGTGAAACCTGCATTTATGCTCTCACCGTTTGCCAAGCTGAACCAAAAAATATCAAAGAGGCCATGACTTACGACAATTGGATTGAATCAATGCAAGAAGAGTTGGATCAGTTCAAAAGATTGGAAGTCTGGGAACTAGTTGAAAAACCAGATGGAGTTTATGTTGTGGGTTTAAAATGGATCTGGAAAAATAAGCTGGATGCAGAAGGAACGGTTATTCGTAACAAGTCTCGGTTAGTTGCTAAAGGGTATAGCCAAGAAGAAGGGATTGACTTCGAGGAATCTTTTGCTCCCGTAGCTAGGCTTGAGGCAGTGAGAATGTTTCTGGCATACGCGGCTCATAAGAACATTACAGTTTACCAAATGGACGTGAAGACAGCATTCCTGAACGGACAACTTCGTGAAGAGGTGTATGTTTCACAACCAGAGGGCTTCGTCGATCCAGAACATCCACAACACGTATACAGGCTTAAGAAAGCTCTTTACGGCCTTAAACAAGCCCCGAGGGCATGGTACGATAAACTTGCTGCATTCTTGCTTGCTAATCATTTTACTAAAGGATCTGTGGACCCGACTCTGTTTATACAAAAACACGGGGAGGACATTCTCATCGTACAAATTTATGTGGATGACATCATTTTTGGGTCTACCCATAAAAAGTACTCAAACGCTTTTGCAAAACTTATGAAACAAAACTTTGAGATGTCCATGATCGGTGAATTAAACTTTTTTCTAGGATTACAAGTTCACCAATCTCCTCGTGGTATATTCTTGAGTCAGTCTAAATATGCACAAGAGATATTAAAAAAGCATGGCATGACAACTAGTGACACCTATAACACCCCTATGTCCTCCTCATCCCCGAAGCTAGATGCTGGCATACATGGGAAACCCACTGATCCTAAAAATTATCGTAGTATAATTGGGTCTCTTATGTATCTCACCGCTAGCAGACCGGATGTTGTATTTGCCACATACCTGTGTTCACGCTATCAGTCTAACCCAACAGCAAGACATTTATCTGCTGTTAAAAGAATCCTTAGATACATCAAGGGAACCATTCATTTGGGGATCTGGTATCCAAAGGATTCTGGTTTTGCACTAACTGCTTTTTCAGATGCGGATCATGCGGGATGTATTGATACAAGAAAGAGCACATCCGGTGGTGTTCAATTCCTCGGTGATAAGCTGGTGTCCTGGCAGTCAAAGAAGCAAGATTGTACGTCTCTCTCATCCACGGAATCAGAATATGTAGCCATGTCTGCCTGTTGTGCTCAAATCATTTGGATGCGATCACAACTGATGGATTATGGTTACATATTCAACAAAATTCCGATGTATTGTGACTCCAAAAGTGCTATCGCTATCTCGTGCAACACAGTCCAACATTCCAAGTCCAAACACATCGCTCTCAGATATCACTTCATCAAGGAGCATGTGGAGCAGGGTACCGTTGAGTTGTATTTCGTGGGAACGTAACACCAATTGGCGGATCTTTTCACGAAAGCCTTACCTCATGATCGTTTTGTGAAATTGGTTCACCAAATTGGAATGCGATGTTTGACTCCTCAAGAATTGACAAATTTTCTCCAAAACAAATAAATGAGTCAAATATCCAAACTATCTTTGTAAATAAACATTTAAAAAAAAAATATGCAAGTACAATCCCTTATCCAACACTTTGTTCATTTTTTTTATGTCACTAATTATTTTTGAACACGTGTTGAGGGGGAGACATAATTTTTCCACAAGTTTTAAATTGTACTTGCATATTTTTCAGAAATTGTTGTGCAATTTGGTGATAAGATTTTTAAGATAGAAAAGTAGTGTGCCTTAAATGTCAAAATAATGAGACTTAGTGTTAGCATGATGGTGGTTTAGGACTTAATGTTCAGAGTTATCAAGGTTAGAGGACTATTTGTGTAATAATTGCAAAACTTAATGCTAGATACTTAAAGTCAAGCAAAATTAATAACCGCAGTTATTACTCTGCCAAATATTCACCAACCGTATTCAATTCACTTCCACCCACCATCATCGACGGCCAACAATCATTCTGCTAATCCGCTCAAGATTTTCAATATTTGTGAGTGATCTTATGATTAAAATATGATTATATAAGATGGTTTTGAACGATATTATGATCCAACGGTTCGAACATTCAAAATTGCAAAATTTAGTTCTAGGTTTTGCGTTAAAATTGGGGATTCTTGATTAAGAGTGTTTGAGTTGAAAATGATTGTACGATAATACTTCAACAATGTTAGTAATCCTATATTGCATGCTTATTTACTCCCAGAAATCACAAATTAGTCTAATCGAATTTTAGGGTTTAAGCAACGATTTGGGGAAAACTTTGTGAATGTATTATTGTATAATCTGTTGATTGGAAAGTTGTTGTTTAATGTTTAATTGAATAATGGCATGCGTGATTTGTACCCAGAAACAATTTAAGTGAATCGATTCGATTTTAGGGTTTAAGAAGAACTTGGACACTAGCAGTTTGATCAATGCTTATTTGTGGTTCGTTTTTGTTATAACTTAGCCAAAATGTCCATAATAGTCATACAAATTGTTTGTGAAAATCTGTGGTCACAAGTCATAATGAATCACGATAAAGATTTGAATGTTCATCGTCAAAAAGTGCTCGTAAACTCTTGTATAAGAGTTTATCGAAGTTGGCCAAAATTATCGCAGTTGGGATAGTTATCGCAGTTGGGATAATTATCGCAGTTAAGATTTTTATCTTGATTGACTTAATTATCGTGATTGTCATAATTATCGCAGTTGTATAATTATCGCAGTTGGATAATTATCGCAGTTGGGCTAATTATCTCAGTTGAGCTAATTATCGCAGTTGGGATGATTATCGCAGTTGAGATGATTATCGCAGTTGGAAAATTATTTCAATTAAGATACTTATCTTGATTGAATGATTATCGCAGTTGTCATAATTATCGCAGTTGACAATAATTATCGCAGTTGGCAATAATTATCGCAGTTGACATAATTTATCGCAGTTGTGATCTGATATAAAATTTTGATCAATTTCCTTAGGTATATCCTTTATACTTATCAAAATTAATCAAAATTTTATAGAATTTGGCTAGTTTTTGATAAATTCTTTGACCAAGCATGTAACAAACAATCATTAATACAATAGGATGCTATGTGTTGTTCTTAAAAGCTAACAATTTTTTCTAACAAACATGCATTCTGTATATTTGTATATGATTGTTGATTCAGAAACATCAATGGCAACTTCTCAACAACAACCTCTTCCTGTTCTCACCAAAGAAGAAATCTTTCCTCGTGGGTATACTCTGGAAATAGGGAAGAACAATTCACGGGTAGAATTGGACAAGATCAAGTGTTCAGACTCCAGTTGCCAGATTGCTGTAGAGATTCTCAAAGCTCACAAATGCAGGGATCTTCTTGACAGCTCTGACACCATTCCAGAGCTATATATTCATCAATTCTGGGATACCTTCACAAGAGGCAATGATGACACGTACTTTACTTGTACACTGGATCGGAAGAAAATCAGAGTTACACCTGCTACACTCAGAAAAGCCTTAAAACTTCCAGAGGCACCTGAAGCTGCTAACCGATTCCACCCAACACCTTCAGAGTCTGAGGTCATGCAATTCCTGGAAGATATTGGTTATGATGTTCAACCTGATACACCATTAACCACGATATCCAAAGTTAATGCTAGATACATTCCTCAACCCTGGAGGACTATCTTCTTCATCATAACACATTCAATAACGGGAAGAGATAGTGGGTTTGAGCATCCAAGACTGTCTCATCTTCAAGTCTTGTGGGGATTTCTGAACCAGGAACCCATTGACTTTGCTGCTCTTATTTGGGAGGATATAATGTACTTAATGCGTAAAGCATCCAAGAAAATCCCATTTGTTCGATACACCAAAGTTCTTATAAGTTATCTACTTGATCAACATGAAGACCTTGATAAGCGTCCCACTGATCAAGAGGTTCATGAGTATAGCATGGATAAGACATTGAGCAAAGTCTACTTCCCGAAAGAGAGCACACGAAAGCAAGGTGCAAGGTTGCCAGAATTTTTGATGCCTGATGAGGTTAAAGAAACAAAAGCTTATCATGATTACGATCAAGCATACCGTGAACGTCGTGTGGGTCTTGCCAAGATGATTGAAGAAACTGGATCTTCAAAGACTCGTTCAAAAGGTAAGACTAAGACAGGAAGTGCCTCAAGTATCTCTAAACCAAAAGAAAAACATCCAAGAACAACATTCATCAAGAGGAGAGTACCCAGCAAACCACAGCCAAAACCAGAACCGAATAGAATCGTTGATGAAGATACAGAATCTAACTCTGAATCATCTGAATCAGAAGAAGAACATGTCTTTATGACAGAAGAAGAGGCTGAACTTCACAATAAGATCTCTCATGAGAATGCACAAAAACAAAGTCTCAAATCATTAAAAGAAGATGAAGAGCGTAGAGCAAAGAAAGTATTGGAACAACAGATGGAGTATGAAAGAAAACATAAAGTTGGAGGATCCCAAACTATTCATGAAGCAGCTTTGACCCAAGATGATCCGGTTAATCAACCCGGAGGGTCTGGAGCTGAATCAACAAAGGTCTCTTCACAGCAAACAAGTTCGGTTAATCAACCCGACTTGGGAGCATCAACTCAGGAGGAAAAGGAAAAAGATCAGGATAGCAACATTGTTTTATCTGACAAGGATATTTCTGATTCTATGTTTGATGACAATCCCGAGGAACAAACACGCAATGATGATACTGACGAATGGAACATAGAAGAAGAAAAAGACATTCTTGGAGACAAAGCAACTAAAGCAGCCAAGGATCTTGAGGAAGCGGCTAAACAGGAAGAAGAAAGGCAACGTAAGGAGGAGGCTCAAGCTAACCTGGAAGCAGATAGCTACATTCGTTCTCACACTCCAACACCTCCTCCTTCCCCTCCAAAGGACACAACCGAATCTAAACTGGCTATGATTGTTCATAACCCACAACAGAAGCAAGAACAACCACCAGTTCAGCCCTCGACTGCTTCTTCACCCAAGACACCTCCTGGGTCACCACCGAAGAATCCAACACCTCCACCCTCACCTCAAAGGGAATCCAATACTAAATCTGATGAATCAATCCCTTCACTCACTCCATCATCTTCGCGATCTTCATCACCAAAATCAAAATCAAAAGCAACGGTTTCTGAAGATATTCATAAGGCCTACAAAGGAAAGAGCAAGAGAAGAATCGTCCATGTAACAAAAGTCGAAGTTGTGTCTCCTGCAGCAAAGAGACTTAAAAAGGCAGTAAAGAGAGCACAAGCACAACGAGACAACCAAGCTACAACAAAATTGGCAGAAATGGAAAGCTTGGTCAAGAAGTTGTCTCAGCAAATGGAAGAGATGCAGGAAAGCAAGAAGAAGATTGATGAATTCCTCGGTTTCAACATCAAAGATCATATGACACGCAAGACAAAGAAATTTGTTAAGCAATTTCTTCCCGATCTTCAACAAAACATTAATGAACATATTGATTTACAACTTGATGAAAAGATCAAAGAAGCCGTCTCTTCTTCTTCACAAACCAAACCACTTCCAGATCTCACCACTGAATATATCGAGCTTGTGCTTCTCGACCGACTCTTTGAAATCACCTCTCCTTCTCCAGAAGAAATTAACCTGATTGCGGCTCTTCAAGCACATATTGAGAAGAGATCGTGCAAAGAAACTGCTGACAAAGGAAAACGCATTCGAGAAGATGATGAGGATGATCAGGACCCTAAACCCGAACAAAAGAAACACAAAGGCGGGTCAGGGATTCACATTCAGGAGCCAACTGGACATAAACCATCATCTCAACCTCCTAAACATCAATCCTCTGGTCCCACTGAAACCGAACATCACCATGAGCAGTTTACAACTGAAGATGTGGAATTCCAGCCACACGATGATCAACCTCATTCACCATCATCATCACCAAACCCAAAGCCATCCAAGTCCAAGCCTTCACACAGCAGAAAGTCATCTACTGGACCAGCGATTGTCACATGGCTGGATAATGATACAGATGAGCTAGGAAATGAATGGTTCGATCATCTAGCAAGTGCTCTAGTTCAGACAGACGAAGCTTCCCGAGTTGAAGACAGCACCTTTGCTGTTACTCAAGAAATTAAAAGAACTCTTAATATTAAGAAGATGACCAAAAGGGAACTCCGTCGGATCAAGAATGATGCTTTCCTTCTTCTGAAAAACAAATCCAATAGCGCAGCAGAACTCGAATATCACCTTGAAAACATTGCACGGGCAATGTCAAGTGACTTCGACTGGGCTAGTCCAGACGTCGTCAGGAAAGTTGGCAAGAATCAACCATTCATCACTGATTGGACCAAGCCACTGTCCGTGATTCGAAGATCTCATCACTCGGAAATTCCTTTCCAAATGTTCTTCAACAAAGATCTGGAACTTCTAAAGAATGGAGCTCAAGGAACGACAAAGTATGCTACATCAATCACTTTCACACCAGCCGCTCATTACACACAATCAGCCATTGAAGAAGCAGCTATTAACAGACATCTGTTTGTTAAAAAGCTCGTCAAATATGATCGTGATGCAGAGCTGGGGATTCATCACTGGTACTCTAAACGACAAAGCTGGTACAAGTACAAACTTGCTCTCCAGAAATCCCGAGAACCAGTTTACAGTGATCTCAGAATAATAGCCGTCATCAATGTGAGCGGATCAAGAAGATGCGATTATATATTTCTTGAAGAGATCACAGTAAGAAGAATCGATAACAATCTTTACAAATTCTCTGAGGCGGATTTTCCTGATTTAAATCTAAATGATATCGAAGACATGTATCTAATGAAGGTCCAAGGCAAACTGCAGCATCTGACCAATGAGCTTCGATATGCACTTAGTACTTCCCTCTGTCATTTCATCAGGAGAACCATCATCAAAGAACGTGTAGAAGATCTCCAGCTTGGTGTTGAAAGTTATCAGACTCAGCTTAACCTTGTTGAACCACAGTTCCTTCTACACAGCAAAAAGGACCCTCAGTACACCATGCTACATCGTCCAACCTTTGGGTTCGTCTACAGAAGCACAACTGATTTTCATCGTTTCATGGCACTCAATGAAATTCATAAGTTCTGCGATGATACATTAAAGGGTGTACGTGATGGGCTAGCTAATAGAGTTCGAGATTCGATGTTGGAAAAATCAAGAAGATGGAATTCAAAGGAGCTGCGACAAGTCAAGGAATTTATTCGGAAGATGGAAGAACGGTTATACCATAGGGATCAGATGAGGAGGCTAGAGAGCTATGTTGGGGGTCGTCCGCCATTCGCCATCAGACTATTTCAGCGAACTGACCCAGTGTTCACAACTTTTGGTAAAGGTGGATGATGTAAGAATCAATTCTCAAATTTCATCATATCATTCTTCTTTCCATAATTGGCCTGTATATTACGGCTTGTGCACCCATAACAGTGTACAACCCGGACCCCAAAGAAAGGACCCTGAGGTACGTTTCAGTGCCTCAATCCTGAAAAAGGAGCGAAAGCTTCTTACTTATGAGCAGAATTAAAACCAGAATGTTTTCCAAAGTTTTTCAAACATTCTGCTCATAAGGACAAATATTCCCTTGTTAAGGGGGAGTATTTGAAAATATAATCTTTGTTCACAGAATTATAAATGTTCTTGAAATTCTTCCCTAAAACTCAAAAACAGCATATTTTAATCATAAACGTTTTCCAAAAACATCATGAGTATGCTATTTTTGAGGTGGAGAAGAAAAAGATGATTAAAATATGATGTCTCATTTGCTGGAATCTCGTGTGCTCAAACTCAGAATTGACCCTCGAATTGACGAATAGGAAAGTCAGTAGTCGAAAGGACATGTCCCGGACGGGTAATAATTTCAAGCCAGTTTATCTGGTGATGTAAGCGTGTCTCGCAAAGGACGTGTCTGAGTAGAATGTACCGATTTCGAGCAATAATCATTGAATCTGATCTGGACGGGTAATAATTTCAAGCCAGTCTAACTGGTGATGTAAGCGTGTCTCGCAACGATCAGGTTCATTGAAATTCAATCAATTCAAAAGTGCCAACTCTTTCCGGCATGTGCAAATTTCAAAATTTAATACTTATGCGCACATGTTAAGGGGGAGTATTTCTGAAAATCATCAAACTCTCAAGGTGTCAACAAAATGTCTTTACAATTATCGACACTTTGAGAGATTTTCAATGGTTTGGTTTATGGCATCATTAGGATAGTCATGGAGTTATAAGGTGACTAAGGTTAGGAAAAAAACCGTCCTATGATCCGCCAGAGCCGGAGGGATCTACCCAAGGACAATACCAATAGTTTAGAACTAGAAAGTCCTAGGTATGATATAAAAAAGGAGAAAATGAATGAACGGAGAAAGAAGGGGTTGAAGAATTAAAAAGAAAAGTAAAGAAAAGGGTGAAAAGAAATAGCCCTCCATTTGTTCAACCTTAGGGCAGACACCGGGTTCAATTCATAATCTACTGGTTGATGAGCATCATCGGTATTGAAGACTAAAGACGTCATGGACCCAGTGACGCACTAAAAAACCTTCTAAGCCACTCAAGTGTCTCTCAAAAGACATTTGTTTCATTCACACGGAGAACCCTTCATAATCTATCGACCTCTCATTACGAGAGTGTTGATATTGAAAAGGAGGCAATCTGCTCCACGCCTCCGATGACCAAACAAATGTGCACTAATTGAGTCTAGAGCCATGAGATTCATCAAAGATCTCTTAGGTACACTTAGTATTACTTTTTTGTTCTACATCATGGGCAGCAGATGTAAAATTAAGAAAGTGTCCTTCGCAGATCTTAGCAATCTGCCAAGAACATTCATGAGAAAAGTCACAATTGTGATTATCGATGATTGAATGGAAATCCTGCCAGAGCAACATCAAACAACTCTGTCAGCAGGTCACTTCGGTAACTCCTTGTGGGTTACGCTTAGTGTTTGCTCCAAACGGTCTACAGTCGTGGGGTGATCTCCAGCGACTCACTGAATCGTGGGTGCACTTCGGTGTGTCCGTGTAATCCCTTTCGGGGGAATCCGGTTCAGAACGGTCTGGGTTAGGATTTGAGAAAGTCTTCACACTATGCTGTTGATGATCTCAAGTCTGAGCCTGTAAGTACCGGTTGGTTCGTGCTGTTGCTGCTGTTGCTGCTGCTGCTGCTGAGGAGCTGGAGTTCGACCATCAAGACTCCATCATGTTCATATCTTGAAGAAATGTTCTCTCAAAGACTCAGTAACATCAAAAGTTCAAACATATGATATAGCAAAGTCAAAAGTTCAAGCACCACAACCTTTATCAAGATGAAGATTGAAAAGTGAGAACATGTTACAGATAACAAGTCAAAATATATGAGCATGATGGAGAAGACGAGAAGACGTTGGAGATTGGCAGATCGAGACAACAACATATCATCATTAAACAAGAACAAAGAAACAAAGATTATAAAGACGTCAGAAGCCCAAGAAGCAAAGAAGACGTCGAGCAACATTGATGATCAAGACTTAGGGGGAGATTGTTAGGAACATGTTTTTAACTAAATACAAGTCTTGTTCATTTATAATATATGTTGCACGTATGGACTATTAAGTTTGTAATTTTGGACCGGTCCATTACTAGTCCATGGACCGGTCACATTATCTAGTTTATCCTTATCACATGTAAGGGAATATTCCTAGAATATTGTTGATCCCAGTTGAGCTTCACGATCTTATTAATTACTTTAGATAAATCTAAGGTAATCGGTATAGAAACTGATTTCGAGTTGTATATCAAATATTATGCGGAAACTAATACTTGATCTTAAGAAGAATAAACACAAACGAATTCTCAAACAACACTTCAATATATTAATACGATTGCTCTGAATAGCAATAGGGTTACAAGAAACCTTGAAGTGTAAAACAATACGTATGCTAAGATTATCAATCAATCGATCTCTAACTCTAACCCTAGAACCTCCTTTTATAGCGTAAGGAGTCCTAGTCGGTTTACAAGACTTCCTATACACGAAAAATATTCATACGTATCTTTTCTATACTTATCTTAACATACTTTACATAATTAATAAGCAGCAGAGTAATCCATCTAGCAGCAGAGTCCTCGTGAGCTAGCAGCAGAGTTACAATGTGCCTATTATACCAAAACAGCAGAGTTACCAAAACAGCAGAGTTCTTGTGCTAATCAGCAGAGTTACATAACTATCCAGCAGAGTTGTAATTCTCGAATCAGCAGCATTTCAGACCCAACAATCCTCCCCTAAACTTGATATTTTTCATCAAAAATCATCAAGTTTCCTTCAATCCAAATAACCACCAGGAGGATGCTTCCAAACACCTTTCTGTTTTGAAACTTGTGATACCAGCAAATTTTTATACTTCTCAATCAGTTCTTTTGCTTGATTATCTGCATCAAATGGTCTTTGTAGTGTTAACTTACCAGGTTGCAGCATTTGATACAGAATAGATGTACTGTTATTGATAACATAATCCTTCTCCACAAGCATATATACAGTCACACCTATGCATGATAAAACATGAACTCCACAACTTTGATATAAGTACCATTTCTGAACTGTAGAACTCAATAGCTTCTTCCATTCAATACTTCTTTCATCTGGTTCAAACATGTTCTTCAAGTAATAATAATTTAGTCTCTCATACACTATCTCTGGTCTAGTATCTCCATACTTCATTTTGTACAAATTCCAGAGTTGAGTAATATCATCTCTATCCATGTAGTGCAACATCTGAGAAAAACTAATATATCCCACACTTGAACCATTTGATCTCTTTACTATCCAACATACACTATTATCAGCTAAAACATCATGTAAATAATCAATGATTGGATATTTTACTGATAAAGGAACTTCATTGAGTAACTCAGGCTCTTCTTGAGTGTCATGAACTGTAAGATCCATAATCTCTTTCATATCAACATCAGTCACTTTGTCAATATCATGCTCATCATTCACTTCTTCTTTCTCTGACTCACTATCACTCATCACTACTGACTGAGTTCTTCTCTTCTTCCTACTCACCTGCTTTACTCTCCTTCTATATCTCTTTGTACCAGCAGAGGATTCAGTCATATCTTCAGCTTCAACAACAACTTCTTTCTCTTTCTCAACATCAGATACTACAGGCTTTGAAACACTTCCACTCCCAGATGCTTTTAGATTGTCAGATCCCATAACTTCTGTAGTTCTTTTCTTTTCAGAAACTTTTCTTGGATTAAGTTTAGCATAAGTTTCATAAAACTCTTTTTCAATTAAGTGATCTGCCTTACCCTTAAAATCCTTCATCTGATAGTTTCTAGCATTCTTCAAATAGTACTTCATGTCTTTAACCAATGCTTTCCTTGAAGATGACTTTTGTTTGTAACCATGTTTTTGTGCCTCTTTAATCCTTAAGATCAACTCTTCCCACTTAGTTAATCCATTCTTTCTAAGTATGAACTCAACAAGCTCTTTTGTCTTTTCAGCTCCATCCAACTGCTCATCATTTGATATCAGCCTAGCTTCACCTCTTACAATCATATCAGAATCAATGAAATACTGCAATTGTTCATCTAATTCTTCTTGACTAACTTCATTGACTGTAGAGCATTCCATAAATTCAAACTGATTTCCTTCTTCTTCAGCTGCAACTCTTCTTGCATATTCTTCATCTTGAGCAATTTGAGCTTGTTCATCAGCCAACTTTTTCATCCTTTCAAACTTTTCACTTGATTCAGCAGGTTGTTGTTGTGATGGTGTGGGTGTTTTAGTTTCTTTGTTCATGTTTAGCAACACTTGAGCTAAAGTCATCTGTTCATCATCTGAATCAGCAGAATCATTTACTCCAGCAGAGTCCTTTACACCTGCACTCTGCTCAGTCTCATCAGCAGAAACCTTCAACCCATCAGCAGAGTGTTCTGCACCAGCAGAGTCACCCTTTTCACCAACATTTTCAACAAAAACCTTTTCAACCTCCCCTGAACCTGTCACATCCTCTTGATCCTTATCATTCACCACAGCCTCTTGTTCATTCCTCCCCTGTTTGGAAGCATCCTCTTCCAAACTTGGTTTGGACCTCTTCTTGAGCCTCCCCTCAAGGTGTGTAACCCTTAGCTTAAGCCTCCTTATTTCAGCACCTTGAGTAGCTCTGACTGTCTTTAACTCCTTTCTTAGATCAAGCACCTCCTGTGACAATTTTGTACAATTTTCCGTCAATTCTTTCAATTGTTTCATGATATCCTCACAACTTCGGTCTGTGTAACCTGACCCGAGAGGTTGATCATTGGAATTGCCATTTTGTACATGTGTTTTAGCCGTCAAATCATCAGTTTCAAGTTCAATTCTAGCATCAACACTTCGACCTGTATGACCTGGTCCGAGAGGTGTATCATTTGCCATGTCAATATGTACATCAGTGTCCATCAATTCAATATGTTCATAGGGAAGTTTTGATAAGAGATGGTACTTCTAGAGTTATCTCTCCTATTGCATCAACAGTGCCCATTAAGAAAGAAAAAGTTGATTCTGCTGAAAAGGCAAACTCTGCTGTTAAGGCAGACTCTGCTGTTTTGCCTAAAGTTGTTACTGATACTGTTGTAGGCAATCATTTTTATGCTGTTAAAGCCTCAGCTTGCTGGGTCTGGAAACCAAAAGTTAAAGTTTTAGATCATGTTCTCAGACACAGCAGTGCACCAATGCAGTTGAAGAAATTTGACTACTTTGATGCACAAGGTAGATCCAAGTCAGTAATGGCTTGGGTCCCCAAGAGAAACTAATTCTCTTACTTTTTGTGCAGGGCAATCTACAAAAGGAGCTAAAGGACAAATGTATCTTTGATAGTGGATGCTCTTCACATATGACTGGAGATCAAAGCAACTTGGAGAATTTTGAAGCTTTGGATGGTGGTTATGTGGCCTTTGGGAATGATCCTAAAGGTGGAAAAATCGTTGGTAAAGGCATCATTAGAACTGGAAAATTGGATTTTGAAAAAGTGTATTTGGTGAATGGTCTCAAGTTCAATCTTTTTAGTGTCTCACAAATGTGTGACAGGAAGAATTTTGTTCTTTTTACTGACACTGAGTGTCTTGTTTTGTCTCCTGACTATAAGATACCTGATGATAAATTGGTTCTTCTTAAAGTCCCTAGACATGACAATATATACAGTGTGGATATAAAGAATATTATTCCCAAAAGAGATTTGACTTGTCTGTTTGCCAAAGCCACTGTTGATAAATCCAAACTATGGCACAGAAGGCTTGGACATTTGAATTACAAGGCTATTAACAAGTTGGTGAAAGGGAACTTGGTCAGAGGATTGCCTTCAAAGGTCTTTGAGAATCCTGAAGTCTGTGTTGCTTGCCAAATGGGAAAGCAACATAGAGCATCTTGTAAGTCCAAATTGGTGAATTCTATAACTGAACCTTTGTTTATGTTACACATGGACTTATTTGGACCTACATATGTGCATAGTTTGAATAAAAAGATGTATGGCTTAGTGGTCACTGATGATTTCAGTAGGTTTACTTGGGTATTCTTTTTAGCAACTAAGAATGAGACAGCTGGCATTCTTAAGGCTTTTATAACAAGGATAGAAAACCTATTTAATCACAAGGTTAAGATCATCAGATGTGACAATGGAACTGAATTTAAGAATCAAGTGATGAATCAGTTCTGTGAGGAAAAAGGGATAACTAGACAATTTAGTGTAGCTAGAACTCCTCAGCAAAATGGTGTGGCTGAGAGGAGAAATAGAACATTAATTGAGGCTGCTAGGACTATGTTGTCAGAGTCTAAGTTACCCACTATCTTTTGGGCTGAAGCAGTCAACACTGCTTGTTATGTGCAAAATAGAACTAAGATAGTCAAACCTCACAATAAGACCCCTTATGAGTTATTGCATGGTAGGAAACCACTGATAGATTTCTTTAGACCATTTGGGTGTCCTGTCACTATCTTAAACACCATTGACCACTTAGGCAAGTTTAGTGAGAAAGCAGACATAGGTTACTTTGTTGGATACTCTACTGAAAGTAAGGCTTTTAGGGTTTTCAATCAAAGAACTGGGCATGTGGTGGAAAATTTGAATGTTAAAATTAGAGAAACCACACCTAATGTTGATGGAAAAGGTCCTGAGTGGATGTTTGATATTGATTCCTTAACCAAGAGTATGAACTATCAACCAGTCATTGCAGGTACCACTAACATGTCTGCAGGTACACAAACTAACCCCAATGCAGGTACACAAGCAAAGAAGGATGAAACTGCGGAGGAGTTTGTTTTGATTGAAAGGAGCACGTTTGATCAGTACTTCACTCCAAAAGAGGGAAAGAGTTCAGATGATGCTGCTGTTCATAAAGAATTACCAAAGGATGATGTGGAAAGTGTTGATGAACCTTCTCCTGATGACATGAATGATGATAAGGAAAGAAGTATAGAGTCACAAGTTGATGGAATTCAAGGGAATACACCAAGCAGCAGTTTTCTTAACTCTGCTGCCAAGCCAAAACACTCTGCTGTTAAGCCAAAGCACTCTGCTGTTAAGGCAAAACACTCTGCTGTTCAGCTTGGTAACTCTGCTGCTGAACTCAAAGACTCTACTGATATAACTGGTGATTCTGATGATGATTCTGCTGATGAGATGCCTGAATTAGAAGAAGTGTATGTGGATACTGATGATGAAGTTGTTGATGTTTTTAGTGCTGAAGCTGATTTATCAAACTTGGAGACTGACATACCTGTTAGTCCCACACCAACAACAAGAATCCACAGGAATCATCCAAAGGATCAGATAATTGGTGATGTTCACTCTGCTGTTCAGACCAGAAGTAAATCAAAAGGGTTGAGTGATTTGCTTGATCAGGGATTGTTTGCTCAAACACTTAAGAAGAGGAATAGCCACAAGGATCTACAAAATTGCATGTTTGCCTGTTTCTTATCTCAAGAAGAACCCAAGACCATTCACAAGGCTTTGAAAGATGAAAGTTGGGTTGAAGCTATGCAAGAGGAGTTGCTGCAGTTCAAGCTTCAGGAGGTCTGGACATTAGTTGATTTGCCTAATGGAAAAAGGGCAATTGGTACAAAATGGGTGTTCAGATGTAAAAGAGATGAAAGAGGCATTGTTATCAGAAACAAGGCTAGATTGGTGGCTCAGGGATACACTCAGGAAGAAGGGATAGACTATGATGAGGTATTTGCTCCAGTTGCAAGACTGGAGGCTATCAGACTTTTCTTGGCATATGCCTCATACAAGAATTTTCCTGTGTATCAAATGGATGTGAAAAGTGCTTTCTTGTATGGAAAGATACCTGAAGAGGTTTATGTTATGCAACCACCTGGGTTTGAAGATCCTAAGTATCCTGATAGGGTCTACAAGGTAAAGAAGGCATTGTATGGACTACATCAAGCTCCTAGAGCTTGGTATGACACCTTATCTAAGTATTTGTTGAATAATGGTTTTAGCAGAGGAACCATTGATAAAACATTGTTCATTAAGAAAGACAAAAAGGATATTCTACTTGTTCAGGTTTATGTAGATGATATCATTTTTGGGTCTACAAATAAGGTGTTATGTGAAGGATTTGAGAAGCTTATGCACAGCAGGTTTGAGATGAGTTCTATGGGAGAACTGACTTTCTTTCTAGGACTACAAGTTAAGCAGAAGGCAGATGGGATTTTTATTAGCCAAGACAAGTATGTGGCTGATATGTTAAAGAAATTTGGTTTCAAGGATGTGAAGGCAGCCAAGACACCCATGGATAAAAATAAACCTTTGCTCAAGGATGAAGATGGTGTAGAGGTTGATGTACATTTGTATAGATCCATGATTGGCTCATTGATGTATCTGACTGCTTCAAGGCCAGATATCATGTTTTCTGTGTGTGCTTGTGCTAGATTCCAAGTGTCCCCAAAAGTTTCACACTTGGAAGTAGTCAAAAGGATTTTTAGGTACCTAAAGGGTCAGCCAAAACTGGGTCTTTGGTATCCTAATAATTCACCATTTGACTTGATAGCATACTCAGATAGTGACTATGCTGGAGCTACTATGGACAGAAAATCAACTACTGGAGGCTGTCAATATCTTGGTCATAGGCTGATCTCTTGGCAATGTAAGAAACAAACAGTGGTGGCTAATTCGACTACTGAAGCAGAGTATGTTGCTGCTTCTAGCTGCTGTGGACAGGTGCTCTGGATTCAGAACCAATTGCTGGATTATGGGTACAGTTTTATGAACACAAAGATTTTCATTGACAACAACAGCACAATGTGTATTATCAAAAATCCTGTTTTTCATTCTAAAACAAAACACATAGAGATAAGACATCATTTTATTAGAGATTGCTATGAGAAAAAGCTAATTCAAGTGGTTAAAATACATACTGACAATAATGTTGCTGATCTACTTACCAAAAGTTTTGACATAAGTAGGTTTCAATTTTTAGTTGCTAGTATTGGTATGATCAATATTTAAATCTTAAACTATCTTATCTCTGTATGTTTTTGTAAAGTTTTGTAAGGATTTGTGCTGTTTGTTAAGTCAAAATTTGCTGTTTGTTAAGTTGTTTAGTTGTTTGTTGCTATGGTACTCTGCTGCTGTTTTTGGAATATTCTTGCTTGTGTTTGTTGTTTGCTACTAACCTTTTGCAGATACATATACAAATACTCAAGTTAAGCAAGGAAAATTAAAAGGTTCATTCATTCCATAAGTAAAGTACAGAGCAAGTTTCCTTACAACCATCATTCAAAAGAAACATCAAAAGACAACAAGTTACATTGATTCACAACCTACATCTTAGCAAATTCTGGCATGACTTTGCTACGCGGTCCCCTGGTGCCCATGGCTTCAAACACCCTTGGGCAGGGGAGTGCAAGTACCACTGAACGTGGTGGTGGAATTTGCTGCTGACTGGTAGTGGGTGCTGCTTTCTTCTGCTGGTTTTTCTTCTTTGGCACAGAGGGTTTCTTCTCAACCGGATTTGGCTTCGGATGTGGAATGTGGACACTCTTTGCAAAGTCGGCTGCGGCTTTCTCCAGTTGTTTCTGAAGTTCAGCGGATATTGGATGTTTTGAAGGGATGATTTCCCAAGCACCTTGGTAGTAAGTCATGTGTTTTGGCCAACCTTGCTGTTTCCCAGGCCAATCTGCTGTTTCATCATCGCTTGAGTCTTCGAATGACGATGGTGTTGAAGGGAGTGGATCGGAGTATGATTCTTCCTTGATTGCTTTTCCTTTTTGTTGCGATGTGGATGCATTCTTAGGAAAGTAACTAGCCCAACCTTGTGATTCATCAGATGATGAATCTGAGGATATTTTAATAATTGGTGTTTTTGAAGAACTCATGTTGGATTGTTATTGAATTAGGGTTTTGAATTGGGGATTTGATTTAGTGATTAAGGATTTATGGAGTCAAATGTGGGGTTGGTATTGTATTTAAGGAGGTGATTTTAAAATTTTGGGAAAGTTGACTTTAGGTCAACACTTTCATAACTCTGCTGATGAGTTTGAAAGTTGAAGGGTCAAACTGTAACTTTTGGCGCGTTCTTAAACCTAATTGAATCAAATCGGTATCTTTCACCAATTTGATCTAATTCCATTTTAGTTGCTCCGAATTACATTCGATTTTCACCCCAGAACATCAATTCATTTACTTTCACCCAAAACCCCCAAATCAAATGGCTCAAAGAACGTTTCCAGAAGAACACAATCAGATAGCATTTCTCAGTAAGGTTACTGCCGCTGATGGATTTTATGAGGTTATGGATTTCTTGAGTGCTTCGAAGTTAAG
Source organism: Artemisia tridentata subsp. tridentata (assembly GCA_021014915.2). Classification (NCBI taxonomy): domain Eukaryota; kingdom Viridiplantae; phylum Streptophyta; class Magnoliopsida; order Asterales; family Asteraceae; genus Artemisia; species Artemisia tridentata. Next base: position 419,581,209 of record CP139505.1, read on the forward strand.
GTATGCGTTAACTGCTGATCCTACCATTTATACATCTCATATGAAGCAATTTTGGTCAACTGTTAAGTTGGATGTATTAGATGGTGAGGAACGATTGGTAGGTAGTGTAGATGGGGAGAATATTGTAGTTAGTGAAACCACAATTAAGAGAAGTTTACGCCTATCAGGCTCCCCAACACCCCCTACTATTACCCCAGAAGTAGTTATGACTGAGCTTGAGACTTTTGGATATGAGAGACCTGAGGCTGGTAGTACATTATTGAAAGGTCGTCTCTTTCCACATTGGAAGTTTTTACTGCATACTCTCCAACACTGCCTGTTTCCCAAAATAGGTGGATGGAATGAGTTTAGTGCTTCTCAAGCTATGGCTTTGGTATGTTTAGCTACAGGGCAGCCCTTTGATTTTTCTGGTATGATATTTGAGGGGTTGAAAAAGTTTGTTAAAAAGAAGTTTTATTTGTACCCAAGGTTTCTACAACTTATTATAAACAAACAGCTGCGGGAACCATTGAGGCATGTACAAATTGAGCCCTGTAGTAGAATGGCCATCAAGATGTTTGCCTTTTTAAAGAAGAATGGGAAGGGATTTTCTGGTGTTATTACTCCATTAACTGAGCATATCTTGAATGTAGTGGCTGCTGTAAATGAGGATGAAGAAGCTGGAACACCCACAGCTTCCCATCACACATCCTCATCAATAAGTTTGAATGAATCAGTGTCAAATGAAACCCAAAACACCCAATCACCTAGGAATTCACAAGAGGGCATTGTGCAACCTCAGGCCAATGTCAGTATGGTAGCAGATGAGGCTGATACAGGTGTTGGAGGTATCATGATGGGAGAGGCTGGCACTACTGTTTCCAACTTAGTAGTTGAACAGGACAGTGTCAACATACTTAAGACCTCAACCATGGCAACATCATTTGTAGAAGGTTCTCAGGAACCTGACACAACTGGTGGTAACCCCAGCCAACTGGATTTTATGGGGGGCTCAGATGTTCATTCTAGGGATGAGACTGAGTTTGTGTCCCAAGATTCACCTCTCGGAGAAGTTAACACATCTCGAAGTGATGAGGACAGAGATGAACATATTGAATTGATGGACACTGATGTACATATTGACATGGAAAATGATACACCTCTCGGACCAGGTCATACAGGTCGAAGTGTTGATGCTAGAATTGAACTTGAAACTGATGATTTGACTTGAGACCATTCACCAAATACACTTTTTCAAAATCCAATTTTCCAGTTCTAATGATGCCTTTACCAACGATTTTTCCACCTTTAGGATCATTCCCAAAGGCCACATAACCACCATCCAAAGCTTCAAAATTCTCCAAGTTGCTTTGATCTCCAGTCATATTTGAAGAGCATCCACTATCAAAGATACATTTGTCCTTTAGCTCCTTTTGTAGATTGCCCTGCACAAAAAGTAAGAGAATTAGTTTCTCTTGGGGACCCAAGCCATTACTGACTTGGATCTACCTTGTGCATCAAAGTAGTCAAATTTCTTCAACTGCATTGGTGCACTGCTGTGTCTGAGAACATGATCTAAAACTTTAACTTTTGGTTTCCTGACCCAGCAAGCTGAGGCTTTAACAGCATAAAAATGATTGCCTACAACAGTATCAGTAACAACTTTAGGCAAAACAGCAGAGTCTGCCTTAACAGCAGAGTTTGCCTTTTCAGCAGAATCAACTTTTTCTTTCTTAATGGGCACTGTTGATGCAATAGGAGAGATAACTCTAGAAGTACCATCTCTCATCAAAACTTCCCTAGGAACCATGTTTCGTTTAGGGTGAGGGTGAGTCTTTCTAGCAGAGTTTCTATGGTTCACCCTATTGTACTGGTTCCATGCTGGTTTCTTATAGCACTCATCTTGCAAATGTTCAAAGCTACCACAGCAATAACATGCCTTCTTAAGTAATTGAAAGTCAGTACCTAATTTGTGTGAAACTAAGTTGTTCCAATTTCTCTGGTTTCCCCTAGGCAAGTTATTTGTTCTTTTTGGATATACTCTAGGTGTTTTGTCAAACTCAGCCATCTTCCTAGAGATATCTTTACCAAACCTAGGCTTAACAAAATTAACCCTTTTAGCCCTAGGAACTTTTGATTCAACAACAGTAGGAATTTCTTCCTTTTTGTTCTTAGGGGTTGAATCAGATTCCACTTCATCATCATCACTGTCAGATACCCAATCTTCAATAAGGGGTGCTTCATCATACTTCTTTACCTCAACCTTAGGTGACTCTATTTCTTTTTCATTAGTTTCAACAACAGGTTTACTAATTTCACCTACAGGTTTAGCCCCAGACTCAGAGATGAAAGTTAGTGTCCTAGTAGGAGGGGCATTGGCACTAAGCTTAGTAGGATGAGAAACAGCATTATATCCTAAACCAGTAAAGTGTCTTCCTAATGGTTTACTGAGAATGTCAGTGGCAAATTGTTGTTTTTCTATCATAACAACATGTTTTTCAGTCTCACTCTTAGCTGAATCTCTAGCCTGTTCAGCCTGTTCTACTTTTTCCATAAGAACCTTAATCTCACCATCTTTTATGATAATTTCATTTTTCAAGACAGTGATCTGATCAAGGTATTCAATTTCAGCCTTTTTATAAAATTCTAGTTTCTCTTCTAAGTTCTTTAAACCATATGCATAACTAAGATTATCTAGCTTAATTGTATCATTTTCCTTTTTAAGGTTTCCATAGCTAGACTCAAGCATCTCAATTTTATCAGAACATGATTTAAAAGAACAAATTGAATCATTGGATACCTCTGAGTCTGATCCAGAAGAAGAATAGGCCATGAGAGCAAAATGATGTACTTCAGGTTCCTCTTCAGCTACCAATGCACAATTTGGACCATCCTCAGCAAGATCACTCCAATCAAAATCACCTAACCCATCACATGATACCATAGCAGTAGTGGAATTTGGCTCTTCATCAGCAGACTTCTTGAAATTCTCATTACTTCTTTTTGGTGCTTTGCATTCTCTTGCAAAGTGTCCCTTCTTTCTGCAGTTAAAACATTCAGCCTTTGACTTGTCAAATCCCACACTCTTGTTCCTTCTGAACTTCATCTCTTTTCCCGTTCGCTTAAGAAACCTTCTTGCCCTCATAGTAAGCATTGCAAACTGCCATTGCATATCAATCTCCTCAACATCATCAGGATCAAGTTCATCCAGATCTTGAGGCATGACTGAAGTACTTGTAGTAAGTTCAGCCAAGTAAGCACAAATTGCAGCATCACTGATAGTGTTGGTGTTAGAAGAGTCAGCAGCAGAGACATGTGAACCAACAGCAGGAGCAAAAGCACCAGCAACAGAGTGCTGTTCTTGATGTCTTCCAGTAGTCTTGTTGCTTGAGGAAACAAAGGCAAGATTATTTGTAGTAGAGGATGAGCTTGACAATCCTTTAACTTCAGATTCATACACCTTTAAGTTGTTATACAGATCATCCAATGTCATAGTATCAAAATCTTCCTTATGTCTCCAAACCACTGTATGAGTGTTCCATTCAGAAGAGAGACTTCTCAGAAACTTTAGATTGACATCCTCTTGAGATGGCTCAATCTTCAACAGAGCCATCTGACTGGTTAGCTTATGAAGTCGATCATAAGTTCCTTCAATGTCCTCAGAACTTGAAGCAGTGAAAGTTTCAAACTGATGCTTCAGTAGATTCTTTCTTGATTTCTTTGTAGCTTCATTCCCACCAAATCGAAGTTCGATTGCTTCCCATAACTCCTTAGCAGACTCAATATGATTAAAGCTCAATTGATAATCATTAGGTATTCCCATCATGAGAATACTGTGAGCCTTAACCTCCAATCTTCTCTGTGCTTTCTCCTCACTTGTCTTGAGAGTCAAGACTGATCCAGTAGCAGTCTTGGTTTGTACAGTGTCTCCATGAACAATAACTTCCCAAAGTGAGTAATCAACCATTCTTATGTACTGTTGAATCCTCATCTTCCAGATCTCATACTCTCCAGGCTTGAGCATGGGAACCCTTGATGCAGTAACCATGTGTGTAGAGTCAGAGTCCATTGCTTACAGTGATGATTAGTAAATCTTGTATTCAAAAATTCTTCTTGGTACCAGTTTCTAGATCATTAGCTTTGATACCACTTGTTGATCCCAGTTGAGCTTCACGATCTTATTAATTACTTTAGATAAATCTAAGGTAATCGGTATAGAAACTGATTTCGAGTTGTATATCAAATATTATGCGGAAACTAATACTTGATCTTAAGAAGAATAAACACAAACGAATTCTCAAACAACACTTCAATATATTAATACGATTGCTCTGAATAGCAATAGGGTTACAAGAAACCTTGAAGTGTAAAACAATACGTATGCTAAGATTATCAATCAATCGATCTCTAACTCTAACCCTAGAACCTCCTTTTATAGCGTAAGGAGTCCTAGTCGGTTTACAAGACTTCCTATACACGAAAAATATTCATACGTATCTTTTCTATACTTATCTTAACATACTTTACATAATTAATAAGCAGCAGAGTAATCCATCTAGCAGCAGAGTCCTCGTGAGCTAGCAGCAGAGTTACAATGTGCCTATTATACCAAAACAGCAGAGTTACCAAAACAGCAGAGTTGTTGTGCTAATCAGCAGAGTTACATAACTATCCAGCAGAGTTGTAATTCTCGAATCAGCAGCATTTCAGACCCAACAATTGAACTTGAAACATATTGAATTGTGGAGTTTGTTAAACTCGTTGGATCGTTTTGAGCATCTAGGGTTAAACAATAACAATGATAATAACATGATATGCAGCGGAATTAAACAAAACAATTGTTATTGACACAAAGTTTTACCAAACACCATCACCTCCAAATTCTATTCGATCACAATAGAACGATTACACTAAACCTGTAACAGGATCAAAGACTCCTTTGATCTTGGAGGCACGAAAACTAGTTCTAGGCGTTTACAATGACAAACGCCCTAGAACACACACACACACCTTTGATAATCTACATTGTGGAAGACTTAATGTAAAAACCTGTACCTCTAATCCTCTTTATATAATAGAGGATTAGGGTTTACAAAAGAATAAAACTAAAATAATAAAAGATTACTACGAATCTTTTCTTTCTTTACAAGTTTCTTCCTTTGTCATATTGAGTCCCTCTTGTTTCATTCTTGGTCGTTTTGTCTCATCAAATTAATAAACCCAACAATCTTCCCTATTTGATGATGACAAAACAAACACATTCTTGTACGAACTTCCCTAGACGAAGTAGCAGAAGTTGAGATGTAATCATCTCCCTGAATGAAACAAATTCGTCTTCCTTGTCTTCCCCTTAAGCCATGCCATGCCACTCCAAATCTCTTCCCCTTTTTGTTATCAACAAATAGGGTACGTATGAAAATAATGATCTCGACCACCACTAACCAATATCACAAACTTCCAATCCAAGTCGTCCAATGTTTCAAATTACCCTCCATGAAGCTCAAATACGAATAATGAATCCAAAACAATAGAAACTCCAACTAGCAGTAGTAATAATGATCAACAGTAGTAAAAATCAAACAACTTCACCTCGAGTGATGCATGTACATAAAATGATTCTTCAAAATCTGTAGGCTTTATGTATTTTTGAAGAAAAATAATCATTACTAATTTGATGCTGAAGTAGAAGAAACCAACCTTGTGTCCTATGCCTTGTACTAAAAGACTTCGAACGTATACTCCTTAAGTATAGGGAGACCTCAATCTCTTGACAATAATCACTGAGCACAATAACGTAACTCCTTCAAGTGTTTTGTCAATTCGAGTCACTTGAACGAACAAACAAGTTACCTTTAAAGTGTAACACCCACCTCAAGATATAATAAGACACAACCTTGATAAATTCAACCGCATCATCAAAGAAGCAACAAAAACTCCTCTTCGCCAATAAGAAAATTAACTCGAGCCTTTAAATCATTAACGAACATAAAAACCAAACTCCTTTGTGTGTGTGAACTTCCCCTGTGTGTGTGTAAACCAATAACCAATGCTTACTTCCCCTCACTGCTCGTAAATAATGCAAGTATCAATCGTGTTAAACCCAGCAATAACGTAACAGCAGAGAGTAAGTCCAACAGCAGAGTCAATATGCGTATCAGCAGAGTAAAATATGTCGAACAGCAGAGTGTATCAACTTAGCAGCAGAATAAAATATCCAAACAGCAGAGTCAAAACTCAGCAGCAAAATAATATTAGCGTAACAGCAGGATAAAATAGTGAGAGCAGCAGTATAACCTTTGACCCACGATGTGAATCAATTTAATGCCCGCAACTCTGTCTGACCCATGATCTGGCAACTCAATTAATTTGATTCATACCACAAGCGACAAACTAATAACCAAGTCCACTGACCCACAATATTTTTAATCGGCAGACTTACAATAAAATTTTCATGATCTATCAATCAATCCATATGCACTGATAATACTATCTTGAATCACGACAAAAACAATGCCCCTTTCCAAGGGGTGGGTTATAAGTACCGTGGCTATTTTTTTAAACAAACCGGGTCTAGGACCTAGGCTATTTTTTTTTTTTTTTTTTTTTTTTTTATTTTTTTTTTATTTTTATAATTTTATTTATATCAAAAAACTATAAACCTGAAAGTGCGGAACAGAAAATATAAAGTTTAATATGTCAAACGCTTAAAACTGTCAAAAATACGGAACAGAAACTGACAAAAACTGTGCTGTACAGGAAAAAAATAGGGGACAAAAAGTGGGGGACAAGGTCTGCCACCCTTGTCCCCCGGTACCGTTAGTATGCCCCATTTCCAATATCTTTGAATCATACCTCACATGTGCTATCAAAATATGCTGACCTTTAAATAAACTTTCGTTTGACCACCGACCAATTTGCACTTTAATTCACGCCTCACAATCGTAGCAATAGAAAGTACCTGAGTACGAGATGAATACTAAAATTAGTTGACCACCAATTAGATCGAAGCATCTTATGAACAAGACGCCAAATTCCAAACTTGGACAATTAATTCTTGCCCAGTAATATCATGTCGCCACAGCAGATCAATACAAAAAAATTAAATTCGTTAATACCTCTGAAGAACCAGTCCGATCCTTCTTTAAATCTGCTTCTGTCATCACCAAAACTTTGTGAATCCCTAGGTAACGAGCTCCCCAAGCTCTGATACCAATTGTGGAGTTTGTTAGACTCGTTGGATCGTTTTGAGCATCTAGGGTTAAACAATAACAATGATAATAACATGATATGCAGCGGAATTAAACAAAACAATTGTTATTGACACAAAGTTTTACCAAACACCATCACCTCCAAATATTATTCGATCACAATAATACGGTTACACTAAACTTGTAACAGGATCAAAGACACCTTTGATCTTGGAGGCACGAAAACTAGTTCTAGGCGTTTACAATGAACCACGCCCTAGAACACACACACACACCTTTGATAATCTACATTATGGAAGACTTAATTATAAAACCTGTACCTCTAATCCTCTTTATATAATAGAGGATTAGGGTTTACAAAAGAATAAAACTAAAATAATAAAAGATTACTACGAATCTTTTCTTTCTTTACAAGTTTCTTCCTTTGTCATATTGAGTCCCTCTTGTTTCATTCTTGGTCGTTTTGTCTCATCAAATTAATAAACCCAACAAATATTTCCCCTCCCATTGCCTATAAATACAAGGCATGGGATTCATTTTCATTTGTTGGTTTTCATGTCATATGCGTAAGCGCTGCTTGAGTAACATTTGATTAATTGAAAGTCGACCATTCTTCTTATTCTTCTTCTCATTCTTATTCTCTTATCTTATTTAGTAGTGCTTATTAGCTTATTTCTCTCTTCATACGTAGCTTAATATAGTAGTAGTACGAGTTCTTATTTGTCCTATCGAGTGTGTGTTTGAGATTTATACGTGACCTACACTTTATTTCGTCCACCTCCAAAACCTGTACGTTTGCCAGATCACCATCGTTTTTAACATTTTCTTGAATAACAATTGTGGCTCTGTTGGGACCTTTATTTAAGTACTTGAATAAGTACTTAATTGCCTTTGATCTGTTGCACCATTCCACGTTAATGTGGGCCTGGTATTTCAGGAGGAGATAACGGTTGTGAGGAACCACATATCTGTTATCGTATTTGAATTTTCCTTTTATATGGTAAGCTTTATTATGCCTCCGGCAATAAATAGCATAACCATCACTATTAACAATTGTTTCAGCCACAAAAGGTTTAGGAAAATGTTTCGAGCACTTACTCTCAATTGTACATGGGGCGTTTTTATCATCTTTACCACAGGGGCCAAGTAACATAAACTCAGTTACTACTTTATATGCATCTGGATCATTCGTTCGACATGGTAGCTTAGCTGTAATTATATCATCTATCTGGGATGGGGTTTTGCATTTCAACTCTTCTTCTAGCCATAGTAGAATATGAGCATGTGGTAGCCCACGTTTTTGAAATTCTATCACATACACAACTGAAAGATAATTGAAAACAGCATAAGCTACTGCATAATTTAGATATAAAAGAGTAAACAGATTAACATTATGAGTTAAGTTTTATTACCTCCCCGTGACTTGCCAAAAATATGTTGTTTTGTAAGATCGTTTAACAGTTCAGTCAATTTAATCTTGAATACACGCGTTGCCACTTCTGGGCGGTCATGGCCTTTTTGGCCCGGGATGTGCTTTAACATTTCTGCAATCTCGGGCCATTTTGGATTAGCAGTGAAAGTGATGAACAGGTCTGGGTTCCCATAGGTTCGGCATATAGCCATTGCATCTTGGTAGTTTTGCATCATATACCTTGGGCCGCCTATAAAACTCCTTGGTAGAATGATTCGTTTTCCCAGACCTGCTGCACTTGTATCCCCCCTTGTTACAGCGTCACAAACATTATGATATAGATCTACGCGTAACGTATCTTGATTTTTCTTGGCCCATTGAAGTCTCTGCTCTTCAACAGCCGTGTACGCATCAACCAAGTATTGTTGGAATAATCGCCCACCTCTAAGCAAGGTAGTACCTTGGTTATTTCGTTGTTGTATGATGTATGAATAGTATTCTTTCATTGTGACAAAAGCCCTTTTGGTCTTGCGTACATCTCTGTTGTTGTGATACGGTATCTTTTCATGAAATCCCTCCTCTCCATATGGGAATAATAATGGATATTGGAGGGCCATGTATTCTGAATGTAACTCAGAAATACGTTTCAAACCTTCATCCTTGTTACTTACAACAATGTCTCTAGTAGGAATACCATCACCAAAGTCGTTAGTAATTAGAGCCGCTATTTCAGGCATGGTTGGGGCGTTGTATTGCCGAGATACACTCCGTCCACTTAGCAGCCGTAGTTCAAAGGTGGCTGAATTGTGGGAGTCACACCAATCTCGAGCCATTCGAAATGCCTTGGTGATTGAATTTGATTGATCTAACATTTGAATCAGACTTGCTACTATATTTGCATCTACAACTTCTCCCCCATCCTTGTCTATAAAAGCTCCCATCCGGTTTTTTACTTCATTTCCAGTGTCAAAAAAGTATAGTTGCGCATATTTAGGCTGAGTGTCCTGTTTAGGGAGCAGTGAACCTATTCGATGATAGCTTTGACCATTTATTCTAAAGGTATATGGACCCCTTCCTGTGTTAATTGAATGGTCTATTCTTGCTCCAAAAGATGTGTAACAAAACATGCCATTATAGACCCTGATCTGGTCTTTGAATCTTAAACTTGCAGGATTGTTATAGTCCATAAGCTCATTAAGAGGTGAAAGTGGTTCATTAAATCTGGGGAAAAGCAGTTTTCCATCTTGACAGCAAATGGAGAAAGTTGGGTTGACACGGCTCCTTGCTTTATCGCTTCTCTCCTGATACCACATAACCGCCTGGCAATTTTGACATTCAAATGATGGAGGGCCAATATTATGGGGAACCACATGTACACCTTGCCAAAAGAGGTAAACATTATTGAGAATAACAACATTTTTATCCATCAAATAGCAGAAGACATCAATTATAAAATATGAAATTACCTGTAGATGCATGTGCGGCATCGTGTGGGATTTTTTTAGCTGCACGCTCAGAGAGTGTTCCTGTATGAAGAACCATTAAGGTAATATTCAATCTTATGAAACCAATTGTCTGTCAAATATAATTTGTTTAATTAATCACCCGCTGATCTCCTTTTTTTATACGTAAAGGGTTTTTTGGAAGTAGAAGCTATTTGATTCGGCGTCAGATCTGTTAAAGTGGCTACTGAACGTGATCCTTCTCCTAACAAATTACGGTGAAAATGCAAATCAGGTATGCATTGTTGCAACATTTTTGTTATCTCATAATGCAAGTGAATGTTTGGAGATGGTGTATACCTGTAAATGTTTTGACTATTTCAGTTAAACGTAAGCCAAAATAGCTTTGTATTTTTCCACTTTCACTGATAATTGTTTTTGAATGAATAACCAAACTTTTGTGCAACATGGCTGACAGGGATGGAACATCAGCATGTTCATTTAGTGACCCTGTAACGCAAAGACAAAGATGAATTTGATCAAATACATAATTGGAAGGTATGGAAAATTGTTAAATTCAAATATACCTGTATTCATTTATTATTTGGAGGTTCTGAGTCAATTTTGCAACACATAACCTTGCAGGTTTGGAAAGATAAAGAAGGAAGATGTCTATTAAACCATCTCTTGGAATTCTATTGTTGAACTGATGCAATAAGTGTGGTGAACAATGAAAAGACATGTATGGTAAGTGTCTCCAGGTTTTTAAGCTTCATATTATTCTTTTAATAATGATTCTGATTTTTTCAACAATAACACACTAATGTATTTTATTAAAATTCAGTAAATTCATTATGGTCCATGTATATAGGATATGAAGTAAGTAAAATACTCTTAATTGTTATAATGTAGAGTAGGAATTCACGTGTTTTATAAATGGCCTTCTAAGAGTAGTTTATATGGCACTTGTTGATGCGTGGTTTTGCAACCTTACAACAGGTTTTACCTCTCAAGGGATCTCAAGAGGCTTACAACCCCACCAGGCAGTGTACCTAACCGATGTAGTATAGTGTAGTGGTAAGTACGGGGGATTGATCGTTCTCCACAGGGAATAGTGTTCGCTAGGTATGAAAAACTACTCTAATAGGTCTAAGGGTGAGAGAAGATTCTTTTTATGTTTTTATAATTTTATGAAAGCAAGTAAAATCTCGGGTTTGAAAGAGTGGGCGGAATTAGTTGCCAGTCAACTAACCCAAGTTACTACGAATGCAAATAAAATAAAATAACTGAAAATGAAAAGTGGTGAAACTTATATGGAGAGAAATGTGTTTACTTAGATTTCCTTACTCCCTAACTATCTTTTACCGATTGATTAGTGTGTATTAATTGCGTGGATGACGGGTGTATTCCTTAATACCAATCGTGGGGTGGCGTACGTACTTCCCCAACTCTACAAGCTCCTACTTCACTCCTATGTCGAGCCGGCTAGGAAGCTCCTAACATGGGATCACTAGAATTCGCTTGTGCATTAAATACAACCATAAAAACCTTAGTACGCATTGGTTCATGTTTCTTAAGACGTTCAAGCAAGTTACCGAATAAGAAGTTAGCCAGTTTTCTTAAGCCTAACATAGATGAACAATCATCCAATACAACTAATAACACACTAATAACCAATAATCAATAGCTAGGTTTCATTAGATCTAAGCAAACACAAAGAAAACCTAGCCTAGCATGTTAAACAAAAGACAAGAACAAGATAGAATCAAACAACACATAGACATATTGAATGATTAATTGATAACTTATCTTCAATGTAACATGGAAGATCTCAAGGCAAAAAGCCTTGAAAAAGCTGCTAAAATCGTCTTAGGGTTTTTCACACAAAGTTCCACAATAAGTTCCACACTAATGACAAAAAATTGCAAAACTATATATAGACTTTCAGATCTGACGGCGTCACGTTATGGAGTGTGACGCCGTCACCTCGCCGCTTTTAGGGTTCCCGGATGGCCTTCTTGACGCCGTCCCTCTTTAGCTCTCCAAAATCCGTTCTGGCTTATCAAGGCTTGACGCCGTCCCGCTTTAACTTATACCGTGACGACCTTGATCACTCCAAAGGGTGACGCCGTCAGAATTCCCATGCAAATTTCTCTGGCTTATCATGAGTAATTTTCATATCCACCACTTTTGCCAAGCCATGACGCCGTCAAGAACAAATCCTGACGCCGTCAAAGGTACTTTCCAGCACAATTTTGAGACTTTGCCGTTTTCTTCACTTTTATGCTCCAAAAACGTCCAAAATGCTTCCTTTTCCAGATTTCTTCTCCAAAGTACCTAAAATGACAAAAGGAACGATTTAGGGCAATATTTGATCAAATAAATACGATTTAGGGCTTAAATGACCCCCTAAAAGCGGTACACTTTTCGCTTCATCAAATACCCTTACACTTGAGATTTGCTTGTCCTCAAGCAAATGCGCTTTTATTCTAATCAAAATACAAGTTAGGGGTCATTTAATGCTAACATAAAAGTAATTACAACAAATATTCGTTCCACTTTAATCATAATAAGCACGGAGATTACAAACTAGCACCTCACAAGTAGTGTTTAGATACTCACATCTCTCAAGTGTCATCAAAATAAATCTCATAAATGAAAACGGATAATATCTCTCACTACCTGTCATAGCAAATAGATTACCATAGGCTTGGGAAAGGATCAAAAACCTCCTCCACTAGGCGTAAGCACCTAAGATAAACTATCAAAGAGGGCTTTTAAACGGGTTATAACGTTAGGTGTAGGGAAAAGGAAAACACGGTTTTGTTGGATAAAGGATATTTTACTGGTGGCGAGTTAAAGATCTTGATTAATTACATGTACTATACAATGTTGCTAAGCCAAGACTCGACTCGATTTAAGCTAATGAAAGAAAATAACAAAAACATAAAATAAACATAAAATGAAACGGGATGGTAGTCCGTATGTTTTTTCTATTTTTCTTTTTCTCATTTTTTTTTGTATTTTTCTTGATTTTTCGATTTTTTTTTATTTTATTTTTATTATTATTTTTTTTTTTTTTGCATACACTTTTGCCCTACCATCCAAAATAATACATCATAGGGGCGCTGCATCCCCCTTACACTTGAACTTTTACATAACTTTACAAATAACTATTCTAATGACTCGAATTAAGATAATCAAAACACTTGGAGTACTTTTAAAACATTTAGCACATATGGGGGTAATAAATGATGTTCTTCCCCATTACTCCATTACACTAGTACTTTACCCATTAGTCCCAATCGTCCCAAAACAATATATACAAGGATATGACTCGACTTAGCAACCATGTAATCAACTAGATAATTAACTTGGGTTTAAACAAATGTTGTCACAATAATGCACTAAAAATGAGTGCATACAAGGTAGGCTAAGGCGATTTGGGTGTACATTTTAGTGGGGTGTAACAAATTCTTCCTTTAAGTAAAATGCTTAAAGTTAGAAACGAAAAGATAGGCTCTGAGGGGTGTACTAGGGGTATCGTGTACTAAAAATGAGTACAACGCAAAGGGTGTGGGAGAATTACTTGACCAATGTAGCCAATGTAATTATAACAAAAACACAGGTGTAAAACAATGGGTTAATCCTAATGCCTCTTATCATGTAGTAAATCTAACTACACGAATGTAGTCTCACTTGTGGCCTCGGAATGGTCCTAACGCAAGTTCTAGAATCTAAGTGCTACCGGTACACACATCATAGCATAAATGCTTTTCCTACCAATTCTAGGGGTGAACCTTACATATTTGGGGGTGGAAAATTTTTTTAGTGGTACGGTTTTTGTGCTAGTCATATAACTCCTATCCGTGAGACGCTCATTAAGATCAAAGTTTCACTCCTAAATGTTGTAAAAAATTTTAAATTTGGCACTAAAATTGCCCTAACAGGTATTTATCTCAGTTTTATTACACATCTACTATTAAACAAACAAAAATCAAGCGTAATAGCATTCTCTAATCGTACTTTACTTTTACCCCCCCCCCTTACACTTAAGATGAACATTGTCCCCAATGTTCAAATAACAAGATGTAAAAGCATAAAGTAAAAGAATGAAATCAAATACTCCCCTGATTCGCTCGGTGGATAATGAAGTAACATGGTTAGATCTTCTTCCAAGGTAATGTTGAAGCTCCATGACTAATCCAACAAACATTTCCTTGTCCAAAATAACCTGTTAAACCTGAGAAAACAAACACGAAAACCTGCATAACATCGGCGGGATAAACTCTATATATAAGGATATAATGCTTGTGGAATGATAATTTTGCAGATTCCTGGAGATTATAAGTTAGAGATTTAATAAAAACTTTTTATGAAAACAAAACTTTCAAAAATTTTCAGAAAATTAAACCTGACGCCGTCAGGTTGTAAATCCTGACGCCGTCAGAAATGATCTGACAGAATTCTCATGTTAAGTTTCCGGAAAATTTTTGGAAAAACCTATACCTTACTTCCTGGAATTCCTGCAAAACATCATTATGACTCGATACAAGCATTTGACTCAAACAAATACTAATATGTATGTTAATTTAATATTATTACGATTCATGTTCATTTGTTCTAATAAACCGATTTGGATTTCCCTTACACTTAACTTTTGCAAAATACCTTTATATGTAGTTAAGACGAAGTTAAAAACAAGATAAAGCATTTTCACAATTTACTTTTGAACATGAATCAATAATAATAAAAATTTAAACATACATACGGAAACAAATAAAATCAAACAAACAAATAAACACACAAAGCAAATAAAACTTGGGTTGCCTCCCAAGAAGCGCTTTTCTTTATTAACGAGTCTTGTAGCTAGACTCAAAGTCCGGGGCTCTACGTTTTTCCGTTTTGCTTCTCAATTGCCCCTCTGATCATTCTAACAACCTCCATATCAACTTTGTATTTAGGTCCTAGGTTCAAGCAATCTTTATAATAAAGGCTTCTCTTATTCCAAACATAGTCCATGCCTTTTTCTTTATCCTCATCATTGATGTCCTCAATCGCACCAATGTTGTCCTTGTCAAATCGAGGCACAAAACAAAATTCATTTACCCGATAAGGCATCCTATATGTGATCCTATCTATGTGATTAGAAAACTGAACCGTGCCTCTCAAACGATCATACTTTAAATTGGATGCTTCAATAAATGGCTTACCTAACACTACGCGAGATAGGCGGCAGTCAACAACACTTGCCAAATCTTCTAAGATCATGAAATTGGTGACAAAGGTAAAATTCCCAACAAGGATATGCATATCCCTGATCCTTCCAACGAAGTTGCAAACTCCGCCTGGGCACTTGGGGTCTACCCTAGGCTCAAGTGGTGTGTCTATGATCTGGCTATAAAGGCCTGAGGACGTCACGTTGATTGGGGATTCACAGTCAATGTAAGCATGCTCAACGTATTGGTACCCAATCATACATGGTATCTTCACATTCCCGGGATCACCCCTCTTAATCTTTGGGTCAATTCTAACAAAAGGTGGTCGAGGGATATCAACTAGGTTGTTATAGTGAGCAATCTCCTCCTTAGTGGGGTATTCATTGAAATAATCATCAAACCTAGGATCTACCTTCACTTCATCAATTTTCTCAATCAACTTCTCAACAATAAGATTATTACGTTCAAAGCAATTATCTGAGTATATGGCGGTCTCTAAGTTGTTCAAGGCATAATCAAGCTCTATATCAATCATTCTACTGAGCTCTCTGAGCTCACTAATCTCATTCTCAAGTTGGCTAAGCAACAAAGCTACTTCGCCAGGTGTAAGGGGTGGATTCGCGTTTTCCATAATGGCAAACTGAATAGTCAATGAAAATCTTATACGAACAAAAGCACGAAGAAAATAGATAGACTAAAGAAAACCTAGAAAAAAAAATAATAAAAATCTCACTAGAAAGGAATCTAGTGAGTAGACCTATAAAATAAAAATTCAACCTAAACAATAACTATTCCCCGACAACGGCGCCAAAAACTTGATGCGTGGTTTTGCAACCTTACAACAGGTTTTACCTCTCAAGGGATCTCAAGAGGCTTACAACCCCACCAGGCAGTGTACCTGACCGATGTAGTATAGTGTAGTGGTAAGTACGGGGGATTGATCGTTCTCCACAGGGAATAGTGTTCGTTAGGTATGAAAAACTACTCTAATAGGTCTAAGGGTGAGAGAAGATTCTTTTTATGTTTTTATAATTTTATGAAAGCAAGTAAAATCTCGGGTTTGAAAGAGTGGGCGGAATTAGTTGCTAGTCAACTAACCCAAGTTACTACGAATGCAAATAAAATAAAATAACTGAAAATGAAAAGTGGTGAAACTTATATGGAGAGAAATGTGTTTACTTAGATTTCCTTACTCCCTAACTATCTTTTACCGGTTGATTAGTGTGTATTAATTGTGTGGATGACGGGTGTATTCCTTAATACCAATCGTGGGGTGGCGTACGTACTTCCCCAACTCTACAAGCTCCTACTTCACTCCTATGTCGAGCCGGCTAGGAAGCTCCTAACATGGGATCACTAGAATTCGCTTGTGCATTAAATACAACCATAAAAACCTTAGTACGCATTGGTTCATGTTTCTTAAGACGTTCAAGCAAGTTACCGAATAGGAAGTTAGCCAGTTTTCTTAAGCCTAACATAGATGAACAATCATCCAATACAACTAATAACACACTAATAACCAATAATCAATAGCTAGGTTTCATTAGATCTAAGCAAACACAAAGAAAACCTAGCCTAGCATGTTAAACAAAAGACAAGAACAAGATAGAATCAAACAACACATAGACATATTGAATGATTAATTGATAACTTATCTTCAATGTAACATGGAAGATCTCAAGGCAAAAAGCCTTGAAAAAGCTACTAAAATCGTCTTAGGGTTTTTCACACAAAGTTCCACAATAAGTTCCACCCTCATGACAAAAAATTGCAAAACTATATATAGACTTTCAGATCTGACGGCGTCACGTTATGGAGTGTGACGCCGTCACCTCGCCGCTTTTAGGGTTCCCGGATGGCCTTCTTGACGCCGTCCCTCTTTAGCTCTCCAAAATCCGTTCTGGCTTATCAAGGCTTGACGCCGTCAGAATTAGGCGTGACGCCGTCCCGCTTTAACTTATACCGTGACGACCTTGATCACTCCAAAGGGTGACGCCGTCAGAATTCCCATGCAAATTTCTCTGGCTTATCATGAGTAATTTTCATATCCACCACTTTTGCCAAGCCATGACGCCGTCCAGAACAAATCCTGACGCCGTCAAAGGTACTTTCCAGCACAATTTTGAGACTTTGCCGTTTTCTTTACTTTTATGCTCCAAAAACGTCCAAAATGCTTCCTTTTCCAGATTTCTTCTCCAAAGTACCTAAAATGACAAAAGGAACGATTTAGGGCAATATTTGATCAAATAAATACGATTTAGGGCTTAAATGACCCCCTAAAAGCGGTACACTTTTCGCTTCATCACTTGTTATGGTTAAAAGGATAATTTATGTGTAAATTAAACATATGTAGCATAGGATATAAAACCATATAAATAGAAGGAGGGTTGGAATATCAGATAATTAATAATAAACTGTGATGAAATATGAAACGTAAACCCATCTAATATTGCCAACTACATTAAGTACCATAACGACCAAGCTTAACATTTCATAATTTAACAATCAACATTTAATTTATTAGGGATATCACAAAGTCAAATTTAGCCAATCTTGGTCATTACATTCAGCATCATAGACATCTTCAATGTCTTCATCATTTTAGATATTGTTATGTGATGAATTCTGCAAATCTGAAGCCACATTTGGTGTTGGCGGATTTGGTGGCAACAATTGCAAACCCTTGGTTTTCCGTCTTTCGTGTCTAGATTTGAAATAACACTGTCTCAACCTTAAGGTGCTTTCCGCAAGTTCTGAATCAGGATCTTCTTCTACCCTTCTCTTTTCTTCTTTCAGCCTTGTTAGGATTTCTTGAGTTTTTCGATCAGCTTCTGCATCTACATTCTCAGCCTATAGTGCAAGATAACTTTGTGAGGAACATAAAAAACAAAATGTTATATTCAATTGAACCCTGACCTGGATAGTGCTAATCAATACTTGTAGACTCCTCAGCTTACGATATGGCCAACGCTGAATACCCATTTCTCTACATCGCCTTTTAAAAATAGATAAACATACATTGGAAGCTTTTGCAGCTTTTGTTATTGGCATGTAGTAGTATTGGGATATCATTTCCCTACTGAACTCCATGGCTTTACTGGATGAATTGAGAAATAGGATATAATATGGCTTTTAAAGACATTAGTAACCCAATGAGATTCCATGTATTTTAACAGTTTTTGTAACTGTTAGCTTTCAACAAACACTATTTAATGGCTTTTAAATACATTGGTAACCCAATGAGATTCCATGTATTTTAACAGTTTTTGTAACTGTTATCTTTCAACAAACACTATTTATTAGGTGTTAAAAAATGGATTATGTATCTGAATTTATGCAGTTAAATGACCCTGTGATCCTGCTGCTAGAGTTATGATCCTGCTGCTAGTGCAGAACCTGGTTCTAGTGCAGAATCTGCTGCTAGTTGGTGCACATTAATAATAACTGTTTTACAGTTATAGCTGTGTAATGACCCTTTATGTACTTTAGATTGATTGATAATAAAAGTCTCATTTAGGGGTGTTTCAATCATACTGCAGTTCTGTGTTCAAGGCTTTTATAAGTGATAAATTTAGTTTAGTCAGGTCATATTAGGTTCTTATGGGTCAATTAGTCAATCAAATCCATATCTATTTCACAAAAAAGTCAAAATCAACTTTAATTTTCATGTCTGCATACACTGATGAGTTTTAACCCTGCATTACCATTGAATTAGTAGCATAGATAGATAATATAACTTAAATCAATCTAATTGAAGCTTAAAACTTCATTTTCATTCATTTTAGACCAATCAAAATCCATTTTAGTCAACTTTTGAAAAAAGTCAAAAAAACCCAACTCTGCACATAGCAGACTGCAATTTTACTTTTTCCCCTTTTTGCTAATGACCCTTTATGTACTTTAGGTCGATCAATGATTGAAATGGTTATATAAGTGAATGAAAATAGGGAATACAACAGGACATTTACAGAAGTATAGATAATTGGATTTCACTAATTAGATATTTAGTTACACTCTTATCATATGAAATAGTATACATATATCAAGATTTGGATCATTCATAGGTTGATCTTGTACATTAGACATTACATTTGGTAACCATGCCTGACGAAGAAATCGAAAAAAACCATCCTTGCCTGCATGGTCATTTGTCATTAGTAACACGCATATCTATTTGATCCTGTGTAGCAAGTGTTCAAACCAGAATATATTCATCTTGCAGGTACCTGAAATAAAATTTATCACAAAAGAAACAAAATTTTGCACGTTGTCAAGCTGGAATATATCGTCAAACAAAGATAAAATCAAAGGTAAGCAAACGGTTGAGTTTTTTGTCCTCCAAATAACAATAAAAAAATCCCCAAAAAAAAGTTTTAATCCAATGTATTATTATTGTCATAAGTGTTTATTTTATAAAGTCTTCTTGGGGTGCATCATGCTTGGACTCATTCCGAATCTTCAACCACAAACCTGACCGCAAAATATATAAGGAGAAACATGTGAATATGCGGGCAAATATAAAACAATAAGTCACCAAAAGACACACGCAACATGTGCGTACCGTCTTGTCTTCTTGTTGGCGGGTAGGGTGCTATTCTCACCATCATTCTCAGCATCTACAGTTATAAGCTCAATATCCGGATCCAAATACTCAATATCCACACTGCAAACAATAAAACCATGTTTGTTATGTTAAATGTATTGGAGATGTAAGATGCTTAGCGTAAAAAAGGTTTGGATGGTATGAATGTTTTGTATTCACCAAAGGTTTTATGTTTTGCTAAGCTATTTTTTTTATTATCATCTGCAGGGTTGGACTTTATCAGGCGATTGAATGATGAGGCCGATGTTGCAGCTGTGTTATTAGTTGGGGTATTGGACTCATCACCTTGATCATCATCCGCTGGCAGTAGCTCATTTTCCATTTCTGAATATTCAGTGGCCATCCTGCAAACAATGGAATTTCATGAGTAAGGGTCTTTAAAGAAATACATGTTGTCCTGATAGAGTTTTTTTGTTATCCAAATATTACATGTTTTGATTACCTTTTTCTTCTCTTATCCTCTACAGGTTTGGAAGGGGTAGTGAGTGTTGGCGACTGGGGGCATGGCTTGGATGATGAGCCTGCAACAACTGTTTCATTATCAACAGTGCTTGAGCATGTGGTTTCAACTGATGGATGATGCGGGTCAACTGCCCAACACGTAAAACTCTCAAACGTTCCATATTCATAATATGTGTGAGTTTTTATTTCAAATACGTGTGTTGTGCCAATGAGGTCAGATATAGGAGATGGCAAGTTTGCGTGCTCGTCTAAACCCTGTAGAGTAAGGCGTGAGTAATGGGGATGGGAGAATGGGGCCTAAGTAGCCAGGGATTTATAAACGTACCTCATCCTCATCTGCCACTAATGCCGAAGCTGGGAACTTGACCAATTCAACTGATGGCTCATCAAAAAGGACCACCACAGTCTGTTCGGTACTATCAGAGATACCAAGTTCAAGGCGATACCTGAGGTGAGCATGTGGCAAATGGCAAGTGTCAATGTGACTAAATATATTTATTACATACAAATGTTTAAAGTATAAGTTACAAACATAGCATTACCTTATTACCGGGTAATCGATTGGCCTGTCGCATGAATCACACCAGAACCGCCCATTCTTTCTAGTAGCTCCTTTTTTGCAGTTGTCACCCCCACATGATGGAAAATTCCATCCCTTTCTAGTACGCACATTCTCAATCCTGGCCTTAATTATGAAAGTTTCACTCTGTGTATAAATAAGATATGTAAATGATATGCAGTATAAGAAGACTATAGAGATGGCGGGTGCAAAAGAAGAAATACATCATTTTTTCTATTGCGAGCCCAAATGAGCAGATTCTCGATAGACCCTTCTCTTGGATCAGAGTTGTCTATACGTGATGCTCCTTTTGAAGATTCAGTGCTGCTAATAAATAGATAAACCATTTTTATAGATTTGTTGGCTTTAGGAACTCTTCAATAATAAAAATTAAATTAATACAATTTCTTACCCGGTCTTTGACTTCAGTGCTTTGATTGCAGGGATGTTAACAGAATCTAGTATCTGGGTGGATGGACTACTTGATAAATAGAGCTTATCTGGAAGGTAATATTAAAGATTAAATTAGAATGAGAAAGATGTTTAACATGGAAAAGGTAAATAGTCCATAGCCACTTACTGTTATAATGTTTTGCAGATGTGGAAGTCACCACAACAGCACACATGCCTACATGTGTTGCCTTCTTCTCAATCAACATATCAGCAAGCCCTCCCCATAGAGTCACTCGTATGGACTGGCCTCTGATTACACAGGAAACATAAATAAAACAAAAGGTTAGTTCCCTAGTACATATTGGCAAAAAAGTCATCAATTTTAAAACATACTTTCTAAAAAATATAAATTTCAACCTATGATTGGCCAGGTAGAAATCAAGGTTTTTGGTGCCTGTTTTTGTATAGTTCACCCTTCCAACATTCGTAACATAACCTGCAGCATCTGAAAGGTAACAGTTTTTATAGCAACAATATTTAAACACAAATAAATTGAACATACCTAAACAAATAGCAAATTACCAATGAGATATTTGTTATCTGTAGGCTGGATATGATCAAAATCCACCATCTGGAATGGATACCTAACCAACCCTTCAGATTTAACCACAGCTTTCCTCACGGTGGTTGTTCCATCAAACTCAAGCATAAAGGTATCGTCCTTCCTAATTCGAAATTCTTCCTTGTTTTGCATGACGACAAAATTTTTAACCGAGTATACCCCCCCCCCCCTCTTTTAACCTCAAGAAATTATGAGCCACGGTTGCCTTGGCAGTACAATGGATAACATTACCCTGCAACAAAAGTATTTATGAAATCATTGCTAAACAACACATACATTTGATTACCTTTTATTATATATTGGCATTATTCAGGTTTTTCAAACATGGCTGTCAAGATACCTTAGCATCAGACACCAAAAAATCAGTGCTCAAGTATCGACCGGAAGGAGAATTTATATCCCACATCCTACACAACATCACAACAATCGTACCGGTTTCATCCAACTTCAGTTCGTCCAGGAACATTACAGGCTTTGGGCCTCCAATCTGTGTAGCCATAATATTATGCTTAATGGACCTTTGTACTCCTACTCCTACTCACAATGTCTGGGCAGGAAGTGGGCTTCATGCCTTATTTATGCAACCTCCATTTAAGAGGGATTTAATTGTAGAGTGATTCTTATTCTTTGAGGGTGCAAAATCGCAGCCCTTTTGTATCCCATAACTGCAGTTTATTGTATCAAAGTTGTAACTCCAGGAATATGAAATTACATGCATGACATTCATGATGAGGCTGCTCATCTTCTTTGTATTGAATTCGCAGCATTAATACTCCAAACTCAGAAATTGTTATTCGGATCATTAATACTCCAAACTAAGAAATTGTTTGTAGTTATTTTGGTATGCATACTCATGTTTGTACCGTACTTATGGTTGTGCACAACCCCCCTTGCACATTAAATTAAGGTACTTAAGCTTTATATATTATAGATATGCTATAATTTCTTACTACCTCCGTCCCATATTAAGTGTCCATAATGGAATCTTGGGATGTCCCAAATTAAGTGTTCAGGGAATATTTTCAACCAATGAGAAGAGACTTTAGTGGGTAATAGTGATATTTGATTGGTGGAGAGTGTAGTTAGTGGAATTTCTTAAAACTTTGTGCATTTGAAAAGTGAACACTTAATATGGGACGGAGGGAGTAATATATTTTTTATTAAGACAAAATACACGCAATAATTGATTGTTTCAATAGTCGTTTTATATTTTTGTATTATTTTGACAAAGATATTACACCGAATTAAGTAAAGATAAATATTCTTTTTCGAAATGATATTTGGTAATAACCAAAGGGCAAATAGCCGATTCTCTCATAAATGAGTTGTTAAATAGTATCTCTGATACTTATAAATCAAAAATGATTTTACCTAAATTTAAAAACCTTAACTCGATTATGTCAACTTTAAATTCGCAAATTGATTATCTCGGTTTTGAACAGAGTTGAATCCAATCATATTTTTGGGTCTGTGATAATTATGGTTGTTTTACATACCTTAAGTTTTAATATAGTTGGACTAAAAACTCTCCAATTTGATAATACGCCAGTGGAAGGGCGGCGGGGGTCGGCAGTGAAACAACGTTGGTGAATTGAATGAAGTGAGTCGCCTGATGAGTGAAAGACAATGAGTTGTGAAGGGGTTCTGGGAATGGACTAAAAGAAAAAGATGCTAAAATATGTAAAATATTGTTTAAGGTTTATTTGTCAACTATATACATGTCATCCGTTAAGTTTTTCAAAATGTAGCTTGGATTAGTCGGGAACAATGACATGTATGAAACTTGTAATATAAAAACCTTTTGGTTATCATCTAACAGACGCGAGACCGAAAAGCATGACTTCCTTAAATAACTTAATCTTAAGGTTTTTTCCATACATAATACCAAGTCTAAACCACCAAGATGAATTATATAACCAATTTTAACTAGTTTCGCATTTGCATTTAGGGGATGTAAGATTACGGTCATAGCATAACATTGCACTTATATATCATGTCAACACATTTGTATTAATCATTATGACGACTTCGCTATGAATAAAACTACGTTAATAATTATTTATTTCAACCGGCCTATCCTTATCTGTTATTTATGTGCGAAAAAGAAAAAGTCTATTAGTAATAAAGAATTGAAGGTTAACTGATCAATCATGCCATTTTTCTAATAAACAACTCTACATTGTTTAACAAGACATTATTGTTCAAAAGTCTACTAAATAAGAGATGATCATGTCCTATTAAGATTAGTGTTCAACGATATATTTAACACTCCTAAACTATTCAGGGTAGCTCAAGTTTATTTTTTTAAATGGTAATCACATCCAAATTTCCTTTTATTATGGATCTGAGTTCTATACTATAATGCCACATGCTTTGCGTTCACACATTTTATTATATGACTCAAAATCTACTTCTTTAAGTAAAAGTCAACTGAAACTCGGCGACATTATGCATGTTGTCCTTGGTAAATCTTGATTTGCCACCTCCCGCTTCTCTATGTTAAAGTTGTCGTAATACATTATTCATGTCGTCTAGCATATAGTCATGAACTGCTCGGCGCACTTGTAAAAATTTGAGTCAGATCGAGATGGGGATATCTTTAACCGTTCCACCATGGTGTCTAGGTGCTCTTATAGATGTCATTTGTAATTGGTCAACGAACTTGCAACTTACCTTCTCGTGGGTTAATCGAGTAAACAATCAAGTTGTTGTAACAATAAAATGATTGTTAAAGTTAATGGATATAAATTAATATTTGTATGATCAGTTTCGAACATGATACCTCGGGATTGCATACATTACGTATGAGTCTCAATGTTTGAATAATTATTTATTATTCATTTCACGAATAAACACTTAACGGTCGTTAGTATTTAACAGAGTTTGGTTAACGGACGTTAAATATTAACTTAAAGGACTATGTATGTAAATACAAGTCAAGAAGGATCTAGAAACCCTTCTTGATCCATAGTTCGGCCGACCCTCACAAAGAAAGGAAAGAATTTTTGCCCTAGCTTGGAAAGGAAGTTTGGGAAGTCTATAAATACAAACCCTTGCATTCATAGATCACTAATCTTAATTCCGAGCAATCCAACTTCTCTTCTTCTTTCCCTCTTTTCCTTGGCCGATCGGATTTCACATCCCAAACACCTTGGGATTTTCGATCTTGCTATAACATAAGTGTTGGAATTGTTTTGTGAATTAGAACCTAGCTTTTCACATCGAGACGCTAGTAATACGTGTGTACAAGAATGAGGGACAAGCTTACTTTAGCTTGTGTGAGTTTTTCCCCATTCGACTAAACCCTAGTCGACTTTCACATAAACCCTAACTTAGGGTTTATCTTGTTCTTAGAGGTCCGGTTTCTTGTTTTGCTAGAAACCAAAAAGGTACGCATTAATTTTAATTTAGTTAATTAATTACATGTATTGTAGATCTTGTTTTTTCGCTGCGTACTTGATGTTATGTGTTTATTTGTTTATAGTTTATGATTCATATATTCAACAGTGGCATCATGAGCCCGTTTAATACGTGTAATTAATTATTAAAAACGCATAAAATTAAACATATATGAATAGATACATGCTTATGATATTCTAGGGTTTTAAGAATTATGAAAACCCTAATTTTTTTTATGTTGGTCGATTACCGATATTTATTTTTTAGGGTTTATGTTTTTTGTAAAATTCGTCGAAACCCTAGGATTGCATGCAATTTTATGTGTTAAAAATTAATGAGTACTTGATGATGTCATTAATTGAGTACATGCGTATATTGACTTGATTATATGTGTTACATGATAATAAGTGCAATATGGGGAGTCCATGGCAAAAACATGCATGTTTTGTCATGGAAAATTGATGTTTATTTGTTACATGTTCTACATGCTATTTGTATGCGATAAAATTAATTAGGGTTTTAGTAATTAAATTGTTGGAATTACTAAAATTAATTAATTAGGCTATTAGGGAAGACCTAAAATTGGGGAAGACCCCATATTAATTACATATTTAATCAATTATGTGTGTTTTGTATATATTAATAATAAGACTTACGCAACCAAGAAATTGGTGTATGTGGTCCATTGGTACCTAGCTCGAAAACCAATGGGAGTCCTATAATCAATATATACATATTAATTGATTTTATTAGCATGTCCATTATTTTAGTTGTTTATTTTTTTTAAATTGCGCATTTGTTTAAATATGTATTTTACATGATTGTAAACAAAAGGGTAATTTTTATAATAAAAAATAAACTTGACTTAATAATGGTGCAACATGTTTTTTTAAGCAAGAAAATCATAAATTTTAGTTGATTGATGCGACTATACAAAAGTGGTCGAAGCGGCGGACCTAATATTGACAAACTATAAAGTGGGTATAAGGTTGGTTTCGCATTAAATTGTGGCCTTAAAGCGACTCCATTCTGTCTCTTCGCTCGCTTGTGCATCAATATTAGACTTACCAAGTACACCATGAAAAAGTACGAAGCATCTTAAGGCAATGTTGTAAGTTTCTCAATGCCATCAATTAAAATTTTGATGATTTGAGCTTAAATTAAAAACGAATGAGTAAGAGTTTTTATGAAACATATGATACAAAGATGAATGCATGACATCTTTGTACATATTTTGATTACACACATCAAAATAAAATACCCTTAAAATTTAAGTTATATGTCACCCAACGAAACGGAAACACATGAGATTAGATTCTTTCATCACTAGCAGCCAAAGCTGATGTGATGGTCAAAAGGATGGTAATCAAAGGGTAAATTGAGTACTTTCATTGCTAGCAGCCAAAGCTGATGTGATGAAACGACGTCAATTTATAAGTTTCTTAAGTTGGTTAACTTAATTATTGAGCACTTTCATTACTAGCAGCCAAAGCTGATGTAATGAAACGGCGTCAATGCATAAAGATTTGGGGATGAAACATGCTTACATTTGCAACTGAGGTTGGCAAAATAATGTAAGTCCCATGTGTCTAGGAGTTGCAATTTGATATTGGCAATTGGGATCAACCCGTACCTTATTGAGTACTTTCATTGCTAGCAGCCAAAGCTGATGTGATGAAATGAAGTCAATTTGGATCCTAGTTTTCAGTGAAAATTAAATGGTTAAATGTTTATTTACCATGGGTGTTTAATTTTCTTGAAAAGTTTAATTATCGAAAGTATTAACTTTTGAACTTTTTCTGTAGAAATGGCCCAACCCGAAAACACTAACATGAACAACATGAGTTCTGCTTTCAAATCTATGATTGAAAGAGAAAAGTTGACTGGGACAAAGAATTTCAATGATTGGTACCGTTCGTTGAGGATTGTTCTTAGAATGGCCAAAAGATTTGAATATCTTAGTAAGCCTCTTCCAACAACTCCTGCTGGTACTGCTTCTAATGCTAAACTTGAAGCGTACAACATTGAGTTAGAACTTATGAAATATAAGCCCCAATTACTCAGCTTATTTTGAGACTTGTGGGCTCGGAAATTTAGAACTTATGAAATATAAGCCGAAAAAACAAATAAGCTCATAAGCCATGTATAAGCTTAAACAAACACCCCCTTAACAAGGTTTAACATCTAAGTTATCAAATAATTAAAAACTTTCTAACACCCAAATAACTAAATATTTAATACAACCAAAACATATATATCCCTAACACAACAAATGTGTGAGGTCTCAAGTTCAATTAGTGTTAGGTGCAAACAACCTGGTTTGAGTCTGTGTGGTGGTGGTTTCAAACCCCCTGAATTAGGTCGGAAATCATGGGTACCAAAAAAAAAAAGAAAAAGAAAAACGTTACATACCGAACCAGGAGTAAAAGACTCGACATAACTGCCTTGAGTTTTAGTCATACGACCACGCATGTAAGGTTCACACGACAAATAAAGATTCTTAACAAGTAAACGATTAGAACCTTCTGGAAGCTTCAATGTAATGGTTTCAGATGTTTTAAGGATCATGTCGGATTCCTTAGGAAACCCTACAACGTAGTCTTTTAGTATTACTTGTTTGTTGGTGATCACTTGTTGTTGTTGTTCCATGATGAAATGTTCTTTGAGTTTGAAGGTTGAAGAGGTGGATTTAAAACGTGAGGCTCTGGAACAACCTAGGAGGATATATATATGTTTGTCAAAGTGTTACGTGTGATGTGTCAACGTGTTTTATGTGTGCATGTGTGGTGACCACAAAGATAATTACTCCGTAAAAAACATGTTTGGTACTTTGGCTTTATTACTCTTTTATTAATTTGAAGAACTTGTTCACGTTTAAGGTGTGAGATTTATCTTCTTTCACAACACCGACTTTTAGCGAGGACATGTCGTCGCCAAATGTCCGTCACTAAAGTTATTGGTGAAGACAAATTTGCGTTTTAGCGACAGCGTGGGATCCACACAAATTCTTGGTCAAAGTTCTCAAACCGGGGCCACTGACTTTTGGCGAGAACATGTTCAATTGATGTATTATCATCCTTTGTTTATTTATTTATTTTTATCTTTTTGTCTTTTTTTTTTCTTTATCGCAAAAGATAGACCTAACAATATGTCTTAAAATATATGAAAATGATGAAAATATGAAAAACATGCAAATGTTTATGTAAAAAAAATATATGTTATTGTTTTATCACTAAAATGTTAAATGAATAACTTTTTTCTTTTCAGGTTACTCGAAAATTAAAATATATGAAAATGATGAAAATATGAAAAACATGCAAATGTTTATGTAAAAAAAAATATGTAATTGTTCTATCACTAAATTGTTAAAGGAATAACTTTTTTATTTTAATTTCAGGTTACTTGAAAAGTACGAATCTTTATACGAATCTTTAACTCTTATCTACGCGATTCAATTGGGATATCATTGTGACCATTTCCGACCGTATAGTATCTTTGGTCACCTCAATTGTATGCCTAATGAAGTCCGAATCAAGTGGTGTCACTAGCCAGGCCACTTTAGGTGGTTTATTAAGTGAACTATGCATGTATATTTGCAGTCCTATAAATTTGACCTAAATGTCCTAATCATACAGTAACTATCTAAATATCACAGCAGTGGGTGTCATGACAAGGTTCCTCCTCTTCATTCGGGCCCCACGGGTGCCACATCATCAAAACACACCACAACTAACAACCCCACTTATCACAACACACCACAACTTACTCATTTGGGCCCCACCACTATCTTTTTTTTTTTTTTTTTTTTTTTTTTTTTTTTTTTTTTTTTTTAATCAAATACACAAATAAACTAAATTCATTTCATTAAATTAAAAATACATCACAATACATTTAAACAGAAAGTTCTGATACGAAAAAAAAAACGATACGGGAACTAAAATAACAATACAACGACTATTAAGAAACTATTTATCAAAGAAACTAATTATCATGGTGTTGTTTTTGTCGCTGAAATTCCTCCCATTGATTTACTTGCCAAACATGCTCGATGAGATCTCGTTGAAGCGCTGCGTGTGTACGTTTATCATGTAGTTCCTTCGCCTTTCTTCGTTGCACTTCGCATCGCTCGATCCACGCCCGTTGTAAATTTACTCGCGGACAAATATACATTTCACTAACTTCTGATATCGCAAAGTTTTGGTCTTTCAAAATCATGTTATGCAATATGATGCACGTGTACATGATTCTCCGTAGCTTGGATATAGCATACGCTTTCGCCGGTTGCGCAATAATATGCCAACGTCCTTGGAGGACACCAAAAGCTCTTTCGACATCTTTTCTAGCACTTTCTTGTTTGGCTTTAAACACGGCATTCTTTTAGTTATGGGCAACCGTGAATGATTTGACAAAAGATGACCATTCGGGGTAAATTCCGTCTGCTAGATAATACCCTTGCCTAAATGTACGTCCGTTAACTTCAAACGGAACCTCAGGGGCGATGTCATCAAGCAGGTCGTCGAATAACGGAGAATTATTCAAAACAGTAAGATCGTTATTCGCACCCGCAACCCCAAAAAATGCATGCCAAATCCACAAATCGAATGAAGTGACGGCTTCAAGCATTATAGTTGGATACTTTTTATCACCTCGGTGAAATTGGCCTTGCCATTCTTTAGGACAATTTTTCCATTCCCAGTGCATACAATCGATGCTTCCCAACATACCCGGTAACTTATGAACCACGTTGTGTGCGTGGTACAAGTTACGAATGTCATTCTCGTCTGATTTTCTTAAAAACTCACGCGTATACAACTGGATTATGCACATAGTAAAATTATCTAAACAATCGCGTGCACAATGTTCTCCCATTTGTAAATACTCATCAAATGCATCAGGTGCAATGCCGTACGCCAATTGGCGTAAGGCGCTTGTGCATTTCATAATAACACTGAAACTATTTACACCACGAGCATCGGGTCGGACTCTAAAGAAATCAAAATGCCTAGGAAGATTATCATGAGTTTCGATATAGGTTTCAATACCTTGAACTATTTGTAAAAATAGTCTACGACTCATACGATACCGACGCTTAAAGTTTTCTTCAGTATATTTTGGGCTGTTGCCAAAATAATCCCGCATTAGACGTGCCTCAGCAATTTCACGTTCCCGTGGAATGTATGCCCGTCTGCTACTTTCGGGTTGTTGTTGCTGTAACAATTGCTCATTCTCGAATTCTTGAATCATATCGAGCTCTTCAAGCTCTTCAAGATCATCATCGCCGGAATTAGATGTGTCACTTTTGGTTGTGGTCGAAAACATCAGAAACATCTTGGCAGTTTGGTTCTTTGGCTGTTTGGTATTTTTGTTAGTGTGTGTTGTTGATTTGTAAAAATTAGATGGTGAGGAGGAGTATATATTATAGAGATAGGAAGAAAAAAACAAAAAAAAAAGGCCCAAGTTAACAAATTAAATCCCAACGTCCATATTGTCAGACAATTGCTTCGTCGTCTGCACAATTTGTGCTCCACGGCGAGCTACGGCGAAAAACGCCGGTGTGGCGGCGACGGACGTCGAACCGCCACCTCAGCCCACGGCGAGCCTCGACATGTTCCACACCCACTGCTCTCATATGTTGTTGTGAAACATTTAGTTGAAATAAAACGTTCGCTATTTGGTTGAGATTTATTCATTTTATTTGAGCATCAAAAACCATGCAATTTACATATAGTCTAGTCATAGTAACGTTGGCATCCTCATTCACGAGCCACGACAACCACTCGCTTCCCAACATTTTTGCCGGAAAACAGCCCAACCAAAGCCGCAGGTGCACTCTCAAACCCCTCAGCGACTAGATTTTTCTTATTTTTGATTCTTAGATTTGGGTAAAATCGTTTGAGTGTGTTAGTGACTGATTTCTTTGGTGGGATATGTTCCTTAACTTGTATTAAACATGTTCCAATCATACCCATAAACACGATTGATTGATTTTCGAAAATTAGGGTTTATAAACGATTTG
Organism: Artemisia tridentata subsp. tridentata; assembly: GCA_021014915.2. NCBI lineage: Eukaryota > Viridiplantae > Streptophyta > Magnoliopsida > Asterales > Asteraceae > Artemisia > Artemisia tridentata. The sequence continues at coordinate 419,612,522 of CP139505.1, forward strand.
GGGATTTTTGATTGAATGTGATTGAGTCTAATTAATCTTGTGGGTTTTACTAGGGGGAAGTGTTTTCTTCACCCTTTGGAGAGCTCCAGGCTTAAAGTACTCTGCAAGCAGAGGTAATGATAATCTTGTATTTCTGCCGTACTATGATATTTTGTCGACTCGCTTACTTTTTATATCCTTTTGCAGCCGTGAGTGGCAACACTTCTGGTCCTACTGGGATCCTTCATGACCATAACTGTGGAGGGTTTGAGTTTCTGGGTATGACATGGTGTCTTTTTACATCAATAATAATACATAAGCTAATCATTTGTACCATTGTATCTAACTTCACTGCCATTATAACGTGTAGCTTCGGCGAGAAATGTATTGCATCTCCCCAAGAAACCTCTGTTATACATAGATGTGTGTTCTGGGGCTAACTGTTTTGAGTTCAATCCCAGAAACGAACTCCTACTTGCAAGTTAGTTTTTCTTTGCATCTTTTCAATTGCATTGTCGTAACATTATATATCTTTGACCCTTTTGTATGCGTATTTCAGTTGGAACTCTTGATGGGAGCCTTTTTCTTAGGAAGCTCGGTAACCATTCAGGGGATAGGACTATAAGTGTTAGTGTTTGGAATCCCTTAAGTTACTACAGGGACTTTTTGGTATGGTGACTTTTTAAACTCTGATTTTGTGTTTTAAGTTTTATTATGATTTCTTAAAAGCGTCTGTTTTTTTCAGGCGACGAGCAACCAATGTAGTGTGACATGTATAAGGTGGAGTCTTTGCGGAAGCTTTATTGGTATGTTTTATATCTTTTTTATATATGAGAAGTACATAATTTAAAGTTTGCAATTATCTGTATATACTTATTTATAAATCTGTTTTCTTGCAAACAGCTCTCGGGTTCTCTAAGAATCTGGTTCAGCTTTATTCTTTTGAAGATTGTGCTGATTTGCGGAGCGTGGTCAAGATCGAAGCTCACAGTGGATCCGTGAATGACATCTCAATCTTGGCTGAGAGATCGATAATCATTACGTGTGGACAAGATTGTCTTATCAAGGTTTGTTAACTACAATCCAAGTAAACACACCACCTGTGTAGAATCATAACCCTATAGGCCATACCCTTATTCATAGAAAAGAAATTGCGTCCAGTTTGGACTACTTGTACTAACTTCTTGTGGCACTTACTTCGTCTCTAGCTTCTTAATAAAACTTTTGGTCCTCTAAAAACAACAGATGACTCTGATAACAATAGTAAATTTTGATTGCTAGTTGCATATTTACATTATTTGTGCAGACATGGAATCACGATGATGGTGAAAATCGGGAAATTCTGATAGGCCACATAAATAGTGTAGCATGTTTATCAGTAAGCCTAGAAGGACCCAAACTGTTGATCTATTCTGTAGATGATCGTGGAAAGGTGAGGGCATGGGAACTCATGAGTGGAGGCAAAGGTTTTGAAGTTGCAAGTATCAACTATGATGGATGTATGATACATGATATCGTATCCAACTTGGACGGCTCAATGTAGGAGTTTTACAATTAACAATTTTTTATTATGGAGTTGAAACCCTCTGATTTTACTTCACTATTTTATGTATTTTCTTTTGTAGAATTCTCTCTAGTGGGTTGGGACTACCCGTGTCTCACAGAATGGAGCTACATCAAAGAAAGTACAAGCCTGTTTTGTAAGATAACGTATCTAGGTTTGACAAAAAAGTTCCAAGGCGAGGTCAACTTCGACTTCAAGAGTAGGCTCCTTGTAGCCAGCAATGATGGTTCTATTCACTTTTGGAACCTAGACAACGACATATGCTTGTTATCTACAACAACAAACATATATCGTCATCTAAGTTCCAAAAGTGAATAGAACCATCATTGCTGGCTACAAGGAGCCTACTCTTGAGGTCGAAGTTGACCTCGCCTTGGAACTTTTTTGTCAAATCTAGATACGTTTTCTTACAAAACAGGCTTGTACTTTCTTTGATGTAGCTCCATTCTGTGAGACACGGGTAGTCTTCGTGGTCCAACCCACTGGAGACAATTCTACAAAAGAAAATACATAAAATAGTGAAGAGAAATCGAGGGTTTCCACTCCATAATAAAAAACTGTTAATTGTAAAACTCCTACATTGAACTGTTGATGTTGGACACGATATCATGTATGACACATCCATCATAGTTGATACTTGCAACTTCAAAACCTTTGCCTCCACTTATGAGTTCCCAAGCCCTCACCTTTCTACGATCATCTACAGAATAGATCAACAGTTTGGGTCCTTCTAGGCTTACTGATAAACATGCTACACTATTTATGTGGCCTCTCAGAATTTCCCGATTTTCACCATCATCAAGATTCCATGTCTGCAAAAATAATGTAAATATGAAGCTAGCAATCAAAATTTACTATTGTTATCAGAGCTGTTTTTAGAGGACCAAAAGTTTTATTAAGAAGCTAGAGACGAAGTAAGTGCCACAAGAAGTTAGTACAAGCAGTCCGAACTCCGAACTGGACACAATTTCTTTTCTATGAATAATCCAAGGGTATGGCCTATGGGGTTATGATTCTACACCGGTGGTGTGTTTACTTGTATTGTAGTTAACAAACCTTGATAAGACAATCTTGTCCACACGTAATGATTATCGATCTCTCAGCCAAGATTGAGATGTCATTCACGGATCCACTGTGAGCTTCGATCTCGACCAGGCTCCGCAAATCAGCACAATCTTCAATAGAATAAAGCTGAACCAGATTCTTAGAGAACCCAAGAGCTGTTTGCAAGAAAACAGATTTATAAATAAGCATATACAGATAATTGCAAACTTCAAATTATGTATTTCTCATATATAAAAACGATATAAAACATACCAATAAAGCTTCCGCAAGGACTCCGCCTTATACATGTCACACTAGACTGATTGCATGATGAAGCGAAAAGTGTACCGCTTTTAGGGGGTCATTTAAGCCCTAAATCGTATTTATTTGATCAAATATTGCCCTAAATCGTTCCTTTTGTCATTTTAGGTACTTTGGAGAAGAAATCTGAAAAAGGAAGCATTTTGGACGTTTTTGGAGCATAAAAGTGAAGAAAACGACAAAGTCTCAAAATTATGCTGGAAAGTACCTTTGACGGCGTCAGGAATTGGTCCAGACGGCGTCATGGCTTGGCAAATGAAGTGGATATGAAAATTACTCATGATAAGCCAGAGAATTTTGCATGAAAAATCTGACGGCGTCACCCTTTGGAGTGATTAAGGTCGTCACGGTTTAACTTAAAGAGGGACGGCGTCAAGCCCATTTCTGACGGCGTCAAGCCTTGATAAGCCAGAACGGATTTTGGAGCACTAAAGAGGGACGGCGTCAGGAAGGCCATCTGGGAACCCTAAAAGCGGCGAGGTGACGGCGTCAGGATCTATAACGTGACGCCGTCAGCCCTTAAACTCTATATATAGTTTTGCAATTTTTTGTCATTGGGGTGGAACTTATTGTGTGTAACTTTGGAGGGGAAACCCTAAGACGAATTTCTGCCATTTTTAAGGGTTTTCGTACCCTTGGATCTCCCATGTTTAATTGAAGATAAGTGATTATTTAATCATTCAATATGTCTATGTATTGTTTGATTACATCTTGTTCTTGTCTTTTGATTAACATGCTAGGCTAGATTTATCTTGTGTTTGCTTAGATCTAATGAAACCTACCTATTGATTATTGGTTATTAGTGTGTTATTAATTGTATTGGATGATTGTTCATCGATGTTAGGCTTAAGAAAACTGGCTAACCTCCTATACGGTAACTTGCTTGAACGTCTTAAGAAACATGAACCAATGTGTACTAAGGTTTTTATGGTTGTATTTAATGCATGAGCGAATTCTAGTGATCCCATGTTAGGAGCTTCCTAGCCGGCTCGACATAGGAGTGAAGTAGGAGTTCATAGAGTTGGGGAAGTACGTACGCCACCCCACGATTGGTATTAAGGAATACACCCGTCATCCACGCAATTAATACACACTAATCAACCGGTAAAAGATAGTTAGGGAGTAAGGAAATCTAAGTAAACACATTTCTCTCCATATAAGTTTTACCAACCTTTTCATTTTTGTCATTTTATTTTACTTGCATTTGTAGTTATTTGGGTTAGTTGACTAGCAACTAATTCCGCCCACTCTTTCAAACCCGAGATTTTACTTGCTTTCATAAAAATATAAAAATACAAAAAGAATCTTCCCTCACCCTTAGACCTACTAAAGTAGTTTTTCATACCTAACGAACACTATTCCCTGTGGAGAATGATCAATCCCCCGTACTTACCACTACACTATACTACATCGGTCAGGTACACTGCCTGGTGGGGTTGTAAGCCTCTTGAGATCCCTCGAGAGGTAAAACCTGTTGTAAGGTTGCAAAACCACGCATCAAGTTTTTGGCGCCGCTGCCGGGGAATAGTTATTGTTTAGGTTGAATTTTTATTTTATTAGGTCTACTCACTAGATTCCTTTCTAGTGAGATTTTTATTTTATTTTTTTCTAGGTTTTCTTTAGTCTATCTTTTTTCTTCGTTTCTGTGTTCGTACCCATTACCATCCGACATCATGGAAGGTGGTAATATCCTTGATCCCAACAACCAACCACCACCACCTCCTAGAGCCCGTACCTTAGGAGAGTATTCCCGTCCTAGCCACCATGGCTATCGAAACACCATTGAGCTCACTCAAGGAGCCAATGTCACACCTTTGCGATCCGACACCATCCGGTTGGTGCAAAGCGGATGCGCATTCCATGGACTTCGTTCTGAAGATCCTAATCAACATCTCAAGGACTTTCTCAAAATCGTTGATTCTATAGACCTTGATATTGCCACTCGAGAGACGACCCGACTGCGTCTCTTTCAATTCTCTTTGCGGGACCAAGCTAGTCAATGGCTAGAGCGTCTACCCGCAGGATCCATCACCTCTTGGGATGATCTCACCACTCGTTTCCTTGCTCAGTTTTTCCCACCGGGAAGAACTACCAAGCTAAGGAATGATATCTTGATGTTCCAACAACGTCAAGGCGAAACCCTCTACGAGGCATGGACTCGATTCAAGGACTTACTCCAAAAAGTCCCTCACCATGGCATAGAACTTTGGCTCCAAGTCCAAATCTTCTATGACCATATCAATCTCTCCACGAGGCAAACCATTGACCAATCGGCTGGTGGTAAGCTACGTGATCTAAGTGCGGAACAATCATGGGCTCTCCTAGAAGATCTTGCTCTTTATGACAACGAAAGTTGGAGTGATCCCCGTGATTTGAATAAATCGGTCAAGGCAATATCTTTGCCTTCGAACAATTCAAGCACTTCCGACCGTAGGATCATAGAACTTGAAGACCAAGTCAAGTTTCTTATGAAATCCTACGAGGCTCCTAAACCTTCAAGCCAAGTGAACAAAATCACTTCTTCATGTGAATTATGTAGTGGTCCCCACGACACTCGTGATTGCATGGAACTCCCCGAACAAGCTTTTGCGGACTACGCATCCTCGCGTACCGATGGAGCGGGAGACAAGTGGTACACTTTCAAACCCGAGCCAAACCCCTACGGTGATTCATACAACCCCTCGTGGAAAAATCACCCAAACCTTAGGTGGAAGCAAAACCAAAACGCACAACAAACCAATTCTTCCAACCCACCTAATCGTTTTCAATCAAGCGGTTCCAACTCGAACCGTACTTTCAACAACAATCCTTCCGGCAATGGTAGTACCAATAACTTTGAAGGATTGATGTCCCAATTTATGGCATCTCAAGAAGCTCGTTTGGCCAAGTTTGAAGCCGATTTCAAACAAAAACAAAGCGAGATGACTAATAAGATTGACACTTTGTTGAAAGCCCTCAATGACCGAGAAATAGGAGCACTCCCTAGCAACACGGTCAAGAACCTGAAACTAAACGTCAACGCCATTTCATCGGTTTCGTCCCCTAGTTCTTGTCCACAATATTATTCGGTCAATTCCATGAGCACGTGTTTCAAACAAACCCAAGTCGTTCAAAATGACCAAGAAGTTATGACATCCAAATTGGTCAACAACATAGTTGAGACACCTCCCACTCAAAACCTTGACAATGAATTCAAGGAGCTCCACCTTGAAAGTCCGGTTATTGATGTGTTGGATGAGAAGAAGCTCAAGTTAGGCGAAAAAGGGACCGCCTTCGTTCAAAACAAGCTACCTAAGAAGTTAGATGATCCGGGCTGATTTGTTCTACCTTGCAAGATCGGTAATTCGGAGGCTTATGACACATTAGCCAATCTTGGATCAAGCCTTAACCTACTTCCGTTACCTCTCTACACCTCTTTAAAACCAGGGAAACTTGAAGAAACCGAGGTGATAATAGGCTTAGCGGATGGGAGTGTTGCTTACCCGGTTGGAGTAGTCAAGGACGTGTTAGTACACATAGGAAAACTAACCATTTTAGCCGATTTCCACGTCCTTGGTATGGTTAGCGACCCTACATGCCCCTTGTTGATAGGTAGAGGATTTTTAGCGACCGCTAGTGCTATGATTGATTGTAAGGAATCTAAGATAGCGGTAGGAGAAGGTGATACTTGGTCAGTCTATGATGTTAAGAAACATGCCTATGATACTAGTGAGGAACCAACACCACATTGGTTAGAATCAAATAGGAGACCATCTAGATATGGACCTTGGATCGATAGAGGCTTCATAGGACCCCAACGCCCATTTTACCTAAAAGAGGACTTTGTGAACCGAACACATGCGGTAGAACAACTCTTGGCTAGGGACACCGAATTGGATCCATTTGAAGACTCTCTATTTTTTAGGAAGATGATTGATTTCCTAGGAGTTTTGCCAATTAACCTAGGAATGAATAAGTGGACTTGTGAGGAAGATGATCATAAGTGGAATTGGGACAAACCACCCAAAGATGGAGATGGGTCATGGCATATTAAGATGACATTGTATGACTCGGATGGAGAGAAGTTTGAAAGGATATATTGTACTAAGCGGACCAATAGGAAACTTCAATCCAAGCTTAACCCTAAAGACGTCCTCGATGACGAACTCACTTACATAGGGTAGAGTGACTTTGAGTCTAGCTACAAGACTCGTTAATAAAGAAAAGCGCTTCTTGGGAGGCAACCCAAGCTTTATTTGCTTTGTGTGTTTATTTATTTGTTTGTTTGATTTTATTTGTTTCCGTATGTGTGTTTAATTTTTATTATTATTGATTCATGTTCAAAACTAAATTGTGAAAATGCTTTATCTTGTTTTTAACTTCGTCTTAACTACATATAAAGGTATTTTGCAAAAGTTAAGTGTAAGGGAAATCTAAATCGGTTTATTAGAACACAAATGAACATGAATCGTAATAATAATAAATTGACATACATATTCGTATTTGTTGAGTCAAATGCTTGTATCGAGTCAATGATGTTTTGCAGGAATTCCAGGAAGTAAGGTATAGGTTTTTCCAAAAATTTTCCGGAAACTTAACATGAGAATTCTGTCAGATCATTTCTGACGGCGTCAGGCTTTACAACCTGACGGCGTCAGGTTTTAATTTTCTGAAAATTTTGAAAGTTTTGTTTTCATAAAAAGTTTTTATTAAATCTCTAACTTATAATCTCCAGGAATATGCAAAACTATCATTCCACAAGCATTATATCCTTATATATAGAATTTATCCCGCCGATGTTATGCAGGTTTTCGTGTTTGTTTTCTCAGGTTTAACAGGTTATTTTGGACAAGGAGATGTATGTGGAATCAAGCTTTTGGAGATACATTAGTCTTGGAGCTTTTACATTCTCTTGGAAGAAGATTTAACCATGTTACTTCTTTATCCACCAAGCGAATCAGGGGAGTATTTGATTTCATTCTTTTACTTTATGCTTTTACATTTGTTATTTGAACATTGGGGACAATGTTCATCTTAAGTGTAAGGGGAGGTAAAAGTACGATACTTTAGAGAATGCTTTTACGCTTGATTTTTGTTTGTTTAATAGTAGATGTGTAATAAAACTGAGATAAATACCTGTTAGGGCAATTTTAGTGCCAAATTTAAAATTTTTTACAACATATAGTAGTGAAACTTTGATCTTAATGAGCGTCTCATGCATAGGAGTTATATGACTAGCACAAAAAACCGTACCACTAAAAAAAATTTTCCACCCCCAAATATGTGAGGCTCGCCCCTAGAATTGGTAGGAAAAGCATTTATGCTATGATGTGTGTACCGGTAGCACTTAGATTCTAGAACTTGCGTTAGGACCATTCGAGGCCACAAGTGAGACTACATCCGTGTAGTTAGATTTACTACAAGATAAGAGGCATTAGGATTAACCCATTGTTTTACACCTGTGTTTTTGTTATAATTACTTTGGCTACATTGGTCAAGTAATTCTCCCACACCCTTTGCGTTGTACTCATTTTTAGTACACGATACCCCTAGTACACCCCTCAGAGCCTATCTTTTCGTTTCGACCTTTAAGCATTTTACTTAAAGGAAGAATTTGTTACACCCCACTTAAATGTACACCCAAATCGCCTTAGCCTACCTTGTATGCACTCATTTTTAGTGCATTATTGTGACAACATTTGTTTAAACCCCAAGTTAATTATCTAGTTGATTACATGGTTGCTAAGTCGAGTCATATCCTTGTACATATTGTTTTGGGACGATTGGGACTCATGGGTAAAGTACTAGTGTAATGGAGTAATGGGGAAGAACATCATTTATTACCCCCATATGTGCTAAATATTTTAAAAGTACTCCAAGTTTTTCGATTATCTTAATTCGAGTCATTAGAATAGTTATTTGTAAAGTTATGTAAAAGTTCAAGTGTAAGGGGAATGCAACGCCCCTATGATGTATTATTTTGGATGGTAGGGCAAGAGTGTATGAAAAAAAAAATACAAAAAAAAATGAGAAAAAGAAAAATAGAAAAAACATACGGACTACCATCCCGTTTAATTTTATGTTTGTTTTATGTTTTTGTTATTTTGTTTTTAGCTTAAGATTGAGTCGAGTCTTGGCTTAGCAACATTGTATAGTACATGTAATTAATCAAGATCTTTAACTCGCCACCAGTAAAATATCCCTTATCCAACAAAACCGTGTTTATCATATCCCTACACCTAACGTTATAACCCGTTTAAAAGCCCTCTTTGATAGTTTATCTTAGGTGCTTACGCCTAGTGGAGGAGGTTTTCGATCCTTTCCCAAGCCTATGGTAATCTATTTGCTATGACAGGTAGTGAGAGATATTATCCGTTTTCATTTATGAGATTTATTTTGATGACACTTGAGAGATGTGAGTATCTAAACACTACTTGTGAGGTGCTAGTATGTAATCTCCGTGCTTATTATGATTAAAGTGGAACGACTATTTGTTGTAATTACATTTATATTAGTGTTAAATGACCCCTAACTTGTATTTTGATTAGAATAAAAGCGCATTTGCTTGAGGACAAGCAAATCTCAAGTGTA